>JBAIAA010000288.1:0-600000 GCA_037893245.1 Crossaster papposus | reverse complement strand
TGGCTTGTTCGAATCCGATTAGTAGCGGGTACGCAACCAAATGTTTCACAGGATGAATGTGTGTCGGAGGATGAAATGTGTTTCAGGAGATGCAACTTGACCCTGGCTAGCTTGGTGGTCAAGTGGTATAGCGCCTGTACTAAAAAAGCAAGAAGTCGTGGGTTTGAGTCCAACTTGAGTCAGTAATATTTTCAAACAACACTGAGTATAGTGTAAATACACGCCGTTAAAGGGCAAACATCTAATATGGAATTTACGTCTCTCGACACAAATTCCATCTTATTAAACAAAGTGTCATGCTGTTTGCTTGAAATTGCCCCAATGTAAAGTTGAATAAGATTAAAACTGCTGCAAACTGCTTGGCTGGAATGACCTGAAATATACAAATCAAATAAGCTAAGCCTTGCCAATTTCTTTGTTCACTTTGCCAGTTTCCCTTGTGGTTTATTTGTGTATTATAAGATAGCAAGTTGTATCCTCACAATGTTGCTTGACAGCTTCCCAGATTGTATCGTAAAATTGGGTGTGAAACCTTGCCACACGGAATTCTGGTGTTTATAATTTCTGAATAGCGCCCACGAACAAAAATACTGACTATTTGGTAGACCGCTAACATGGGGCAAGATAGCTCAGTTGGTAGAGTGCCGGTCCGGTATTCCAGAGGTCGCAGGTTTGAGTCCCGCCTTGCCAATTTCTTTGTTCACTTTGACATTTATGCAAATTTACTTAGTAAGTTTCCCTTGTGGTATATTTGTGTATGTTAACAAATAATTCAAAGTGATCCAGATTCCTGATCTAGATCCAGATCTATCTGAAAATGTAATGGAATCATTCTTGACCCATATGCTATCTACCCACCAAGTTTAGTTAAAATCCCTCCAGTAGGGCAGACACAGTATGAGCCCATCATCTAATGCTTACATGAAGAGCAAAAAACTAAGGCGTTTCAACTTGATGTAAGAACTAGCTAGGACACATTAAAACTGGGCCTAAGTTCAAAGGTTTATCAAAGGCAGGGTATAGTCAAGCTCTTTTGGGGAAGACCTAAAGTTACATGTACCGGTATGTGGGAGGGAATGAGTCATTTTCAGACAGTCATTTGAAGACAGAGAGTCATAGGGCTTTTTCGAATCCCTGGCTTCATCTTTGTCTTTGGCTTAACCCTGACCCTGCCAGACACAGCGCAGTGCATCAGGTAAAAAAGTATGGTGCACTTTGATGCATTTAGCTGTCCATAACAGTGTATAAACAACGTCAGTCTAAGAGTATGAGGGCTCATCCCCATTGAACAGTGACGGAGATGGATCCTGCTGTGTTCTGTGACCACAGACTCTAAAGCAGTTTGACCATGAGATTTCTGACCTGATGAATCTCGTTGCACTCTGCAGCCAAGTCAGTTTGACAAACGATGCAATCTGATGCATTTGGCTGGGTTTCTAGTCAAAATACCCTGGAGGGTTAGGATTAAGGCGATTTTAGATTCCCAACTGCGAGATCTCCAGCCACATTCTGGTGCCTGATATGCTTTAAAAACATTCAATCGATTGATGTGAACCCAAAAGTTAAACTATTTCCATTTGCCTCCATTTCTATTTGCTTCTCAGTGATTTGGAATTCGGAGGCGAAGGCGAATACGAATTTGAAGCAAAGGTCTCAAAAAGGCCCAAAGTGCCGGCTGGAGTTTGCAGCAACAACTTGGGAATGTTCAGTCACATAAGGCCAAACAAAAAGGTAGCTTTGGTTCGCATCACATGGTTAGAAAACAATTAGGTCGGTCGGTCGGCATGACTTTTTCCGTTTTTAATAGAGGTGTATATACATGTGAGGAACCATACATGTTAACATTATATGTTAGAGCAAGCATGGAAGAAACACGGTTCAACCGCCGCCGTGTTGACGTTCTTTACTCTTCTCCGCTGTTTGTCAGGTTGGCCTCTTGCGGTGATATCAATTAAAAAGTCATTGTCAACTTCCCTATTGTTCTTCATAGAATCCCTGAATGTCATTTCGAGATTTCACTGGAAGAAATTTCATTTTTTTCTTTTGGAAAATGTTCACAAGTTCTCCGATGTCTAGAGCAAAATACAGTAATTGCAGTCGTTTTAGCTTAATGTTTACACATGGATACGGTGTTAAGTCAGCGCAGCCCAAGATACTAGAGTTGGTGTGGCATAGTACTACATGTGCTACATGTACTTTTCTGGTAACCGTGTATGAAGTCAACGGGAAGTAAGGAGAATTAAATCGTATCTCGTATGGTACACGCAGGCCTCGACCTTAAGAAAAAAAGGGGCAGGCCACTTTGGCCTCATCAACACCAAAATTTCAAGGGCACCGAGGCCAACTGACGGGGCACCGAGGCCAACTTATTTCCAAGTATTTAATTCATTATTTTTGCATACGTATACACGTGTAACGTACATGTATGTAAGCATATGCAATATGTGAGGCCATCATGTATTTCATGTCGTTTTCATAAAAACGGCTAAATTCAGTGCAGTGGAGAAAAGATCAGTGTAATTTTCAACTTGTCATTGTTGTCAACATATTTCTTTTATAAAAAAAAAATTCCAAAAAAGCTAAATGTTTAATATCACAGGAATACCAAATAAATAAACAATAATTCGAGAGACCTACCAGGTAATCAGCACACTCGTTATTAATGTCGCGATATAAATATGAAGGCAGTGTTTTGCTGTTCAGGTTTCGTGTTCTCTCTTTTAATTAACTCCCTTTTAATTAACTGTCCTTTAATTAACTTGCCGAGGCTCTTAAAACTATACACTATAGGGCCGTTTGCCAAACCCCAGTTTTGTACGATTGTCTTCGCAGTTTGGCAATGGTTATGAAGCCGCGTCCGGAGCCTATGTGGGGTTTTGAAAACGGGCCTGGTATTGCGCGCTCGGGGAAATCCCCCAGCACGCAATAACAGCAACAAAAGTAGTTCCGGCTTCGCGCTCCATATCAAGATAAACAACCATTGACCCCCTTCATACAGACGGGGAAACCCGTCAACCATGAAGCCGTTTTCCAAACCCCAGCTACTTCTGCGTTGGCTTCGTATGTGCATTTTGGCAATGGAGATGGAGCCATACACGGAGCCTGAGCTGGTTTCGGAAAACGGCTTTATGAGCATTCATTCATAAAATCACGGCACGTACATGTACATGTACATGATATATTATGTACATGTACATGTACGTATACGAACGATGTGTATGTACGAACGTACATGTACGTACGTACGTATACAAAAGACTGAGAATCGCCGAGTGTCAGATTTGTAATACTGTACGTTAAGCGTCATTTTCGCGACGGGCAGATTTTTTGGACTGGAAATAATTGTGTACATTATGTTTTTCTGCCGTGAAATTCAGGGCCTCGTATTAAATGTCTGTTGCTTTTTGCAAAAAGGGCAGCTGGCCAACTTGGCCGCGGTAAGGGTAAATTTTGAAGGGGCATTGCGGCCAAATTGAAAGGGCATGCGGCCAATGGCCGCGGTGGCCAATGGCCGCGGTGGCCGCGGTTAAGATCGAGGCCTGTACACGGTATACACTACTAGCGCTGTCCACACTCAAGATCTCACAATCAACAAATTCTCCATTGCATGCAATGTCAATGTGCCAGGAAAAGTTGCCTGCCACCGAAGTAATACTTGGCTATGCGTGGAAATAACACATGTCTATGGAAGCATCTGTAGCCACTCTCCATTGACTTGTATGTTATTCAAAGACGAAGCTAAGTATTCCGGTTGCAACCGTACTGGTTGCCTGAGTAAGCATTGGTCCCAATGTGTATTATGTGCCTTAGTCAAAACAAAAAAGATCGGACAAATACTCGTTCATCTATAAAGTACACGCAAACTGACATTAGACCACAATTGGGTTTTTTGTACAATCCAGAATGAAAAAAACAAAATCACTGGCCAATAGTAATAGTTATACATTTTTTATAAGCTCAGCGATTTTTACCAATTATGATTGGAAGTTGGTATGGTAATATTTGACTTTGGTCAGAACAGTACGTAAAGGTCGCTAAAATGCTTGACCGACGACCGAAACAGTTTTTGGTTACGAATGCCCCCTGTTATTACATTTATCTCTTCAAATGTTCTCTTGGTAACCATTGTGCAGAGCCTTCAGATTTTCACCCCCCCCCCCCCCCCCCAACAAAAATAAAAAACCTGAGAGGTTGTACTTACCTCTGAGCTGAAATTGACAACTTTACCGTCCACCACTTGCCGTTGGGCAGTCAGCTGAGCTAAGCGTGTGGTGTAATGAGACTTGATTAGATTCTCTCGCGACGTCTCATCACTTTCCCCAAAGTCCATTGTGATTCCTTCCAGTTGGCCTAGCTGTTTGCACGGGCACAAAAATGGGAATTAAATACAAGTGGTTCATGGATCGCCTTTTCCTAAACGACCTCAAATCATACTTAGATGACCTTTCAGAAGAGTTGTGAACCCCATCGAATTACCTTTAAATTCCATTTAAATTATGTACACAAAGAAATATTTTGAATAATATTTGAACAATGGCCTCTAATGACACCTTGACCTCAGTAATCTAATGAAGAACTTTGTCTTTCCACCAGAGGGTCACTGCACTAAGTTTCATAACAAATCTACAAAAGCATGTAGATGCACGATAAACTTTCTCCAAAAACTTAAAGGTAGGATACACCATTTGCAGATGTGGACAAATGTTACTACCAAATTATCAGGAAATATCTTACTTATTTGAAAGTAAAAAATGATTGTAGGCATGTGGGCATCCAGCAAAAGAATTGCACTTAAATACTGTAATTGTTCAGAAAAATTGAATTTTAATTTGTTTAACCGGCAATCGCGAAAAATCAAGAACAACATAAGAACCACTGCCTGACGCTGGTTGAAAACAAACGCCGTTTTTTTTTGCTTTTCTAAAGCATTCATGATTGTAAAACTTCGGACAGGTCAGTTAAACGATAAAATACAACCCCCTAAATCCACCCATTCCTGATAATTCAAGCAATTACCAATGGTGTATCCTGCCTTTAACCTGAAATTTTAATATGCATACGGTCATACGGAGATATAGTCTTGCACCAAGACTAAGTTTTTCATTTGTTCCAGGACGCCGCCGTCTGTCTATGCAGTTCATCAATCATCAATAATAATCAAAAATAATCCCGCGCCTCGGTTTGGTGATGTTAGAATAATCCCGGCGCAAAATGGTTAATCAGTTCGCGCCAGGATTATTTTAACATCACCGAGCTGACGCACGGTGGAAGCACACCCACGCATTTCCGGCCTTGCTCGCTGCTGACAGACATTTCCGGCCTTGCTCGTGGCGTGTTTATGCGTCATCCGTATTGAATCTGGGAAAAACTTTGAAGTTATATTCGTCATCCGGCGCGAACTGGTTAAGAAAGATCTTATTTTCTTTGAAAGTAAATAATGATTCTGGGGATCCAGCAAATTGATTGCGCTAGATATCCTGTAATTGTTCCCGACAATTGTTTAAATTTGTTGTCTTGCTTTTTTCTCCGAATCTATGATTGTAAAACATCGGACGGGTCATAAGCGATATTTACTATAAATAAAATTTAAAAAAACCACCCATTCCTGATAATTGAAGCAATTACAAATGGTGTATCCTACCTTTAGGTGGGGGAATGTCTTTCTGACTCATCCTAAATACGTAAGCATATCAGTATCGGTGATGCAGCAAAACCTCTCTAGTTAGAGAACCCTACTGACTGACATGAAGCTACTCACCATGGATGTATCAACCTGTTGCTCTGCCTTGTCCTTATCTGAGGCTCTACTGAGTATACTATCCACCTCTACGGCTTTGGCCATGGCTTGGGCCACCATAGACTCCTGGTCAATGGGACTGACTGCTTTGCCTCCTCCGGCACGCAACCTCTTAAGCTCCGCTTCAAAGACTACACATTTCTGAGAGGGCAGAAAGAAAGAACAAAATTGTTGCAACACATGAAGATCAATTATTTTTTCCAAAATATAACCTTCTCAAATCCATCAAAACCCATTCCCCATTTTGGTGGGTTTGGGAGGACTTGGTACTGCAGGCCTGGCTAGACAAAATGTTGATGGATTTGGGCCAGGAGGCCTGACCTTCCTGAAGCAATATTTTGTCCATCATGCAGTACTGCTGTTGTCGTATAAAGGCCGGTTCATACTCGGCACGAAAGCGAACGCAAATGAAAAATCACAAAAGTTGAACACGTTTCAAATGCAGGGAATGTTCGCAGCAAATGCTTTTTGACGTCAAATTCCGATCGCATTTGCTTTGAACCGGCCTTTAGCCATGTGTACTATAAGTCCATCAACATCAACTAGTACTACTACTAGTATCAAGCTAATTTATAGAAAATTCCTTTTAGTGGTTTGTCTGACGAGTGCGAGATCTCCGATGTCATTACACAGGTTTACAGTATTGATCTCCAGCTTCCAATGTTCTCTGTCTTGCTCTCGCTAGTTCAAATCCCACCCACGGCAATTTCTTTATTCAACTGAGAGTTCCTACCTGGACTTCTTTGGCCAGTTTGATCTGGACCAGCTGTGCCTCCAGCTTCCAGTGTTCTATGTCCTGCTCTCGCTAGTTCACATCCCACCCAAGGAAATGTCTTTATTCAACCCAACCAATCAGAGTTTCTACCTGGACTTCGTTGGCCAGTTTGATCTGGACCAGCTGTGCTTCCAGCTTCCAGTGTTCTCTGTCCTGCTCTAGTTGGTTGACATCTAACCAAAGTCAATTTCTTTATTCAACCCAACTATTAAGTTCCTACCTGGACCTCTTTAGTCAATTTGATCTGGACCAGCTGTGCCTCCAGCTTCCAGTGTTCTCTGTCCTGCTCTCGCTGGTTCACATCCCACCCAGGGCAATTTCTTTATTCAACCCAACCATCGTGTTCCTACCTGGACCTGGACTAGCTGTACCCCCAGCTTCCATTGTTCTGTCCTCTCTAGCTGGTTCACATCCCACCAAAGGCAATTTCTTTATTCAACCCAATTATTGAGAGTTCCTACCTTGACTTCTTTGGCCAGTTTGATCTGGACCAGCTGTGCCTCCAGCTTTCAATGTTATCTGTCTTGCTCTCGCTAGTTCACATGCCACCCAAGGCAATTTCTTTATTCAACCCAACCATTGATAGTTCCTACCTTGACTTCTTTGGCCAGTTTGATCTGGACCAGCTGTGCCTCCAGCTTCCAATGTTCTCTGTCCTGCTCTAGTTGGCTCATCTTTTCGCTGGTCTTGGCGAGTTGCTGGGCCAGTCCAGTCTGGCTCTCCGTGGAGCTCAGCAGGATGCGCTGATTGCGTAAGGCTCGGGCATAAGGCACGGAGTCAGGGCAGGGCTAAACGGGGACACAAAAAACGGAGGTTAAAAACCAGAAGGATCTGTCACATAAACTAGATTTCAAGCAGACCCTGGGTAAAAAGTAGGTTCAATATTATTTTATTTGTTTTGTTCATATCGACAAATATCCACAGCTTCCTAGCACTCATTTGGCACTACACTTGTGCCTTATCCTCAACTCAGCTCTCAGTTGCAATACTTCTGAGCCCAAGCTTTCATTGTGTGATTTACACACGACAGTCCGTATTAACACCATTATGAACAATATTTCAGATTTCATTTTTCGGAGTTTTGGGACAACAAAAATGTAGGAAAAGAGAATGAGTTTCAAGAAAAAGTAAAATAAGTAGGCGAAAAAAAAGAAGTGATCTGCAGATCGCGTGTGTTGCCTTTTTCTGCGGTCAATCCTAATATGTTTTCTGGGTTTGTCTAAGTCAAATTGTGGGGTAATAGCGCAGTACCTTTGACAAAGTTGTCACGTAGTCGACCGCTTTCTGTCTGAACGCAGAGACAGCAGGCGACGAAATTGCCCCCTCAAACTGACTGGTGCCGATGAAAGTGTGGCCTCGCGTCCGAAAACCGGGCGGCGTGGACAGAAACTCCAGGTTGCTCTTAGTAAAATTTGCAATCTGTAAACAAAAAATGACACGGCTGTTTCAACGTAGATGTAGTCAGGCAGATTGATGTAAACATTGTTCAATCAAATAATAAAAGCATGAAATTTGGCACACAAAAAAGTACAGTAGAACACAGCTATAACAAAACATCACAGGATCCACAGATTTTGTTCGGTATATCGATCGTTTGGTCTAGAGCCGCCGGTCCATCAGGTGCCATCTTTAACACAAAGCACCGGTAGTTTGACGTTTAGGAAATAAAAATGGCCTAAATAGCGTTTGATATACCAAGTGGATTTCTAAAAATCTGTCGACATATTTTCAACAACAATGTTCGATATTTGTATACATAAAAATACGAAGCCAAGGATGGTGTTCGTCATAGCCGAATGTTCGGTATAGCTGAATGTTTGGTACAGCGGTTTTGGTAAAGTGGCGTTGCACTGTATGTCATGAGAAAGATATTTGGCTAAAGGGCCATCGCAGATTTGTCTTTTGAGGAAATATAGATAGAATAACTAGCCATTTTCAAAATGGCTGTCATTGCTTGTTATTCTACCTATATTTTTTCAAAGTGCAATTCTGCAATGGCCCTACAGCCAAATGTCTTTCTTATGACATTCTCTGACTGTGTGTCAAATTTAATTTGTTTATCATCAAGTAAACATTTCTGTCATGTTTTGCACCAATCTACCTGACTACCAAAGTTTGCCCTACCAAACTACCGGTAGGGCAAGTTTGGCAAATATCTACAATAAATTGTAGGTTTTGTCGATTAATGATAACTCTTTGCAATATTAATTAATTATTTATTTTAGAAAAATAGAAATAAATAATAGAAAATAAAATGGAAACATTTTGCTTCATTAACAACGTAAAAGGCTTGTCAATTACTCTTGAAAAAGATTTGCGGTTGTTTTATAGTTCTTTGTGGCCATTTTGAATGAAGTTTTCTTTCACTCTAAACTTCAACATCTCACAACAGCAACATCATCCAATTTGCCCCATGGTCTCCGATTGTAACTGTGCTCACGTACTAGTGGTTTATTTAGCCTGCCCATTTGACTTATCAGAGAGTTTTCACCCATTTTTCCTCTCACATTCCAGCTCTGCAGTATTTTTGTATTAAGTCCCAGTGGTCACTGAATCCTGCAAACTACACCTAGTCATTGGATGGGCGTTTCATGCGGCACCTCACTCACCACTTTTTGTTAGCATGATTGTGAGCAGGATGATAATCAAATAAACATTGTTCGGTTAAATTTAAAAAATAGGGAGAACCCAATTTTGAAATGTTCCGATTTTGAAATTTTCTGATTTTAACATTTTCAGATTTTGAAATTTCTGATTTTGAAATTTCCGATTTACTAGGTCAACTGTTTAATATGAAATGCATTAATTGAACAATGTCACTACACAAGTGTTAACCATAAACAACAAATGAAATAGAATAGTCTTGTATCTTTTTTTTCACCTTGCCAGTACATGTAACCAACGATATAAATGATGAAACTATGCACTCATCCGTGGTCCTTAACTTCTGGGAAGCTGTGGGTAGCTGGTGTTCTAGCGACACTTTGAAGTTGTAGTTTTTCGATACATCTACAACAAATAAATAACAGCCACATTTTTTGTCAAAGCACAAGAGTCCGCAATGTTTGATAGTTCATTTTCACATTTTTTGAAGAAATAGCCAACAATTAGCCAACCCATAATCTTCTTGTTTTGTAGTTTATCCCAATATTATAATTGAAATTTGCTCCAAAAGAAATAAGTTGCCAAAGTGTTTCTTTCGGTTTGTTTTGGTATTATCATATTCCTGATGATCTTAGGAATTTGTCAAATTCCTAAGGTTCTTAGCAATTTGAAATTTATCAACATCTTGTAGAAAAGGGCTCAATCAGCTAGCTAGTTTGTTTTTCAACTGCGCATGTGCACAATGATGTAGGTTTCCGGTCATCTGTACTACATAACCCCCGAGAACAGAAGCATAATAGGCGAACAATAGATCCTTTTAGTCCTCGGGCGTTCGTTTTTTGTAGCATTAAAATATACGATAAGTCTATGGGGTTAGGTTATAGTACAGGAACAAAGAGAAACACAATAGGAGATCTTCAGTCATTATGGCAAAACACGACTGTGCGCATTGAGATAGTCACATGACACTCGCGCATTAATTACAATCTGAATTGGCATTCACGCGACAGCGCATAACGTCTCATCAGCGATTTTACCCGAATAATCTTTGACCTAGACTACTTGTCAACTGGGGCCATTTACAACAAATAAATAGCACAACAATTTGCTTAGCATGAAAATTCTTCCTTGGCAAAAACAGGTGATATTGAGGTGATCATTATTGTTTGTGATTAGTATTCAGCTGGTCTTAAATAGCAGGAAAAGTATCCGAGTTTTGGCTGGTTACCTGTTTTTACTAAGCATAAATTTGTTTGTGCTTAGCAGCTTCATGAAATTGACCCAAAATCGTAACAGTTGCCAAGTAATGATTGGAAAGTTCTTAATCATAAAGACAGGATTATAAAAAAAATAATGTATTCTCACCTTTCATGACACTGGAGAGGTTTTGGCAACACTCGGACAGCTTCTCAAAGAATGTCCTGTGATTGGACTGTGGGTGGTCACATGACTGGGTGCTGACGGTGGCCAGGGCTGTGAGGTAGGTGTTCAGCTTAGCAAAGGCGGCCTTGAATTGCTTGAAGGACTCGTGTAGCTCCATGTTGCGAGACTCCAGCGTCTGGGGGCAAGTGGATATTGCGCATTCTTCCTCTAGGCTGTGGAGTGGGGGGAAAAGCCAGGAAATTCAATGGCAATTTGACAACAGACATCTTAACCTTAACCCTGCCAGACCCAGCACAGTGCATCTGTGGTTATTGCTTGACCTTGCTGCACTCTGCACACAAGTCAATGTGACAAAGTATGCAATCTGATACGTCTGGCAGGGTTTCTAGCCAAAATACCCTGGAGGGTTAGGGTTAATTAAAGGGATAATCGACCATTTGTTGTGTTTTTCAGTTGTGCATATTTTTCATTTGAAAAGTGCTTGAAAATATTTTTAAAAAGGTTCTTGTGAAGTTTTAGCTTTGTAAATGCTGCATATTCCGAGAAAACAATATTCTAAGATTCCAATTTCAATTCAAAATTTGTCTAGTCAAATTTTGAATTGCAAACCCAATCTGTGTTAAGGGCGCGTTCTCATCCAGCGGATTGCAGCTACACGTGTGTCACGCACTGAACAGACCATGCAGTCGTGAACCACATAACGATCGAGGATCGATAATGTGTTTTCCTTTATTCCTATGTTATACCCAATCCCCATTGCTTTGCGCTTGCACCGTCGATCGAGGACCAAATTTTTCCATTCATACCGCCGACCGAGGGGATTTTGTTTCCTTTGTTCTCTTTTGTGTCTCGCCCCTCGGTCGTTATGTGGTGCAAGAGCAATGCTTTTGACCAAAGTTTTGAAATGAGACCAATTTTACAATTCCAGCCACTTTTACGATTTGACCTCAAATAAACTTTGACCTCAGTACATGACTTTTGACACAACCACAATATGAAGGTTACAATATTGCATCCATGAACCAGGTTGGATTGGAATTTAATTTTAACTTTTCATATAAGACCAATTTTTCAAAACTTAACCAAAATGACACATACATGCGGACGGAAGGACGGACTACTAGATACTACCTAGAAGTAGGATACATCATTCGCAGATCTCAAATGTTTTTTACTACCGAATTATTTAGTAATATCTTAATTATTTGAAAGTAAATAATGATTTGAGGCATCCAGCAAAATTAGTGTGCTAGATATCCTGTAATTGTTCCGAAAACTTGAATTTTAATTTTTTTAAATCCTGATCGGCAGACTGCGATTGCGAAAAAAACAAGAACAACTTAAGAAAAACTGCTCGACACCGGTTGAAAACGAACATCGTTTTTTCTTGCTTCTCTTAGCAACCATGATTGTAAAACTTCAAACAGGTCGGTTAAACGATATTTACTATAAAATACAACCCAAACAAAATTCAACCTATTCCTGATATTTCAAGCAATTACCAATGGTGTATCCTATCTTTAAAGATTACGAACTGAATTTAGTGATTGCATAGTCTCTTTCTGAACTTCGTTCAGGTGAGACAAAAGCACTGTTGAGCTCACCTAAGTAGTTGATATGGCAGGAGTTTCTCAAGGTAGGCAAAATACCTGCTGAACTTGGCTGAGAAGTCTTGAAGTTCTGTGGCAGTTTCCTATAAACAAATCAAAAATCTAATGTGACTGGGACATAAACTGAAACTGCAATGAAAAATGAGTGCTTATAAATATGTAGGTATACAATTCATTTTAGTCATTGTTGAGTAGTTTTCCAAAATAACAAAAATCATTTAGGAGATCCTTGAAGCAAAGATTCCTATGAAATCCAAAAAGATATCTGAAAACTACACCCCACTAAAAGAAATCTTCATATTAATAACAGAATAAACCATACCCCCCATCCTAAACAAATCTCTTTTCCAATTTGCAAATTTGGCAATTGACCATTTGCGTGTGGAATTTGAATAATATCTGGTACACTGACTTGTTCACACAGCTTGGCATAGTTTGACTTTAAATTATCCAGACCAAATACACTGTTGCTATATCACGTGATTCGGGGCAAGCTCTTGCATAGTTACGTTAGACACGCTCAGCACCAATACATTGTTCACAATGGTTGAGAATGGTACAAAGACACCAGACCATTCCAGAGCCGGGGGTTGCTAGCGTAAGGCTTGCATTTACATTTAAATTCTCCAGACCAAAGACACCGTTGCTATATCACGTGATTCGGGGCAAGCCTTACGCTAGCAACCCCCGGCTCTGGAATGGTCTGGTGTCACGTGATATAGCATATAGCAAGTTACTTAAGATCTTAGAAACTTTCCATATTCAAGTGTTTAACTTTTGAAAATAAAACCTGTGATGCACCTGTGATGCACTTGTTTTGTGATGGCTTGTGGTGGCTTGTGATTTGCTGGCGATTGGCTTGTGATTTGCTGGTGATTGGCTTGTGATTTGCTGGCGATTGGCTTGTGATTTGCTGGCGATTGGCTTGTGATTTGCTGGCGATTGGCTTGTGATTTGCTGGCGATTGGCTTGCGACAGACTTGTGAAGTTTTTGACTGTTATGGCCTGCCCCTACTGACAAAAAAACCACCACCATCATCAGCAAAGTAAAACAAATATTAACTTGTAAAATAATTTGGGTGCTATCTTACTAGAGTTGTGAGTGATTCCTCTCGGATGCTGTCCAGGAAGTTCTTAAACGCTTGCTCCACCGGCCGAAGGTAGGACGCGTTCCCATGGAGGTAGCTACAAAACTGCACAGAATAATTAAACCATCAAGAATTCATTTGCTGGAGTTATGGGCTCCGGTCGCTGTCTATTGAGGGGGTTGTTTACATAGCAACCAGTCATCATATGGGGGTGTACATCGCTGGTGTTACGCGGTATGATCATTTAATATCATATATACCAGTGGGATTCCTTTGTCTGGTTGCTAACTCTCTTCACTATGAATATCATAGTGGGAACCAGAGACTTAAATCGAAGTCAGGTAAGATGGCGTCAATATTGAGCCCCCAACTCGCCTTTTCTTTTCACTGAGGGGGTACTTGTGCACGGGGCCCATAACAGGCTGATTTCCTTTGTGGTTCATTTGAAATGTTACTTCTTAACCCAAACCCCCTAGGCTCTCCCACGAACTCATCGAAAATACGAACTCAATGGTAGTATTGCGCATGCTTAATTAAGTAATGATCATGACAATTCGGAGAGTGACTGGTTACGAGGGTTTAACCAATAATAGAGAACATGGGTTCAATTTTATACAGGAGTCTGATTTTTATATCACACCAATATTAATTTCTCACACACCGGAATATATGCATGACTGCACAGCAGCCTCTGTCCAGTAGCTGCACTGACCAATGTACACGAGCTTGCAGCTGTGACACAGGCCGTGTTCTACGGCGTACCACAGCTGACAACAGCATTTCGGAAGGATTTAGTAGGCCCCGGCCATATAGCTGTTCCCCGGGATCAAGAGGTTAAGATGAATCTTAGTCTTGTTTGCAAGACGACCTAATCGCGGTATGCAGCGCGCGTAAGCCGCCGAAGCGGACCCCCTCTTACGTACACCGTACCACACAATGACCTTCGATAATATCGTCTTGTATATCTGCTATAACTGCTCGGAAAATTCCGAGCAGAACTGTGTCGCATTTGCATGCGCATGTGACGTTGCGTGCATAATTACGTGACGTAACAGAAACTGTACCAATGAGTCAGCGATTATGCATGTTACGTCACGCAATTATACACGCAACGTCACACGTGCATGCAAATGCGACACAGTTCTGTCAGAATTTTGTGTGCGATTATAGCAGATATACAAGACTATCTAATATTGAAGGTCGTGGCGTGGTACGGTGTACGTTAGAGGGCACCTGCATTGACGGCCTACGTGCGTTGCATATCGCGATTAGGTCGTCTTGCAAACAAGACTAGATGAATCTCAGCATCTTGTGGAATAAGCTCCTGGGCTCAACTTTGGCATGGACATATGCATAACCACCGTTATGAGTTCACCTTTTGATTGACGGCACTGATTGGTCCCGTTGTGGAGTCAATAGGGAAGAGCTTGGATCTCTGCTCTGTGTACGTATGCAGATTAGAAAGACCAGAGCACAGTTCCTTCACCAAGTTATGGGCTTGGCCAATCAAATCCTTCGTCTTCATCTGAGAAATTAAAATATCACTCAATTATTAATGGCTACCGCCTTTAGCAAGGGGAATGTTTAAACACATTTCTCGGTCTTTAAAAACTAAAGGAAACTCAAAGATCAACAAATTTATCTTAACCAGTTCGCACCAGGATTATTTTAACATCCCTGAGCCGAGGCGCGGGATAAATTTTTAATGAAACTCGATCCGAGACGGGTTCAAGCCGATGGTACCGGGAGGTACACCCACGCATTTCCGGCCTTGCTCGTTTCAGGCCTTGCTCGTGACGTGTTTATGCGTCATTCATTTTGAATCTGGGGAAAACTTAATTTGCGTGTATATAAGTCCTCCGGCGCTAACTGGTTAACATGTATTGAGATACCAGTACTGTAGTATATAATAGATCTAAAAGTACATTTTGAAAACGGGTTCCGCGAATCGCGAGTGTGTAACACTGTTATATGTGATTTAGAATAAACATACATCATTATAGCAATTATTGAAGATTTCATTTTTCTGAATTTTTCCTGGAACCCAAAAAGGTAGGAAATATAAGGAAAAGTAAGAGGAGTAAAAGCAAGTGATTCTTGGATCATGAGTGTCGCCTTTTATTGTGATTAATTCATATATGTTTGTTTTGTGCATTTTTAAACGACCTCAAATGACCCTAGACGACCTTTAACCATAACTGGTACCCCAAACCCATCAAACTCCAACTGCAGGTTTTGCTAGGTTCTAGCAGGTTTGGTACCAAACATTAGCAACTTGTTGTCCGACTTTGTTTGACCCTATTGAATTCTGTGAGGTTCAGGACAGAAAGGCACAAGACTTGTAAAAAAAGTTGGAGCTTGGCTGGTCACTGCACAGTAAGTGTATGTACATGTACACCCTGTGTGTCCCTACAATATACTACTGGCCAGTCATCATTGCACTGATCCGAAACTCTGAACAATGCATTTACCCATATGTGTACCAAGTCAATCCAACTTCAACTGTTGGAGTTTGGCAGGTTTAGCATTGTCAGAATCAGTACAGGGTACCAATAATACTGAACCTGTGTGAGGTGTTTAAGTTTGTTAGGTTTGGTATGCTTTGTAGTGTAAGAGCCTAGGGGGTTAGAGTGAATCTATGTATTTTGAAAAAGTTGTGAAGAACACCCCCCCCCCCCCCCCCTCCAAGGATCACTCTATCTAAGATACATTATAATTCATCAAATAAACATTTGAAGCATATTTGAACAATAACCTGTAAAAACCTCTACATGTCCTATGACCTCAGTAATCCGAAGAAAATTAGTCTTTTCCCACACTGGGGTGACTGTTTATACTATAAGTTTCATCCAAATCCATAAAATATGTAGATGTTATACATCTTTTTCAATAATTTAACCTGAGACTTTAAGCATATGTGACCTGGCGCCACGAAATGGGGAATGTGTGGGAATGTGTGGGAAGAACCAGCCTCTCACACTGAAACAAGAGATTCTCTTCACAGCACGAATAGGGTTGAGATGGGTAACTAGTCCACAGCAAGGCATCAATAATGCCTCTACTTATGTATGCAAGTGTCCTAGCCATAGCCCGGGCTCAAACCCCCAACCTGCAAAACTACCCAAAAACCACAAATTTAATGCTCCAGAGAACTAGACCATGGCACTCTTTGACTTACTTGGTGTTTCTTGTCATGTGTAGGCACATTTAACGCATTCAGTTCACGCTTTTCTGCAAGAGAAACAAGAGTGAACTGTAGTCTTGTATTACAATACGGTGACACATTTACTTCATCACATACAAAAATACATGTAGACCTCAAGACGTAATGACATCACGTTTTGATGACATCATGTTTCGATTACGTGTGCTTTCCCAACAGGAGCAGCTTGGAGCAAGTTCGGGCGCAAACTATAGTTAACCATTATAGTTTGACTAACGTCGCTTGAACGCAGAATGGTTGGACTATCTAGTCGACTATTTGGAACCAGACCCCGGGGCACGGCTGACGCTGGTTGACAATAGCCTCTTTACATAGGAAAACATGGAGAGAACCAGTGACGTGGAAAAAGTGATGTCAGTAGTCGGACGGAAGGAAAGGCAGTAACGTTAAGTGAAAATCTGGCGGGCCTAATGTAATTTTTTGTCTTGTTTTTGGACCGACATGACTAACGTTATGACTTATCCTACTTATATGCGTGGAAGAATAGTGCCAATACCCATCTCATTCATGTCGCAAATGTAAACAAAGCGGTTGCCGACTTTTCAACAATAGTTCGTCTGGAGCCGTTCGAGCGAACTACATTTGAGCATGCGCATTGGTAACACAGAGACTGACTAATGGTTGACTATAGGTCGCGCCCGAACTTGCTCTGGGTAGATCTTCTCCCTCTTGGCTTCCATAGGAAAGTGTCAGTGCCCATGCAAACAAAGTGTGATGCCATTGCGTCTTTAGTCTATTACTTACTTTAACCGGCTAAACCTTTCAGCCTGAGAAATGTATTAATGCCATCCAAGAAGACCCAGTGCCAAACCTATAGAAACTTGGAACTTTGATTAAACCCTCCTATGCAGATGTCACCATTTGGTCTGCAGCACAAAGATACACAGCTGTGTCTTTTTGTGCATTGCACTAATTATAAGTACTCCTCAGAGGGATAATCAGATTTAATACAGTTTGTGTTGTCCAACAAATGTGCTTCACTGTTCCATAGGAACAATTGTGCAGTAAACCAACTGTAGTGATGAGGATGTGCATTTTGTGCATAGTATGTACAGTATCTCACTAGGAAAATCTCTGTCCACTGTCCAGTGTAGTTCACAGGGTAGTGTATATATACAACCCGAATCATCACAACCTGTGAGACATTTGGGCTGTCTAACAACTGTATGCACACTGAACCTGTGCAGAATTGTGCTCCATTATAGAAAACACATGCAAAAGACTGGACTGTTGATATTTGTGCATATTTGTCAAATAATAGGAGGGTTAATTACAGTATCGCATCTTATGTTTGCCTTGTGCTTGGATACTGTAATTTTGTTGGCCTAGCATGATATCACATGTTTGCTACTATTCTTGTTTCTATCATGTCACATATATTGTGCTAACGGCACAATATATATTCCAATCAGCTCCTTCTATCACGCAGTGGTCTTTGCAAATTGCTTGAATGAGGCGTAACCTTTTCATGTAAATTCGACGATTCAAATAGAGGCATAGCATCTTCACGCAGTCAACTACCAACTGGCCTGCGTTGCTGATCTAATTAGTGTTGCTGATCTAATTAGCGCTGCTTCACAAAGGAATTTCCTGCGTGCGCGTAGTTCGTGTTGATAATCACAGTTCTGCGATCGCTAATTGGCTCCCTAGAAAAGCCTGCGGAAAAATAAGGAAACAATTAAACCGCTAGAAGCTTTTTGCAAAGACGTACACTTGAGCGAGGGAGCTTGTCGTTAGCGGGCGCAATGCGTGAAAAGAATACGCAACATACACGATAGATCAAATGCATTCGTCTTTGGCAAAGACTAGTCCCAGATACATTACTGTCTTAGAAGTTCGGGTAATGGTATATTTCTTCCCAGTAGGTTGCGGAAAGGCTACTTTTGGGGATTGAGCCTTTGAGTATAGTGCCCCTCACCTCGAGAACAAACTTCCACTCAATTACAGAAATGCTGCTACCGGTAGCCTTGGTGTTTTTAAATCAGTATTAAAGACTCGCCTTTTTAAACAAGGGTTTTAATTAATAATGTGTGTTTTTGTATATTTTAACCAGTTTGCGCCGGGATTTAACATCACCGTGCTGACGCGCGGGATTATTTTTAACGAAACTCGATTCGAGGCAGGTTCAGGTCGGGAAGCAGGCCATTAGTGCCGGGAAGCACACCCACGCATTTCTGGCCTTGCTCGCTGCCGACAGACATTTCCGGCCTTGCTCGTGGTGTGTTTATGCGTCATCCGTTTTGAATCTGGGGAAAACTTTGCGTTTATATACGTCATCCGGCACAAACTGGTAAAGATTTACTTTTTTGAATAAGCTTATTAACCACTTCGCGCCGGAATTATTGTAACATTCACCAAGCCGAGGCGCGGGATTATTTTTAACAAAACTCAATCCGAGGCGGGTTCAGGCTGATGGTGTCGGGAAGCACACCAACGCATATCCGGCCTTGCTCGCTGCTGGCCTTGCTCGTGATATAATTATGCGTCATCCATTTTGAATCTCGGAAAAACTTTGCGTGTATATGTGACCCGCTCCATCGTAATCAGGAATAAGTCGCTGAGGCCGTTTTATGCAATTGGCCGTTGAAGTGAACGCATGGGTGAAAATCGTGACCAAGTCGATTTTCTGAACATTGTATTTTTAGGAAGTGTAGTTATCACAGATTATTGTCATTAATGTCTTGTATGTTAAAACGATCAATAAAGATGAAAATGAAGAGGATTTGTGTGCGCTGTCCGTATGATTTTGGTCAATTTTGTTTATTTCAAAGCTGTTTTTCTCGGAATGTGGATTTGGCAAATAAATATACACCTGTCATCTTCATCAGACCATAACTCGTTCACCTAAGAAGAAACTCACTTGTGATGGGTATCATTAGAAAGCTTATGAAATTCCCTTTCTCACCATGTGCATATCTCAAAAAGTCATTTCGAGACTTATTTCTGATTTCGATGGAGCGGGTCACATATATGTCCTCCGGCGCAAACTGATTAATGATGTGTGTTTTCGATATTTAACACCTTTTTAAACAAGCTTTTTTAATAAGGCATAAAACAAAGAAATGTTATGTTGGCGTAACCCGACCGACCCTAAAAATACGGCCGACCCTGGATATTTTTTTTTTCAAGGGACGAATTTAATGATTAAAATCTATATAAATCTAGTTATAAATACGTTTGAAACCATTTCTGACCGTTTCTCATTGTTGCGTGTGTGGATTGTGTATATATTGAACCTGGACACGCTATCGTGTATCACTACCGGCTTAAACAATTAGAAAACATATCATTTTCATTGCTGGGAGGAAAAAAAAAAAAAAAAAAGGAAAAAAAAGAATCCCTACCTACCTACCCTATTTTTGTTGGGCCCGTTACGCCAACATACATTTTTTTTTTATGCCTAATGTGTGTTTTTATATTTATTGATAATATAATGAATTACTGTCAAATTGGCATTTCAGCCGAAACAGCTCTTGTAATCGTTAAAGTTTTAGTTTTTTAAATTCTTTTCCAGGTTTTTTCTTCAGCTTATACTCTCTGACACTTTGGTAAATCCAATCGACTTGAGACTTGGCAAACACTTAGAACACCACCCACAGATTGTCCTAGATGAAATCCGTGACGATTACATCATTCATGGTCACATGACGTCACGTTAAAGGTTTTTCCCCATAGGTTTTGTACACATTTTTCTTCAGACTTTTGACACTTTGGTAAATCCGATCAACTTGAGACTTAGCACACACCTCGACCACCTTTCCCAGGAGGACCCAGATGAAAATTGTCATGATGAAGTCATCGTGGGTCATGTGACGTCACATTAAAGGTGAGTTTTTAAGACCCTCTATCTGTATAAGTACAGGTCGGATTGGGGTCAAACTTGGTATGCAAGTATTCCAAGTTGTGTTATAGACAAAAATTATGACATCATGATGACGTCATTGTGGGTCATGTGACGTCACATTAAAGGACTTGATTGAGAGGATTAAGGACCCTCTATCTCTTGAGTACAGGCCCGATTGGGGTCAAACTTGGTATGCAAGTATTCCAGGATATGTTTTCGACGAAAATTAAGTTACATCATGAAGACATCATCGGGTGTCTTGTGACGTTACATTAAAGGTTTAGTTTCCCCCATAGGATTTGTACACATTTGTGTGTAACCAATATATCTTTGGCACTTGGGTAATTCCGATCGACTTCAGACTTGGCACACAATAGACCACCACACACATATTGAAAGTCATTTTAGACACTCGAAACAGCTCTGTGTTTTTCCACAAACACATTTCTAGCTATCTACTTATTTAGTGTTCTTACAGTTTTTTAAACAATTCTGAATGGAAGTTCTGTTTAGATTATGTCTTATCATTTTTATTAGGAATTTATGGTGAATAATTTCGAGCTTTTTACCGATTAGTTTGTGATAATTTTCTCTTTATTACCAATTTTTTTTAAGCAATTATTGTCTTTTTTTAGATCATTTATTTAATTGATATAGTTGTTTTGAGCAAGTGTACATTGAATGTAATGGGCACAATATAAATTAATAAATTATTATTTTGTATTCTGTGATGTCAGCTGTATCATTGGTATACACACATCTTTCACCTACACTGTTACAATAGCAAATTATAGTGAGGACAGCAAACTGGCAGATGATCAGATGTGCTTGTTTCCTTTTGCGATCGAGGATCGAAAAACAAAAGAAAACAAAGGGAACAAAAGATCCTCGAAGGACGGTTTCTTTGTCCTCGATCGGCAAGATAAGTGCAAAGCAATGGGGTTAGGTTTCAGTAAAGGAATAAAGGAAAACACAATAGGGAATCCTAGGTCGTAATGGCAATTCACGAACTATAGTTTTGGAAATAAGATTTGTTTGAAATGATTATTACTTACAAGAAAGTAAGAGAGTAACTTACAAGAAATACAGCGATTTTTTTTTTACTTTAATGGCAAGTTATAACAAAACAATTTTTGGAGAGTCAGGTTAGCGTAGCGGTTCTTTCTTCGCCTTCCACCACTATGACCCGGGTTCGAATCCCACCAGGGCCAATATGTGGATTGGGTTTTCAGTCCCTGCCTGAGCTCGTGGGTTTCCCCAGGATATTCTTCTGGGGTTTTCCTCTATGACCTTTACATTCTTCTCATTGTCTTCTCACTAGAGGTTTCTTTAGGCTTGCGAAGGTACTTGGCACAGGTATACTGGCATAGATCCTGAGCAGACAGTGACATGGCCAAAGTTTTGAATTGCGTAATGAGGGAGGATTAAATGGCAAAAATGACTAATTAACATTAGTGACAGCCCAGCAGATCCGAACAACTGACATGTAGGATCACTGGCCTTTAATACCTGTGTCATTGAATGGCAGTTTGGTGTGTATAATGTGTGTCATCCAGGCTACTTTGCCACCCAGTTCTTCTTGTAGCACACTGAGTTTCTGTGTGGCGCTTTCAGCCTTCTGTGTTGCCTCTCGGGCCTGTATTACAGTGGGGAAAACAAAACGGTGAAAAATGGTTTTACTTTGGCCCAGAACTAAAATTGGTTTGTATTGTTTTAAAGTACGCCAGGGTAATGCTATGCTAAAACAGACATTTTGTCGTTCTGTTTCCATCAGGTCTTAATATCATTCATAATTCGTAAACAAAAACGCAAAAACCAAAGGTACTAAACTAAAGGTATTTTAACCAGTTCACACAGGGATTATTTTAACATCACTGAGCGTGTACTATACACGTCCTCCGGAGTGAACTGGTTAAAGGTGAGATACACCACTTGCAGATATCGACAATTTTACCTCCGAATTATTAAGAAATATCTTACTTATTTGATTCTAGGCATCCAGCAAAATGATTGCGCCAGATATTCTGTAATTATTCCGATCGCGAAGAAAACAAGAACAAGAAAAACTGCCCGGTTTTCAACAAGTGTTCAACTTCTCGACACGGGTTGAGAGCTCTCAACTCACCTCCCGAGCAGGGTTAGTTTCGACCTGTTGAAATGTAGTAGTTTGAAAAGGTCAGTCTAGTTTACACGTGTCGGACCCGTGTACAGCACTGGAATTTCGCGTAGTGTGAAAAGGCCTTTAGCTCCATGGCACAACACTGCACTGTACCTCTTTTTCCTGAGACTGTAGTTTGACTTCCAACATAGCCTTCTCCTGCTGAAGCCTGTCCACTGTCTCCTGGTGTTTCTTGGCTGAAGACTCCAAGATGCTGTGGTGTTGACTAGACAGACTCTCCAGGTTAGATAGTTTGTCTTGTAGCTGCATCGTGGCTTGCTGATGGTTCTGAGTGCTCTCATAAACCTGCACAGAATGTGAGCCGAGTTGGGTGCCCAGAATTAATCACAGTCCTGAGTTGAGGCGTGGAATCGCACCCCCATGCCATCGCACACCTAAAAGCTTCCCGAGAAGTGCGAATAATTGCACGCCTGAATCCTGCCGTACCGCACACCTCGGCATACATTAACGGCATAATTAAACTTCTTAATTTGTGAAAGAAGTCCGTGAAGAGAATAGGAATAATATTTTTAAAATGCCATATTGTTTAGTCCCAGCCTGCACCACAGAATCACATGCCTCACACGCCTAGAAAAATCACACGTCTAGAAAAATTCAGGTTTGACTTTTCTCACATGCCTGTGATTTTCAAATCAGAAGGACTGCAATCATTGTATTAAAACTTAAAAATATTCTGGAAATCTGAAACTTGGGGTAGAATCCCTATTTAACAACATGCACTACAGTACTTGTCATTTGCCTAGTCTATGGAATAGCTGCTATACGATGCATTGTTTATATGTGACCTGTCACCACAAAATAAGAGTAAAGTTGCACGCTATGAAGCGGTGGTCAATTTTGAGATTTTGCATAATTTGGAAAGCCCAAGTCCTCCTTTACATATATTCCCATTTTGGGGTAAGATCAGATAATAGAAAACCTCTTAAATTACACAATTTTGCGTAGTGTTTGTGTAGTTTGTGTTTGGATTAAAGTCCATTAGTGGTCTAATTAGCACGGTAATTAAATATGCAAATCAGGTCCTTGTAAGTATCCCACGTTTTCGAAATTTTGATATTTTGTTGTTTATACAATAGTTTGTATGTGTGGAAAATTTCTAGAAGAAATAATGATTAGAACATAGCCGTTGCTATAATCAACCGAACCTAACTTGTCCTATTTTGTAATCGTTTGCGTGTTTTGTTTAAGATGTTTAAAGTAAGTTTTCTCACAAACACGTTTTGTGAAACCCAGGAATTTCTAGAGCGCTGTACCGGTATAGTATTTATCGCAAAACCCCCAAGTGTTATGTACCATTGGAAAGCTCTCATTCTCAAGAATTTGAAAATACCAATATCTCAATTTTCAATATTTCCGACTTTACTCTCATTTTGTGGTGACAGGTCATATATGATATGCGAGCAAATACGACGAATAATTATGCAGAGCAGGACTTCATCTTGAACTAAGATTTGTATGTCTTCTACACTATACTGTAACAATAACAAAATTCTGATTGATGGGAGACACTGGAATATTAACGTTCCATAAAACATATTGTTTTTCTGTAACCGTAGTGTTCGTCGATATCCAAATTTGTAGAGAACTTGTAGATTACTTCCAAAAGAAGTATTAAAATCAACGAGATCAAAAAGAATAGCTGACTGCTAAACTTATACACATACACTGAAAACTGCCATACGTGTTAGTTAGGACTAATAACAGACAGCTTCCCAGGGACTGGTGCTTATGATGCACATCATGGAGCTCTACATCACGGCCACTAGGTACCTGACCAATACAGCCGTACTCTCACCTGTTTGTGAAGTCGCTCGTTTTCCTCAATCTTATTTTTGAGCTCTTCATTCATCACGCCATGTGGGGCCGATCGGTTGGACATTCCATGATCTGCCTCTCGATTCTGATGGCAGACAAAAACAGCATCTCAAACAGTTCAAAACCGGCTCAAATTTTTGGAAAAAGAACCCGAGTGCCATGGCCTGCATGTATAACATACATGAGGCGTTCTGGCTAAATGAGTTGGAACTGGGCACACGGCATAGTGAAGAAAACTGCTAAATAATGATGATAAATGGTTTTTTTTTTTTTTCAAATTTATTAATATCTTAGATGCCTAATAACTATATTTTTAAGAAATAGCAGGGAAGTTGTGAAATAAAAGTGTTTTTTTGTTTTCACACGTCCAAAACTCAATATTTCAATATTTTACTTTTGCGACATGTTGATCAATATGAATTTGAACAGCCATAACTTGTTTGGAATGTCAAGCACAACAAACAGAACTGTAAGAAGAATTTTATCCCCTTTTCTAATTTCTGAAAACCCTAATTTCAACCTCTGCCCAGTTTCATTTTATTTTAACAATATATATAACATATTACAAATGTAATTTGTGATGCAGTGGCATGTTTTGCAAAGAGTGGCATGGTTTATTGACAAAGATTTCTCAATAAGCCAAAACAAACTCTTTTTGCCATCAAAATTCACAGAAATATTCCCATAATGAGGTCCTTGTTATTTCCTTGGCCAATGTTAAAGTCCTCAATTCTAACATTTTGTCGCGCGAGCGGCCGCCGGTGTTTCTTCTCTCTAGGTCTTGGCAGAGGGCGCTCTTTTGTATGTCACTATGGGCGGGTTGCGACAATAAATTTATCTAAAGTCCGAGATTCGTTTGGTTAATATGTACAACCTCGTAGTAAGACTTAAATACTGAGTCATGACAGGGAAGGTGATGGGACAAATTAAACAGCCAATATATAACTATCAACTTCTAAATTGTTTATTTAACTATTTAAATAAATTCGTCTGACATAAATCAATACACTGCCACACCGCAGAACCTTGGGAATTACTCCGCGGTCGTGTAAACTTAACTTAAATTCGCATTAGCCCTGCTAAAGTTACTCTGGTAGATTAAAACTGCTACTGCTACGTCGGTAATCAGCCCTGCTGCAATTACTTCGGTAGATTAAAACCGCTACTGCTACGTCGGTAATCAGCCCTGCTGCAATTACTTTGGTAGATTAAAACCGCTACTGCTACGTCGGTAATCAGCCCTGCTGCAATTACTCCGGTAGATTAAAACCGCTACTGCTACGTCGGTAATCAGCCCTGCTGCAATTACTCCCGTAGATTAAAACTGCTACTGCTACGTTGGTAATCAGCCCTGCTGCAATTACTCCGGTAGATTAAAACCGCTACTGCTACGTCGGTAATCAGCCCTGCTGCAATTACTCCGGTAGATTAAAACCGCTACTGTTACGTTGGTAATCAGCCCTGCTGCAATTACTCCGGTAGATTAAAACCGCTACTGCTACGTCGGTAATCAGCCCTGCTGCAATTACTCCGGTAGATTAAAACCCTACTGCTACGTTGGTAATCAGCCCTGCTGCAATTACTCCGGTAGATTAAAACCGCTACTGCTACGTCGGTAATCAGCCCTGCTGCAATTACTCCGGTAGATTAAAACCGCTACTGCTACGTCGGTAATCAGCCCTGCTGCAATTACTCCGGTAGTTTAAAACCGCTACTGCTACATCGGTAATCAGCCCTGCTGCAATTACTCCGGTAGATTAAAACCGCTACTGCTACATCGGTAATCAGCCCTGCTGCAATTACTTTGGTTGATGAAAACCGCTATTGCTACATCGGTAATCAGCCCTGCTGCGATTACTTTGGTAGATTAAAACCAGATTCAAAACGGATGACGCATAAACACGCCACAAGCAAGGCCAAATGTCTATCAGCAGCGAGCAAGCCCAGAAATGCGTGGGTGTGCGTCCCGGCGCTATCGGCCTGAACCCGCTTCGTATCGAGTTTCGTTAAAAATATTCCCGCCCCTCGGCTTGGTGATGTGAAAATCATCCCGGCGCGAACTGGTTAATACTAATAGTGGATTGCAGCGAAATAATAAAGAATCATTTACCACCTCACGTCACACTGCCGCCGTCCAAGAAAAACTATGTCCCCAGCGTTAAAAGTCTGCCGAAATGTCTCACTTAACTTTACTACATATACATGTATATTGGGAATGTCAATGTATAAACATTTAAACTTATTATAACAGATAACTAACAAATTCACTTAACTTTAATACATATATATTAGGAATATCAATGTATAAACATTTTAACTTATTATAGCAGATACAGTACATGTAACCAACAAATATTTTAATTAACACAACTTTAACATAACTCCAAGTTTAAATTATCTTTGTCCCTCAGATTCTTTGGCGAGGAAGTAGACTCGTTCCCAGGTCTCTTTTTTTCAACTTTTGCTTGCCTTCATAAGAGTATACCCTGTGTTTTTCCCGGACCTTGATCACCTTTCCCTCCATTATGGATCTGACTTCTGCTACACTAAGACTTCTTAATTCGGATGAGGTTTGGTGTTCAGGTGTCGAGGACGATGATGCCGTTGTCGTGTAGGATGAATCTAATGAGAAAGGCAAACTGGAGGATAGCCTATCCCTATCCCCAAACCAGTACGCTACTGTTTTTCCTGGACCTTGATCACCTTTCCCTCCATTATGGATCTGACTTCTGCTACACTAAGACTTCTTAATTCGGATGAGGTTTGGTGTTCAGGTGTCGAGGACGATGATGCCGTTGTCGTGTAGGATGAATCTAATGAGAAAGGCAAACTGGAGGATAGCTCGACGATGTTGAGGAGCAGCTAGATGGCATTGGGCTTCACGGAGGAAGATATTCCCTCCATCTAAAAGAGAAATCGATGCAGCATACGCCGCACTCTCGTCTTCAGCTGCTCAATCTCTGCATCGATCAGTTTATCAAGTTCTTCAAATATTACCGCCTCTGGCATCTCCTCGACTTTTCCTTTCTCTTTCTCCTCCGCATGTCCTTCATCCCTCTCCTTCAAATCATCTGTCGCTGCGTCTTTCGTCTTCTCTGTTCCCTTTTCTTCCATGACTCTTCAATCTCTGCCGCTAACCTCCTCCTTTTGCTTGGGTTCACCTTCTTCAACTCATTTGTCGCTGCGTCTTTCTTCTTCTCTGTACTCTTCTCTTCAATGACTCTTCCTTCTCTGCCGCTAAACTTCTCCCTTTCCTTGGGTTCCCCTTTATCTCCCTTTTTGTGTTTTTCCGTTCTACTCCCATTCTCTTGTTTCTTGCGCTGCTCTTCCACCTTTCCGTCCCCAATGCTTGTCTTCTTCTCTCCACAATCTACCTCTTAGCTTTTTCATTCTCCTCCTGTCGTACCTTCCCGCCCTTTTCCTCCTGCTTCTTCTGGTTCGGCCTATCCTTTCTTCTCTCTCCTTCGCTGTGCTTACGCTCCTCGTAACTCCCATTTCTCTTGTACTGTCCACTTCCATCCTGCCTCTCCTCTCGTCTCCTTTGCTGAACTCTTCCTTCTCTCTCTTCTAACATCTTGGAAGTTAATTAGCATCTTATTCACTTGTGTTTGGTGCTGTACATTTAGCTCCTTGCAACTTCTTGTGCACAAGTCATTCAAATACTCAGGAACTTCAGCTTCGTCTTCCTTATCGTCGGGCTGTCGTTCTCTTATACTGCTCACTGGAATTGTCTGATCATCTGTTTGAAGAGGCCGTGCTACATCTGCAAAACTCTCTATGAATCTCCTGTCGTATGAAGCCAAGCCTAGAAAACTCCGGACTTCGCTTACGTCTTTCGGCCGCGGCCATTCCTTGACTGTCTTTAATTTCTCTGGGTCTGTATACATTCCCTTCTCAGAAACAACATAACCAAGGTACATTACCTCCCGTTGATATAAGTGGCATTTCTTCGGTTTCAGCTGGAGTCTGGCCTTTCTCAGTTGTTGAAAAAATAGTCTTAGCCTTTCTGCCATTGCAGCCTCCGTCTTGCCATACACTATGATGTCATCAAGGTATATTAAAAGAATGTCCCAGTAGAGACCAGCCACGATACGTTCTATTAGTCTCTCCAAGGTTGATGGTGCGTTGAATAGCCCGAATGACATTATGTTTCACGCATATGGTCCCCTTACGGTAAAAGCCGATTTTCCCTTTGCCTCCTCGTCTAGCTCAACCTGCCAGTAGCCAGATGCCTGATCAAGAGTACTAAACCATTCTGAATCTGACAGTGCATCCAACGATTATTCGATCCTAGGGATTGGATGTGCGTCCTTGATGGTCACGGCATTAAGTTTCCTATAGTCATTACAGAACCGTTTCGACCCATCCTTCTTTGCACTAAGACTACTTGGGATGCCCATTGACTGTCGGAAGGTTCTATAAGTCTTCTCTCCAGCAAATCTACTACTTGTCAGTTTATCTCCTCTTGTTGCCCTATTGGAGCTCTTGTAAGTGGTTGATGCAGTGGTGCTGCGTTACCAGTTTTTATGTTGCGCTTGACTGCATTGGTGCGGCCTATGTCGTGGTCTCCTCTTCAAAATACATCTTGGAAGTCAATTAGCATCTTATTCACTTGCGTTTGGTGCTCTACATCTAGCTCCTTGCAACTTCTTGTGCACAAGTCATTCAAATACTCAGGAACTTCAGCTTCGTCTTTCTTATCGTTGGGCTGTAGTTCTCTTATATTGCCCGAATGGCATTAGGTCCCTTTGCCTCCTTGTCTAGCTCAACCTGCCAGTAGCCAAATGCCAGATCAAGAGTACTAAACCATTCTGAACCTGACAGTGCATCCAACGATTCTTCGATCCTAGGGATTGAATGTGCGTCTTTGATGGTCACAGCATTAAGTTTCCTATAGTCGATACAGAACCGTTACGACCCATCCTTCTTTGTCACCAAGACTACAGGGGATGCCCATTGACTGTCGGAAGGTTCTATACATGTAAGTCTTCTCTCCAGCAAATCTCCTACTTGTCGGTTTATCTCCTCTTGTTGCCCTATTGGAGCTCTTCTAGGTGGTTGACGCAGTGGTGCTGCGTTACCAGTTTTTATGTTGTGCTTGACTGCATTGGTGCGGCCTATGTCGTGGTCTCCTCTTGAAAATACATCGTGGAATTCAATTAAGGGTGTGCGTTTACGGGACCCGGGTACCCTATTCCCGTCATGGTCGGGTACCCGGGTACCCGTGACTATTATTAGGATCATAACAAAAACCCGGAAGTATACACCGCGTCGACACGTTCATGTCCCCGCTCACTCCACTAGCAAGCTGCAGCGCGACTGCCGCGTGCCTGCCGCGTGCTTACTTTCCTTGCATTCGGCAACTAAAAAAATGCACGGGCCTACTTTGCAACTCAGGGTTCCGCTAGACAAATTCTAGTCAAAACAGCGGCGGTCTAGTCAAAACCCTTTTCTAAGTAGTCCGGCGGTCTAGTGAAAAAAATGACAAGATAAGTTATTAAAGTGCGCGGTTTTCAGAGCCAGATTGTCAACAGCGATCCCGAATTGTGTGAAGTTTACTCTCAGCTTGTAATAAATGTTGCCGCTCCCCATAATTGCATGCCTACAATGGCACGTCTTTTTTCAAAATAAATAAGGATCAATGAACTAAATCCTTTGAGTGAGCGGACACGAAATGTAGCAAAAAAGCCGACCGCAGATGTTCCCGGCTGGCCGCAGAGTTGATACAATAGAAGCAAATACCTCTCCTGCAGTATCAGGTTTCAAAACCACATTCCAGGTTCGGGTCCATGGGATCGTGAATTAATTCAGCACATTTTCCATTGATACACTAAGAACATTATTATACAATCACAGTAACAAATGGCAAAAAGTTTTGTACCCCATAAAACATTATCTTAAAGATTAGCGAATTAAAGCTGGAACAGATAAGTACAGGGGGGAAAAAATACAAAAGTAAACCTCGGAAAAACTTACTCAAAGGACAACTGTAACAAAACACTGATACAATGTCAACCGCAAGTTATAGCAGCTGTCGGAATTGTCGGTAAATAGACTTCAAAAGCATCTCTTTATCACAATGACAACAAAGAAAGCACAATCATCCGTTAGGCCGCTATCTAGACATCGGGAAATTGTCGGTAAATGGACTTATAAGACGTTTTACTCAGATGTTTTCTGACAATTTATCGGCACTCAATGAACAGAAAAGACGCTTGCCTTAGACGCTTGCCTTTCTGAAATAATGTGTCAACATTTACAAAGGCAGTTTCGGGTAATAAAATTGATAAATTGGAGCCGGGTACCCGCAATCAGCGGTCGGGTTACTCGAGTTACCCGGGTACCCGGGTACGGCCTTAAAGTCAATTACAGTCAAACCTGCCATTGCGGCCACCTTGATACAGAGGCCACCTGGCTTAACTGGCCACCTTTGCTTGGTCCCAGTTTGATTCTTGCATAAACATACCATAACCATTTCTGCTAATGCGGCCACTGCGTAACACGGCCAGTGGCCAACCCATAATAGCCCACAGCAAATAAAATGTGTACAATTACATTGCCGTGAAACCTGTGTACTCCGGCCGCAGAAATGAAGTGCGCCCTCTGTTGACTTTGAAATCTCTCCTGTTGTTTGGTTCCTGGACTTCATACATGTACATGTATACATGTGTGTACATGTGTACGTCTTGCTATAGTGGCCACTTGCGTATAGTGGCCACGAAAACCGGCACCGTCGATGGCCGCTATATCAAGGTTTGACTGTAGCATCTTATTCACTTTAATTTGGTGTTGGTCACCGGAGTTTCTTGAGTCGGAGTAAGTTGCCCCTTTAAACTAAATAGCACACTCGTCTCAGCTTACAGCAACTGATTTAGGGCGCCGCGCACCGGCTTTTATACTTCCCGCTGCGCATCAAAGAATCACACAAATGGTTCGAAAGTTGTTTACGGCAAATAATACAGGCAGTGAAACCTCGTCTAGTTTGCTTCCTACAAATCACGGTACATGTATGTTTGTACAGGTAAGTTTATTAATACTAAAAGTGGATTGCAGTGAAATAATAAAGAATCCACCTCACGTCACAATTTAAAGGGACAATATACCATTTGTCGGTTGTGCATTTTTATCGTTTGAAGCAGCAAAAGTGCTCAAAATATAAAGAAAGGTGCTTGACAAACAACCTGATGAAGTTTTTAGCTCTGTGAATGGGACATATTCTGAGAAAACAACATCCTAAGATTTCGATTTCGAGTCAAAATTTGAATTGTGACCACAATCTGTGCTAAGGGTGTGTTCTCAGCCAGCAGATTGCAACTACTTGTGTGCCACGCGGTGAACAGACAAATAGTAGCGCCAACCAGTGCGATGCGCGTTGATCGAACACTTGCGCACACTTTTTGCGGAAATGTATAAAAGTGTGTCTCCGAGACGCATTATTTGGAAATGGTATTCTTTTGTTATTTTCTTCAAAATGACAGCATTTGATACGGGATAATGTTTACGTTTACCTTGTTCTTTTTGCCTTTCCCCTCGGCAGCTTCCAGCTCATCCTGTAAGACATTGACTCTCTTAGTTAGCTGCTGGTTACGGAAGGACAGACTGTCAATCTCCTGCTCTGACTTACGAATCTTCTGGTCCTTCTCCTTCACATTGTCCTACCGCAACAAGAATGACATGTCCAACCAAATATTCATCAATACCTCAGACAGTTCACCCATATTGGTCGAGAGCCAGTCAGTTTTAAACAGCCGCTAGAACACTTTTCCGTTGTCACATACAATTTGGACGCCTGTGTGTTATATTTTATAGTAAATATCGTTTAAATGACCTGTTCGCAGATTTACAATCATGGATGCTGAAAAAAAGCGTTCGTTTTCAATCGGCTTGGTTCTTATGTTGTTCTTTTGTTTTTTTCAATCGCCGTCCGGCGATCGTGATTTTTTGTCTATAGAAATAAATTTTTCGGAACAATTACAGGATATCTATAGCAATCATTTTGCTAGATGCCTACATGTACAATCACTATTTACTTTCAAATAATTAAGATGTTTCTTAATAATTAGGTAGTAAATATTTTTGATATCTGCAAATGGTATCCTACCTTTACTCTTCACAAGGCATGCGCAATATTATAAACAAGTCTTCCCTATTTGGAGCAATATTACTCAGTATTGCTCAGTTTTAAAAATATTATACTGTGTGAATATGCGGTAATACCGAAATACCGTCCAAGCCTAAATTCAAGACTAAGACCACCAGACAGAGTGCTAAAAAACGTGCAAAATAAATTCAGGCAATTTGTATTCACTCTTTTATAGCTAAAACAATTGTCTAAACTGTTCGTAAGGCAAAAACAAGGTCCTCAGTATTTCATTAGCCAAGTTTGAACTCTCAAAACAATTTTTAAGGGAGGATTTTCTTCAGCATTTCGCACCTGAGAGTAAAGCCTGAGAGTAAGAGTAAATTATTTTGTTCGACCAGACTGATCGCTTTAGTGGTCCGATACTGGAACCACATGTATGGTTCTTTTGACACGATTGACTGACTCAGCACTAAAGGCATGTATTACTGGTTGTTTCATCTATTTTCTTGTGTTGCATGATTTTAATACCTATAGTTTTTGGACTCTCGTATACAGTATTGAAAGTACACAATTTTGGGACAAGACCACTGCCATCTAATAGGGAAACGCCTGTTTTTGTGACATTTAAATTGATTACCAACCTTTATCGTCTTTTGTTTCTCTTGCTCATCCACGACTGCTTTCTTCAAAACCTGATTTTGAGCCCGAAGCTGAAACCAAGAGAAACAAAACCAACTGATAGAATACATAAAGAAATGTAGAAAGTTAGAGTGCATGCATACACTGCACTTTAGGGCAATAGACCGATCCAGTCGGCCACGCCCCTAAACAAATTACCCAATCACAGTACACGATTTTTAAGATCCAAAAAATTGTCGCCATTTTGTCCGACCAAAGTTCTTGACTTCAGCATAATTTACCACACACTTTTTGTTGATTTAACTTTTGTTTTACCAGCCTGATTTTAATGAGTAGTGTCGTTTGTTATGTTAATTGTAAATCCAACTTCCAGAGCTGTTAATAAAGCAGAAAAGTAATTTGTTTGCCATTGCCTAAGCCAGAGGTGTTACATGTACTATGAACATCAAACAAAAGAAACACAGTACACTAACAATGAAAACCCATTGTTAATTGGCACTAAATCCATTATTACTTGTTCACAGTGATACTTGTACCAGTTGTAATGCACTTGTGATCGGCCCACTGCTGTTCCACGGGCTCTGTGAGTGACATTAGGTTTATGCGCTTGTCGAGTTGTATCGTAAGATGCATTATTCATGAGCTCGAAAATTGCCTGGAACATTCTATAACCCTATAAGTATAAGTATCCTAAAAAAACAACAGAGTGTACATGTACATGTATTTGTGGTAGCATAAATTGAATTCATGTTCGGTATGAACCGGCCTCAGATTGACATTGTGAAAAAATATGCCCCGTAGGCCTGCCTGTCAAGCAACATGGATCTATAGAAAGTTATATTCTGGTTGGTGCCTGGCACATAGAAATTTCCTTGTAATTTCGTCGGGTGAATTGTTGTATAGTGTTTCTACACAAATGTTCTTATGCAAGCTTATTTTGGCAAGAATTATGCATGATGATGTAGTAGGAGTAGTACTCGTATCCCCGCCCAAATTCTTTATCTTCATTTGTAATAGTTTGTGTTTCTTCCTTCGATACAACCACCAAAACCGTACTTCCCAACTGGTAAATCTACCCGCCTTTTCATACAATCATGCACCACACGTCCAGCCAGCAATATAAATATTCAAACCTAAATGTCACGATTGGACAATACCATTAAATCACGTAACAGGGGTAGAAATGCAGCAGCACGAAGTTCTATTACTCAGCAGTCGCGCCACACGTACTGTCTACTGGATCACGTGATTACTAATTGTTGCGTGTTACTGTAGGTCACAACTTTGGGGCCTATTTCAAACCTCCAAATGGGCGAAAAACACGATCACAATTTTGTTTTATAATTTACCTTCTGGTTACCCTATTGTGATCATTGACTCCTCATTTTTTTTCTTTTTCCAAGCTTTTTCAGAAAATGTAACATTTAAGGACAATTGCAATAACTTAAATTGTTCACAAGGTCTTGCCTATAAAACCGCTAATACATGACATGTATAACTACCCCGGTAGGCCTACAAATTTGCCTACTTCTTAATAAGGGCGTTAAGCCTAGGTCTGTGAATCGTTCCCAAACTCCACAGGTTTCTGCATAAACTGCCTGACTGCTAATGCTTGTTTGTCATGATGTGGCATCTGTGTGTGGTACGGCGTGTGTTACTGTTAGCCCAGGTTGGACTTGATCCCCTTGTGTACAACAATGCGACGGAGTCGGAGTCTAGGGTATCAATTTATCCTGCCATAGCGAAATTGTTTACCTGATGAAGGAAGCTGAAATTTCGTTTACATCTTTCTCGTGTCTGTAATTACAGATCGTCATAGGTTACAAAAAGCGAATGTCTTTGGGCCACTTATACAGAAAATAAACAGGAAATCCTTGCTTTTTGACGTGAACATCATCATCCTGTACGAACTTTCTATGTGCATGCGTGCACGCGTACATGGCAGCCGGCGCAGCCTACAGCTGATGAGCCGGCATCAAGCGGGCACGCGCACGCACACGTAAGTTCGTACATGATGTTCACGTCGAAAAGCGTAAATTTGCAATTTTTTTCTGTAAATAAGTAGCCCAAAGACACATTCGCTTTTTGTAACCCATGACGACCTGTAATTCCAGACACAAGAAAGATGTAAACGAAATTTCAGCTTCCTTCATCAGGTAAAAATATGAAAACAAACTGTTGTAAATTTTGTCGGCTAGGTCGGGGCGGACATCCGGGAACCTTCACAATAACGCGTCATAATACGTACACCGCGCCGATGAAAACGATAATCGCGCGTGCAGTCTTGTATGCTTCAGTGCAGTGTCGGCTCGCATTGTTTTCATCGGCGCGCTGACCTGTGACGTATGTCCGAGGTGATCAATAATGGCAGGATAAATTGATACCCTGGACGTCAGTCGTAATGCAATGAAGAACGTCGCCCAACCTGGGCTAGGCTAGCCCCATGAGGCCGTATACTGGACTCACTCTGTATACGGAGAGAGTCTCTGTATACGGAGTGAGTCCTAGCTAGGCTAGGCGTGTGCATTTTTACATCATGGAGGAATTCCTCCATGATTACATGCACATGATCATCATTCATCAACTCTTGCTTGGTCTTGCGGCTGAACAAGTTAAAATATTTGAAATTCAATGCCAGATTTGCCTACCTTAGCAAATTCTTGGGCCAGCTTTTGATACTTGGTTTGTAGGTCTGCCATGTTAAAACACCCAAAGTGTCTTTAGATTAAATGGAATCTCATAAAAGTGCACAAATTCCAGGTAGAAGTTTACGAGTGCAGTACCGGTGGGCACGACAGCAAGAAGGGGGCGGCCATTTTTCTACAGTATACGGTACAGAGGTATTCTGGGAAATATTCAACATGGCAGCGCCCATGTACTTCAAAGGCGTGCCGCAAGTACAATCGGATTAACGTGAACTCAGAAATTATTAACTTTTAAGATATTTTCTGAACTTTTTAGGTTTTAGTTCGTACTCAGTAAGATTATTTTACAAACTGAAATTGTTATTGACACTGCTTAGACGAACTAGCACTAAACTTGAAGTTTAGGGGTCTATTGGTCCAGATTCCGGACACGCGAAAAAATACGAGTAGTGTGTCTAGTTTTCGGACACTTGAGTTGCGCACCCTCTTTTGTGTCTATAAATTTGGAATTTGATCGCTGTTAATTTTTAGGGGGTGATTTTTTTTTGTGGTAGGGTATTCTGCAATTACTTCCAAAATACAGTGTTTTTATCATACTATAATAAACCGATAGCCATGATTGCATATGATCGTTAACTTTGAGTCGCGAGTCGAGTCATTATGTCAAGAAAGTCGAGTCGAGTCATTATGTCATCATGAAGGTCAAGTCGAGTTATTATGTCAAGAAGGTCAAGTCGAGTCGATTAGTCGAGTCAAGTTGAGTCATATAGCTCGAGTCAATTCGAGTTATAAATATTTGAATAAATAAACACAATAAACACAATAAATAAACACATTGGAAGTCCATGACACGATGTATGTTTGTTGTATCTTGGATGTACCTATGTACATAATTATTCGCTAAAATAAACGTGACGCGAACATAAACCGGCACTGTTTATGTTCACATTAATTTTTGCAGTTTCGTTTTTATTTGTGGGACTCGAGTCCTATTAGCCTTGACTCGAGTCATTCTGGTGAGGGACTAGTGTCGAGGCATTTGCCTGCATTGACTCGAGTCGAGTCATTTACCCATCGAGACTGGAGTTGGGTCGAGTTTCCAAAAATGTTACTCAAGTCCGAGTTAAGTCATTGACTCAAGTTATTACAACTCTGGTTCAAGACCATTATTGTTAAGATGGCCACAGTTTTGGCGATGTTTGGTAAAAACTTTCGCTAGAAAATGCAATTTTTAGTTTACCATGCAAAACAAGATGATTTGTTTTGTATTCGAAGTGCATTGCAATAAATGTTAGTGCTGCTTTTTGTCATCTTCTTTGTTTATAAAAATATAATTTCATTTAATCAAAATGTAATAATTATTTAATCAAATTAAAAAAATTAATATATAATAATTCAAAAAATTCAAATAATAACCCTAGTTTTTCTTTTTTTCAAGGTTGTGGCATCGCATATAATGTAAAGTCATTTTGGTGAAGTCAAGCAGCCATCACAATGTTTAGTCGAGCAACTGCCATTAGTGCTAACAAACTTGTCTTGCTGTTTCCAAGGACTGGGTCCTCTGTACCAACAAGCAAGATGAGTACACTCACAAGACGTTTAGTTCAACCTCTGTTGTCTTGTAGTGGTAAGACACTGAGCCGAGACAAAGGACAGCATCTCAGCGTGCAGTTGAGGCAAGTAGTTATAAAAAGCTGGTTTGGGTCTACTTTCTATATCGGAGCTACCGTCAAAAACCTGAAACAAGCCGCAAGTGAGAACAAGCCTATGTTTTGTTTAGCCTGGAGCCTGTTCAAAGCTGCCGAACAGGCTGCAGCTCTCTTGCAGTTGAGTTCAAGTCGAAGTCAAGGTCACACTGTTTATTCTAAAACCCATCAAACAAAAGAGCCTCAGGCTGTCTCGACTTGTTCATGGTGGTGCTGTTTATTCTAAATTATAACAAAATGAGAGCCACTTTTTAAATAAAAATGAGTATTATATTTGTCTATAAATGGACAATACAGAGCTTTTTTAAAACCAGTTCGCGCGGGATTATTTTTAACAAAACTCGATCCGGGGCGGGTTCAGGCTGATGGTACCGGGAAGCACACCCACGCATTTCTGGCCTTGCTCGCTGCTGACAGACATTTCCGACCTTGCTCGCTGCTGACAGACATTTCCGACCTTGCTCGTGACGTGTTTTACGGTGTTTATGCATCATCCGTTTTGAATCTAGGGAAAACTTTGCGTGTATACGTCTCCCAGCAAGAACTGGTTAAAGATCTGATGGTGGTGCACTTGGGACACTTAATTGTGACCTTGAACAAGCCGAGACAGCTGCGAGGCTCTTTTTGTTTATGGAATTTTGGATAAACAGTGTGACTTTGACTTCAACTTGAACTGGACTGCGATAGAGCGACAGCCTGTTTGGCAGCTTTGATCAGGCCACTTGCTAAACAAAGCCTAGATTTATTCTGGCCTGTAGCCTGTCCTGCTTTTGACTCTGACAGCAGCTCTGATATCCATTGTAGACATGATAGAAAGTGAACTTAAAACCAGCTCTTTATAACTACTAGGCACATTAGCAATCACTCCAAGTTGCTTGTTGACAAGAACATTCTCATCTATCGGAGCGACAGTTTCACCTTCTTCCGCTTGGTGGGCGTATTTGCATTGGCTCAGCTGGTCTTCTGGGTCTATCTGACTTACTCAGCGTACACAACCATGAACGATTCAAGGAAGTTTGAGCTGGCCAAGTATGGGCCAGAGGGGGCACCCTCTGACAAGAAGAACTGGACAACGCTGTCGGGCGTACGGATGAAGCTGCACTCTGGTGTGTGGAGATATGCCATCACTGCACTCTGTGTTGTTGTTGGTATGTAGAAGCTGCCCATAGAAGGTGCTGGTGCAGTATATTTTTGGTGCGCGATCGGTTGATCACGTTGCGGGATCGGTCAATCTTGATGGATATCTCGGACTTGCATACTTTTTTTTAAAAATCCTCCAGAACCCTAGGTTACAGAGAAAAGGTGTTCAACTAGCTGCAGCCGATAGCATCAAGATCAACTGATAGCGCAACGTGATGGACCAATACCGCACATCGACCAGTAAAAGCCAAGTCCATTTAGCATTTAGTAGCTTTAAAGCTAGTAGACCATTTTGTCAGTTGTGCATTTTTATTGTTTAAAGCAGCAGAAGTGCTCAAAATCTTAAGATGGGTGCTTGATAACTATTTAGCTAATGAAGTTTTATCTCTGTGAATGCTAATTTCAATGTCGAGTTTAATCGACCGCTTTGAGCATAGTGTTAAAAAAAACATGGTAAGAAAATGGTTAAAGGTTATTACACTGTAGTAGACTTGTAAAAAAAAATGTGTTAAAAACATTAAAATTGTGTATGTTATTTGCACTTGAAATGTGGAACTTTCTTGTTTGCATAGAAATGCCCCTATTTAGTATCGGCCTATATCTTAACAAGCATGCACACCATACAAACTAATTTATCTTCTTCTTTATTTTGGTCCCCTCAGGTGGATTAATCTTCACTGGAGCCTTGACTTACTCCAAGAGGTTCATCCACCGTATTGTCCTGCGCAAGGGGGGAGACAGAGTCACAATCAGCACCTTTGGTTTCTTTGGCCAGCCCTGGTCGTTCACCGTCCCTGTCACCAACGTCTCCTGCCAGCACTCCCGGCAAGGGGTGCGCACTCAGCTACCCATCAAAGTCAAAGGTCACAGGTTCTTCTACCTGCTAGACAAGGAGGGAAAGCTGTACCATGCGCCGCTCTTTGATCAGACTGTCGGCATGAAGAGGATGATTATCTCCTGAAATCTGCACAGCAAAAAAAGTCCAGGGGTCGATTTCATAAAGTTTGGCGATGCTTTGCAACTTGATTTATGACGTGTAACGCGTTGCATCTCGGAAAGTTCCGCACGATCCATTTCACAAAACTTGTGATGCATTGAACACATCACAACTTTTTTTGACAACGGTTTAAAACGTCATAAGTTACAACATGACTTTGGGTTTTTATAAAATAAGATGCGTCTTTTCATAGCCGAATTTATACTGTACAAAATAAATAAAAGAAAATATAATACCGAGACAATGCGTTAATGGAAAGTTGTTAATGGAATATTCAGCGTGGTCAATATGAATAAAACTTGAATATTGCACTTGAAATTTCAAAAAAGCTAGAAGTTTTTTCGTTTTAAAACTTCATCATACGTCCGCTCTTTTGTTTTACGTTTTGAAAACTTTCAGAGAAGAGTTTAGACGACTCTTTGCTGAATATCAGACATACAAATGTGCGTGTTGCACCTGGGGCTGATTTCACGAAACGCTAATACGCATTCAACCCATCCTAACTTCCATAACAATGCGGCTGAACTTGTCATAACTTAAGATTATCTAATTAATGTCCACTTTAATTTGTATATCGTCTAGAAATCAGTTATGGTTTCGAAGAAGAAACAGATTTGAAATAATCTTTGATATGTTTATATAGTTTAAAAAACATGAATTAGTTACAACTATGGTTGAAAAGTATTGGGCAGAGTAGTTTTCTCGAGAGTACGTGAAGTTAGTTTGCGGGTTTCTTTTCAACGACCCTTTCCTCTAACGGTAAAAACAAACATGAAACAGCCAGCAAATTGGTAGTTGTGATGCGTCATTCATAACATGGGTTTAGTGATCTTGGGACATGTCTTGGCAAAGATCGATCTTTGAGCGGGGACTCGTCCTAAGATAAGTTGTAAGATAAGACGAGTTTAGTGAAATCGGTCCCAGGTTATCCTTTGTGAGGACTTGGAACAATGGGTTACCTGTGATAGCAAACCCTAGGACAAATCCTTGACAATTTAATGTACAAACTTATGAGACATGTCTAGGAAAAGTTCAGGGACAAAAGAGAACAATAGTCCTTTGTTAAGTATACTGTAGTGGCAGACAAGGGGATTTTTGACTATTTTGATATTACAGGAATATCATAAAACAGGCAAACTTAACTGTGTGGACCCCTTTTGTTTATCCTTTTCCTCTCTCCGCCCAGAGGAAAGAGGCAAAACTATAGCAGCCAAATTCTGTCCATTCAGCAGATGCTTTCCATCGCGATATTGCGTCTTCCGTCACCCGGTGCCAAGTTACAAAAAACACATCACAGTGGACTCTGATTGGCTGGCGCGCGGGGTTGCATAAATTTGTAAGTCCGCATATATCAGACACTGGTTAAGTTCGAAGACAGCTCCCTTAACCAGTTCGCGCCGGAGGACGTATACACGCAAAGTTTTCCCCAGATTCGAAACGAATGACGCATAAACACGTCACAAGCAAGGCCGGAAATGTCCGTCAGCAGCGAACAAGGCCGGAAATGCGTGGGTGTGCTTCCCGGTACCATCGGCCTGAACCCGCCTCGGATCGAGTTTCGTAAAAAAACATACTGCACCTCGACGTTAAAATAATCCCGGCACGAACTGGTTAACCAACGTATGATACTCGGACACTCGGACTACCCCAGGCCCCGATGAATGGGGCAATAATTGTATAGCGTAGATATTGGTGGATACGTGTGCGCATTTATTATTAAAGGTGTAGGATACATCATTGGTAATTACTTGAATTATCAGGAATGGGTGAATTTGGGATGTTGTATTTTATAGTAAATATCGTTTAACTGACCTGTCCGAAGTTTTACAATCATGGATGCCGAGAAAAGCACGAAAAACGGCATTTGTTTTCAACAGGCGTCGAGCAGTTATTCTTATGTTATTTGTGTTTTGGGGCAATCGCCGTCCGGCGATCGCGAATTTGTCTCCATAAAATTCAATTTTTCAGAATAATTACAGGATATCTAGCGCAATAATTTTGCTGGATGCCTAGAATCATTATTTATTTTCAGATAAGTAAGATATTTCTTAATAATTCAGTAGTAAATATTTTCGATATCTGCAAATGGTGTATCCTACCTTTAACTGACCTGTTTGAAGTTTTACAATCCTGGATGCCGATGAAAGCAAGAAAAATGGCGTTTGTTTTCAACTTGGGCAGTAGTTCTTAACAAATTTCGGAACAATTATAGAATATCTAGCGCAATAATTTTGCTGGATGCCTACAAATGTTTTCAATATCTGCAAATAGTGTATCCTACTGTACATACCTTTAACATTTTTTAGGGGGACCTCCCATGTACACGATCACACATCGTGGATCCTTTTATTCAACATCCTCACTTTGAATGCATGTAAACAAATGACACCCAATAATTGCCATCTTGTTTTTACATAGAAATAGTCCTGATGACCCTTTTTATTTCATTCTCATAGTTCCAGTAAATTATTACAAAAAAATGCTTACTGTTAATCTTACACGGTATTTGTGTACAACATGCTGAACATTTGAATAGTAACATATACAGTATAAGTTGTTCGTTTTTGTTTTTTTGATGAGTTGCTCTTTCAATGAACCAAACCACATGTTTTTGTACAAAACATACTGGCTAACATTAATAATATAATTGGTAAAATATATAGACACATACGTAGTTTTGTGGTTAATTACCTAGAACCGAAGCGATTGTTTTTCGCGACTCAAAATTGTTCTGGGTCATTATTTTTTAAACTAAAATTAAAACTACTCTAAAAACTACTCTAAAAATAAAATTCGGAAAATTAATCTTGCATCATAATCGAGGAAAAACAAAATAATGGAATTGATTTTATTGAAGGAGTTCCATTCAAAATTGGAGATGTGCACCCACCTTTATCTCCAAGCAATAATGTACAGTACATTGTTATTTAATTAGGAGTCCATAATGTTGTTCTATTTACACTGCCCAACAAAACTTTAGGTCGCTAACATTTACAAAATGTAATGACTACATGTACATGGTGCCCGCCATCAAAATTTGATATTTTGTTCCTAATAAATATTAAGCCTCTACTTTTATCAAATTATTAGTCGGGAATTCTTTGTTCTTTATTCAACAGATAGTAGTTAAAGTTTACCCATAAGATCAACTTATCTCTCCCAATATTAAAGCATTGTACAATATTGAATAATTGTCCAACTTACTTTACAACATTGAACAAAATTGTAAAAAAATTCAAAGAGTTCAAATCCATATCACCTTCTTAATACATAAATATGCAGTTGACCTCTGACCTTAACATTCAGTATACTGTGGAAGATGACATTGGCATTAAACAACAGATACAGGAGTTGTCGTATACAATTTTATAAGTTACAAAATCAGAACACATTATTTGTAAGCCTCAAGAATGCTGCATCATTAAATATCTTGATTTTAAAAAAAATGGTTATCATGTAAATAATGACAGTGCACAAACAGACAAATTGTGTTTTGCACGTAAATAAAAAATACAAGAACTTAATAAAACATAATTGTAAAAAAAGATTGTTACTGTTGGCTCTGTGTTGAGTGCACCAGATAATTAGAAACAAGTTAAAATCAGTTAAAATGAAATTCTGAACAATCTTTGTTCGTAACTTTTTCTACAACTGGCTCTGTATTACACATTTTGTATAGTTTACTGTATTACTGTTGGGAAAAAATTCCTCCTGATCTTAAATCTGACGACTAAATTTTAACTGCAGTGGCAACTATATAAAAATTATTTTCCTAAAATCTGGCTGTATGATATTGCATCTTAAATAAAGAAAAATGAGAAAAGCTGAATGCGCCTTCTAATACTCAATTTAGGTTGCACATGCCTAAAAAATAGAATGGATCAAGACAAAATGAAGGAATAGCCAAGCATATTGCTGACTAGAGTCGCAATCTTCAAATGAACAGGGATGATTACACAAATGTTAGTAAGAAAAAAATACTGCCCCTTTGGTTGTGTGTCCCTGTCAACTGGTGTTTGTGGATCTTTGGAACAACATCCACAATTGACCATTTGCGGGTGGAATTTAAATAATATCTGGTACACTGACTTGTTCACAGTTTGACTTTAAATTATCCAGACCAAATACACTGTTGCTATATCACGTGATTCGGGGCAAGCTCTTGCATAGTTACGTTAGAGACACTCAGCACCAATACATTGTTCACAATAGTTGAGAATGATACAAGACACCAGACCATTCCAGAGCCGGGGGTTGCTAGCGTAAGGCTTGCCCCGAATCACCTGATAGAGCAACAGTGTCTTTGGTCTGGAGAATTTAAATGTAAACTTTGCCAAGTTGTGTGAACAAGTCAGTGTACCAGATATTATTCAAATTCCACACGCAAATGGCCAATCACATACTGTACAACATTCCTTCAAATAGTGACATGATTTACGCACAAATGTCGACAGATTATGACACACAACCAATCCACACTCACAAACCAAACAAGCATATATTTCCCAGTTTGACACAGACCGATCTCTCTGTTAGAACATGCACTCTAGCATTACACGTAGCCATTTGATTGGTTATTAAGAGTTTCACCGTAGATAACTGTTTGCACAACTGCAGTTAAAGAGGTACTGTAATATACCTTTTGCAGCTATTCAAAAAGTAACCACACAAAATATTGTTGAAAAGCTTTACTTTTTGTAATGATTCTAAACTCCCTGTGAAATCATTATGTCAGGCATGCTGTCATTTTCAAGAAAATAACAAAAGAATGTCTGTATGATATTGAAAATAAAGACAAATGAGAAAAGTTGAAGGCAACTTCTGATACTCCATGTTGAAGTTCCAAATATGCATCTCAAAGATGCATTTTTTGAAATTTCTGCAAATAGTGCCCGTAAGTGTTCAAACAACATGCGGTGCACGCGTTGGCGCTGCAATTGGTCTGTTTAGTGCATGAAACGCGATTAACTGCAATTCGCTGGCTGAGAATGCGCCCTTGACACAAATTGACTTGGCAAATTTTGAATTGAAATCACAATCTTAGAATATTGTTTTCTCGGAATATGCAGCATTCACAGAGCTAAAAATCAGGTTGTTTGTCAAGAGCCTTCTTTATTTTTTGAGCACTTTTGCTGCTTCAAATGATAAAAATGCACAATCGACAAATTGTATACTTTCCATAAAAGGTAGTATACCCCCATTTGCTTTTGCTGTAATTTTTGAAAATAGATGAATTAGGGGATTCATAATATCGAAAATATTGTGACGCTGACCTGTTTTAAAGATTTGTTTTCATAGATGCTAGAAAAACCAAGAATAAAATGCTTTTCTTGTAGTCTGGTTCCTTGACTTCCTTGAGATGAGTAATTGATAGATGTCAGGGACTTATCGGGCTTAGAAAACCACACTAGTTGGCTTGCACCCTTTCACAGATGTGTATTGCAAACACAAATGTGGACCTAACAAATTGGGGGCAGTATTGACACAAAATTTCACTTTTCTTGAAAACCACAGCACACCAAATGCATTGATATCACAGGATGCTGAATGATAAGGGATTTTTTTCCATTTTGAATAGAAAATCACACTTTACCATGTCGCAGTCTTGGCAGCTGCGATCACTGGTATAATTATAAGCTAGTTACCATGGCTACGTGTATTAGGCAACAAGCCAGATCGGTCTGCTGGCACAGCAAGCAAAAGCTACAAGCATCACAAACCTACTAAATCTAAAACCTGGCTACAGGGCTGGGCCTAATCTCATCACGCTGCTTAACTGTTGTGCTTAGCACAAAACCATCATGGGCCAATTTCCGAAAAACATAAGCACAAACACTTTGCTTAGCATACAAATTCTTCCTTGGCAAAAACAAGGTTACAACCAAATTTTTAGGTGATGTTTATTGTCTGCGACTGTTATTCAGTACATGGAGTTTTGGCTTGTAACATGTTTTTACTGAGCAAGGCTTTTTTGTGCTTGGCTCTCTGCTATTAAGTACTACCGGTACTTCATGGCATAGATGTGCTAAGTGATGTGCTAAGTGTTGCGCATGCATGGACATTTATATTGTTCCCTCGAGGGTAAACTGTGCTTTTGCTGTGCTTTATACTGCTTACAGTCTCCGTCAGAGACCGGCTCGCAGCGAGCAAAACCAAAAAATATCAGGGTGTGATACCCACAGATGGCGGACTGAACTGCAGTATAGAGTGCCTTGGTCTCCTGGTCTGGAGCATTGAATTTGTAATCTGTGGGTAAAGCTACAGGTTGTTGATTCGGGTCCGGCCTGGGACTATGGTGCGTGTGCCCCTGGGCAAGGCACTTTGTCACTCATTGCTTCTCTCCATCCAGGAGTAAATGGGTACATGTTAGTGCAGAGATGGTTATTGTTGTTGATTTGGCTGCTTTGCGCCAAAATGACAGCATCGAGCTGTATACTCCCCAGGGAGCAGAGATGGTATTTGAAATGCACCTGGGTATGGTCAATGTCAAAATAATCTCAGTTAAGCAGCGCTGTGAAATTGGGCCCTTTATTAGTCAGTAAGGGGGAAAATCTACCAACTACGGGATTCACGGCAAACGTATTGCACGGTGATAAGGCTGAAAGCTTAACCAAATAAAAGTGTTGTCCCTGAAATATGGTAATTAAATCTTGCAAAACCCTTGTGTACAACTTTTTCAATTTGTGCTCAATTTCATCTTTTCAAGACAAATGCACTGTATATTAAAACATGAAGCTAAAAAAAAATTAAAACAACTATTTGCAATTGTTCAAAATCTCTCTTCTATACAACAGCAAAAATGATCTTTCTATATTTGTTCGTGTTATTTGTTTTGTTTTGTTCAGTGTCTGTTCCTTGTTTAAAATAATACAGTAATTAGAAAGAAAACGTTACAATAAATGTAAAAGAAGGCAAATAGGACTCGATAGAGGTAGGAAAAAAAACCTATGCTATCACTGTACATAAAAGTAAACTTAACCATTGAATAATGATAAACCGTTACTTTACGATTTCTGAACTACGGTACTGTACAATAAATTACATATGCACTGCCCCCACACATTGACATACATACATATACTTGTGTCTTTTCTTCTAAAAAAAGAAAGTCTGAAAATTGCATGACTGATCACAATTCCAGACCTAATATATTTCATCAATATACACTTTTATCAGATGTATTATAGCGATTCTAAAATGTAGTGGTTTAGAGTCTTATTAGACGTTGGCATGAGTTGACATTGGGGTTTAGCTATCTGGTTTTAAAAAAGCCTAGTGCGTACACTACGAGTTCTTAAATAACAGAAATGCAGTTTTACTCACTGGGAAATAAATTTCACGGTGTTTTAAAGGGTGAAACTGCATTTACATTGTTCAATAACTCATAGTGATACTGCACGACTTTCAAGTCACACACCTAATGCTTTAATGAGCAACTTAACCCTAACAACCCCCATCCAGTCAAACTCCAACACCACGTTTTGTTGGGATCTGCATATCACCAGAATTAGAGTCCAACAGTTTGTGTGCACAGTTTGCAAAAATGGTGTTGGAATATGCAAGGATGGGTGGTTCTTAGGGAGTTCAGGTTTGGCTCAGTATTTTACAGTGGGGGACACAAAGCAACCAATTCTGGTACGAGATCTTCCCTCCAATTTCTCTTTTGCAAATAAAAAATGTCTACATTTTGGTTTCGTTATTCTGGCACACGCCGTAATAAACTAAATCTTTTACCGATTAAAAGTTTTGGAAGAAAACAAAATATTTAACAAATTAAAAAATAATATAATTATATTTACCTTAAAAAAATACACAATCACTTCTCTTGTTCTCATGGCTTGTTCTTTCAATTATAAAAATTAACAATAAAAACATTCAATCGTATATTTTTCATACATGAAATTTACCATCATGTAAATTAATGACCAGCAATTCAACAAATTCCATTAAATATTATGTGCTTGTTCGTAAATGCTTTTCAAATTTGCTGATAGCCTGCTGTTGCAAAGGACCTTTACATGTACAATTGAGCTTTATGAAGTTTATACATTTGTACACGCACGTTTGTTTATGGTGTAAATCGAGGAGTTTCCTTTGTTTGTACTTTTTTTTTCGACGCCTCTCATTGGTTTTGTACACGAATCTCAACCGAGGTCGTCCTCGATAACCCTTAGCCCAATTCACCTTTGTGTCCTCCATTTATACCATAAACAAATGCATGTAGTCTCCTTTTAACACCTGGTTCAGAGAGGTGTTCCAGATCGATTCTCGCAAAACTTAATAGATTCAGGAGCGATTTAAGTCCACCTAAATCTTATGAAGCAAGATATAGGGCAGAGAGAACCCCCCTCCTTTGTGGTGGTCACTTGCGGAATGTGTGGTTTCTCAGGAATTATTTTAAGGTATTTAAGGGAAGGGGGAGGGGGGTGCGCGTTAGATAACAATAGTTTCGAGAGTGTATAGGTATGGGGGGACTAAAGGGCTAAAGGGGATCGAGTCCCTTGGTCTCATATTGTGCTGGGTATAACCCAAATAGATTTTGGTTTTTGACAGGAAAACTTAATACACTCAAGAATTGTGAGGTGTGTCTCAGAGACGCACTTTTGGAAATTTCCGAAAAATGTGAACCAGCACGAGTAAATGAGACACTTTGCAGCAAAAATACAAATTGAGATTTTGATTTCATCATTTAAAGCTTGTTTAGCTTTGTTTAGCTTTAAATGATGAAATCAAAATCTTAAATTTTATTTTTGCCTCAAAGTGTCTCATTTACTCGTGCTGGGTCACAAATAGTGCACACCAATGTTCAAACGACACATATGCAGGCATGGGTGCTGCTACATGTATTTGTCTTTTAAGTGCGACAGTAACACGCGAGTACATTGTAGCTGCAATCAGCTGAACGGGAATACACCCTGAATGCAGATTGTGGTCGCAATTTAACTTGGGATTTTGATTGAAATTAAAATCTAAGAATATTGTTTTCCCAGAATACTCAGCATTCACAGAACTAAAAACTTCATCAGGTTGTTTGTCAAAACACCTTTCTCTACATTTTGAGCACTTTCGCTGCTTCAAACGATAATAAAAATGCATAACTGACAAATGGTTTATTGTCCCTTTAATTTAAATCTGTCAAGTTTCATTTGGTTTAGCACGACTCTGGAACACCTATCTGAACTGGCTGTACAAGTGAAACAGACAACTGATGACACAACTGAACAGTTTTGGTCAGTCATCTCATTGGCCATCTACTGCAAGACAGTTTTTTGTGCAGTGTTTCTTACACCGACATAAAGGTCTATTGTTGCCACCCACCCACACAACAATTATCTAGGATTTTGAGGTAAGTGGTTCCATTTGCAGGAAGGTTTATGTCGATTGTGGAAGATATCAAATTCTACAAGCGCTTCCCCAAACCGTGGTACTTCTGAAGAAGCACGATGGATGTACCGGATCATGACATACCATGGAAAACAATTAATTCAGAAAATTAAATTCTTGGACCGTTGCTTTACCCAGTGTTTTCTTTTTATACACTCAAATAAAATGGACGTTTGGAAGATCAGCGTGACTGACTACGCAACCACTGGAAACAAATCTGGATGGTTTTTGTGTAATTCTATATATCCTCTTGATATTTTCCTTCCCTTTTTTTTGTACAATCGTAATTTGGAAGAGCTTCGTTCCGTTGTTGCAAGAGTTTACCCGATCGCCGTGCGATTCTGGAAACTTTGCAGAGTCTCAATCTAATAGCTAGTTTGTCATTACATCAACATTGTTTATACCAATATACTCCCCAATTTAGCACCTTAATCTACCTGGAAAATGATTTAGGATTGGAGAAGATGATTTACACCCAAGTTGACTGACATAAAAACACACAGATGGGAATGTCAAAAAAAAAAAAAAAAAAAGACACTTGATGTCATCATTATTTTTTCACTAAAAACTTGTAAAAGGACAAAGTAAAGTTGTCTAAATTCATCCATAGGGACTTTTTGCTCTAATCAACTTTGACACAGGTCGGCTTTATTTCCCGTCTACTTGTGGCATGTCCTCCTTATGTGATTGTTACCAATATCTCAAAGACAGACTTTCCTGGAAAGAAAATGTGAATTATGTGGAAGAAAAATCAACTTGTGAAACGTGATATTAAAAATGTCTTCTTTTTTTAAGCAGCCAAATCTAGGGTGTTTATGTCAGCAACTGGGGTAAAAAAAACACATAATCTCCCTGCTAACTCCCATTTCTAATATTTGGAACACAAAATATTTAAATATAACAAAAAGATATCAATATGTGTGACCCAAAAAATAAAATGGCACAGACTTCACATTACAATGACAATGATAAATGCTTCATCTACCGATCACAGTGATTGTTCTATAATAGTCACATTTACATATTACTGTAATGCTGGACCAATGAGAAAATGTACAGGGCAAAAAATATGGAAGCACTGGAATCTTCTTACATTTAAGATTTAATTTTATAAAAGAAAACAGAACAATAATTTTCACAGAATAATTAACAATCCTGTAACTTTTCCCTCTCTACATGTACCATAACCAATGCACCTGATCGTTACACCAATGGTTTTAGACCTTGGCCAGCTAAATGATGCAAACAACCACACTTCTTTTCTTTTTTCGCTCAGTACAAACCAAAATATTTGTTCTGTTCAATTGCGTACCTTATGGCAAGAAGTCTTTACAAATTTGCGCACCTTTTTTTTGTTGGTTTGTTTAACAATGCTTAGCTTTGTTGGAATATGGGTATCGACGAAATGTATCGTTAAGAAGTTAATTTGGTTTACGGTTTCAGCTTCTCTCAAAAGCAGTTGTGGGATTGCTATTGCGGTTACAATTTCTGTGAATAAACCGCAAAGATACGTTGGAACGATTGTTTAATTTTTTTTTTTAGGAAGAATTATAACGGCAAGTTTGGCAAAAACATTCAAAGACATTACAAAATAGATATTGATGCTTTTTGGGGGGTTAGCTTTGATGGAAAACATGTTTGCTGGAAGTCAAAATTTCATGTGGAGTCAAGGTATCCCACAACTGCTACTGAGAAGTTTTCTACAAAACCACCGGGCCGATTTCACCAATGCCAAGATCAATCTTCGGAAGAGTATTAAAACTCTTCCTAACCCGCAATAGATCCAATGCAAGTTAGGATGAGTTAGTCTTCCTAAGATTGATCTTATTTCTTTCTTGAAATTGGCCACAGACCACAGACCAGGAAAAGCGGGAACAAATGTGTGGTGTCGTTTTATCAAAAGGTTTTGCCACATGCAACAAACCTAACAGCACAACATTTTCAATGGAAGCAGTGCGGCATGCATGTAACTTTTTGCTCAACTCAACCCTACCCCAAACTTTTCGAACTATCACCATCATCATCCAAAGCAGCTACAAGCGCCCTTTTACAAATCAAAGAAGAAAACTACAGGCCTTAACCCTAACCCTCCAGGGTATTTTGGCTGGAAACCCTGCCAGACACAGCAACATGCACCATTTGTCAAAGTGACAACCCTGCCCAGTGCAGCAAGATCCATAAGGTAAAAAATCCCAAGGTAAAACTGTCTCAGAGGTCACTCAGCGCAGCAGAATCAATCACTGGCATTGTTCAATAAGATTAGGGGTAGCTCTCGGTAGTCTCAGACTGTGGTCGGTTATACACTGGCGTTGACAGCTGAATGCATCAAAGTGCACCAGACCTTTTTTACCTGATGCACTGGGCTGCGTCTGGCAGGGTTAGGGTTAACAAAATTAAGTCCCTGTTATTAAAAAAGAGAAACTAAGAAGGGAAAACTAATCTTTCAAGACTCTTTCAAGATGGAAGTCGGGGGGGGGGGGAAACCAACCATGCAGCAAGGATCTCATCATGTTGCGACTGTGACATCAGCCTGGGGACTGATTGACCGCAGGGGGACCTGGCTCGTCTTGATGCCCGCCAGGTTTAGTAGGGCATCGGCTCCTGCAGCCAAGTCGTTGTCCATGGCCGAGCGGGGCGGTCGCTTCTTGATGGGCAACTGCAGGAGCTTCTTACTGGGGCCGCTCTTCTTGACGTCATCCAGGTCAAAGCTAGCGTCGTGGATGTAGCCGCTGTCCCCGAGCCGCTTGGACTCCTCGTCCTGCTCCATGTCCGACTCCGAGTCCACGTAGTCCTCAAAGTCGCTCATGTCACACTCCACGGGGTCGTCATCCTCTTCCATCTGCTGAGCTCGGTCTCGCTGGGCTTTTAGGATGGCGCTTAGGCTGTAGGTGTGGTCGTCGGACATAGAGGGAGCCGGGGTACACTTTGTCTGAAGGGACGCCTTATTGTAGGGTGTGGACGCCAACCTATCATGACATTCCAAAGTGTAATCTCTGTATGAATGAGTGCTGATCAAAATTACCCAAAATTAACACAACCAAACATCAAATTTTATCTAGGTTTAAAGATATTTATTTATTTCATTCAACATCCAACAGCGATATAGCGCCAAATACAGGATGGATATATGTGAGAGAAGACAATTTGAAGAAGTTTATACCGTTTTAGAGGTGGGAGGAAAATGCCAGAAGAATATTCTGGGGGAACCCTCGAAATCAGGCAGGGATTGAAAACCAAATCCACATCTACCGGTAGATTAGTGATACTATATAATGAATGTTTGTGAGTGCAATGATAAGAATAATTTCATGAGGTGACATGGAATGTTCCATTCCACGAAGCAAAGTGGAATGAAACATTCCATGTGTCATCAAATACAATTATTCTTTCCATTGCATGAAGGTGAAACATTCATTATTAATGGAATAAAATTGAGGTTGGCTGGTTTTAAACAAGTATGTTTAAAATTGGCTAATGGGCAAACAGCCGATGTCACAAAACCTTTCGCAATGGCACAACTCCCTTGCACTACCATCATTGCGTAATTTTTGGGGGCTGCACAACATTTCATTTACGACAGTTTCAAAAAGGTTTGCGTAAGTCAGAGGCTTGCGCAACAAATTATGGCGTAACTTGCGCAACTGAAAACGACCTATTTTACCAGCAAATTGTGATTGGCGTGAAGCCTGTTATTAATGTGATTGGCATGAAGCCTGTTATTAATTGCTGAACTTATCAAGCTTGATAAATTATGACAATCACAGCCTTTTGTGTGAAGTAAATGAATCACTATTTTACCAATGACTGGAGTTATACACAAACAGTCGTAAACACCGTTATTATCCTAATCCAAGATAGATGTTTAGTTTATTTAAAACGCTGCCCATAGCACAGCTACACCAAGTTTTGTGAAATCGATCGTAAGCTATATTGAGCGGCGCTATGCAACAAATTTGTTACATTAGTCCTACACATGCCGCAAATTGCGCATCAATGCCAATGACCCGGTTTTAAAAATAATACCGGCCAACCACATTTGTGTTCCCATTTGGTCAACAAGTTAAAACAAGTCAGGGAGTGGTCAGGGAGGGGTCGGTAAGGTGAGGGGTTACTAGCCACCAACCTTGGTCTTGGCAGGCTCTGATCATTCAAAGCAGTCTCCGCCAGATCCGAGAGGGTAGGTCTACCGTGTGGCTGACGAGGCTTGGCCTGTAAGGGAGCCATTCCCCCAATGGGGATGCCGACGTGACGTGGGCCGTGTTGAGGAGAGAAGGACTTCAAACGAGCATCTGCAATATAACGTCCACATTGTTATATTAATCAACAAAATCATAACAGGGCCTTCTATAAAGTTGGATTACAACAAGTAACAATTGTTACTTTCTGGGCCTGGATGACTTCACCAATTTGTTATCCTATGTGCTAATTCTTGAAAAATTTTGAGATTTTCTTGCAAATTTCTGATACCCGCGTACACATTTTCAACAGAAAAAAATGTGTGTGTTCTTTTCTGCCAAGTATGAAGCATCCTTGAGAAATTGGAACACGATTCTACTACACATCCCAGCAGATATTTGAGCAGTGCAGAGAAACATTTTACTGTCAGCAGCCAGTGAGGGCGCTAGACACAGTAACCAGTGTCTGCCAGCACTGCTGTCCAAAGATCGTAGAGCGCCGTAGCTCTAGGGTCTTTGCTGCTGTCCCATTATCACTGCACTCAACTTGGTCAACAGAGGGCGCTGTTTAACCAGACTGCTGCCAGCCTAGCCTCTAGCCTAAACACAAAAATGCACAAAGCATTTCCAATTCCTTATATGGCCAAACCATAGTACCCAGTCATGAAGCATTTCACTGAATGAAGATACTGACGATCGATGTTTGAGGAATGGGAGTTGGTGTTGGATAAAAAAAAAAGGTGGGGAGGCAGGGAAGGTCAAATAGGTTTTTTGAGGGGAGGAGAGACAATAAAACAAAAGCAACAAAACCATATGCACTGCAAAAAATGGTATTCTTAAAAAAAAGAACAAATCTTATTTTAAGAAACATTTTGGCTCACTTCCTAGACAAAATTCCTAAGAAGTGAGACAAGAAAATATTTCTTGAAACTATTCTTGAAACTATTTCTGATATCAAGAAATGTAAAACAAAATCATTTCTGGCATTGTGGCAGAACGTCAAAAAATGATTCTCGAAAAAAAAAAAAAAGAGATTTAACCAGCTCGCGCCAGGATTATTTTGACATTGACCAGGCAAAGGCCCGGGATTGTTTTTCACGAACCTCAATTCGAGACGGGTTCATGCCAGCATCTGTGGTTAGCACAAATTTATATTTCCGGCTTCGTTTTTGCGAGCCAGTCGCTGACATACATGTACAGGTATTTTTCTGGCCTTGCTCGTGACGTGTTTATCCGTCATCTGTTTTGAATTCCAGAAAAATTGTGCGTGTATACACGGCATCCAACGGGCTAAGAAACAAAAAATCCCCCAAGTGCAGGCTGTGATATGTGCATTGTACGTAGTACAATGCTTTAAAGACTAGTGCCGGTCTGTCTCTTATTTGTAGGGGCATCATTGCCAGAAAAATGTACTTTTTGTACGCCTTTATACTTGTATGCCTTTATATGTGTCTACGCCTTTCGTGTACGCCTTTATATGTGTACATGCTTTTATACGTGTACGCTTATATAATAATGTGCTGTGCTCTAAAACCATCCGAGTTTTGTGCCTTTGTTTCGCAGGGAATCTTGATGCGTTCATTATAGCTGAATCCAATGGTGCATTCGTTTAGCTCACCCGAATCAACACAGATTAGCCCCGGGTCGTTCGATTAGCTCTGACAAACTTCGGGCTCACCCGAGTCAGGCAACATAGACCCTGCTCGTTTAGCAGAGTCACTGGTGGAATACATCACACCACATGCGTTGTTCATTCCAATCAACGGACAGTGGATAATAATTAAGTGTCCCGAATCAACTACACTGGAGGTCCAAAATTGTTTATTGGGTCCCGACTTCAGAAGCTGTTATTCCGCCCGACGTTTTTTACTTGTTTGCAACTGACAGAAAAGCAGTAAATTTCAAAGCAAGCCTAAGAAATCCGTCAGAAAATGGCGTTTTGTCATTGGCTACGACCATCAAGCAAAGAACGTGATATGGCCTGTGTTTGAGCATTTGCTCCCAAGGCTATTAAATCCAGCTGCCTTTACCCAAGTCGATCTAGGTGAGCTACTTGAACGCACCAAAGTAACCAAGAAACAACTTTCAAAGGCTTCCCCGAGTGTGTAAAGGGTCTATTATACAGGGTGGTTAAAGAAAAACGTGACGTCATACTTCCAATATCCGTAGACCTAACAAAAATGTTGTTATTTTGCCATTTTTGTTAAAGCATGGTCATATCAGGAGTTATTTGGTCTTGGTTGTTCAATGTGCGCTATCATCCTAAATTAGTGTCCCTGACTTTGGTTTACAAAAATAGTGCTGGAATCAAAACTACTGGACCGAATTGGGAGCTCTTGGTAATATTTTCCTTCAAACAATGTTTCCTATTAAACTATACAGGTACTTGTACGTGTATATCAACAATTATGTAGGTCTCTAAATAATGGAAGTATGAGGTTGCATTTTTATTTGACCACCCTGTATTTAGAGTAGGAGCAAGGAACTTCCTTTCTCTATGGTAGGAGGAATAAAAAATTTAAAAGAAAGGAATAAAACTGGGAGAGGAGAAAGAAGCTTACGTTCTTCAACTCGCTGCTCTGGGGGTGTCCTGAACATCATCATAGTGGCTGCTGCATCCACCTCACGCTCTGCAAACACAACACAGAGATAAGACAAGCAGTTTATCAGTCTGTCTGAAGTAAATAGTGGCTTACAATTCGCTAGACATTACCACAAGTAAAATGAGCACTGTTCACTTATTAATTCAGGCCATGTTACGGAGAAAACCCATCAACTGGTTTCCCCGCCACTTCTTTCGTAATAAACAAATCTCCCCTTGTGAGACGCAAACACATTAATCACGACCAGGTGTATATAGGAAAAGTTCCGACACGGATTCTCTCCATCGTTCCAATTGTAGGCACTCTTCTATTTTTTTGTTATGATCAAATCAAGTGAGTGCAAACATCAGGTATCAGGTGAGGCAGTTGCGAGGATCTGCCACAGGGAATGGAAGAATAAAACAAATAAAACAAAAAACAAGAGACAGACAAAAGTGTTTTTGTGGTGCCCGCCGCGCCGCCGGACAAGACAGGAAACGTTCTGTCAAGCGCTGAGTAGTTTACTACCCAGAAATAATGTCCAACGATGACAGATGAGACACTCCATCAGTGGAATCTTGCAACGTGTAAGGAAGCCGCGCTCTTATGAATCAGCCTGACCAGACTCGGCAAGCAAATAACAAGTGTACACACGAAGGGCTCCGGCTAGCCAAGCTCGCCTCGGCCAATCAGCCAAATCGATACAAGAGTATCATTATGCTTTTCATTCAAAAAATCTATTGTTTTACACACCTGCTTTGCTGTATTTGTCAAGTCGGCATTCTTTAGATTTGTCTTTGATTGCGAGAAATTTACAGAACCCTATCCCAAATGCTCCAAAATCCTCTTTGCTGAATGCAGGATTGTGCAGGATTCAGGGCACTTGGAAGTTGATGCATCCAAGGATTTTAAAGGATTAAGGGCGTTTGGTTTTTTAGCCCCTGGAGGAAAATGCAGGATCCAAGTTATAAGGCCTAAAACTAATGCTGGAGGATTTTGCAGGATTGAGGTCACCGGGGTGTTTATACAAAAGATGATTTTGGAGGATTCAGGTTATTTTCATACTGCTCATGCTCTACTAGTATGCAGTGCCAGTCTATAGAGTGTCATTCAAGGTATTAAATTAGTTCATAAGTCATTGTTTATGTACACTGGTGTGTTAAGGATAGGAACAGTTTTATCAACAGATAGGAACAGTTTATTTGTGCTGGTCACTTGTTGTAATAGTCAACTTTATGTATAGCAGCAGTTTGTTTCATTTTTGGCTGATTTATTGTAAACCCACTGGGCGATTTTGCAAGATTCAGGCGGTTGTCACCAGTAACCAATATTAAAAGATTTTGCTTGATCATCAGGCAGTGGTCACCAGTAACAAATATTGTATGATTTTGCAAGATTCACTTTACATCTTAACACTTTGGAATTGGAGGATTTTGCAGAATTCGGGTTATTTGTACGAAAAATGGGCTACAAAGCAAGGTTTCAAATGTTTCACTTGTAAAGAAAACTGCGATTGCACTGTCTAGAACAGCAACAACAACACACACAAAATAAAAATATGGGACTTAAACCAAGAGAACCGCGTCTTTGAAGTCATTTTAATTCAGCTCCAGTCAATTTCTCGGATGGTTAATTATTGTTTTTGACTGTTTTTGTGAGAAGTACAAACTGTACAAGTATAGCTCCTGTCTGTCTGATATTGTAATCTCCAATCTCTACTATAGAGAGCTACCATATTACTGTCAATGTTCTACAAACATCTTCAGGCCATTTCTACGTCGGACAGCTGATACCACAGTTTACAGGCTATCACCATCTAAATGAAGATGAAGCCTGCTCAGTAACGGGACTGTTATGGCAAAATCATGCCAGACTGTAAGGCAGAAATATCCTTCAATGTTTTTCAATAGGCTTTGCAAGAAAGACTTTCCCCTGATAATTAGTTTTTATAATTAAAACCCTAGTGATGCATGAATTGTGCATTCAAGTGCAAAAAACTGCAATAATATGATCAGTTCTATATTATTATTATTATTATAAAATTTTATAAAAAATAAATAAAATTAATGCGGACATTTTTGATTAACATCCCTACCCTGCTGATAGTTACTATGCAGCCAACCGTGACAGCCATCTGTCACGACTTTGGCTCTAAAGCCTGCAGCCTGCATTGCCATGCCAACTAATTTGTTTCTGGCTGGGTTACCCAGCTGATGAGCTTAGAGTTGACAAAAGTTGAGCTGTGAAGCTAATCAGGGGGTGCACCTTCCCGCACATGGTACTGTTTACAGCTGTTGGTCCCAGATGTATTACCAGTCCCCCCCCCCCCCAAGCCTTAGCTGTAGTAGTTTCCTGTAAAGATACCCTTACAACACCCACCCTTGTAACACCCACCCGGACAACCCAACCCCCCCCCCCCCCCCCCCCCCCCTACCACCCCACATTGGGCCCAGCCATATCTCACATCCTTGATTAGGCATGCATCATTCATAGCCAGATGCCCCAGGTTCACACCTTTCGTTAATATTGGACCCCACACTTGGGCAGATAGAGCAAGAAGGCATTATGGCAAAGGCACAGAAGTGGTGAGGCACCACCTCCTTGACTGGCCAGCCGGAGTCCTGATGTATGGTATAAATTATTCCCAGGGTGTGATATCACAGTTCCTGGGGTAACGGATCCGTAGTGTCATCATCACCGTCCAAGATGAACCATCTACATGCAGAGATGCAATCAAGGGGGAGAGGGGGGGAGAGGGGAGAAGGAGAGAGGGCCAGTCACTGATGCCAGCATTACTCACACCAATTATAGACAGCCAAGAAATGGGACAATATGTCGAACGGCCAAAAACTGAACTGTTGTTTCTAACAAAAAACACGTCAATTAACCTTAAAGGTAGGATACACCATTTGCAGATATCGAAAATATTTACTACCGAATTATTAAGAAATATCTTACTCATCTGAAAGTAAATGTTGATTCTGGGCATCCAGCAAAATGATGGCGCTAGATATCCTGTAATTCTTCCGAAAAATATAATTTTATAATTAAAAATTCGCGATCGCCGGACGGCGAGCGCGAAAAAACAAAGATAACATAAGAATAACTGCTCGATGCCGGTTGAAAAAAACCGCTGTTTTTCGTGCTTTTCTCGGCATCCATGATTCTAAAACTTCGGACAGCTCAGTTAAACGATATTTACTATAAATACAACCCCCCAAATCTACTCATTCATGATAATTCAAGCAATGACCAATGGTGTATACTACCTTTAAAAGAAATCCAAGAAACTCACTAGTGTTAGATGGAGAACTATAATCAGTAAAAAAATAGTCCCGTCCCATTTTTAACTTCAATTTTAAAGGTAAGATCGGATACACCATTTGCAGATATCGAAAAAATTTACTACCGAATATTTAGGAAATGTCTTATTTATTTAAAAGTAAATAATGATTCTAGGCATCCAGCAAAATGTGCTAGATATTTTATAATTTTATACAAGAAACTCACGAACAACATAATAACCACTGCCTGATGCCGGTTTATAAAAACAAACGCCGTTTTTCCCGGGCATCCATGATTTTTTTGTGTAAATAACTTTCAAATAAACTGGAATTTAAAGGGATCGTATACGTTTGGTAATTACTCCAAAAATGTATGGCACTAAAAACCTACTTGGTAAGAAGTACAGCAGCTTTGGGTAGTATAATGCATTTTTAGAAACTTTTCACTTCGAAGTACTGCGGTTATGAAAAAAGATATCACTTTTTATCCCCAAAAATTTGAATCTGAGAAGCGTTACTGCAGTGACGTTTCTCAGACTGTGTATTCCAATGCAGATTATTCTTCCTGCGTGGATATAACCGCTCCAGATATTTGGCAATATCTCAAAATCGCTACCACCTTTTGAAATGAAATTTTTACAGGCTAGATTTATGGTATATATCTATAACTATATAGGATTGAAACAAACAGTGGGTTCAAATTAATACCAAACGTATACGATCCCTTTAAAGTCAAAACAGGTTCATTTTAGCTGGAAAAAATTTCCACTGTTACATGTATCAAGCTACAGCTGCTTGTTCTAGATTTAAGGTCTATACATGTGACCCCATATTATTACAATAATCAGGTTGCTCTAATCATGGAGGAATAAACACATTATTCCTCCATGCCCTAGCTAATGGGCAGCAGCAAGAAGTTTTGTACCTACTTGGCCCCAGGCAAGCATACGATATCAATAGCAAGAGCAATCCAGCCTGCATAAATCACTGACCTTCCTAACTGGTCCCTGGTGAAACAGAACAACTGTGCACACAAACAGCATAGAGCAAGAGCAAGAGCAAGAGCGATTCTTGAAGTCAACACTCTAAAAATCACTCCATGTAAAACCACCCACGACCCTTCATTTGCAATTCTTTAAAACCCTTGCTAACACAGGTTATTTACAAGCAAAATGTGCATACACTGTAGTAAAGTGTTTAATAGGGACAGTTCAGCAAAGAAAGAATTAAACACCATAGTTTATTATACGCCAAACTTGTATTGCACCCTTATAAATGTATACAGTATATTGAAGTTCCTCAATTGCTTTGACTAGTTTGAGTACCAATTTTTTAACATGAGCATGTTTATTGCACCACCTTGTATTCAAGACACAGCTTTCTCAATGCAAATCAACTGGTTCAATTGCTCAAAAACAAATTGGTCCTTCCTCACCACGATTGTTAATGAGATCTTCATCATAAACCTATATGTGCAAATCTCTTTGTTTCGATGCTTTTTGGGTTCTTTTTTTTTTACTTCGGCAAGTTGTGCAAGTTGTGCAAGTTGTGCAAGTTGTGCAAGTTGTGCAAGTTGTGCAAGTTGTGCAAGTTGTGCAAGTTGTGCAAGTTGTGCAAACCAGCTTTAAATTTAGAAAAGGGGCACTCGAAAAAGCACAGACCTTCGTCCCAACCGCACAAATGCATGCCCAATGTTTATAAAAAACCTTAAAAGTGATTCCGATTTCTAATCTGGATCTTTAAAAATCAATCTGAAAAACTTAATGGAATCATCCTTGACCCATACCCTACAAACATCTACCCACCAAATTTTGTTAAAATCCCTTAAGTTTTCTTTAATCTTGCTAACATGTTTCAGCTTTGTGAATGGTTACGCGTGTTCGTGGGTGTAGTACAGTGAAACAGATATACTATACTATTAAACACAGGGACAGACAGCCTTCACCAATAAAAGCCAAACAAACCCAAACCACTTGCCCAAGCTCAGGCAAATTGCAGTGACCCATGCTTGTTCTGTTGAGCACTTGGCCTTTGACTTTGCCTCTTTGGCCACATGGGTGTTGGTATTAATACATCAAGGTACATGTATATTTTGTATGATTGGCCACAAACACAACATGCTACCAGCTGAAACCATAACAGAACTACTAGGAGCTCAAGGCCAATGCAGAGTTGGACAAAACCTAAGGATTTACAAGGTCTTCATCAAATTTACCACAATGTTACTTACAGCAATGTTACATAACTTTCAAAGGTTCAATGTGTGTGCCTGTCTTTAAAAGGCAGGATATACTATTTTCAAATATCGACAATTTTTACTACCAAATTATTTAGAAATATCTATTACTTATTTGAAAGTAACTAATGATTCTAGGCATCCAGCCAAATGATTGTGCTAAATATCCTGTAATTGTTCCGATCGCAAAAAAGAAAAGAAAAAAAAAAGAACTGCCCAACGCCATTTTAAAAACGCAGTTTTGTTGGCATCCATGATTGTAAAACTTTGGACAGGTCAGTTAAACGATGTTTACTATAAATACAACCCCCAAAATCTACACATTCCTGATAATGCAAGCAAGTGTATCCTAACTTTAACTACTATGTGGTTTAACCTACCGGTACATGTATGAAACCAAGGGCGAGATTGGTGAGATATTCAACTAGGGTCTGTACTCCCAGTGGTATATAGAATCCTCCCTTTTGAAGCAATAATGAAGCACTTTTTACCCAGACAATCTTGGTGATTTACAGAAAGGACTGGAACCAGACCCCAGTGCCCAGACACCAAAAAACCCAGCTGACAGTAAATTGATGGATAAACATTACTCCTCCATAAACTGTTGTCCAGGGAAAAGAAGCATTAACCTCAGCTGATCTACTCCACTTAGCCCCAGGGCCTCAATCCCTACAAATATCAGAGGGAGAAAGAAAGAGCAGTCTCTCCTTGGAATTATTCTGATGTCAAGGGGCTCCATGGATTCATCCTTGTACATTTTTCACTGTTCCAGCCAGGAAAGGTTCCACTAGAGTAGGCCATGGAGGTCTGGGTGATTAGGCCAAGGGCACTATCAGTATCAATGAAGCCACCTTCACCCATGCAAGACTGATTCTTCTTTTCTCATCTTTTTTAATAGCCCCGTCGTCGCAGGCTTTGTTCTTTCTTTTGGGCCAAAATTCAACATCCACTAACTTCTCGGTAAGCACTTAAAGGGAGGATACACCATTTGCAAATCTCAAAAAAGTAATACTACCGAATTATTAAGAAATATATTACTCATTTGAAAGTAAATAATGATTGTAGGCATCCAGCAAAATGATTGTGCTAGATATCCTATAATTGTTCCGAAAAATAGATTTTTATAAAAATATATTCCCGATCGCCGGACATAAGAATTACTGCCCGACGCCGGTTGAAAAAAAACTTTCTTGCTTTCCTCGGCATCCACGATTGTCAGTTAAACGTTATTTACTATAAAATACCGTACAACCCTCCCCCCCCCCCCCCCCCCCCAAACAAAAAAAAAACCAAAAAAATCCACCTATTCATTACAATTCAAGCAATGGTGTATCCTACCTTTAAAGAGAGCAACAAAAATGGCAACCAAAGCCGGTGTCGTTTTGGTTGTAGTTGTTTGAAGCCTAGGTAATAATGAAGTACATGTATTCTCACAGAAATGTTGAAGAAGATTATCAAAAAATGTGCCTGCCTGGCTCAGCCTGAACATACCGGTAACTTGCACACTAAATGTTATCACTTCAAGACTCAATATTCAATCTTTGAAAAAAAAAGACAATTTTAACTTTTTTTTCTTCTTTTTTTTTGCCAATTGGCCGGGTTAGGAATAACCCACTGAAGCCCAATTTATTTCCAGTGGGGTCCCTTGGTCGAAGATGTGGAAGGAATTGAAGACTTCAGGCGTAAAAGCCACTTCCATGAAAAATGAGATAATGATATCAAGTGAAAGCTCCCAGTGCCTAGTATACGATAATCAAATACTTTTTGCTGGCGTTTAGCGGCTTTTGCGCCTGAAGTCTTCAATTACAGTTTTATTGGTGTAAGGCGGTGAAAGGCGAGGAAAGAATCGTTATGCCAACCCGACTCTACTAACTTTATAGCGTATATTGTAAAATGATGTTTTTCCATCAACGAGAAATAAAAAAATGAGTTCCTATTCAAATCCATACACTGTACAGCGAGGTAAAGGACATACTGTACATTACCTTTTGCAGCTACATGTATCTAAAAAGTAACTAAACAAAATACTGTTGAAAAGCTTACTTGTAAAGATATTAATGATTCTAAACTCCCTGTGAAATTATTTGGTCTGTAATGCTGCAATTTGAAGATAATAACAAAAGAATGCCCTTTCCAAAATATACGGTCGAAGACGCACTTTGGACATTTCTGCAAATAGTGCGTACAAGTATTCGAACAACACTCGGCGCACACATTGGCACAACTATTGGTCTGTTCAGTGCCCGACACACGAATAGCTACAATCCGCTGGCTGAGAACACGCCCTCAACGCAGAATGTGGTCGTGATTCAAATTGTGACTCGGCAAATTTTGAATTGAAATTCAAATCTTAGAATGTTGTTTTCTCTTCACAGAGCGAAAAAACCTCATCAGGTTGTTTGTCAAGCACCTTTCTTTATATTTTGAGCACTTTTGCTGCTTCAAACGATAAAAATGCACAACCGACAAATGGCATATTGTGTACCGGTTATACATCCCTTAAAGGTAGGATACACCATTTGCAGATATTAAAAATATTTATTACCAAATTATTAAGAAATATCTTACTCATTTGAAAGTAAATATTAAATGATTCTAGGCATCCAGCAAAATGATTGCGCTAGATATCCTGTAATTATTACGAAAAATAGAATTTTAAAACAAAAAATTTGGGATCGCCGTCCGGCGATTGCGAACAAACAAAAATAACATAAGAATAACTGCTCGACGCCGGTTGAAAACAAACGCTGTTTTTCATGCTTTTCTCAGCATCAGTTACTGTAAAACTTTGGAAAGATCAGTTAAACGGTATTTACTATAAAATACAACCCCCCAAAGCCACCCATTCAAGATAATTCAAGCAATTACCGATGGTGTATCCTACCTTTAAATGGAAACATATATCTCAATAAAACTATTCAATTGGAAAGTATTTCAGTTTCAATCAATTTTCAATCAATAAGGTACATTTAATTCTGACAGTATTTACCAGGGCACTATATATTCAAACCAATATTTACCTACAGGCATGAAATCATTTGTAAGTGCATCAGTTGTATAAACACCTTGGGCAGTGTTTCTCACTCCAAGAAGCTGCATTTTGATAACCATTTTGATGCAAATTCTGAAAATTGTCACTCGTCCGCTATCAAAGTGGATAGGCTACTGTGAAATACAAGGCCATTGGCCTCTGGATGAGAGCTTCCGTCTCCGATATTAGAGGGAAGATTGAAAACCAAATTTGTAGATATTCAGTTTGAAACGTTTTATTTTGCATAAACAATATATGTGCCTCAGATGAATTTTATTTCATTCTCATGAAACCATGCTTATGTAGCCATGTTTCCTGTACTGCTTGTTGTATTTTTGAGCTCAGTAATTGAGAAATTCCATTCTGTCTCGGTTCAATATGGACATGACCGTACTCATTCAAAAAAGTCTGTGCCCAGGATGTGGCCAAAAGTACAATGGGAAGTTTGCGCAACAGTAATTTGTTACGAGTACATTTTGGATTTTAGTCTCAACACGATATTACCACTGGATTAAAGGTAGTACATGTACATGTATGTCCCATTTGCTTTTAGTATGATTTAAATAACAAAAAAGGCGTTTAGGATATATATTTTATATGACGCTGACCTATTCAAAGTTGCGTGTTCATACTGTAGATGCTAAGAAAATAATCAAAAAAAATGCTGTTCTTCAAACTTCCTTCAAACGAAACAGAGCAATTTATAGAATTTATAGGGAATTATCAGGGAAACCGGACAAGTTGACTTGCACCCATTCACAGATAACCGAACTTATGCAAATAAAATGTGGTCACTCTAAAGTTTTCTAAATTGGGTGGGGGCAGTGTTTGAAAATAGTCAGTTTTTATGCCGGAAATTGATACATTTCACTTTTCTTCAAAACCACATCACAGTACTGTACGTCACAAAAAATGTTGATATCTGCAAATGGTGTATCCTCCTTTTAAAGGTAGGATACACCAGTTGCAGATCAAAAATATTTACTACCGAATTATTAAGAAATAAGAATTATCGCGAAAAAACAAAGATAACTGCTCGACGCCGGTTGAAAAAAAACCGCTGTTTTTCGTGCTTTTCTTGGTATCCATGATTGTAAAACTTCGGACAGCTCAGTTAAACGATATTTACTATAAAATACAACCCTCTAAATCTACTCATTCATGATAATTCAAGCAATGACCAATGGTGTATCCTACCTTTAAGTATTTGTTGTTGTTATGTTTGCAAATGGTTTATACATTTGTACATGTAGTTGGTTTTGTTTTTTTCTTTTTCTTTTTCTTATTACATTTCGTGTCTAGATAATGGTTAGCTCACAAGCTATTCTGCCTACATGTACAATCCACTGGTCAGCATTATCAAGTTTCAGAGTCTATTCACTCACCAGTGTCCAGGCCATTGTGCTGTGCAGGCGAGTAGTGAAGGGGTCCATTCAGTAGCCTTTCAACAAGCGCCAAGTGACCTGTAAAAATTGAAAAGGAAGACAGCAATAAATTATAAAGAGAGGAAAGAAAAAATACAGCAAGACAAGGATTGTTTTTTCTTGGGAATGGCATTGTACTGTCATTGTGTCCGAGGCTCCATGTCAAAGGTCAAACGCAAATAGCTCAATCCAGCTGGCAATGCCAATTAATTTAATAAAACATTTCCCTACATGTATGTTTGCATGCAGGAAAATGGTTAAAGTGAATATACGCCATTTCCAAACAAGCAACAAATTTTCAATTTAACTTTGTTTATTACCCCCTTCACATACACAGATTTTTCTTACGAGTCCTTACGGATCGCCAACTCATAGTCAATTGCAAGCATCCGTAAATAACTCGCTGGTACTCGTCACAACTCCCAACAACTCGCAGACACTCTTAAGGATCCGTAAAAGGAAAGGCCAATTTTTTGACATGTCAAAAATCTTCTTACGATTAATTGTCCACGGATTAATTTTTCCGTAAATAACTCGTAACAATCCGTAAGTATCATAAACCGCTCGCAACAACACAAATCCATCCGTAAACTGCTCGCAAGAATTGTTACGGTTAGTTTACGATTTGTTTAGGGATTATTTACGGATTGTTACGAGTGCTTACGTGTTGTTTAGGATTTCATTCGGGTCGTGTTACGATGACTTTACAGATTATTACGAGTTATTACGAGAACTTTACGTGTAGTCACGAGTACTTTACGAATAGATACGTATACTTTACGTATTCTTACGTATTGTTTACAATTTGGGGGAAGGTATAAAAGCTGAAAAATTGAACACTTGTTTACGTGCGGGCACGCTGATCAGTGACGCTGATGCATCGGGAAAAAAAGCGCGCGCGCGCAAATGGGTACACCGGGGTCAATGCAGAAAGGTAACGCAAAGCGCCCTCACGAGTCATTATAATGACAGCTCGGCTACTTCTCCCACGGTCTCGGTAAATTTTCCCGTGTCGAAAGTCCAAGTGCGAACAGTGGTAACATTTGACCATTTTTATTTTACCATCGTCTCAGTAAAACCTTCCCCCAAAAAAGTCCAGTGCGAACACGGCTTTAGTGGCCTGAATTTCTGCACTCCAAACCCAAATTAACACCATTCCACAGTCGGCAATCAACGTTAAAGTTATTATTCCCTTTTCCAAATACTATCAGTTATCCTGATCTTATACAGCCAGCATACAGTCTAGGGACAAAAACCCTGACCAACACAAACTGACAATTAACCTAGATACATTGTATGGTCGGTTTATCTCCAAGAATCATCACACACACATATAATCTTCTTTCTTCTCCCAGGTTCTTTTCCTTTTTAGACCTCTGAAGATTAAAATGATTGGAAACATGCACTGGTGCATGACATAGAGTAGGGATGGCATTAAAGGGGGGGGGGTAACGTTGATAGAAGTAATTTTAGTCCATAGAGTACATGTGTGCAAGTAGAGCAAGTTCGGTATTCCAACTGCGCGTGTCCACAATAAGATTTAAAGATTTTTCTTCAACCCCAACTCCCTACCTTATATTTCTTACACATAACCTGCATCCTGCAAAATCCTCAAATTCGAAATTGTTTTCTCAAAAAATGAAGCAAAAATTGGGCTACAAAATTTCACACATTGCAGATTCCACAGTTTCACAAGTACTACCATAGCTTTGCCTTGTGAGAATTTTTCTGCAACGTTTATCACAAGAGAAAATGGCCGAATCTTGAGGTGCACAAGCGCAGTTGGAATACCGAACTGGCTTATTCTGGCTAAGAATAGCTATGGCTTTGTGAAAACTCAAATATTCATGGTATAAAGTGCCACATTGTTATTATTTTGATAGGGGAGGCTACCAACATGGGACATGAAGGCGAGATCTAGGTAATTAGAGGAGCCACTGGGACAGTCAGAGTGGAGCTGATCTACAGTGAAGAAGTGGTTCTCTTGGGAGTTCTCTAGCAACAGTTTATTGTAGGAATGAATGCACTGCGCATTGTAGCTTTTGTGTGACAGTCAGGCAAATATTTAACTGTGGGAAGAAAAAAAAATAGTCTGAAGTGTACAGTGATTGACTGATGGAAAATGTGACCAACTGTATAATAGATTCCGGTAAATGGTACATGTAGATGAAGGTGCAAACTTACATTGTACACATTAGAAATTGTGTTTAACAAACTAAAATTGTGTAAATACGGGTCCTTCAACAACTCATCTTCATGACATTCTGACAAAAAACTACATGTATGTGCATTTTAATTAGCAAGCTGAGTTATTAGTAAAATTGTACATGTAGCTTCAACATTTTTTGTTTAAAGGTAAGGTGCGATCAAACAAATTCTTTTTAATCTAAATGAATAATCCTTGACATTCAAATTGACCTTGTTCTCATTGTCTCTATTGGCCAAAACTATTTTTGCAGTGTGATATATAGTTATATACATGTACCGATAGATATATTTTTATTTTATTTTTGAGGACAAGACTACCTTTTCCCTCCAATATCCTTTTACCAAAACCTGTCATCCAATAGCTTTTTTATTGGGCGTAACTTCATGTCATTTGTCACTATAAGCAACTTGGGACCTGATATTATGTTACAAATAAAAAAAAGTTGTGCCTCAGAAAACAGGTCTACACTCTTTGCAAAGCACACGCGTCTGCCAAAGGAATCAACTAGCAGAGTGCAATCCGCCCCAATTATTTTAATGGACTGACAATCTTGTTGAGAAGCCCAATCCTCTGCCGTTAATCAAGTCTCATGCAGCCTCTCAACCCCGGTTAAACTCAACCCTGGGCAAACTCGCTGCTGCCCCCGGGTTGAGTTTTTGATTGTTCAACCCTCTGCCATTCCAAAGTGGCTTTGTGCAAACTGAGCGCATTTTGATCAGTTAAATACTGCTATTTTGAACCTGGGCAAAATCTCAACCCTGGACTGGAGTTGGGTCGAGTTCAACCCGGGTTGAAAGTAATCTCGGGGTTGACGGAGGGTTGGCACGGGGTTGACGGAGGGTTGGCACAGGGTTGGCACAGGGTTGACGGAGGGTTGGCACAGGGTTGGCACAGGGTTGACGGAGGGTTGGCACAGGGTTGGCACAGGGTTGACGGAGGGTTGGCACAGGGTTGGCACAGGGTTGACGGAGGGTTGGCACAGGGTTGGCACAGGGTTGACGGAGGGTTGGCACAGGGTTGACGGAGGGTTGGCACAGGGTTGACGGAGGGTTGGCACAGGGTTGGCACAGGGTTGACGGAGGGTTGGCACAGGGTTGGCACAGGGTTGACGGAGGGTTGACGGAGGGTTGGCACAGGGTTGGCACAGGGTTGGCACAGGGTTGGCACAGGGTTGGCGGAGGGTTGGCACAGGGTTGGCACAGGGTTGGCACAGGGTTGGCACAGGGTTGGCACAGGGTTGGCACAGGGTTGACGGAGGGTTGACGGAGGGTTGACGGAGGGTTGGCACAGGGTTGGCACAGGGTTGGCACAGGGTTGGCACAGGGTTGGCACAGGGTTGGCACAGGGTTGGCACAGGGTTGACGGAGGGTTGACGGAGGGTTGACGGAGGGTTGGCACAGGGTTGGCACAGGGTTGGCACAGGGTTGGGACAGGGTTGGCACAGGGTTGGCACAGGGTTGACGGAGGGTTGACGGAGGGTTGACGGAGGGTTGACGGAGGGTTGGGACAGGGTTGGCACAGGGTTGACGGAGGGTTGACGGAGGGTTGACGGAGGGTTGACGGAGGGTTGACGGAGGGTTGGCACAGGGTTGGCACAGGGTTGGCACAGGGTTGGCACAGGGTTGGCACAGGGTTGGCACAGGGTTGGCACAGGGTTGGCACAGGGTTGGCACAGGGTTGGCACAGGGTTGGCACAGGGTTGGCACAGGGTTGGCACAGGGTTGGCACAGGGTTGGCACAGGGTTGGCACAGGGTTGGCACAGGGTTGGCACAGGGTTGGCACAGGGTTGGCACAGGGTTGGCACAGGGTTGGCACAGGGTTGGCACAGGGTTGGCACAGGGTTGGCACAGGGTTGGCACAGGGTTGGCACAGGGTTGGCACAGGGTTGGCACAGGGTTGGCACAGGGTTGGCACAGGGTTGGCACAGGGTTGGCACAGGGTTGAAAATGTTCAAGTGTGAAATGCTGCATGTTTTCAACCCTGCATTAAACCCTGATATTTGTCTAGTGTGTAAAATGCTACAAACACTACACGGTTTCATAAATCGAGGGCATGTAAAGCATTAAGATGCAGAAAATGTATACTTTCCTTGTTGATTACCTAGAGCTACCAAAATACATACATTCAAGACATGACCACTGAGACTAATAATCACTTAGCTAATGACAACGCAAATTCTGTGGTTGCCAAGCGGAGGCGGTTTACTGTTTCCATGGTTACTAAGAGCTCAACACTTGGATGTACATGTTCCAATCACATAGGCAAACATTTTATGGAGGCTGATATACTAGCATGCTGTGACTATAAGGCTAAAGTTTATAGCTCAGGAATGTATACTGATGCTAGAGAAAATATAGGCACACTGTTCCAACAAAAACACAGATGATTCATCTCACTAAAGAGAATTAAATTTCATTCAGTGACTACCTTCACTTTAATGTCCTATTCCGAGTCTTGAGTCTTACCAAAGACAACAATATTTGTCCCTTTTTGTACACAACCACACCTTGTACATGTATGCCTGCATAGAAATCTAAATCTTAAAGGTAGGGAACACCATTGGGAACTTCTTGAATAATCGGAAATGAGCGGATTTTGTTTTTTTTTAGGGGGGGGGGGGGGGGGGGTGTATTTTATAGTAAATATACTTTATTATGACCTGTCTGAAGTTTTCCAATCATGGATGCTGATAAAAGCAAGAAAAACGACGTTTGTTTTAAACCGGCGTCAGGCAGTTGTTATTGGGTTTTTTGTGATCGCCGTCAATTTAATTTGTCGGAACAACTACAGATATCTAGCGCAATCCTTTTGCCGGATGCCTACAATCTTTATTTACTTTCAAATAAGTTTGAAATTTCCTAATAATACGGTAGTAATTTTTTTAGATATGGTGTATCTTAACTTTAAACCAGTTCGCGTCGGATGACGTGTGTTTACAAGCAATGTTTTTCCCCAATTTAAAACAGATGACGGATCACCAGCTAGGCCGAAAATATATGTCAGCGGCCGGCATGCAGAGGGGCCAAGAAATATAAGGGTGTGCTGCCCACAGATTCAGGCATGAACCCGTCTCGGTCAAAGTTCTTGAAAAACAATCCTGCGCCTGGGCCCGAACTATGTCAAAATAATACTGGCAAAATAATCCTGGTTAAGAAAAAAGAAAGGATTTTGTTTAGTACTATGTACAATGTACAATATGCTAAGTCACTTTAACTATACAAGCTCGCTAATGGACAACAAAATGATTTCTGAATTCCTACTGATTTACTTCAAGATGCCCCTCTCTTGTGTGAATACTGTGCAGAGACGCACGGTCCTTAAGAAAATGGAGCAGAAACAAATTTGTCACAGGTAAAAGCCAGTACAGCTGACGCACGTCTGTTTCTCTGATTGTAGGAAAGAGATGACCTAAACCCTAGTCCATTCAGTTCGAAATATAGTGGGGCAGATATGGCATTGTTATTTTATTATTATTATTTTTGTTGTGCCTTTGGTAAAACAAGCATGAAATTTGGCAAATTGGCACACAGAGTATGTCATGAGAAAAATATTTGGTTATAAGACTATCGCAGATTTGTCCTTTGAAAAAAGAAAATGTAGAATAACCAAGCAATACGGCGGCCATTTTGAAAGTTTTTAAAATTACTTGTAACGTAATTCAAATCTGTGATGGCCCTATAGCCAAATATCTTTCTCATGATATACACGTACTCTGTGTGCAAAATTCCATGCTCATATCAAGGGTGTGCAATCCCATCACCTCTCTGCCGTACTAAAATAGGTTTCTTCTGATTCGATTGGTCCACCAGGCCGTTAAGACAATAATGAAGATCTAATTATACCCTACGGTAGTGGCTAATGTAACTACCTAAGCTATCCAGGTCAGGTTAGTGGCCAGTGTGACCGCAGTCCAGCCAGACGATACAATTAGTGAGATTGAGGGACAGGCTTCTATCCCTCAGTCATACACCGCACCGCGTATGGTCGCTGGAGTGCCTTTTTATTTGTTGTGCAAATTATCTCTTTCTCATGCCACATCAGGGGAAACTAATGTCTGGTTAACACTCGCAGCGTCAACAGAAGAGTCGGATATTGATGCATTTATGTAGCAAACAGTGTCTGTCGGATCACGCTGATTTTTTATTTTTTTCATATTTACATTGAAGTGTTTGCTTCTCAGATGGATTCGGTAGCGTGCAGGACATACTGTACGTACATGTTTGTGTACATACAATCTTGTTCTGTAGTTACAGTATAATGTACATTGTACAGTTGATTAAGCTGGCCCTAGAAAGGGCTTGAGTTAATTTCGTTCACTTCCCAACGTATGCAGCACATTACATTGTCAAGCACCTGAAGGCTAAACATAAAACACTCATGATTTCAATAGAAGGTGGATACGCCATTTGCAGATATCAACATTTTTTACTACCAAATTATTAAGAAATATCTTATTTATTTAAAAAGGTATAAATAATGATTCTACTTTTCTAGCAAAATGATTGTGCTAGATATCCTGTAATACTTTATAAAAACAAAATTCGTGATCGCCGTAAGAACAACATAAGAACCATGCCCTGCTCGACGCCGGTTGAAAACGAACGCCGTTTTTCTTGCTTCTCTCAGCATCCATGATTGTAAAACTTCGGACAGGTCAGTTAAACGATATTTACTATAAAATACAACCCCCAAATCCACCCATTAATGATAATTCAAGAAATTACCAATGGTGTATACTACTACTACATGTGTACCTTTAAAGAGTGGAAACAAATGAAGACTTCAGGCACAAAAGCTGCGCTATTGCCAGCAACAAAGAAATTGATTTCTGTATACCATTACTACTTTTCTTTCTTTTTTTCATGGAAGTGGCATTTTTAGAGGCTCTTGCGCCTGAAGTATTCTATACTTTATTGACATTGAGAAATGATCATCAGTTTCGAAAATGTTTCTTCCACTTTCGACCATCGCAACTACACTGTAGCCTACACTCCTATTATTTACCAATGCAGCATTCACACCAAAAAAACCCATAACAGCCAGGGTTTAATTTCATAAAACATTGTAAGCACAAAAATGTGCTTAGTACATGTATGAAAACAAATTCTTGGCAAAGAAAAAGGGTCACAAAATATTATTTAGATTATGTTTATTGTTTCTAACTGGTAATCAGCTGGTTTTTGCTGAGCATGAAAGGCACATAGAGGTTTGGCTGGTAACCTGTTTTTACTGAGCAAGACTTGTGCTAAAGCAAATTTGTGCGCTTACACACTTTATAAAATTGGCCCAGGTTTCACCAGTGGGTGTAGATTATTGGAACAAATCATAATTTGAAATCATGTGCAAAAGTCTTGCAATATTGCAAGCCAACTGATTTACTACATCGCGTGCTGAGTCGGTGAATCAGTGCGCGCGGGATATGATGATATATGAAGCTCGGCGGCAAACATGCTAGTGCAGATTACTTCCACCGTGTAGGCTTGACCAAAATTAATTATTAGCACTTTCACTGCCCGGCATTAATGGTTTGTAATTTCATTGCTGCTGCTTTGCCCCGGGCAGATAAACGATTATAACAAAAAATTGCCTGGTTGGTTTTTTTCTGATCCGTATCCAGAGGGCAAATCAGTGGACATCCTAAACTTATTCACAATTTATTAGTTTCTTTCATTATATTTTTGGAATGGCCCCTGGGGAACACACCAGACGCGAGGCAACGCACACCGACATGCAGTCGATTGCAATTGCTCAAACGCGCATGCATTTTCACCAGGGTCAAAATTTTGATCTAAATTGCTATTATTTTTGCACAATGTACCAACACAAATCTCAGTTTTTGTTTAAAATTAATCCTGTAAAAAAATTTTTTTTTAAATCTTTCAAACCTTAAACGTTATATGCTTATAAATCGGATAGTTAAAAATGAACAAAGAAATTGACTGGAGCGGGGTTTGAACTAGTAGTAGCGACCTCCGGATTGCCATTGTGTATACCCACCCCTATGTTGTTAAAGTCAATATCTTTGTTTGTGGGGTGCTAGTCAACAGATATTGATTGACAAAAACAAAGATAATAGTACCAATAAATTTACAGATAATCTTTTATTTCAAAGAAACAAGCTTGCTCAACATCAGACAAATAGTGCGCTCTGCAAAGACGCTAACCAGGACTTCCTCGCGGACGAAAGAGAAAAGACGCACTCGAGAGGAAAAAAAAAAGAACTGTTATGTCAGGATGAACTATGCCTGGTATGCGCATGATGAGACTGACAATTCCAGACCAGTGGAATGATGCTTTGCTGCAGATGCTAACATGTACGTGTATGCACCAGTATTCAGTCATTTCGCAAAATCCAAATTGCAATGTCAGATGATGAGGATCCATGTATACTTGAACCCAGCCCACAACACAAAAAGGGGTATTACATACATGTATGTCACAAACAAGTGAAATTAAGTTCCAAATATACATGTACGGTACATGTACAACCAAAAAAACATAAGTAAGCTTTCGTTTGTATATAATAGCTCCATAGCCCCTCCCATTTTAGAGATATGACGTGTTTACATATTGATTACTTTCTTGGAGTTACAAAATTACAAAACTGAGAAAACAGGCTTTGAATAAGATCTGAAACTTTAGGTATTAAAAATGTCATTCATGATAAAAATATAAATCACATTTTGATGAAATATTAACCCTAGCACAGCGCGACTTAATACCCTTTTATGTATAGCCAGCCAGCCAGCCAGTCACATATTAAAACAATTCTTCTGAGTGCCCCGGCCTATTTAAAGGTAGGATACACCATTTTACTACCGAATTATTAGGAAATATCTTATTTAATATTTGAAAGTAAATCGATTGTAAGCATCCAGCAAAATGATTGTGCTAGGTATCCTGTATAAATTGTTCCGAAAAATTTAATTAAATTCGGCTGAAGCACGTCCAGGAACCAGACTGCAAGAACAGGCCTTTTTTTCTTGTTTTTTTTTTCCAGTTTCTATCATGCCTCTATGAACAACTTAAAGTTTTAATTCCCCCCCCCCCCCCCCCCCCCTTCTGTTGCTTCTGGGTGGCCTAAGTATTGCATGAATTCGGTTTATTTGCCGCTTTTCAGGAAACAGAAGCACATAAATTACATTTTTTTAATGCAAAATCCAAAATGTCTACATGTACAGGTATGCATAATATGTATGGTACCCTACATACCCAGTATACTGGTATGGTTTTCTCTTTTTCCTTCAAATATTGTCTGTCTGTCTAACCTCGGCCCAGAATACATGTAATTCCCCCTCTTACTTATTTGTAAACGAATCCTTGCCAAACAATATTAAAGCATATCTGGCCTACACTGACATCCCATCCGAACAGTATTCCCTCATTTAAAGTTATTGATGCACAAATACTGCCTTGCTTGTTTTGTGCCGTGTTTACACCGCCATCAAATACTTGGACTGACAATCCACGTTGTCGGACGGTCTGTACACCGGCTAGCCCCAAGCTCAGCCGAGACTGGCTGTCGACCGATCACTCTTTTTTTTTCATCCAAGATTGGAAGCAATCCAGTCGCAATTAGAGCGATGGCTATTATAGAAAACTTCAAGAGTCTCACACCCTTCCCAACTGCTTGTCGGCAGACAACCCCCCCCCCCCCCCCCCCCAAGTAGTTACCATGGGGATGGTTGCCAAGTGACCGGTGCCAGCTTGGCTTGGGCTGACGCCATCCAGCTATCATGGTGGGTGGATGAACAGTAGCAGGGAGATAGCACCAGGCATCCGATTGCCGGCTCTTATTTCAGGAGCAATGACAGGCGAATTCTTGGCTCTTTACTCTGATGGAATGTAGGCAATGCACGTCACAAAACTGCCAACTGCTATCCCAATATCACATGCCACTTCTTCATTCCGGTCTTTAATTTCACTACATCATAACCACATTTTGTCTTATCATGTATTTAACCGTTATTGCTTGAATAAAACAAATCATATTCTTCAATACGGGATTTTTCCTAAAGTGATTTTCGTCTAAGAATCTCTCGGAACAATTAACAACAAGCCAAAATATGTCGGAAGGGCAAAAATTCCATATAGAATTTACATCACCCCGACGCAAATTCCATCTCATAAAACAAATCATATTCTAAAATGAAGATTTTGAAAGTGCTGATTTTACAGTAATACACAGAATTTGCCTTTGCTGTAATTTTCAGGAATGAAATAAATTGGGATTGTTAATTTACATGTTTTTAGGATATTGTAATTTCACTGACTGGTTTTTGTAATCGTACTTAGATCCTAGAAAAACCAAGGGGAAAAACAAAATTCATGTACATAGTCTGGTTCTCAGCCCGTACTTCAGACAAAACTGAGCAATATACATATATATGTTGGCTTTCACCCATTCACAGATGTGCAACTGGCTGCAAACAATGTGGACTCACAGAATTTGGTAAACTGGGGGCAGTACTGGTTATTTGAAGAAAAAAGCCAATTGCTTTCCAATGATGGTCAGCCGACCATCGTTGGAAATTGATACAAAATTGGTTTGTTTTTCTGAAAGCGACAGCACAGCAGGTGCCGTGATTTCACAGGATGCTTGAGACTATTATTCACTTAAAAAATAAGCATTTTCATAATAATTGGCAATTTTTTTGTTTATGTTTGCAAATTATGTTGTATATTACCTTTTAACCAGTTCACGCCGGGATTATATTGAAATTGACCGGCGGATTGTTTTTCCCAAACCTCGATTTAAGACAGGTGCAGGCAGGCATCTGTGGGTAGCACACCCAGACATTACCAGCCTCGCTCACTGCGAGCCGGTCGCCGACAGATATTTCCGGCCTTGCACAGCAAGGCATGTTTATCCGTCATCAATTCCAGAATATACATGCATATATATACACAGCATCAGACACAAACTGGTTAAAAAGTCATAACATAATTATTTGCCTTTTTGAGGAATGTTGAATGTCTGCAGATAGTTTATAATGACATAGTTTTCAGCATTGGACATTGGACATTGACAGACATGTATGTATTTGCCCCCAACTTACTCTTCTTGATATTAATTCCGTCCTCAACACTTCAGAGACAGACAAGAACAGAAGCTAACACAAATACCGGGTACAATGTACAATGCATTTATCACAATTCTCTGCAAGCACAAGACCTCAAACTAGCAGGAAAAGCATTACATGCACATGTACAAGACATCCATAATAGACACTCATTTGTCACCACTTCACAGTAGCTTTCTGCTCACTCAGTGAGATGGTGTAGTGGGTTTTTTTTTTTTTTTGGGGGGGGGGGTTTTGGGGGGAAGGAGGAGGGGGGGTTTACGATATTTGGCCGAAAAATAAGTATAACCAGAAACTTTATCCTGGTAACTGCATCTTTACATTGATGGGCCTCTCATCTTTCTTTCTTTTTTTAACATGAAATGTCCGAGTCTTCCACATTTCTTTCCATGACAGTTTGTTTGATTAATTTTGTAACATATTCACTTTCACTCTCACATTAGTTCCAAACTAAATTCAAATTTAACATACAATGTACATTTACCGGGAATCGTACAAATACGTCAGTACATGTACGGTACAATGTACGGTAGGCCTATGTACAAGTATTGTATTGCAAGATTTTCATTTACCATTTTTTTTCACTTGCCACAAAATTATTTTGCTGTTCTGATACACTATAAAACTGCAAAATACACAAGTATGTATACGTACGTGTACTGTAGAAGGATACACCATTAGTAATTGATTGAATTGTAAGTACCGGTAATGGGTGGATTAGGGGGTTGTATTTTAAAGTAAATATATCGTTTAATTGACCTGCGCGATGTTATGCAGAACGCAAGCTGCCGGTACAGCATGAATTAAGGAGTATGAAATAAGGACTCGTTTGTGGTATTGTACATGCCTTGTGTGGATTTCAACCATCAAAGGGTAAAGCGACCAGATTTCACGTGAGATCGGAAAAGTGTTTAAAACTGGCTCCTGTGTTTTATTATTCTATTAAAGTGAATGTACGGTACATCATTTGCTTTTGCTGTAAATTTCAGAAATATATGTTATAGCAAATATTGTTACACTGACTTATTTGAGGTTTTGGGTTCGTAGATGCTGGAAAAAAACACACTTAAGATGAAACAGAGCAATTTGTAGACGTTGGGTAATTGTAAGTTCAGAGAATCAGCACCCCTCATAGCTGTGTAATCAATTGCAAAGAAAATGTGGAATAACTACATGTAGAAACAATTAGGAGCAGTATTTCAACAAAATGTAAGTGTTTTTCTAACACTGGTTGGCGACCAGCATTGGAAATTGATACAAAAATACCACTTGAAAATGTCAGCACGCCCTGGAGCCATTATTTTACAGAATGTTTCAGACTGATAATGTCTGTCCTATGTACATCTGTTGGGTGGCAGGTTGGGGCAGGAGGAATTCTACAGAAGTTTGTAGTAAATTATAAATGGCCTTGTGCGAGGTACAGAAAGGGTGTGTCATTCCTATGTCATCAGACAATGGTGTTATATATTGTATACAATTGGTTATCCATGGGTCAATTACAAAAGACCAGAAATTCAAGAGGGGGTCAGCTGTTCCAGTAGGAAAGTCTGGGAAAAAACTTGGAGGGTTTGTCAAACCATGGTCAAACTTTGTCCAAAGGAATGATTTGAGGGTCAACTGACTAGACACAAAAGGACTAGATTGAACAGAACAAATTCTCAGCCAACGGTGTAAATGTTGTAAAATGAGGTAACCCTGTGGCTTTACAATTCTGTGAGAAGCCTTCCCTTAATAAAATAAGTACTTCTACCTATGTAGTTTGGATTGGTGAAATTAAACACCCAGTGATTAATTTCAGTATAGCACTTATACACATGTTCGTGTCTATTCGTCAATTGATGAATGTAAGAGTTCGTAAATTCTTAGGTTTTTTTTTTTCTTCACTTTTTAAAGGTGTGTAGTATAAACCATTTTCTTTGGCTGTAATTTTCAAAAATGAATGGGTTAGTGGATTAATATTTTATAGTTAATATTGTGACGCTGACTTGTTTAAAGTTTTGTGCTGATAGAAGCTTTAAAAAAAAAGGGACAAGAAAAAGGTTCTTGCAATCTGGTTCTTTGACTTCCTTGAGATGAATTCAATAAATTGGGGGCAGTGTTTGAAAATAGTCAGGTTTTTATTGTCAATTGTTGTAAAAATTATACGATTTTTACATCAGGTGTCGTGATTTCACAGGATGCTTGAGACTGTTATTCACTTACAGTCAAGTAATTAATGTACACTATGTATTTCATAATAATTCAGTAGTTTTAATTCAGTAGTTTTACAAATGGTGTATTTTAACATTTATAGTACAGGCAATATATACGCGATGACTCCACACTAATTGCAACTAATTTCAACTGTTCTAGTCTCATAAATATGTTCTCTATAACATAAAAAAGTTGTAAGAATTCCAAGTTTTGGAAAGTTTTGAACATTTTCAATTGCCGCCCATAATATAAAAAAATAGATCTATGCATAATGCATACATCAGGGATAATTTATTTAACCAGTTCGCGCCGGATGACGAATATAAACGCAAAAATTTCCCCAAATTCAAAACGGATGACGAATATATACGCCAAGTTCAAGTTCGGAAATGTATGTCAGCAGCGCGCAAGGCCGGAAATGCGTGGGTGTGCTACCCAGCACTATAGGCCTGAACACGCTTCGGATCGAGTTTCGTTAAAAATAATCCCGCCCGTCGGCTCGGCGATGTTAAAATAATCCCGGCGCGAACTGGTTAATAGTAAGCAGGAGCCAGCCTGGGGTCTTACACCTTGGGGTATTCAAATTGACTAGGTTCACCTGATGGTGGATGTGAATACCAGGAGTAGATACATGAAGTAGCACAAGAGATAAAAAATACCAAATGCACAGCACCAAAAGGAACACGCAAGTACAGGCCATGTTTGAGAATTATTTCCTCTAAATGAGTTCATTTCAATAGAGGAATGTACATAGAAGAGATGTCCGAGTAATTGAATTAGAATATTTAACATCGAGGACTGTATGATAATATGTTTGTTGCCTAGCAGCTGCATCCTCCTTAGTAACAACCCTTCAAATTAGCCCTATTCACTTAACTTCAACAAATCTAAAACAGAAAGCAGTGTTTGGTACAGTAGTTATTTCTTGCAGGTTCACACCTGGGATATTGAAATGGACCGGTTTTCAGAATACCTAGGAGGTAGACACGGTTACCAGGTACGAATGCGTGATGATACAATTGAGAAAATTACCAATGTTCAAGAAGAATTTCATTTCAAACGAGCTCAAATAAAATTTCCCAAAAAAGGACATTTCTTGTTGATTTAAATAGGATGTATACAACTCTAGGATATATTCGTAGACTTTTCTGAGTGATAAACATTTGACACATTTTCTGTGCGAGGTTCGCCCCTTATTTTTCACCAATTGCCTGTACTGTTAAGCAAAATACAGTATGATTCTTCCAATTTTTGTCAAGAACAAATTCTCCTTTACAGTACCATCACAAGGAACACATCATGGCAGCCATCATTTACAGACAACAAAGAACTAATTCCAAACGCATCCAGCTTCTGTCAACACGTGCTGCCTCAGCTTGATCCACTCAAACGAGGACGCGGTAATTCCTCTCAGTTTAGTCCCTCCATGCATGCTCCCCTCTCCAACTAACCCTGCTTCCTTCCTGCCCTGGTCAAACAGAAATGTAGCCAATATCGTGTTTCCCTCCATTTTCCCACCCTTCTTCTTTTTCTTTTGTTTTTTTCAATTAATATTCTACGCAGGCAACAAGACGAGTTGAAGATTCCAATTTAGTGACACTGGGGTCTGTCGGGGATGTACTTTATTTCTTCCACAATTCCCTGACGACAGTCAGTCTAGTAATAATTGGCATGGGTTATTATTTGTTGAAGTGGTCAGGCGATTCTTTGAAAAGTCCTATTATGGAAGTGCAGTGCAGACTGCAAATTAAAGATGTTGTTCGGGGGAAAAAAACAGAACCCTACAGTTTGTACTTCCTTGGTCTGTTTCTAATGTCCTGGCTCCATCAAGTTGTCACATGCTGGAGTTCCCATCACTCGGTATGTTTCCTAAAAACTTTGATGACAGTTTCCATGGATCTAGTTTCACACAAGCACCCTTCGCTTTCATTTTAGTATTTCAGCGAAAGTGGATGTTAAATGTACATGTACCGGTAGGTTGCAGTGTGAATTTCAGACTATGAAATCTAGACGGCATTGGTAGTATTGTACGTGCTTACATGAAAATGAAGAGAAGAGTGGACAGTCACGTGAGAGGGTTTAACAAATGATACTGATATAGGTAAAAGAAGTCTGATTTTCACAAGAGTCTAAATTAAATATCGCAAAGGTACCACCAAACTCTGAGAATGATCATGCAACCTTCTGCCTCGGAAGATCTTCGCGTCAGATGCCATGTATACATCATGCACAGTTTTTCTGAAATTGAAAACCATTTTGAAAGTCAAAAAAAAACTCAGATTATGAATAAATTAACAAAGGCAAGAAATATCTGTCAGCGACCGGCTCGCAGTAACCAAGGACAGAAACATAAGGGTGTGCTACCCACAGATGCCGGCCTGAAACCGCCTCGGATTGAGGTTCGTGAAAAAGAATTCTGCGCCTGGGGTGGTCAATGTACAATTAATTCCAGCGCGAACTGTTTAAAGGTAGATGTAGGATACACCATTGGTAATTGCTTGAATTATCATGAATGGTAGATTTGTAGGGTTGTATTTAAGTGTAAATATCATTTAACTGACCTCTCCGAAGTTTTACAATCATGATGCCGAGAAAAGCACGAAAAACGGAGTTTGTTTTTAACCGGCCTCAAGCAGTTATTCTTATGTTATTATTGTTTTTTCGCGAAAGCCGGCCGGCGATCGCGAATTTGTCTTTATAAAATTTTATTTTTTCGGAATAATTACAGGATATCTGGCGCAATCATTTTGCTGGATGCCTAGAATCATTATTTATTTTTAAATGAGCAAGATATTTCTTAATAATTTGGTAGTAAATATTTTTGATATCTGCAAATGGTGTATCCTACCTTTAAGATAAAAAAACCAGACCCTCTTTTGATTTGTATATTTCAGATCATTCCAGTTTAGAAAGCAGTTTTCAGCAAGTAGTTTTAATCATTTTCATTAACATAGTAAAAAAAAAAAGGCAAACAAAACAAATTCATACCAAAATTAACCAAAACCGTTTTTTCTCTCACGCCAAATATTTCTTTACCACAACATGACACAGTTTGTGATCTTTTTATTCCCTGCAGTCCTGCCCTGATCAGTTCATCCTACACAATTTATAATCCACATAAAAGGCAGGATATAGCTGTATTGGTTTACACTATGTAGCAATTTGTTTGCATCCCAATTACTCAATTACTGTGTTGACAAGAGGAGCAATGAACTGGAAATTGCCCATGGGGGAGGGCAGGGATTTAGAGTAATTGTGAAGCAAAGGAGTGGGTGAGATATGGTACAATGTACATCAATGACACCAGGGGTAATTATTAAGGCACTGTTCCTGCTGACATTGTAGATGACTAAAAATGACCTTGTCCCTAAAACTTTCAGATACAGCGCCAGCTAACCTAATTGAAAAGATCCTACAAAATGTGATAGTGACCAGCACAGATTGTTAACGTTTCATTCAGCTTGATAAGTGTAACAATACCCTAATTTCTCCTTGATAAAAAATCTTGAGATATTTATAGATAAGCAAGAGCTGATGGAACTTGTTTTTGTGTTCCTTTTATTAGACCTAGCAACCATTGTATGACCTTTACTGGTCAAATCAGCAGTGTATGGGAAATGAAAGTAAGGAACGTTGATGTAATGATGTGCACCAAGTTGGGTTGATCAAGCCAAACTGATCCGAAACAGCAAAGATAAAAACAAAATCCGAACGGAAACCGATTTTAACTATCCAAACCGACCCACCCGACCCAAAAAACAAAATTGACTATAACCGCCGAAAACAGAACCAAACCCGCAAAATAATGACTAGGCTTGGACAAAGGTCCAATTTCAAGAACAATTGTGTCTGTTGTTTGTCCAAGAAATTACAACAGCAGGTCGTATTATTTAAAACTGTTGTTAATAACAAACCATAACGTGACCTGAAGTGTTACGAGCTGTTCATAAAAGACAGTACACAACATGCACAATCATGCGGTGGTTTGACGCTGTAAGTGCGCATTAGCGGGTACAGTGATCCCGCAATTATTGCACCATATACATTTTCAAACTGCTTCTGGTTATTTTGGTTTATTTTGGGTTCTTTACAAGATGGCTAAACCGACCAGAACATTTCAAGCACAAAACTGATAATTTCATATGTGACCTGTTCCCACGAAACCCGGACAAAGTCGACTTTTTAGTTTTTGAGATTATGCTTTTTTCAAATTCTCTAGGTTCTCAGCTTTAAAATGATGTATCATTTACATATGTACCCCCACCCTATCTTCCCTGGGGTCTTGATTTAGTGATAAAACCCTGACAACCTAATTATGAGATAAACAGCTTTGAAGTTCAGAAAAGCGTATTATTTCTATACACAAATGTTTCACAAAATTGACAAAAAAAAACACTTCTGGTAGACGGATTTTGTTCAAATTTGAGGAGATTGTAGATTAATAGTGAGTGACTTAGGAAAACCTAAAACCTCAAAATGGTAAAATTCATCCAGAAATGACTTCAGGAGTACATTGTGACAAAACACATTGTGCGACTTTGTCCGGGTTTCGTTGGAACAGGTCACATATGAGGTTTGCACATCATAACGTTGATGGTATTTACCAGTATACAACCCACTTAAAATAGTTTTGATTTCTTTTTCTGTTTACCAGCCAATCTGAGAATGATACGTTATCCACGGATAATATTGTTAATTTGGAAAAATGTCTGAACTTTGATGAATTGTCTTTTTCTGAGGTTCAAAAAGTCAGAATTTAGATAAACGTCGAAAAAATCTCATGCCTGACGTTACCCAAAGGTGCAATCAATTGATCTAGAACTGTACAAACATTTTCCAAGAGAAATACAGAATGTGCTGGAATGAAGTGTTTTCAGGAATCATTTAAAGGGATCGTATACGTTTGGTAATTACTCCAAAAATTAATGGCAATAAAAACTATACTTGGTAAGAAGTACAGCAGCTTTGGATAATATAATGCATTTTTAGAAACTTTTCACTTTGAAGTACTGCGGTTATGTAAAAAGATTGGAACAAACAGTGGGTTCAAATTACCAAACGTATACAATCCTTTTAAAATGGCTTCTTTTGGTGTATGGTTCCTAGATTGCTCATCAAGACAAATGGCACCTACCGGGTATGGGCCTCATTAGTGGGGCAGATAGGGGAAATATTTGGGGGAATTCTGCCTTTGATGATAAAAGCATGAAATTTGGCACACAGTCAAAGCATGTCATGAACAAAAATATATAAATGTACAATGTGGGTAGAATAACAAGCAATAGCAGCCATTTTGAAAATTGTAAAAATTGCTTGTTATTCTATCTACATTTTTTTCAAAGAACAAATCTGCAATTGCCCTATATCCAAATATCTTTTTTATGATCTACATGTACTCAGGCTGTGCACCAAATTGCATGCTTGTATAATTAAAAACACAAGATTTTAAATGTGTTTCAGCAGAGCAAAGTAACTTCGCCAAATTTCCCAGCCAAGGTTTTTCAATTTTGTCCCCAAACGGATTCCCAACTCCCTATTCCCTTGAAAAACAGAAAATAGATTTTTGTGGGGGAGAACAAGTCTGCATTATCCCACGAACCCCGAGTCACCTTTTGAAAACCTCCCGAGTCACCTTTCGGAAACTCGAGTCACCTTTTGAAACCCCGAAAAAGTACTCCAAGACCTGAGCTCAAAAACACCCAATCCCCAGGCCCAATCAACAATCTGTAGGACCCTAGCAGACAGGGAGACCTCATTCACCCCGACTTTACATTGATGACAGGGACTGATTAGTCTAGCAGAAATCAGTCTGGCAAAATAATGACTTCTACGAATGATGTACAGTACATGTACTGTTTGTACAGTATGTGTATGGAACTGAAAAAAATAAGAAAATTCTCGACTCGGAAAATCACCTTCAATCACTAGTTTTCCCTTCTGCGTTTCCTTGATTTAAAGATAGGATAAACCAATTGCAGATTACCGAATTATTGGGAAATATCTTTATTCTAAAAATTTGCACAAACCAAGATACAGAGGGCTTACTTATGCAAATTAGTTAATTGCGGTCCTTGCAGAATCGCATAGTAAGCATATCCACAAAGTACACATTGTTCGCAATATCCCACCTGTTTCGCCTAAAAATGCAGGTTTTTGAATTAGTTAAAAATGTCTGTATTTTTTACAAGGAGTGCGGTTAACTTTGACCTTATGCGGATACCTGTGGGCATTGTGGATACCTGCGGAGGCTGCGGGCATGCATTACGTTTTTTTTTACAAAAGATTCGCTACAATCTACAAAATTGATAAAATTCGCAAAATCTACAAGCGCAATGGAATGCAATAAATTGGCTTAACTGACAGTACATTCGAACGTTGAGACCTGCGGAAATCGCGAAATGGGCACCTGGGGCCAATTTCACGGAGCTGCTAAGCACAAAAATTTGCTTAGCATGAAAATTTGTCCTTGGTAAAAACAAGGTTACAGACCAAATTTCGACGTGATCTTTATTGTTTTTGATTGATAATCAGCTGTTTTTTTGCTTAGCATGAAAAACATGTAGAATTTTGGCTGATAACTTTTTAATGAGCAAGACTTTTTTGTGCTAAGCAAATTTGTGTGCTTAGCAGCTCCGTGAAATTGGCCCCTGGTGTTAGTTTCTGAACAGGGAGGAAATAATGATGATATACATGTAGTGGAGTTTGTGGTTTGAGAGAGAGATGTGGACTTACCAGGTAAAGGTATACCATTACTCCAGCCGATGTGGATTGCAGGAAGTCTGTTAGGATTGCTGTAAGAATAAAGGGACAAACATGCATACAAAACATAATATTAAAGACTAGTACACCATTTTTCAGCTGTGCATTCTTAAATTGAAAAAATATGTGGTTATGGCCGGCTTTGAACTTACGTTTAAAAATGACTCATGGCCATGGACACGTTAATGCCCTCGCAGGGCTTCGGCGAGGGCATTAACAATGTCCAGGCCCATGAGCCGATTTTTAAACATACATGTACGTGTAATACCGGCCAACAACATATATTTATTCCTATTTATAAATACCATTCAGGTATTAAAAATACATGAATATGTTCTGACAAAATAATATTCCAAGATTACGATTTCAATTCAAAATTGGCAAAATGAATTGCGACCACAATTGGTCTTCAGGGCACGTTCTCAAGCCCCGTTCATACTCGGTGCAAAAACAAACACATTTTAATTCTGGCGAATGTTCGCAGCGAATGCTTAATTATGACGTCAAATTCATATCGCAAGTTTGCTTTCGCATGATAGTGTCACATCCTGTGCACACCATTCTCGGATTCCAAACAAACTCCTAACAAAAATGTACAAAGATGCGTCTCCGAGACACATGATGATGATGATGCATTTGTAAAGCGCCATCTATCTAGTTGCCTATTCCGAGGCGCTGCCAGGAACAGCGGGGCAAACCCCTTCTCTTAGCGAAGAGTGTTACTGGGTTATTTTACGTGCATTACACAACGCACGGGACCTACAGCTTTACGTCCCATCCGAAGGACGAAGCAATAGTGGTTTAATTGCCTTGCTTAAGGACACACGTGTCGAAACCGGGACTCGAACCAACGCTCTGCGGAACAGAAAAACCGAGTTCTTAACCGCCCGACCATGACATTCTTTTGTTATGACATTCTTTTGCTATTTTCGTCAAAATGACTACATAAGAAGGAATATTTTCACGGGAAGTTTGATGTCATTAATATCTTTACAACAAGTAAGCTTTTAAACAATAACTTACTTGGTTCCTTTTTTTTTGATAGCTTCAAAAGTTAAATACTTTAACTTTTAAGCTGTAAAGTCATAGATTTGTTAGCCATGTGCATACATTCTGGTGACTGGTTCTTATAAGCTTGACAATTGCTTTGCTTCAAACTTTGCTTCAAACTTTGCTCCTCAATTTTGCTTAAAATCAATGGCCTGTGAAAGGGTAAGAGTTCAAATGACTGCCAAAAAAAGCAAATCCTGTTATAGCCCATATTTTCTGATTTCCGCCCCCCACACTTTTGTAAAATGTGGCCACACCCCCAAAAGAGGCAAAATTCTGTTTTCTCTAATTGTGTGTATCAGCTTAAAGCCCCCACTTTTTAATGCCATTGCTCCGCCCATAAACTGGCAACATAATTTTTTAACCTGTACTCTTATCCCAGAAGACAACCCAAAAGTAGTTGCCAAGAATTAACATTCTAAACCATCGGGCGAAAATTGGCCCCTCCACTATTGAACTAAGACACAATAATGTCCAGCTCTGCAGGGCACACACCTATAAATTGTGAGTTAGAGGGCCCATTAGTGTTTGCCACCATCCCACCAGCTGGATGCAGTCGGTCGCCATGGTAACCCAGTCTATGTGCATCACATCACTCGGCAACCAAGTGCGAGTGAATCCTTGGGCAGGTGGCAAGTTAGACTTGTTTCCCTCTCTCTTATTCTTATTGTTGTTGGGTCGGCCAACATCAGCATCTGATATATTATGCATGGCCATTTCCAGGCAGGTTATACACTAATCTGGCACCTCCTTCCTTCCTTCCTTGTGCAGAGGTGATGGGAATTCCAAACAGAGTTTAAAAGGTAGGATACACCATTGGTAATTGCTTGAATTGTCATGAATGGGTAGATTTAGGGGGTTGTATTTTGTAGTAAATACCGTTTAACTGAGCTGTTCGAAGTTTTACAGTCATTGATGCCGAGAAAAGCACGAAAAACAGCGTTTGTTTTTAACTGGCGTCGAGCAGTTATTCTTATGTTATTTTTGTTTTTTCGCAATTGCCGTCCGGCGATCGCGAATAATTACAGGATATTAAGCTCAATCATTTAGCTGGATGCCTAGAATCATTATTTACTTTCAAATGAGTAAGATACACTGTATCTCTCAATAATTCGGTAGTAAATATTTTCGATATCTGCAAATGGTGTATCCTACCTTTAAAAGGTGGGATACACCATTGGTAATTGCTTGAATTATCAGGAATGGGTGGATTTGGGGAGTTATATTTTATAGTAAATATCGTTTTACTGACCTGTCCGAAGCTTTACAACCGTGGATGCCAAAAAAAAAGCTAAAGAAACGGTGTTCATTTTTTAACAGGCGTCGGTCAGTTGTTCTTGTTCGCAATCGCTGTCCGGCGATCGTGATTTGTTTAGAACGTTGGATGCCTAGAATCACTTACTTTCAAATAAGTAACATATTTTTGTTTTAATAATTTGGTAATAAAAACAATTGTTGGTGTCTGCAAATGGTGTATCCACCTTTAAAGGTAATATACACCATTTGAAAACATTTTGTTAAATGATTTGTTTTAATAATGACTAAATTTAGTCTGCAGATGCAAAATAAATGTAGTTTGTAGGATCTACATGTAGGATCTACATGTAAAAAGGCATCCCGAGCCACGCAGCACTTTTACGAGCTTTCTACTAATAGCGCTCAAACCCCTGCGGACATTCGGCAAGATCTGTGATTATTAGCGCAAAGATCATGCGCCCAATCAGAGCCTCCGTTACAAACAGACCAAGGCCGTTTTCCAAACCCCTGGCTTTGGCTCCGTCTCCGGCTACAGCCTATTGCTAAACTGTACGAATGAAGCCTGAGACAAAGACAAAGCTGGGGTTCGGAAAACAGCCGAAGGCATGCGAACCAACGCACATTTCTATTGGTCCATTCGCTTGGACATCTGAGGTGTTCTCACAAATGTTCATCTTCCCACGTAAAAATTTAAATTAGTCAAAAAAATTGTAAAAATTAACGTACAGAACGTGAAATAAAGCTTCGCTATTATATAATATACAGAATAAGAATCATAAAAGACTGAAAAGATACGTAAACACCAATAAAATTAAGTATAGTGGTAGAAATTGTTATTTTACCAGGGGTGGACGTTCATATCATGTATTGGCCAACTTGTTTAATGATTGCTGCAAATGTCCGCAGGGTTTGAGGGCGACAATTCAAGAGCCCGTTAAACTCTGGGTGGCTCTGGATGGTAAATGGGAGACTATTCTCATTTTGTTAGGCATGAGTAAATATCTGACTGCAGAAAGTTGGCCCCTGGAAAACGACGTAATTCCACAGAAATCTGCAGACAGTCTGCTGATTTCTTTATTGAAAAGAATCCAAATTAAATAACAGTCTCAAAAAAATATGCGACACCACATGACCTGTCGTGTTGTGCTTTTCAAGAAAAGTGGAATTTTGTTTTTTCATTTTCCAACTACTGCCGGAATCGTCGTAAAAACTTTGACTATTTTCAAACCCGCCCCCAATTTATTTGTTAAACATGTTATTCGCAATATAGTTCCACATTTGTGAATACATGCTCTTGCACTACATAACGACCGAGGGGCGAGACACAAAGGAGAACAAAGGAAACAAAAGCCCCGCGGTCGGCGGTATGAATGGAAAAATTCGGTTCTCGATCGACGGTGCAAGCGCAAAGCAATGGGGATTGGGTATAACGTAGGAATAAAGGAAAACACAATATCGAGCCTCGATCGTTATGTGGTTCACGACTACGTGTAGGTGCCAGCCAACTACCAGGGGGGTAGTCTGCATTGTTTGCTAAACCTGATAATTCCGTGATGTCTATAAATTGCACTGTTTTATCTGAAGGAAGCCAAGGAACCAGACTACAAGAACAGCTTGAGCCAGTTCCAAAACAGATTTTTGATGGGGTCATAAATACACATACCTTGAGATGTTGCAGAGTGGGCCCTGATGATACTGGTAGGGATGCGAGTTGTAGGGCAGTACATGATGGTAGGGGTGGTAGGGAGTCTTTCTCAGCGCTTGTAGTAGGTTGGGTCGGTAATCTGGATCTACGCACCATAGCGAACCTTTTCCTATCGACTGCAACGATAAATATCACACAAAACAAATTCAGGGTGGGTCATCAATTGCAAGAAGCTGTACAAGTGGAATACGTTTTGAGTATTAAATCCAGTTTTATTTTAGAAAAATACATCAGCTTTGAGTTTTTCATGGGCCCCATTAATTGGTTCTCCAAGACGTCCCTGCTAAATCCAACAGAGCCCAACTGTATTCCTCATATGAGTTTCCTGCTCAATCCAACACAGTCCAACTCACCAAGTTGTTGGGTACACCCATGGAGGAATAAGAAGGAACAAAATGCATGCTAAAATCAAACAGGATCCAACCGTGTCTTACTTTTCAGTTTGCTCCTGGATACAACAGAGTCTAAAATGGTGTTATTTACCAGTAACCCAACAGAATGCAATTCCGAATGCTTTCCGGAATCTGTAGAAGGGTTTGGGTGTGCATTTACAGGTCCCGTAGTTTAGTAACAGTACCCGGTAAAAAATAAATGGTACCTGGGAACCCATTAAAGAAACCCAACCCCAAAATTCAATTAAAGTGAAGTTTGTTGTTAAAGGTTTGCATGATAATACATGTGTATATGTACAATGTACTACCACATCAGTGCGTTAAAGGTATAATACACCATTGGTACTGTTAATGCTTGAATCATCAGGAATGGGTGGATTTGGGGCGGTTGTATTTTATAGTAAATATCGTTTAACTGACCTCGTTTTACAATCAAGAACAATGATAATTCGGTAGTAACAATTTTTAATATCTGCAAATGGTGTATCCTACTGTGTGTAAATACTGCAGAATTTTATAGCTTTAAGCTTTATAGCTTTAACAACAGTTTTTGCGAGCGTCATCCATTCGAAATATATATTTTGTTTATATTTTGTTATATTAAAAAGGTACGATACACCATTTGCAAATATCGAATAAATTCACTACCAAAATATTAATAACTATCTTTACTTATTTGAAAGTAAATAATTAATCTAGGCATCCAGAAAAATGATTGCGCTAGATATCCTATAATTGAATTAAAAAAAAAAAAAATATTCACGATCGTCGGATGGCGATTGTGAAAAAACAAGAACAACTAACATGTAAGATTCACTGCCCGCCGCCGCCGGTTGAAAACGATATTTACTATAAAATACAACCACTGCCTGACGCTGTTTTTCTTGCTTTTCACAGCATCCATGATTGTAAAACTTCGGACAGGTCAGTTAAACGATATTTAGTATAAAATACAACCCCCCAAATCCACCCATTCATGATAATTCAAGCAACTACCAATGGTGTATCCTACCTTTAAATCGTCTGACTATAGATGTAATTTGTAAAAAGGATACAGTGTAGCAACTACTTGAAGCAAAATACCCTAGATAAATTGGTCTAATTAAGTACATCTTGTACAGCTGGATATTGGTTTAAATTTATACCGAGTGTGCGAGATTCAAGACTTGGCACTTAATTGATTTTGTTGAGGTAATTTTTAACAGTTGATGCGACAGTATCTTGTGTAATGAATCAACCGCGATCTCTATCTGTGGGAGGATGCCAGCCACGTCCTCACATGTACATTGTTTTTAAGCAATAGAGGACAATAGAGTCCCCTATTTTAAAAAGGTCCCGGATTCCGATTAGTGTACAAAATGTATAGGAGGTCTTCTGAAAAAGTACAAACAAAAGAGGGACAGTAGGGGGTTCGCTGATTAGAGGCATATACACACTTGGGTTTGTGTGTGTAGTACATCTCCGTCCCGCTGAATCAACACCCGTGCATTGCTGACCAACACGTCAAAGGTTCAAGCACAGGCTTGTACCGGTATGCGTAATGAATACGTAACAACACAAACTTGTATTCTGGCAAAAGGAGACGGAATTGGGCACAGGGATAGTGGAGAAAACTGCAAAATATTTAATAATGGAATAAAATTAAAAAATAAGATTTATTGATTTGAAATTTTTGGTATGCCTAGTTTTTGCCTACTAACTATATTTTGTTAAGAAATACTGGTAGTATGGAAGTAGTGTAATGAGTGTTTTTCGGGGGAAAAAAAACAGTTGGCATTTGTGTACTAAACTCTCAACTACAAAGGCCTTTTTCTCCAAATTTTAAATTGCGACACGATGATAAAGGCCAACTTTATACAGTCATAACTTGTTAAAAGCAATATCCGATTGAAGTGCAACAAACAGCACTGTACAGAAAATTTTATCCTCTCTTCTAATACCTGGCAACCCTCATAATTTCAACCTCTGCCCAGTTCTGTCTTATTTTGCCAGAACCCCTCACATTGAGGAGTTGCAGCAAGGTACGCCAAAAAGAGAGGATGGTACAAACGTAGGACCCATCAAATTGGATGGGCTACCAGTACAATGTATATCGAGCCTTCTCTCACTGATCCCCCTGACATGCCTCATCTGTGCATATTGGCAATCTGTATCCCAAGGTTGAAGAAGACTGTGACGGATTGTTAGGAGAACCTGATACAAGGGATTGTCATTCCGAGCAATCAGAGAGAGTGATCGGTGTTATTATGCAGATTTCTGTATCATTTCTCTCTCTGGCATGGGCCGAAAAAGCCCTGCCTGGGTACGGGTACAGAATAATAGTGAATAATATGGAGCACAATGATGATACTACCTACTGTACCATACCAACCCTCAGTGTTTCAGGGACCAAAACTATACATTGGCATTAACATTTTCCTAGCTTTTTCACACAAACTAACAATTAAAGGTACGGTAAAATATATATTTTGCAACTATCCACAAAAATATTTTGCAACTATCCCAAAAAGTAACCAACCAAAATACCACTAAACAAATTACTTGTTGTAAAGATATTAATGATTCTTAAACTCTGTGAAATTATTCCGTTTGGCATGCTGTCATTACACACACATAGCTGCAATGAGATGAGAACGCACCCTGAACGCCGATTGTAGTCGCAATTCAAATTGTGACTCGGCCAACTTTGGATTAAAATCAAAATCTTAGAAAAAACAATAGTTGTCAAGCACCTTTTCTTTATTATATTTTGAGTACTTTTGCTGCTTTAAACAATAACAATGCACAACTTACAAATACATGCATTGTCCTTTAAAAATCTGCATAGTTTGTCACCGTCACCACGAAGTAACAATAATGTCAAGTGATATGCACGACCCCTTTCTGGCGTTTTTACGAAGTAACGCAAAGCCTATAGCTAATACACACGGATAGCGTCACTTCGTGAAAACTCACAAATCAGATACCCCGTTTTCGAGTTTTCACGAAGTGACGCTATCCGTGCGGGCATTGTGTTACTTCATGAAAATGCCAGAAATGGCCTCGCGTATCGTGTTTTTACGAAGTGACGCTATCCGTGTGTATTAGCTGTGCATGGCTTTGCATTACTTTGTGAAAACGCCAGAAAGGAGTCGCGATTCAGCCATGACATTAATGTTACTTCGTGGTGACGGTGACGAGTTGTCTAGACGCATAAAGCCGAGTCGTTTTTGTCATTTTTATGTCAGTTTCTTTCAGTGTCTCCAACATTTTTTTTTCTTTTTCTAAAGCTTGATGTACTAATAAAGAAAGCTGACTCCAATCTCATTTTAAGATCCATGCGAAACCTATCGACATTTAGAGAGTTAGGTTGGCGTAGCAGTTCTTTATTGCCTTCCACAGCTGTGACCCGGGTTCGAATCCCGCCGGGGCTAATATGTGGATTGGGTTTTCAGTCCCTGGGTTTATATCCTTTGGATATTCTTCAGGGGTTTTTCTTCCACATCTAAAACTGTACTATGTATGTTTCTCTCCACAGGTTTCTTCAGGCTTGCAAACTACCGACACTGCCTTTTGAGGGATCCTTGGTTTCATTTCCAGAAAGAATTAATATAAATATTATAAATGCTAACATAATTTTTGTTTAGATGAATGCATCTTTTCTTTCAACTTCCTCGCCTTCTCAAATAAGCTGAGGTCATACATGTAATGGGATTAATAGTCAGGCAAATTGGTGAAAAAGGGTTGAATAAAATGATAAAAGCATGGAATTTGGCACACAATCATAGTACCGATATGCCATTAGAAAGATACGTGTATTTGGCTATAGGACAATCATAGATTTGTTCTTTTGAGAAAAAACAAAACAAAAACAGTAGATTACCGGTACAAACAAGCAATTTTCAAAATGGCTGGCATTGCATGTTATTCTACACCTATTTTTTGTTCATAGGTCAAATCTGCGATGACCCTATTGCCAAATATCTTATGACATACTTTTAAATTTTATGCTTCTATCATCATGTGAACAATTCGAGCACCAATCTACCGAACTATGTATTATGCATTGCTGTTTAGTGTATCGAGTGTTGCAAAGTAAAGGTGCAAATCAAAACACTGGAATGAAAAGCAAAGTGCCATGTGGCTGTCTCTCTATCCGCTCTATTCAGCCACTGCACCGAGTGTGAATACCGTTATTGATCAGTCCAACGCAATCAATACAAAATTCCTGTAGTTCATGCGCTGCAAGTAACGATCGCTGGCCAGGCTGACTAGCAGAAAACAATTCCAGATTACCGGTACAGAGTCTCTCCAGAAAAGAAAGACGAACAAATTAGTGCTGGGATTTAAAACCGAATTTTTTAATATTCGGTTTTAATTCCACTATTCGGTTTCTATTTAGAAAACCGAATATTTGAAAAAGTTTAGTCTTCCATATTTGTGTGACACAGGCTGAAAAAGACAATTGTAACATCTTCCAATTTGCTCCGTGGTCTCCGATTGTACCAAGGCGCAGGATTATTTTAACGAAACTCGATCCGAGGCGGGTTCAGGCCGATGGTGCCGTGAAGCACACCCATGCATTTCCGGCCTTGCTCGCTGCTAACAGACATTTCCAGCCTTGCTCGTTACGTGTAAATGCGTCATCCGTTTTGAATCTGGGGAAAATGTGCATGTATATACGTCCTCCGGCGCAAACTGGTTAAAAAAGGGCAGTTAAAGAAGAAATTGAGAAACCTCTACTTCTAGAATATCTACTCGTATTGATATGTTTGGATTTTGTTGTTGTCAGTCAGACACTCCATCCTATTCCCTCTCCCCATCTCCTTTCCTCTCCCAACCCCTCCCCCCCCCCCCCCCCCCCATCTTATCCATCAGAGTGGCTGTAAAAACACACAGAGCCGTTAATCGAATTTCCTCAGAGCCACCATGACGATGGGATCGCTTGATGCAAACACGTCGCCATGGCGATGATGCAAAACACAAGCCCGATTCGTCGTCAATACTTAGAGAGAAAAAGAGATGTATACAAAAAAAAAATGTTAGAGAAGCGCAGTGTTTCAGCACCAATTCCTGAGTGCCTTCGTGCCTTCAGCTATTGTTTATGGCTCCTGGGGGGTGAGATTATTGGCCGGTGCACACTGACTAGCACCGTGAATATTTCATAATGATGGATCAATGCGCATTTGAGATGAGAAAGTCAAAGCACTGAAATAAAGCAGCAGTCCACTGACCATGTTCCAATCCACTGATTAGGAATCCACTGTGATTCTCTCTCATACACTTTATCAGTGGGCAAGCGCTGCTTTTAATAACTGTGGTTCCCAACCCACTCGTCTCGCCCGCTTTCGCAATTCCTGTACCTAAGAAAAATGCAGGGGTACTGATAACAGTTGAAGGGCCAAGGGCTGTAATTAGTGTAGAAATAAACTGAACACTGATGAGCATGCCTAAAACAATGGTAGGTGACAATAGCAATGTGGAAGGAAAATGTGGTTCAAAGTTAAGATAGTTAGAGTGGGTTGTGACGGCAATAGAGGATACCAAATCAAAGTACCAAATCAAACCATGGAAGTTAAAGGTAAAGGTAAAAGTTAAAGTTAAGGTAAAGTTAAAGGTAGGATACACCATTTGCAGATATCAACAATCTTTACTACCAAATTATCTTACTTATTTGAAAGTAAATAATGATTCTAGGCATCTAGCAAAATAATTCGCTAGATACTGGTATCTAGTAATTGTTCTAAAAAATTGATCGCAAAAAGAAAAAATAACAACATAAAAACCACTGCCCGACGCTGGTTGAAAACGAACACCGTTTTTCTTGCTTTTTTCAGCATCCATAATTGTAAAACTTTGGAGAGGTCAGTTAAAGGATATTTACTATAAAATACAACCAACTCCACCCTTTTATGTAATTCAAACAATTACCAATAATGTATCCTACCTTTAATAAACTATAGTATTTAAACAATGCCACTAGTATGATGATATAAAACAAAACAATGACTTTTCTATTTTGTACTTTTCTATTTTGCATAGTATGACCCAAGTTTGAAAATGAGACCAATTTAATTACAAATCCGGCCTTTTTTTACAATTTAACCTCAATTTACCTTGGACCTCAGTATTTGACATTTGACACGACCATCATATAAAAAGGTTACAGTATTGCATGCATGTCCCAAGTTTGATTGCAATTGACTTCAAGTTTTCAAATGAGACAAGTTTTTTCAAAAAACTTTAACCAAAACGACACACACGTCTAGAAGGTGTACACTTACTACGGACTTTGTACATGTACAGAAACACAGTAGTGATAGTCTTTTCCCAAACTTCATTCCGGCAAGACAAAACAAACACTAAGCTTTAAAAACTATTCAATGTATATTAGAAATTGATACAAAAATACCACTTTACTTGAAAGTGTCAGCACACCAGAAGCCATGATTGTGCAAGATGCTTTAGACTGCCATTCCTGAACAGTCCAGTAAAGTATTTTGCTATATTTTGGTCATTTATTGTTGTGATGTTTGCAGATGTTGTCAAGACATTCCTTACCTTATCACAGGACCCTACATATATATACACACGCATACAAGGTACCTCTTTTTTGTTTGGTTCAATAGATTGTTGCTAGGCAACTCTTTTAATCCAAGCCACTAAAAGAAAACTTGTTGTCCTCTTCTCTGGCGCCCACTGACCATAAAATTTTGCCTCGCAGCCAAAAGGAAATTGGTCTGTTGTTTTCCCTCACTTATCCAGGCAGTAAAAATTCTGGTTTTATGGCTTGATTTTGAAGGTTAGTGTTCCATATGTGCACAATTGGACAGGTCTGTCCAGAAAGAAAAGACCCGAGGGACCCGCTTATCACTCAGTACCTAGTTCAAGAGCAGTCAAAACTCTACATGTTTTCACACTGGAAAGGGCAGGACCCTTCCATGTTTGGACATGGAATTCCATTAGAATAATGGTCTTTCAACAGCACAAATGGCTTTATTTGGCAAAAGCCAGGAGTGTTTGAAACACTTGTCAGCCCTAAGTGGATGGCAAACTTGGGGGAAAATAGAAATTATTTATCTACCTAGCAAAATGATTGTGACAAGCAGCGACAGACTCTTATATGGTTTTTGTTACCCTTCTTTCTGGTAAAAGAGGCAATTTAACGGGAATATACATCATTTTGCTTTTGTTGTAATTTTCAGAACTGGATGGATTTGGAGGTTGGTATTGTCTAGCAAATATTATTAAACTGACTTGTATTCGTAGATAAAACGGAGCAATACATATAGTAAATGTTGGAGAAGTGTACAATCAGGAAACCGGTCTAGCTGGCTTGTACCCATTCACATTGATTACTTAAAAAATGCGGACTAACTAAATATGGTAAATTGGGGAAAATATTTCCAAAAAGCTATTTTGTTGTCCAACACTGGTCACGTGATTCATGCCCCGAATCACGTGATGTAGCAACAGTGTCTTTGGTCTGGAGAAATCAAAGTTCAACGATGGCAAGCTGTGTGAGCAAGTCAGTGCACCAGATGTTATTCCAATTTCACTCGGGTTCACGCGCAAATGGCTTATTGTAATTTTCACACTTCTAGGAAGTTTGATTTAATAGTTTTGTCTTGTATCTCATGTAGACCTGAATGCAAGCCACACTAATGCAACCCTAATAGTTTTTAATCTCTGCCTGATTCCGTGGGTTTCCCCAGAATATTCTTCTGGGGGTTTTCTCCCACCTCCAAATAAATGTGTAAACAAAATAGAAAAATAATATTAATAATTATTTTTAATAATTTTGAATAATAATACAATTTTGAATAATAACAAAATTTTGAATAATTATAAATTAAAAAAATTGTTACATTGTCTTCTTCCACTTATCTATCCTGTTATATGGCGCTATTTGAAGTTAAAGGCAGGGATGTAGTCGAGTCCATCACAAGTCCTTCAGTTCCAATTCAAATCACAAGCTATTCAAATCAGCTTTGACAAAAGCATTCCTTTGTCATTGTTCATCCAGTTACTTGTGCCTGCCTTTCTGAAGGGACTTGTGACTGGCTTCACGAAGGGACTTGTGAACGGACTTGCAGGGACTCGACTACAACCCTGGTTAAAGGTAGGATACACCATTGATAGTTGCTTGAATTATTAGGAATGGTTGGATTTGGGGGTTGGATTTCATAGTAAATATCGTTTAACTGACCTGTCCGATGTTTTACAATCATGGATGCTGAGAAAAGCAAGAAAAACGGCGTTCGTTTCCAACCGGCGTCAGGCAGTTCTTATGTTGTTCTTGTTTTTTTCGCGATCGCCGTCCGGCGATCGTGATTTTTTTTAATGTCAATTTCAATTTTCTGAACAACTTCAAGATATCCAATCTTTTTGCTGGATGCTTACAATCAATATTTACTTTCAAATAAGTAAGATATTTCTTAATAATTTGGTAGTAAACATTTTCGAAATCTGCAAATGGTGTACATGTTTTTTTATCTTTAAATGAAATAACTATAAATAAAAATAGAAACGCCGATTCTTTAATGCATTCATTGCTACCGGTAGCACATGACCTTTTTTGATGTAGCCTAAATGTTTGTCACACTTGCAACTGAAATATAATGGGAAAATATCCACCTGCTTTTTTTATATATATTTTTTTTTAAGTTTTATTTTTAACCACTTAATCATATCAGGCTCCACATGGCTAATTCACAGCCAGCCAAGAGATCTCTATGACTTTCTGCTGATGTCCAGCACAGCCAGGGTTCCACTCGGGGCAATTTGTCCAAATCTACGCTCATTCCAAATTGCCTCTGTCACAGGTGGAGGGCCCGAAACGGAGGAGACCAATTGCGAGGTCCATACCCCGCTTGCGTGCGCGCTACCGGTAGGCGCAGATCAGCCCAATGATTGGATTTGCAGGCCATTTGGGAAGGTCAAACGATCAAACGTTTTTTGGGAATTTTGAGATTGACGACCGACTGGGCTTCTTGGGTTTTTTTTGTTACAATTGACGGGACCTGAACTTCTCTTCAAAATAATGTCAAAATATAAATACTGTTACCAACAAATTTACAATCAATGGCCTTTCACCAATATCTCCATGTACAAGTAACCAGATGATACAAATTTATAGACAATTGTCATAAGAGCTTGTTTGCTTATGGGCCTATTAAAATATTAGGGCCTATTAAAATATTAGGGCTTATTAAAATGCAACAAACCTCAAAGACTACTACATGTACCGGTATCTACTTGTGCATGGCACATATTTAAAGGTATGGTTGGATACACCATTTAGAGATATCAAAAGTGTTTACTACCGAAATAATTCAGTAGTAAAAATTGTTGTTATCTGCAAATGGTGTATTCTACACCATTTGCAGATATCGCAAATCTTTACTACCGAATTATTAAGAAATATCTTACATTAAAAATAAATAATTATTCTGCCGTAGACATCCAGCAAAATGGTTGCACTAGATATCCTGTAAATGTTCCGAAAAAGAGTGGTTTTTTTTAATATTAACAATTGCCATACGGCGATAGTACAAAAAAACAAACTGCCCAACTCTGGTTGAAAACGAACGCCGTTTTTCTTGGTTTTGGGGGGCATCCATGACTTCAGACAGATCAGTTAAACGATAGTTTCCAAAAAAAAAATAAAAAAAAAATCCAACCCTTCCTGATAATTCAAGCAATTACATAGTACAATAGTGTATCCTACCTTTAGCTTTGTTTTCTTTGTCTAAACAACTTCCTGGTTTCGCACACACAAAAAGTTTCATTTGGAAGCTGTCCCAGTATGGACTGCACAAAGGGCCTGTTCGCCTGTTGCTAAGATAAATGGCTGCCAGGCAACAGCCAGCTCACCCAGTAACAGCTGGACACATCACCATGGTAACCCAGCAAGGCCAGAGTGATTGGCTGGTACTTCCTGATGGGGTTATCTTAACCAGTGTCTTCCTTTTCTGTATAAAGTTACTTCCTGTGCAAACATACTGGTATTATGTACAGTGTTTGTGTACATTTTATGATACATAGTACACACAATTCCCTATAAAACCACAAGAACAAAACACAGTAAATAACCACTTAAAAGGTAGGATACACCATTGGTAATTGCTTGAATTACCTTATTATGAATGGGTGAATGTAGGGGGTTGTATTTTATAGTAAATATCATTTTACAATCATGGATGCTAAGAAAAGCAAGAAAAACAGCAGTTGTTTTTAACTGGCGGCGGGCATTGGTGCTTATGTTGTTCTTGGCTTTTTTTCCGCGATCGTCGTCCAGCGATTGCAAATGTTTATATAAATTTCAATTTTTGTAAACAATTACAGGATATCTAGTGCAATCATTTTTTTTGGATGCCTACAATCATTATTTACTTTTAAAAAAGTAAGATATTTCTTAATAATTCGGTAGTAAAAAGTTTCGATATCTGCAAATGGAGAACATAACTTTTGCAACAATCCAAAAATTAACAAACCAAAATACTGTGAAAAAGCTTACTTGTTTTAAATATCGGTATATTAATGATTCTGAAGTCCCTGTGAAATTATTCCGTCTGGCTTGCTCTCATTTTAAATAAAATAACAAAAGAACGCCATTTACAAAGATGTGCCTCAGAGCATCATGAATCCAAAATTTCCCAGGGCCTTTACACGGTAAGGGCTTCGTGCTCCACACTCGCAGAGTCTGCCGCCCTGCTAAAATGTAAGGCCGTGGAGAACACAAGTTTAAAAACATTCTTCAGATTTAACTAATGTAATTATAAGGCCTGGGTTTATTAGACTGTATGGACAAGGCTCTTATAAAAACTAAGTGCCAAGCAGAAAATTCGGCAGATGACAATAAACTTCACTATAATCTTGTGATGCAATATTGCAAAGTTGGCAGCTACACCATATCAGCCCTTTAACTGAAAAGTTCATGGTCCAATGAAAATATTTTCAGTGTTGTACCGGTACAATGACCCTAGCCTGTACACTGTACATTCAATGAAAAACAGAGTGCATGCAGAATCACTTACACACGTCACTAGTTTTTGCTATGCACCATTCATTTTCATAAAGATTTCTGAATAGTTAATTACAAACTAAAATGCTGCCAATATTTTCAATAACAACAAACATTCTCTCATTCTGAACTAATTGTTCTTCAACAGACTACGACATTTTTCAGATTTCAATTTGTTTAGTCAGTGTTACAAAATATTTATTTTGTTGCCATGGTGTTTTTCAGTAACCACGACTACACATGTACCCTAGGGTGTTGCCAAAGATTACATGTATAATGTAACTGTGCTCTGAAGCATGAAAACTTTTAGAATGAATAATGGACATACGTTGTACATGTACGTACACGTACACTTACACAGACTAGCTAAATTACAGAACTGAATCAATTATATTCTGCATCTGCGAACGCAGGGATGCCAAAATCATGTAAAAGGCCAAAATATAAAAACAGTGACGTCCAGATATTGGGCAAAAAATCGGCCGAGTGTTATCTTACACTTTAACAAAGCTCAATAAATCACAAGTTAGCATGGCGCAGTACCAGTATGATCTTCGCACAAAACCAAAGTCACCAAACATTTACAGGAACTACCTGTACAGTGTTTTCTGGTCCAGCAAACATGCCAAACTTTCGTGTTGGGCGTGTGAATACAATTGTCCGGCATTCGACCGCGAGAATAGGGACACAAATATATGAAAAGATGTAAAAAAAAAATGTAACTTGTGTGAAAAGACTTGACAATATTTTAAAACTTGTTTGAAAAGATGTCCAAATATTTCCTAGTACATGTTAAAAGATGTGAAAATATTTTTCCACTTTCCAGTACCATGTGAAAAGACAAACATGTTTTCCCACTTATGTGAAATAAAAATGAATTCACTTAGAAGAGGAAAAAATTCAGAGAAATTCACAATCCTAACTTTAAAATTGCAATACCTGTACAAATGTACATGTGCATGAACCTTGCTGGCCTTGTGTGTCCTTGTGTGGACTTGGCAACAAAAGATGTCCACACTTTACACAAACATGAAACTTTCTGTGGACTTGGCCAAGTCCACACAAGGTTTCCTCTCTTGGATAAAGAACGCTATAGAGAGTAAAAAAAAAAAATTGAAGAGGATTATCCTAGGGTATGTGGATTGAAAACAACTTCACGATGTGAGAAATGTTAGTATTTGGTGAAATTCGATCGATGATTCTTAACTACACGAATACAAAGGATGTTCACAAAGTTCGTATAATTGTCCATGTACTGTGCAAAGCAAGGTCAATTGACTGCTTGTTTTCAATTATAAGTCGGATATAATCAAACTACTAATCATCAAACTACATAGTAGTTCTTTTACCAATCAGTGAATCATGCTTTTAAATTCATTTCATTTAATTTTTAATTTTGCAGTTTGCACTCTTTTTCATGTTGACACCAACAAGCAATACAAGAAGGCCAGTCCATTGTTGTTTAAGTAGTCCAAGAACTGCACAAATACTCTTATCAGCACATACTGGTATACATGTACTTTTAAGCAAACCTATTGCACTGTGCTGGACCTTTGAATTAAGAGAATAAAGCAGGGTCCGCAATACAAAAGCTCTTGGTTATCTCAAAATGGACCGATTTATTCAGTAGTGTCCACACCAGCCTATTATTAAAGGTATGTATGTAGGATACACCATTTGCACATATTACCAAATTATTAAGAAATATCTTACTTATTTGAAAGGAAATCAATGACTCTAGGCATCCAGCAAAACGATTGCACTAACAAAATTGAATTAAACAAAAATACAAAATCAAGAACTGCCCGACCCAGGTTGAAAACAAACGCCATTTTTCTTGCTTTTTTATCGGCATCCATGATTGTAAAACTTCGGACAGGTCAGTTAAACAATATTTACTAAAAAATACAACCCCACAAATCCACCCATTCTCGATAATTCAAGCAATTACCAATGGTGTGTCCAATTTTTAGATTTCAACCCAAAAGGTTGCATACTGTACATAATTATATGTAAATTTACTTTCAAGCACTGAAATAGTTTAATTAATTGAAATTGTAAACAGATTTTAAGCAGTGTTTTAGGTTCAAAGACGCATGCAAAACTGCAAAGGTTTGGGGTTTTTTTCCCCAGGAAAAAAGCTTCATTGCATTTTAAAGCTTCACGTTCGACACAAGTGAAAGCTAGTACTGATAGTTATTAAACTTGCATGCCTAAAAATAGCAATTTGGGTAACCTTAACCATTGATCTATCATACCACAGAGGGGCGCTTTCAGTCTGAACTTTTGTCACAAGTGCCAAAATAGGGCAATTGTGCTACAGTATACAGAGAGTCATTGTTAAACCTGTCATTCAATTTTGCCTTGCCTTGAAAACCAAATTGGCCATTCAAATTTTAGGGTACCAGCTAAAATGAAATACTGGTAGGATTGACAATAATCTTCAGGTCACAAAGACCACCAAAGTGGTACTAGGGCTGTGCATTGGAACCGGGTACTCGAGGACCCGACCGTTGATGTCAGGATCCAATTCCAGCTAGATTATAGAAATGAGTACCCATAGCCAACTTTACAAACTACAGTACATACCGGGTAGAAACCTTTTCAGACGATGAAAGTGAATAGGTTTGATAGTTATTTCTTAGAGGACTCCTTTGGAAAGCAGTTTGTTAACTGAAAAGGACTACCCTCTTTAAAGATTACAATAAATAAATTTGTTGGGAATCTGAAATAAAACCCGGCTACTGTACATCTAGGAAAACAAAATATATTTTTTTAATTAATGAAGCTTACAAATTTGCAGAAAACTTTTACACCCTAATTTAACCTAACCCTCCAGGGTATTTTGGCTAGAAACCCTGCCAGATGCAACAGATTCCATACTTTGTCACATCATGGAGGAATAAGAGCAGCCCTCCATGGTCACATTGACTTGTGTGCAGAGTCCAGCAAGGTCAAGCAGTCACCACAGATGCACTGTGCCAGATTTGGCAGGGTTAGGGTTAATTAAGCAAATGCTTCGATCTACATGTATCTTGCTGTATTCACACACTGATGTGTCAATATTATTGTGTGGACCTTTATGAACAAGCTGAAAGGAAACTTGGAGTTGCGTTTCGTGAACGTGTACCCATGTTTTTTTGTTATTGAGTATTCGATCTCAAAACTACTCATAATATGCACACCCCTAATTTGTACAGGCTTCGATTTTAACTGCAGCCACTGCGGTCATTGGGCCGCATGCCTTGCATTTTGATTTTGGGGGACATTTTTTGTTAATAATTATGTTGACCTTAAGTTGAAAAATACACAAGATCTTTTTCCTACTTAATTTTCTGTTTTAATGCAAGACCCTACAATTGGTTTCTGGATTTGATAGAAAATATTGACAAAGTAACAATACTAATGACCCAAAATAGGCAGGTGTTGGAAGACCTCTGAAAAGAGTTATTGTACTATTAATTCATCATTATAAAATGCATAGAAGTAAAAAAAAAGATAAAGTGGGAAAAATACAAAGAGAATAGAAAAAGAGTGTATTTTGCTCGACATCCAGGTTTGTTTTTCCGTTGCTATGGCAACACTCCAGAGCAGATGTCCCACCACGGGAAGTCTTTGTTTAGCTGGGGCAGGGGGAGCAGCTGGGAGGTAGGGTTACAGTACTACTAGGCAGGGCAGAGAATTAAGGCTGGACACAGCTCATCACAGAACCCAGGTAATGAAGCCGTATTTGGTGCCCTGCTGATTTCTAAGTGTCAGTTTACTACTGTGTACTTGGAACTCAAGTTTTGGGGTGGATTCTCGTAATCAGCGAGTGTGTAGTTTTAGAATATGAGACCTAAAGTACACGTTGGCCAAAGTCCCATGCTGATGGAATTTTTACATTGATACTCTCAAAACTATCATTATTGTCGTCTTTGAGAGGCTGAATAAATAGTCACATGGCTTTCACGTTTAGACAGGTAACAATTTGGGATGCAAATTTGGCACAAAACATCAAACAGACCAGGCAGCTGACAATACTGCGTGTGTAATACCATTATTAAGTAAAATCTTCTTCTTTTTTCCATTAAAAAAACCAACAAAATTGACTGATTTGCAACAACTTACCAGGCTGATTTGCCCCTTGATCTTGTCCACTTTACGGAAGCATTTGTTGAGCGACAAGTTATGCCTGACAGAGTTCTTCCATCCCGTAGGGGCGTTGTGGAAGTACGGAAAGTGGTCCTGTATCCACTGATAAATGTCTTTAACTGGAAGACGTTTCAGCGGCGAGTCCTCAATAGCCATGAAGATCAGACAGCTGAAGGAAAACGGTGGCTTACTGTTGATGTGCCTCTTGGGGTCCACGGGCCCGTCCTGGTCCCCCGCAGACAGGTTCCCGTACTTCATCATGCCGTCGCCGCCAGCGTTGGCATTGTTCTCTTTTGCGTTGCCGTCCTCCTCGTCGTCCAAGTTCATGTCTTTGAGCAGGTCGGTGCTGTGCAGCCAGCTCAGCGGCCGCAGTTCGTCGTCGTCCATGGTTCCTTTCTCCAGCTTGATCTCGGCGAAGCAGCTGTTGTTCAGGTCCATCTTGACCCGGCGGCCAAGGGCCCGCGATAGTGTGGCACTAGGGAAGCTCTTACTCAGTCCCAACGTCAAGTGTCTCTTCAGCAGACGCTCTGGTTTACCATTGGGTGGCATTGCGGCAGGCTACCACCTAGTAAGCAAACAAAATGATCAAACCATCAAACCACTAACTCTCACAGAATGTTAACATGAAAATTACAGACCATAAAGTAGCCACTTACCACTGAGACTTAAAATAAAAATACAAACCTGCCATTTTGAAAAGACCATATTTTCTTTTTCTGTTCCCACTGTAAAGCAAGGCAAAACTCTTGGGCAAGACTGAACCACCTCTGCAATTTCTTTTTTCCTGTTGTGTGTTCAGTGCCAGCTACTGCTGGATTTACATGTGAATACCTGCCTCATTTAAATTTAACGGTCACCACCTTTTTTTTTCCTTAGTCTTTTTGAGGGCCAAGGTATCAAGAGGGTGTATAAAGCAACAAGGTCGTTTCATGCACTACCTGTTTTGATATTGCATGCAAGAGTTTACAAAACACCAAGTCCAGACAATGCCAGCCCACGCTTAGTAAGTCCATTCAAATACATTACACACGCTTCTCTTCATGCACTTTTTTTTAGGGCATTCCCTCCTTTGTAACTCCTACATTCCTCGAGTTACCTTGAGGGGGCAGGGCCATGCATGCAAACAACAAAGAAAACCACATATTTTTTTTTATTAATTTGGAAAATGTATGACGTAAACAACTTTCCATTATCCAATTGTCTGCGAGAAGCTGATAAAGTAAAAAAAAAATTGTTGTGGATTCAGAAGTTATTTTTATATTTTGACAATTTGGTAAAACTTAATGGGTACGCAACAGACAATTATACACATCTACAAGGAAAACCACAAATAAAACATGGTGGTACGGTACACGTACCAGGTACATGTAGTTTCTAATTTTTCAACTTAACATTTTGTCATGAAGGAAGGGCAAAATATACTTATGTGTGGTTTATATTTTTCATCTACCGATACATAGATTCGTAAATACAAGTATCTAGTAAAGTCCTTCCAAAATTCAAACATGAAAGTATATGTTTCTACAATAACTACATTGCCAGTCTACAGTGCCTGTCTGTTTCAAGATAGTGAATGCTTACATTACGTTTCTAAAAGCAACAGATCATACACAAACATTTCCCATAACAGGAAGTGTAACGTTGCTTTAAAACTGATTGAAATTGCTTCATCCGTTTCTACATACATTGTACATGCAGCACAGATTTCTGCTAGCACAATTGCAGCAAAGGCAAATGTATACAGCACCCTATGTTAAAGGTTGATACACCATTGAAAGATATCGAAATGTTTTACTTCAGAATTTTTAATAAATATCTTACTTATGTGACAGTAAATAATGATTGTATGCATCAGACAAAATTATTGCGAAAAATTGTTCCGAAAAATTTAATTATATTATAAAAAAAATTTAAAAATCGCTGGACGGCAATCGCGAAAAAAAACAAGAACAACATAAGAACCACCGGTTGAAAACAAATGCCATTTTACTTGCTTTTCTCCGCATCCATGGTTGTAATTAACTTCGAACAGATCAGTTAAATGATAAAATACAACCCCAAAATCCACCCAGTCATGATTATTGATGCAATTACCAATGGTGTATCCTACCGGTACACGGACCTTTAAACACAGTCTGAATCAAAGCAAAACACTCCAGCATGCCTGCTGGGGTTGCCAGGGAAACGGCTTTTATCAGAAATCAACATGTGAATGGTTGCCAATGCAACTGTTGGCCGACAAAAGATTTGCCCACACAAAAAAAATAAAATTGTGGGTGGATCGAAAAACAACACTGGATTTTCAAACTGACGCTAGCGAACCGAAGCACTACCGGTACAACTACAAAGAATGAAAGAAAAGAGTTCCAGATGGGAAGAAGCTTAATAATGCACCAATGGGTATCATACGTTGCCATGGATACACCAGCGTGGGACTGGCTGTCAATTGCAGGCAGTGCACGCAGTGTATGACTGACACCTGCAAAAGCAGTTTTAATTTCGTTAATATTAGCAATATTGCAATTTTCCAAGTGGACCGTTATTGCAGGGCCAAGAGCAACTGCGCTTCCACGGATGTGCAGAGTAATCACAAAGATGGGCCAAGTGAAAATTCATAAGGTTTCAATTTGAACGACCAGGCAATTCTGTATGTGTCTGCATGAAAGAAATGGTTAAAGAAAAAAAAGAAAAAAAACATTGCAACACTATAAAACAATTCAGTGGAGCTTTAGTGTCAACAAACCAGGTGTAACTGTAAACTGGACCACCTTTCTACTGGACCACAATAAAAAACGTTTCCTTTAGAAGGCATTGCACAAATATTATGCAAAAATACCTGTAAAAACAGTATACGTTTTGGGCTTTATACAGATTTTTGAATTTCTAAATGTACTGCTTTGGTTCCAAAGTTACTTGCATTTAAAGGTAGGATATGGGTGGATTTAGGGGGTTGTATTTTATAGTAAATATCGTTCAACTGACCTGTCCGAAGTTTTACAATCATGGTTGCTGAAAAAAAAAAAAAAACGGCGTTGGTTTTCAACCAGCGTCGGGCAGTTGTTCTTATGTTTTTCTTGGTTTGTTTCGCTATCGCAGACTGGCAATCGTGGATTTTTCTTTATAAAATTCATTTTGGGGGGGAAAACAACTAAAGGACATCTACCGGTAGCGCGATCATTTCCTAATAATATTTACTACCGAATTATTAGTAATAATTCGGTAGTAAAAATTGTTGTTATCTGCAAATGGTGTATCCTACATTACCTTTAAAGTTAGGATACACCATTTTCAGATATCGCAAATCTTTACTACCGAATTCTTAAGAAATATCTTACACATTTGAAAGTAAATAATGATTCTAGGCATCTAGCAAAATGATTGTGCTAAATATCCCGTAAGCGTTCTGAACCTCTGACAAGTTGAGGTAACTTCTTTTGGACTCTCCCTGTACATACATGGGATTTAACATGCATGCACCTGTGGTTATGAATGGCCAGTTGGGCTATTGTGCCCTAAACAGTGACCAAAACTAGGCAAGCTGCTGAATTTGCTGCAAATATACAAACCCTTTGTTCCCTCCAAGACTTTGTACTGTAACTATTGCAGTGAACAGTATATTTTCATCTCAACTACATACATGTACATCCAGCTAGTGCTACAACATATGACTTTGGATTTTAATTGGGGGGGGGGGGGGGGGGGGTTGGAATTCAAGCACTTACCTTACACACTTAAAATTAGAAGTACAAATTTGCTTAACTGTGTAAAGCTTGTGGTGTTAACAAATAGGCTCAAGTACCTCAATTTGTGTGGAGGAAAAAATGGAATGGGAAGGAAATAATGGACCAAGGATATTTTCAAAAACTTTTCAGAAGCCAAGTAAAGTTTTGTTCTTTTGTAGCCTTCACCTGAGTGGCCTTTGTGCCTGTGTTTTTGCGTGTAGGTTTGTTTATGTTGTAAATGGAGGACACATCAATGATGCCAAGTTGGTAAATCGGGTTAGGTGAGGACGTTCTCGATTGAGATTTGTGTACAAAACCAATAAGGGCCCTGGAAAAAGGTTAATAGTACAAACAAAGGAAATCGCTAAGAGGAACAAAAGAAATCCTATTTTTAATTTCTTTCTGTGCACGGCCCAAAAGTACCACAGAAATCAGGAGCCAATTCCATAAAAGCATTCTAAGCCTAGTTGGTTGCTAACTTCCTTTCTATCTCTAGTTACTTGCTAAATATATTCCATAAAACCATTATACGCTTAGCAAGGTTCCTAGTTGCTTGCTAAAATTAGAATAGGTTTGGGGTATGTGTAAATCCTTAGCACCATTCTAAGTCACTTTCATATCTTTCATCTTTTGGGAATTTGTATTGACATCCTTATGCGCAGAGTTAAGGACAGATTTTCCTGAGTCGAGTAATTATAAGGCTTTTTTCCTCTTTTTTGATTTGAAACACTCTCTGAATTAGCCATTTCTGAAACATGTGCTTAGGCCGATACAAATGTACATACCCTAAATAGGGTACAGAGGAATGCATTGATAATACAACCCACAGCATGACCTGATTTGAACTCTTTCCCTATTGTTAACTCAAACTGACCATGTACTTTGGCGATTATGCAAACCCCACACCATTCTAGCAAGCTGCAAGCAAACAACTAGTAAGAATGTTTCAGTTGATTTAGTTGATTGCTAGCAAGCAACCAACTAGGCATTTGGAATCTTGCTAAAACCTAGTAATATACTAAGTTAGAATGCTTTTATGGAATTGGGCCCAGAGTACTATACCATTAGCAACCAACGTACTATACCCATGAAACAAATAGGTCTTCAGGGCAACTTTAAATTCAGAAAGCGAAACAAACATTGAATGCTTCATCTCCTGATGTAGTAAAACTAGCCTCCCTCGGTGATCTATGAAGCAAACCATTTCCCGAAGGTGAATGCTCCATAGCTACCAGTAGTTTTACTACACCACTTGAAGCATTCAATTATACCATAAAATATGAATCTCCTAATGCAACCCATCCATTTTCAAATATTACACCGAAAGCAAATGGTATACTGCATGCACTTTTAAACAGTATACATGTGGGATATAACTAATTCACCGGTACACATTTGCAGAGTTTTAAAAGGTAGGATACAACATTTGCAGATATCAAAACAAATTACTACCGAATTATTAAGAAATATATTACTTATTTGAAAGTAAATAATGATTGTAGGCATCCAGCAAAATGATTTCCCTAGATATCCTGTAATTGTTCCGAAATACTGAATTGTATAAACTAAAATTCATGATCGCCGAACGGCGATCGCGAAAAAAAGCCAAAACAATATAAGAAAAACTGCCTAACTCCGGTTGAAAATCGAACGCTGTTTTTCTTGCTTTTCTCAGCATTCATAATTGGAAAAATTTGGACAGGTCAGTTAAACGATATTTACTATGAAATATAACCCCCAAAATCCACCCATTCCTAATAATTCAAACAATTACCAATGGTGTATCCTACGGTACCTTTAACTTTCTGAGCTGTTCTTATTAAAACTTTACTATTTACTCATATTAGTAGTGTGATGTATTCTCCTCCCCTGTAAATCACATCAACTATTAGCACATTTGCATGCAGAGCTTAAATCGCATGCAACATGCCATGATGTACAATTTCACCAGAAGTTCTCATCCAGCTGACAATTCATGCAAAGTTTGACAATAAAAAGTGATGAATGAGGTAGGTGCTGCATGAAGTGCCCCAGTGACTGGGTATAGTTTGCAGGATTCAGTGACCCTTACAAAAAACATGGTAGCTGTTCTGTAATGTGAGATAAAAATTATTGTAATGTAACTCTCTGATACCATTAACCAGTTCGCGCCGGATGACGTATATAAACGCAAAAATTTCCCCAAATTCAAAACGGATGACGAATAAATACGCCAAGTTCAAGTTCGGAAATGTATGTCAGCAGCGCGCAAGGCCGGAAATGCGTGGGTGTGCTACCCAGCACTATCGGCCTGAACACGCTTCGGATCGAGTTTCGTTAAAAATAATCCCGCCCGTCGGCTCGGCGATGTAAAAATAATCCCGGCGCGAACTGGTTAAAGGTAGTATACACCATTTGCAGATATCGAAAATATTTACTACTGAATTATTAAGAAATACCTTACTCAATTGAAAGTAAATAACGATTCTAGGCATTCAGCAAAAGGATTGCGCTAGATATCCTGTAATTATTCAAAAAAAATGAATTTTATAAAAAACAATTCGCTCTCGCCGTCCAAAAACAAAGATAACATAAGAATAACTGCTCGACCCCGGTTAAAAACAAACGCTGTTTTTCGTGCTTTTCTCGGCATCCATGATTGTAAAACTTCGGAAAAGTCAGTTAAACGATATTTACTATGAAATACAACCCCCCAAATCTACCCATTCGTGATAATTCAAGCAATTACCAATGGTGTATACTACCTTTAAGTCAAAGGGGGAGGCTAAAGAAACCACTATTAATTAATGCAGTTACAATCAGAGACTTAAAGTGAACCATGTTGCAGATGTTTTTTGAAGCTGTCACACAAAAATGTAAGGCTCCCGTAAATTTGTTTTGTAGTTGATTTATAATATTCGGTACAAAAGTCAAAACCGAATAGTGGAATTCAAACCAAATATTTAAAATTAGGTTTTCAATCTTACCACTAGTGCAGATGTACATTATTATGTGTCATCGGATTCACAATAAAGCACAGGAAATTAGGAATAAGAGGCATACAGGAGCATATGACAAGATGTCAGCGAGACAGATGTTTCATAGCAAGCAGACCGTGTCATAACAACCGATCCATCTAATCCACTTGGTCCAGAAATACATCCGCATCCACATCCACATTAGCAGGATTTCAATAAGACTATGTTATGATGTATGCATGCATGTACACCCTATGCAATCATAGCACAGCAAGAAACAATGTACATTTTACATGTCGTATTTATTTCCTGCACTGTGCTTTAGAGTATTTTTATTTTATTTTTAAGTTATAGGTACGATACACCATTTGCAAAGTAATCGAAAATTGTTACTACCAAATTATTAATAAATATCTTACTTATTTGAAATTAAATAATGATTCTAAGCATCCAGCAAAATGATTGCGCTAGGTGTTATGTAATTGTTCAAAAAAGTGAATTTTTATAAAACAAATTCACGATCGCCGGATGACGATCGCAAAAAACTAAACAAGACCAACAAGACTAACAAGACCAACAAGACCAACAAGACCAACAAGACCAACAAGACCAACAAGACCAACAAGACCAACAAGACCAACAAGACCAACAAGACCAACAAGACCAACAAGACCAACAAGACCAACAAGACCAACAAGACCAACAAGACCAACAAGACCAACAAGACCAACAAGACCAACAAGACCAACAAGACCAACAAGACCAACAAGACCAACAAGACCTGCCAGAGGGCATTCGCCAAAACAAACACACAAAACTGCCCGAAGCTGGTTAATAAGGAACGCCGTTTTTCTTGCTTTGCATACAGATGTCAGCCCAAAAAGGCATCCATTTATTGTAAAACTTTGGACAGGTCAGTTAAACGATAGAAATTTTACAAATTACAACCCCCCAAATCCACCCATTCCTGATAATTCAAGCAATTACCAATGGTATATCCTACCCGTACCTGTAAATGAACAGGGTACACTATAAGATTTGTACTGCCACTGTTTCCTCCTGATAGGGGTGTATAGCTTATGAAACTGTTGTGTAACTGGTTTAACAAGCTGTACATCTAAACTGCAGGAGTTGTCAACACAAAATCCAATTAGGCCCTCTTCCTGTTTGCACAGAGGAAAATTAATCACTGCCAAGACCCAATAATCTGTGTATACATTATGCCAGGCAGGCTTACCACGGCCCAACACGAGACACCATACCCCAACCATCTCCCCAGCACTAATGAATCAAAAGTGCATACAATTTACGGCAATAATTACGCAGGCCGACAATCTATTTTAATTTAGCAAATGGCCAAAGTCCCTGCAATCTAATCCTGTTTTAAGAGAGAGCGTCCCACACCAGGAAATGGCTGAGGGGAGCGGCAGTCTAGCTGGCACTAAGGGCTCAGTCTGGAGAAAGCATCTATTGCCATGGTAACATTAAGCTTCGGTTCAGGGCCATGTGGCTTGCCAGCTTGGCATATTTTCCCTGATCATTGGTCCTTCTGTCCCATCAACATCAATGCAGCACTTCTAGGGCAATTGCTGACTGATACGATTTCCTCCTGTTACCAAGCTCCTGATGCGTTTCTTGTTTTATCTAAAATGATCTTTCTGGATGCAAACCTCTTGGCTCAGGTACGGTATTTCTATTTAAAAGGTACACCATTGGTAATTGCTTGAATTATCATGAATGGGTAGATTTAGGGGTTGTATTTTATAGTAAATATTGTTTAACTGACCTGCCCGAAGATTTACAATCCTGGATGCCGAGAAAAGCACAAAAAAACGTTTGTTTTCAATCAACGTCGAGCAGTTATTCCTATAGTATCTTTGTTTTTTCCGGACGGCGATCACGATTTTTTCTTTATTAAATTCGATTTTCAGAATAATTACAGGATATTTAGCGCAATCATTTTGCTGGATGCCTAGATTCATTATTTACTTTCAAATTTCTTAATAATTCGGAAGTAAATATTTTTAATATCTGCAAATGGTGTATCCTACCTTTAAAGAGGAACTTCAGCGGTGAGTGGCATTTGTAGAAAATATCTTTCAAATCATAGAGTATACCATATACTGCAGAGACATACATGTAATCCAAGTTTTAATTTTGAGCAATCCAATTCTAAATTCTGGAAATTTTTCAGGACTTTTTCTATCCAGCGGACATAACAATTAAACAGTCATCGGTATGTGCCCCCCCCCCCCCCCCACAAATTCCCAGTGCCCCACCAGGTGCCCCCTCCCCCATAAAAAACTTCTCAAACCAGGGAATATTAAAACTTATTGTTATAAAACTTTTTAACGTTGGCGATTGTCACCTCGCCCTATTTCGCGTTAACGTTAACTAATAAACACTTTGCCAAATGACGTGCCGAACAAACTGACATAGAAGTTCATCCGTCATAAAATATTCAATGATATTTTAAAGAAGAGGAAACTCGTGCTTGAAATTATTCACACAATTCATGTTGTGAAGTATGTCTGTGGGGGAAAAAGTGATTGTGGTATCCGATCTGCTGTTCGCAGCGTGCGATGTGCTGTGCTGTGGCACAGCCTAGACCACAACGCCGCACAGCTACATGTAGCAGTAAATGCGCGGGAAGCGGCCCATTACTTGCAGTCATGTGTTGATATACGCGCGGTACAGTGGTTGGGTTCAGTCGGTTGCAGTTATTCGAAGCTGCCGATAGTTAATTTTGATACGACACAACAGGACATACATGTACCGGTATTTACTCAGGGTAACCTCAGGCCAATGCTCCTCTGGAACATGCTTTTTTTATTACGTTACAAATATTTCTTTTTTTTAACGTTATTGTTGTACATGAAGAACGCCGTGTACGCGGCGAGTGTATGATACATACAAGTACAGTACATGGTGCGCGGAGTGATTTTTTTAAAAACGCCGGAACTACGCATTACAGTGAAAAAACATGACTTCCAATATGACGTCACATTTCTGGCTCTTTTGTCTGCTGCCCCCCAAGACAACTTTCCGACAAATGTGACCCAGCACGAGTAAATGAGACACTTTGAGGCAAAAATGAAAATTGAGATTTTGATTTCATCATTTAAAGCTTGTTTAGATTTAAATGATGAAATCAAAATCTCAAATTTTATTTTTGCCTCAAAGTGTCTCATTTACTCGTGCTGGGTCACATATTACAAACTGAAGCCAGAGTGAGGCATTAAAAAACATCTCTTAAAAGTCCTTTTGCTTTTCTATTTTACGTATGTCACCGAGTAGCCGGTATGTATACAGTTCACCTGTAAAATGACACAAATGAAATCTGGCATCCCCTATCCTCTTTAAATGATCATAACAGGATATCAAACACATACCTGGATAACCATCCATGGAGGAATAAAAAACACACTTGGTTCCACATATCCCATGACAGTAGGCAAACGAGTACTGCGGTACTTGAATTGTTATGTACTGGCATGCACTACAGTCTCAATAGATGTAATTAATGGCAAATATGTATACCGGTACAAGTAGGCCTACCGGTACGTACCTTTATTGACACATTTATCCATTGTGGATGGCAAATTAAATAAAGTACTATATTGCAAACAATTGCAAACGATATATAAACACTGCCGAAAATGATTCACAGGAAAACATTTCGTACCTTTTTGGTTTAGGTAACGGTACACATGTATACAAGTATACAGATGTTATGCTCAAGCCATTTACAGTACTGTACATTCTCGTATACCATTCTCGTAGAATATACCAATGAATGTAATGTGCATTTCAATATGGAAAATCAATCTTAAAAGATCAATGCATGCATACAGATGTCAGCCAAAATCAGAAATAAAGGATGTGGGCGTGGAATATTGAACGATTTATCAAAACACCGGTTATAAAAAATAGTTCCCAACGCCAATATGTTTTCAAGTTTAATGCCAAATGCTGTTGAAATCACATAAATCCAGACTGAACAAAATGAATTACTTGAGCCCTAAGTTGTTTTGTGTTAGATTCCGATGGCTTTATGAGGTTGCAAAAATTTCTGGGTATTTTGAGGACCACCTACAGCATGATGAACGGAGTGTTCTACACGGCCTTAAATTTTAACAGGGCGGCAGACATTGCGACCGCGAAGGGCGTCAGACACTGCGACTGCGAACCCCTTACGACGTTGGGTCTGGGCCCGCTTAAGAGCCCCTAAAAATTTTGGATTCTACAGTAGATGCTCTGTGGTACAATCTGACGCATTTCCTGACCACTTTTCCCCGACTTTGTTAGCTTTTTCAACACTATGGTAGGTAATGGGTACTCAAGATGAATGAATAACGGCCAAATGCAAGACTTAATGAACAACATGATAGAGCGTTTGGAAAACGGCAACATTGTTGCCTGGTTTTCGACACGACAAAGTGAAAATGATATTACATTGGGGATTGGAACCGGTCCAGAATTTTGTGCTTACGTACATGTTGCGTACGTACGATGCGTTAGATCTTTCGCTTAACGTTACTGCAATACTGCCAATTATTAATGCTGGCAAACTCTTAATGTTCCACAGAGTGCGGTAAACTTCTTTGTAATTGAACTGTGTAGACAATAAAAGATGGAGGGAAAATCCAATGAAAAAAACAGCAGGGCGATAAACATTTTAGCGGGGCGGCAAATCTGTAACGGGCGGCATACAATTTTGGCAGGGCGGCCCGCCCTGCTTAAACGCCTCAAGGAGAACACTAATTACATGCACTGTCAATCGCAAAGCAATGACCTGAACAAATATTTTAAGCTGGGCTACATGTATACGTGTACCGGTATTGAGCTATTTCAAGTGGCTACACGGAAAAAAATAAATTGACCCTTATGAGCACATTTTGAATGATGACCACTTTCTGTAAATTGCCATCTAAGTTTGAATTGAAGATGGAGTGAGGGTAGTGCATTAAACTGATCTGCTTGCAAATACCGGCATCTCACGGGACCCCGACGATACAGCGGCGATATAATTATTTTTCTCACATTTAAGAAATGGGATAATAATCTTACTTTTTAGTCGCAGATCCCAGAGGAAATGACCAGAGTTGACTAAGTCACCCTCAGAGGGCCGTTAAGCCTATATTGATGTAATTACTTTAAGTACTCAGAGATGCGGAATAAGCAAACCAACACGCCGAAAGATCTTCAGAGTAAACTACATGTACGTGTCCCTTGTCACTTCTTTCTAGGTCTTCTATTGGAAATTTGGTTTGTGATGAGTTAACTTTCATGATGAACTAGAACACCTCACTAATTGAACAGACAGTATGGGTTATTTCATAAATTGAGGTGCCAACTTGTGACATTGCGAGCCAAAATGGAAAAATTTATTGACAGGGGTTTCATTAATAATTTTCAGTTTAACTTAAAGATATTGTCATTCCTCATTAATAATGGCCAAAATTAGACATTATCTTCTCTAGAAATGCCAAAATATTATGTCGAAACACATTAACGGTTTCATATATAAAGGGGAAACCAATTAGTTTTCTTGCTAGTTTTGTGATGATTCATTCTCAATGTGGTGTGTTTATTTCAAAATGTTTTGTTTTTGTCTTACCTACCGTAGGATAGCACATTAAGGTTTATTGCGAAAATAATTTAATAACAAATTGGTGCATGATTGCACAATGTGTATGGGGACACCATTTGGTGTCAATTTACATGTGAAACCTAGTAATTGTCCCAAAATTAAAAACGCCCAAGAATGCAATTTGTTGATATGATTTTACACTTATCAAGTGGGTCATGTAATTAATTATGATACAAATTTGGAGTTGCCAGTGAACCCAATTATCTTTTTATTTCTTAGAATCAATACAGAAATTTCCTGTTGTAAAAGGGAAACCAAAAAAGTGTGTCTCGTTTACACGTTTGGGCTAACGTACTGTGAATCTCGCTCAATAGTTTTTAAATCATTTAGTGCTATTCCTAAAAAGGTAGATACACTATCAATTGGCAATTGCTTGAATTATCATGAATGGGTGAAATTTTTTTTTGGGGGGGGGTGTATTTTAAAGTAAATATCGTTAAACTGACTTTTCCAAAGTTTTTTATTCATTGATGATGAGAAAAGCCAGAAAAAAACGGCGTTTGTTTTTGGTGTACCTCCTACACGTAAAAACCATGAACTATTTAAGGACACCATACTGTCAGGAAATAAATCCGATGTTTTATCCTTTGCTACAAGATATTTACAAAAATGTTGGTACAAGTACAATGAATTGAGCAACTGAAATCATATGTATTTATACTCTTGGCAATACAACGGAAACAAATATCACAATGTAAATTCACACCCACATTTATGGGACGAAGCCCGATTGCTAAATACAGTATGGTTCATGGAATTTTAACATGCTGGTACTCCATTTGTTTTGTCTACAACTCTACACTATCAAAATACTGTAGGAAAAGCTGTATTAAAACAACAGGCCACTCGGTGTACAGTATACATTGTACTGTTTTGATGCCAGTACCAGCAATATTAGCCTACAATGTCAATGTACATCTGTACAGTATATGTGGCACAAGTTTGTATTATACCGGTACAGATGTTCAAGGCAGAAAAAAAGTAATTTATGGAAAGTACATACAGTACATGTACTGTACATGTACAGTACAAAAAAATATTTAAAATGTACACAAACGGGATACATAACATCACTGTAAACAGTATTGAAGAGCATTTGAAAACCAACAAGTTAACATCATAAACATACATTTTTCCTGTAACCAACACACACGTTTGTTTGTATTGCATTAAGCATTTCAGTTAACTTTACAAGAAAAACCAGACTTGACGAAACAAAAATCTACCCCGTATACTCTCTCCTGATGGACTCGTTTGAATGTTCACGTTTGAAATACTTGTATGCTACGACAAGGCAAATACTTACAGCAGCTGTAGATGTGACGAGCCATGGCCCGCCAAGATCAAATCGTTCCAAATAATAGCCAGAGAGTAAATTTAAGAAAACGGCCTCCTTTAAGTACATGTACACCACAGTGGGACCACAGCCATGCTATTTGCCAAGAATTTATATCCACTGTCTGCTCCAGGCTTGCATTTTCACATACCGGTAACCTACATCATACACATCATGAGTCTGTGTGCATGTGCTTGTTTCATCAGAGTTCAGGCATATCCATATGACTATCACACAAATTATCTGTGTTACGTTCAGATGCTTCCTTCTTCTGTGTGGCCAGAAATCCCCGGCCGGCTAGAGACTTGACTCATCAAAGTATGACAGTGCTGATGAAACAGAGCCACTGATTGGCTAACTTGTTGCCAAGGCAATACTGCAATTACCCACGCCTAATGGAAGTGCAGGACCTCAAGAAAGGGACGGACTGCATGCAGTATACAGCACAGCAGCACTGGGCTGTGTTCAAGACTACAAAGTCAGCACAGATATACACACAAGGGGGAATGCATACAGTACTAGTACGTGTGCACATGTAACTTATCACAAACACGGAAAAGGCGAGGAAGTGGGTTTTTAAAGGCAGGATCCTGCTAATTCACTTATGCAAATTACCCAACCAAAACCGAGAACAATAAATTTCAGCCAACCAATCGGCGCACTCCATCTGCAGATGGGCCAATTACGTACATCTCCTGTTTTCACAAACTGAATGCATCGTGTAGGGGATGTTGCCCGGTACATACCCATTTAATTTGTACCTGCAACTTTTCCTGGCTTTGTCGTTGCTATGGGGATATGTTAAAAAGATACAATTGCCATCACTGTGTACATTGTACATGCACAGTATCTAACTTGAATTCTATTTATTCAGTTTATATGCAAATAAAGGGAAAATGGTAGATAAAATCAGAAAAAGGTAGTATACTTACACCATTTGTAAACATCAAAACAACAAAACTTCAAATTATTATGAAATATCTTACTTGACTGTAAGTGAATAAGAGTCTCAGGTATCCAGTGAAATCACGGCACCTGATGTGATGTGAATGTGATGTGATGTGGTTTTTAAGAAATTGAAAATGTATCAATTGCAAGCCGGCAATCGTTGTAAAAACCTGACTATTTTCAAGGACTGCCCCAATTGAATATTGAATTTGTCTGCAAGAATTCTAGGTACCAGACTGAAAGAACAGCACATATTTCTGGGTTTTTCCAGCTTCTATGAACACAATATTTTCTATAAAATATGAACCCCTAACCCTTCCATTCTTAAAAATAACAGCAAAAGCAAATGTTGTATTCTACCCTTAAGAGCCATAACTTTGGGATGGACAAATACATGAATAACTTATGTACCGGATCATGTATACATGTATGGGTACAAGTTAAAATTATTCTTCTGTGGGCAATCTTTCTATCGGTATCAATATTTAACCTATATAATCAAGTTTTTATTTGATGTATATTTATACAATATCCTCCACATAACTTTCAATTCAAAAATTCAAAACCCTAGTGACATGTAACTATTTGACAGAGCATCATGTTGGAATCAGTTTTCCATTTTCAATAGGTCTTGTGGGATGTTTCATCAAAGTCCTACAGGAAAGCAAACTTGTTACGTGTACAAATTGAAAATTTTTCGAAAATCCCAAAATACAGTATATGACATTTTTTCATGAATTCAATGGATGTCTAAAATTTGAAAACCATTATGGGCATGCAGCCCTACCAAACAGCATTATATAGACTTTTCTGAAATCATGATCGTTAGGCAGTTTCCAAATTGCTGGCTTTGGCTGTGACTTCGGCCGTTGTTATGCTGTTGCTAGGCGGTCATTGTCCAAAAATACACTAAAAGGGTTCACTTCAGTCATATTTAGTGTTAAACACATTGCTGTCCTACACATCACAGCCCTTTGGCAACGAAAAAGTAAATTATCACAAGAAAACATGTGCATGAAAAGCACATGGAGTTTTAGCTGTAAAAATTACCTGATTTTAATGAGCAAGACTTTTTGTGCAAATTTGTGTGCTTAGCAGCTCCATGAAATTGGCCCCAGTTACAGAAACGTAAACAGGAGGTCTATAAAACAGATAGCCAGGTATAACTTAACTGGAGCTAAAAAGTTCTTCTAGAGATACGGTACGGTACAAATTCAAATTTAATTGCAGTGGAGAGGGAAAATGCGAAGAGAAATTGAGTACATTGTACACTGTTCAGAAGAGAGTGTTGGTAACCCAAGTTCACAAAATGCCAAAGGCAGGAGTGCATCGCGAGGAAAAATGGCAGGGTATCGGTCACAAGACAATGCTAAGATATACATACAGGAGCTGTACGCACCAACTCCAATATTTCTAATGTAGACAAATTAATGAACAGAGAAATCGGACACACCTGTCTGAGACTAAGAACTCCCCAAGCATAAAATTCTATCAAATCATTGAACGATGGGGCCTACAGGATAAGAAGTAGAATAAAGGGATAATTTGTTTATCTGTACAGCTTCAAAACAACTGTAGACTCGACGCAGTGCCAGCACATGTGTGCACGGACAAACAGGAGACGTGGATTTCCCAACCTCGGGAGCTACGATAGGGCAGAAAAAGTGAGTGGAGTGCTCCCCTGACATGTTTGCTGATTGGATTGCCATGAATTGCCACGAGCACCCAACCGTGAGCACCGGTTCGGCAAACATGTACGAGAGAAAACTTAATGTTGATTTTGAAGAAGAGGACAGAGAATCAATTGAAGTATCAACTAACGACGCATACATGAAAAAAGGCATGTAATCTGTTGTATCCCTTTTGTTTGTGTGCAACAAGTCTTAACTTGCAGAAAGTTTTTAATTAACTTAAGGGTAGGACACACCATTTGCAGATATAAAACAAAATTATTACCGAATTATTAAGAAATATCTTACTTATTTGAAAGTACCGATAAATAATGATTGTAGGGATCCAGCAAAATGATTGCGCAATAGATATCCTAAAATTGCTCGGTACCGCCGGAGGCTCGGTACCGCCGGAGGCTCGATACCGCCGGAGGCTCGGTACAGCCGGAGGCTCGGTACAGCCGGAGGCTCGGTACAGCCGGAGGCTCGGTACAGCCGGAGGCTCGGTACAGCCGGAGGCTCGGTACAGCCGGAGGCTCGGTACAGCCGGAGGCTCGGTACAGCCGGAGGCTCGGTACAGCCGGAGGCTCGGTACAGCCGGAGGCTCGGTACAGCCGGAGGCTCGGTACAGCCGGAGGCTCGGTACAGCCGGAGGCTCGGTACAGCCGGAGGCTCGGTACAGCCGGAGGCTCGGTACAGCCGGAGGCTCGGTACAGCCGGAGGCTCGGTACAGCCGGAGGCTCGGTACAGCCGGAGGCTCGGTACAGCCGGAGGCTCGGTACAGCCGGAGGCTCGGTACAGCCGGAGGCTCGGTACAGCCGGAGGCTCGGTACAGCCGGAGGCTCGGTACAGCCGGAGGCTCGGTACAGCCGGAGGCTCGGTACAGCCGGAGGCTCGGTACAGCCGGAGGCTCGGTACAGCCGGAGGTTCGGTACAGCCGAAGGTTCGGTACAGCCGAAGGTTCGGTACAGCCGAAGGTTCGGTACAGCCGAAGGTTCGGTACAGCCGAAGGTTCGGTACAGCCGAAGGTTCGGTACAGCCGAAGGTTCGGTATAGCCGAAGGTTCGGTATAGCGGCGTTCCACTGTACTAGGCACCGAGAGCTTTTACTTGATATCATTACAAAAATATAATGAAAGTGGCGTTTAGCAGCTTTTGCACAGCCTGAACGCTTCACTTTGCTTTGCTATACAAATGCACCCATATGTAGCATGCACATGAATTGTATTCATTACCACATAATTTTATTAGAAATACATGTAGATGTAATTTGCTTTTGTTGTAATTTTCAAAAATGGATTGATTATAGGAGATTAGTATTTTGGTGGGGGGGGGGGGGGGGGGGGGGGGTGGAAACTAGTCGTTTCATGACCCAACTTATTGTTTAAACAAAATTTGTTAATTCATTGGAAGAAAAAAAAAATTACACTTTGTATGGTACATGTACCGGTAGGTACCCATACCTACCATCACATACAGGATCAAAATGGTACAGCCCTTTGAGTTACTCCATGATCCAATTGACCACCCATTCTCATTAACACGAGAGACTACAGACAATCCGTCTTCCGTCCAACCAACAACAGAATAGATTTATTTCCCTAGCTCTCTCTATCCCCTCTCCACCTCCCCCCCCCCCCCCCCAATCAATACACCTGCACTATGCCCGATATATTCAACAGCATTCATCAAATGCCTTTGCTTTAATCACAGTTGCCTCACACGCCAGCATTCCTCCTTTCGTTGTTACAATCAATGGCTCTCGGACTCTTGATGACTAACGTTGCAATCGGCACAGCATAAATCTTGCCGTATTCCAAATACGAGCATTTGTGGAAATGCTTGCCTTTCTGTTCTAATTATGGAATACCTTACTCGACTGTAAGTGAATAATAGTTTTAAGCATTCTGCAAAATGTTCAAGAAAAGTGTCATTTTGTATCAATTTCCTTTGCCAGGCAGCAATCGTTGGAAATTAATACAAAGGGACAACTTTTCTCAAATGCCAATTTATTAAATTTGGTTAGTCCACAATTTATTTGCAACACTGTTTCAATACACACTCGAGATGGGGTGTATGCCTACCAGTTTTGTTTTCTTAGAGTCTGATAATGCCCTGGCATCTGTATTGCTGTTTTGTTTGGAGGAAGTCAAGGAACCAGACTAGAAATACAGCATTAATGTCATTTAAAAAACAATTCTAGCATCATATCAACATATCAACATATCATCCCAATAAGCTATTTGCGCGTGACCCCGAGTTAAATTTTAATAAGATCTGGTACACTGACTTGCTCACACAGCAATTGGCACAGTTTAACTTTAAATTCTCCAGACCAAAGACACTGTTGCTATATCACGTGATTCAGGGCAAGCCTTACGCTAGCAACCTCCAGCTCTAGAATGGTCTGGTGTCTTTTTGCCATTCTCAACCATTGTGAACAATGTATTGGTGCTGAGCGTCTCTTACGTAACTATGCAAAAGCTTGCCCCAAATCACGTGATATACTGTAGCAACAGTGTCTTTGGTCTGGAGAATTTAAACTTCAACGGTGCCAAGCTGTGTAAACAAGTCAGTGTACCAGATATTATTTAAATTTAACTTGGGGTCACGCGCAAATGGCTTATTCATTTAGGGCACAGTTTACGTAATTTGGTCAAATAATACACCAGCTTGCCTTCATTAAAAAACCGAAACAAACAAATCTGTTAATGACGCACGTGAGAGACTGATAAGATCCTCTTGGGTAAATAGATTATTCAGAGAAATAAAAAGAGAAAAAAATAGCACAACTTGGCAGTGAAAGTGAAGGTTTAATGTTCAGAAAGTGCGCACTGTTGTCATCCCCTGCAAAACAGAGAACACAATTTACCGTAGTTACAGTACTTCTCAGAAATTATAAAATATATACTTTCATATGACAACTTTGGTCACAAATGTGTTTTAACTTTTCTAAATGTTAAATTCTGCAGACCTGTGCCCCCCCCCCCCCCCCCCCCCCCCCACCCCCACTACTGGCACTTTTCACACTATGGTTGAACTCAACCCGAGGGGTGAACCCAGGCCCCCTACATGTAGGTCGAGTGTTTGATTTTTCGGGTAAACTGAGCTTATTTTGCTCAGTTACCATCATTTTGAACCCGTGTGTACACGAAAGTTTCAACCCAGGTTGAAAAACTCAATCCTGGTCTAGAGGAGGGTCAATTTCAACCCGGGGCGAAATCAATCTCGTGGTTGACGCAGGGTTGAAAATGTTCAAGTGTGAAACACTGCGCGTTTTCAACCCTGCATAGATTTGTTTACGAAATTAAATGGAAAATTGCTAGAGGTCATATGGATAACTGACGTACAAGTACAGTATAAATGCTGCTCTTGTCAACTCTTGTCAACTGTGGAGACGTGGCTTTGTTCTCGTGTACAAAATGGTTAGAAAGTCGAGCACGTTTTTCAAAATGCTCCCATTTTAACCATAATTTTTTTCCTGGGTTGAAATTTTCACCCAATATACCCTATATTATACCCTAACCCAAACACTAACCCTAACCCACATCCTAATCCTAGTTTTTGAGTAATTTAAGTAAAATCCAAAAATCTAATTCGTGAAATTCCCAGTGAAGACCTATTCATCTATAGAAATTTACCCTCCGGAGACGTTTCCATTGTACACATTGTGTTCAATCTCCAGAGGGTACCGTATTTCGCACCATTACCGGTAGAACAATGAAATTACATTTACGAGTACATCAAGTTTTGGTACGCGTATACATGCATAACTCGCATCATGGCGGAATTCTCATATGATGTTGTAGAACAGTATTGCAACTGGCTGTCCATATGCAGCTGTACAGTTTATTAATTCTTTACTTATGATACCGAAACAAATAATCAATTCAAAATTAAAACCCGTGCATCAGTGCAAGATCATCAGTGACGTATTAAATGCTGCTACTTTACTTGAAAAAAAGTAAAGAATTGTGTTAAAATATCAGTTTTTTTCTTTTGCAACTGCAAATTTTACAAGCTGGTATGCGTGTACTCGCATGCAAACCGGTATATCGTCCAAATCACACCATACCGAGCAGCAGGTACATGTATGTACTCAGCATTTTTCAATGCACAATGAGTGCTTGATTGCGTGAATTCGCAGTTGCAGTTCTCCTACAAAGATGTCGTCTTTGAGAGAGACCTACATGTATAGGTTCACGTACATGAAGTGATAAACAAATAGTCCTTGTGCACTGTGCACACATGCCATTGAAGACAGTAAAACTACCGTATGATCTTTTTATTTAGTGGAAACAACATCATTAAAAGTGGGATACACCATTTGCAGATATCAAAACATTTTACTAAGTAGTCAACTATTAAGAAATATCTTACTTATTTGAAAGTAAATAATAATTGTAGGCATTCAGCAAAAACAAATTGTTCTGAAAAATTATATTGTATTTTTTTTAAATTGCCATCGTCGGACGGTGATCGCAAAAAATCTTACCAAAAGAACATCAAGAACAACTGCCCGACGCCGGTTGAAAACGAACAAAGTTTTTCTTGCTTTTTTTTTCGGCATCCATAATTGTAAAACTATTCAAAATCCAATCCAAATCCAGTTATTCCTGATAATTCAAGCAATTACAGATGGTGTATCCTACCTTCAAATTGAATGATGTAGACTCACAATACAGTATGTATTATACTGTTCAGTGTTCAAATATAGTTGTATCGGTACTTTCCTTGTCATGGTGAAATATTTTGGTTTGGTTTTTTTCTTGCATGGATTGCGCCGTAGACAAGCGATTGCATATATCTTGCAGATGAATTAATTATACATTTTAAGTGCGAAGTGTACCACCCATCAATACACGCGCACACCCGATATCGGATTACAATTAGCTAGAGACCTCACATTAAAGGGAAAACTGGCTGAACTCACTCCACTCTGCTTGCACCAAAATCAGATTTATACGTTTACCTCGAGGCAATGAAGCTGCAGTCTCCTCCATTGCTCAAGTGGCAAATTGTAGGCTTGGGTCCTTGGTCAGTGTATAGCAGTTCTACATGTGCATGGAGCTGAAGAAGATACGGTACCACGGTATTCGCATACAAACCTCGGAATAAAACTCGGTTTTTAAAAAGGTCCTGCATACACGTAACATGTAAAAAGAATCGGTCTTACGTTGTGCGAGTATGAATGGGAAACGATGCAGCTGGTTTGGTGAACTAGATCAATGAGATTCAATCACCAAGGCCATTACGTGTACACCCTTACGAAAATGTCCTGTGGTATTACCACAAAAAATACCACAGGACAGTACCACAGGAAATGTCCTGTCATTTTTTGGGACATTACCACAGGACAAATTCCTGTGGTACTTTTTCCTGTGGTACTTTTTTCCTGCGGTACTTTTTTCCTGCGGTACTTTTTTCCTGCGGTACTTTTTTCCTGCGGTACTTTTTTCCTGCGGTACTTTTTTTCCTGCGGTACTTTTTTTCCTGCGGTACTTTTTTTCCTGGGGTACTTTTTTTCCTGCGGTACTTTTTTTCCTGCGGTACTTTTTTTCCTGCGGTACTTTTTTTCCTGCGGTACTTTTTTTCCTGCGGTACTTTTTTTCCTGCGGTACTTTTTTTCCTGCGGTACTTTTTTTCCTGCGGTACTTTTTTTCCTGCGGTACCTGTTGAACTATTCCTGTGGTACCTGTGGTACTATATTCCTGTGGTACCATTCCTGTGGTAACATGTTCCTGTGATACATGTTCCCAGTACTTGTTCCTGTGGTATCGATCATGTGGTATTTCCCTTTCAATGAGTACCACTTTCTTCTGTTGAATATTCCTGTAAAAACATGGCACTTTGAAATTAAAGTGATGCACTAAAACCCTTTAAATATGCTCTTTTAGATTGTTGTTTATTGAAAGCCCTTCCACCACCAATCCTACATGTACTTGTGTCGATTTTTAAGATATACAGCAAACAAAGTAGATTCAGGTTACATTCAAATTTTGGATTCAAGGAGCAACTGTTTGCATTCATACATTTCTTTGCAATGAAGTTTCATGTCCTTAAACTATAATTACGGTAATAACAGCAAGTCAACAAGTTATTTTATATATATTTCTGAGTCAACTTGTGCGTAATTTGATTAAGTAAAGTGGAAGGGTTTATTGGGTTTTTTAAACAAATAAATTTAGGTTCTGTCACATTTGATTTACATGTGATGATACAAAAGTCATAGAACAGTCTCTTCGCTTGATATTTGCAAATTGTACTGATTCAAGAAGAGGAAAGAAACTACTGATTGCTTAGTTTCAAACCTAATGTATTTGACTTACAAATACAATTATGTTCAAGTATAATTACCGGTAGCTGTTAAAATCTTTGTGGTGCGAATGCGAAAAGGAATAATGAACATGTATACACAAAAAAGTCCTTCAACATCTCTTAGTGTCCAGAGTTTACCCTTATAATGCACAAGTTTGTTCGATCACATCAACAATTAAGACTTCATTTATAAAGTCTCTGTACGTATGCTCCTCTCGGTGTTCGCTGAATTCCCCCATCTACATCTGTTTCAACCATGCAGCCACAAATTTGATCTCTTCACTAGTAGTACGGTTGAACTGATCTTCAATCTTGACCAACTCCCTGGCATTGAGAACAAAAATAAAAATTACAAAAAGGACAAATCATTAACAAAGTTCAAAACCAAGGGAAAAAACAAAGACTATAATATGAAAGAATCAAACGTAGTTTAAGACGTACACCTTAAAGAATGGCACCAATCACAAACCTAGTCTTTTCAGCCTTCAAAATTTTCAGTCATTACATTGACATTGTTTGTAGTTGTTTAAGCACCAATGATGATGTTTTAATATTCCATTACATTGGTTTTTAATAAAGTCTTCTTATTATCCCTAAAGTACATGCAATGTGATCAAAAATGTGTTGATCGTAAGTTGCATATTGGAATAAGCAATCAGTTGACTAACATTACAGGGTCACAACAAGTATATAAAAGATTGACACGATATAAATGTTAAACATTGAAGTCAATACAAAAAACTTACCACTCAACCGACAGCCATGACAGCAAGACTATATGCAGAATGCAGTGAAGTTCTGTCCAAATGAAAGCCTTATGTTTTCAACCAAAACATACATAAACTCAAGTCATTTGGTCATGATATCTTGACAGGCATGTGAGATACATTTTGGCAGTTCTGGGTCACCATTATACTATGAATAGTTGCAGTTTTCTAGCAAACATGTACATATACCACTGATAAACTGCTCTTTCCCCAACCCAATTCAAAATATGCAGCATGTGTGCAGTGGAGTAGCCAAGCCTAGAGTTAATGCAAGGTCATTGCACCTTGAGACTTGCATGCACTGTATATAGGGGTCAAAGGGCATTATGTGTCCTTGCAAGACAACCACAAGCCATTGTGTGCCTATACTGCACCAGAGCTGTGTACAGTATATGTACACAATGACTGAGAGATAAGCATTTAGTTTGAGATTGTGTGATGTGTGTATTAACTGGAATAAGAACAGCATTTCTTGTCTGGTATCTTCTTCCAGCGTCCACAAAAAACAACGCAGACAGTTCTGTGAAACAATTTACCATTTCTACCTGCCCTCAAAATTAAAATCCCTATGAAAATTACAGCAAATTAAGTAAATCTAACTCGAGTACCACAGGGATACCACAGGACAGAGATAGGAACCCAATCTATGTGGTACGATGTGTACTGTGTGGTATCTCATCAGTTTGTACCACAGGGATACCACAGGGCAACAAGATGGGAACTAATTAGGTAGTACTTCAATGTCTTTAATTTGTGTGTTATCTCAGCATTTACCACAGGGATACCACAGGACAGAGATGTGAGAAACGGCAATATTGCGGTACTTGACTGTCCTTGTGTACTGTGGTCTCTTGATATTTACAACACATGAGTACCACAGGGCAGAGATGTCCTGTGGTACTTATTACCACACAGAACCATTTTGTATGACATGTTTAAGTCCTGTGGTAATTTGTGTGGTATCTAAGTAAATACCACAGGAATATACCACAGGACATCTCTATCCTGTAGTATCCTATGGTATATTACCACACAAAACCATTTTGTATGACATGCCCTGTGGTAATTTGTGTGATATCCAAGTAAATACCACAGGAATACCACAGGACATCTCTATCCTGTGGTATATTACCACACAAAACCATTTTGTATGACTGTCCTGTGGTAATTTGTGTGGTATCTAATTTTATTACCACAGGAATACCACAGGGCAGCAATGTCCTGTAGTATCCTATGGTATATTACCACACAAAACCATTTTGTACGTATGACATGCCCTGTGGTAATTTGTGTGATATCCAAGTAAATACCACAGGAATACCACAGGACATCTCTATCCTGTGGTATATTACCACACAAAACCATTTTGTATGACTGTCCTGTGGTAATTTGTGTGGTATCTAATTTTATTACCACAGGAATACCACAGGGCAGCAATGTCCTGTGGTACATACCACACAAATTTGTGTGGTATTTGACTGTCCTGTGGTAATTGTGTGGTATACCACAGGAATACCACAGGACATTTTCGTAAGGGCATGTTCCCGAAAAATGTACCGGATGAAATCAAAAAGAAAATCCCAGCAGCATCACTCCACAGGATCCGATACCGGGCCCAATCATGTAAAGGTCATTGCATCGTGATAGGATTAATGATTCCACCTCTCACTGTCCTGTGTGGGTCTCTCCTCCATCAGTCTGTGTATGGCATCCACGCACACAGAACCATGACAACCAAGCTTGTCTAACCGACACCACTGCCTCACATCCCAAATACCCCCGACCGGGCCCGCTGCTTTCTGCCAGAGGCAAGAAATCTTCGCCGCCGCTTTTTTTTCTTCTCCGCTCCTTCTCTCTCAAGAATATAGCGAGGAGATGCTAATTAGGTTTTACCATGGCAACCTGCAAACACGTCCTTGGCAACCATTCAGTGCCAGTGAGAAAGAGAGAGCGAGCGAGAATGCAAGGGGCCCACACAGTTGCGTCAAGTGTGACAAGCATTCAACAATGACAGGCAGTGACAGCGTCAGTCTCAACCAAGGAGTGGTTCAATCACACCAATGTTCCATCATCAGTATCTTGCTGATGTTCAGTCTCTACTCTCTACAACTTCTTAAAACAAGAGCACTTGTCTATACCTGCACAAAATAACTATAGTATTTATACTTCGACTCAAATAAACCACAAAGGAGACAAGTTATTGAGTGATGCCACAGCATAAATTTGCTGAACAAAAAATTGAGATGTTGACTCTGGAATCGGCTGTGACAGGGTGGCTATAAAACTCTAACCCGCCAAAAGCCCAGCTTCCCCACGCGGAACCCATGATTCTCATTGGCCAAAAGTTAACTGTACAAATTTGCATACTGCTGACCTTTTACCTTTTGCATAATTAACCCTTATATGGCAATAGCGTGACATGAACTAAAATTCAATTTCTACCGCCGCCCAGGCAAGAGTTTGTTGACCTTGCACTTATTGCTAAATTAGATGAGGGTGTAAATGTCAAAGAGATGCCATGAGAGGGTAAGGAGGCCGCATGAGCTTTCGCTGTGTATAAAACCTTTTACCGTGTAACGGTAAAAGGAGTTATAAGCCTTTTTATGGACAGGATTGGTACATGTACCGGTACACACAGGCCTATGGGTCATGCATACACACAGTTCAGCCTCATCATGCTAAAAGTACAGTACTACAGTTGTTTTCTACATTAAAAAAAAAAAACTACACAAAGTACCTTGACTGTAAAATAATTAACACTCAAGCATACTGTAAAATCATGGCACCTGGTGTGCTGTGGTTTAAAATTTTCGACGAGTGTTGGTCAGCAAACATTGAAAAATACTAGGACTATTTTCAAACACTGCCCCCAATTTATTAAATTTAGTTATTCCACATTTTATTTGCAATACACATTCGTGAATGGTTTCAAGCCAACTACCGGTAGTATAGTTTTCTAACCTGAAGTCAAAGAACCAGACTACAAAAACAACATTAATATTCAGGGTTTTTCCAGCATCTATGAACAAAAAACTTTAAAAACAGGTCAGCGTCACAATATTTATAATTATGAACTTCCAGCCCATTCATTTTCAACAATGAAAGCAAATGCTGTGTGTATACTACTGTTCCTCAAACCTCGAGGAATTAAATACAGACAATTTCATAATGCTATTCATATTGCCATCTAAAATACAAAAATATCATCGCAAACTATGCAAATGATATCAACAACACAACACAATTCAGCTGATCATTTGGACCTTGGGGGGGGGGGGGGGGGGGAGGAGGATCGTGTTCAAACATCTTGCTCCACTCACTTTCACATACGGAAGTTCACTAAAGAGGAACCCGCATCGTCAATTATAGATGGATTAGTCAGTTTTGCGTTGAGTAGACAAAGGTAGAGTGTGAATATTTATGAGCCAAGATGCCAGCCACACTATGCTGCAGTTCTCAAGGAGTTGGAACAATTGGCCGTTGGCACTACCATTAACATCAGCCCAGGGGTACCAGTTATACAAATTATCTCTTCTGAATATGTATGAACATACATTCGCATTTTTGTATCACTGTGGAGACATGGCTTTGTTCTCGGGTACAAAATGGTTAGAAAGTCGAGCACGTTTTTCAAAATGCTCCCATTTTAACCATAATTTTTTTCCTGGGTTGAAATTTCGACCCAATATACCCTATATTATACCCTAACCCAAACACTAACCCTAACCCACATCCTAATCCTAGTTTTTGAGTAATTTAAGTAAAATCCAAAAATCTAATTCGTGAAAATCCCAGTGGAGACCTATTCATCTATAGAAATGTACCCTCCGGAGACGTTTTGTCTCCATTGTACACATTGTGTTCATGTCTCCAGAGGGTACCGTATTTCGCACCATACTGTACTAGAACAGTGTGTGGGCATACACACCTATACAGATACATGGAGGGAAATACAGTACCCTGGAGACGTGAACACAATGAGGACAATGGGAATGAATACATCTCTACAGGGTAATTTCTATGTAAAGGTGACACCACAAGGTTTTTCACAAAATAGATAGGTATGGATCGACTCAAATTTACTCAAAAACTAGGACGAGGATGTGGGTTAGGTCTAGTGAGTTAGTCTTGCATACGCACTGTGGACCTCCGAACAATATACGTCCACACGATGCGGGAAGAGGTTACGGTTTGTGGACTTGCCCAGGTCCACAATCCGTTTTTCAGTTTCCGAAAAAGAGCGCTAGAGGAAAAACGGGTTAGGGTTATATATAGAAAAGATAGAAGGGACAGCTGCGAGGCCCATAATCCAAATTTGAGGGTAAATTTGTTTTGGGGAAGCGAGAAAAATGAGTATTTAGTCAAAGTTTTTTAACTACACGAAGACAAAGGAATGTCCACAGTACGTATGTAAGGTAAAGCCAATTGGGTTGGCATACTTGTACATCGAGTTACGGGGACACTTTTTTATTTAAAAAATCTGACCGAGTTGTGGGGACATTTTGGGTCTCCAGTATTAAAGGGGTTTAGAGGTAGAATTGGGTTTAGGTGAATAGAGAAAACAAATTAGGGTAATGTGGAAAATTTTAGGTCGAGAGAATTTTGAGTTTAGAGAGATTTTCTTTAAGCAGACGAACTCTATAGAATTCTCCAATACGTCATACTAAAATAATGAGTGTTTGGGCGAGGGTATAAGATAAGATGGGTTGAAATTTCACCCTAGAAAATTGATTGTGGTTGAAATAGGAGCATTTTTTTTAAAAAGTTGTCTATATTCTAACTATTTTGTACACGAGAACAGAGTGTGATGTGTCCTCAAAGATACAAAAATGTGTGTGTGCACGTACACAAACTTGTAGCAAAGCCATATCTCACTGTTGCCACGGAAATGCTACGCTTGATCTCCATGGCAACCCTAAACAATTGTGCATCTCTTTCATACTGCAAGGACAGCAGCTTGAACAAAGTGCCATCCAAATTGGACGCTTGTTATTAACAAAAAATCTGAAGTGGTCTTCAGTCGTGATTTGAATGGGACAAATAGTGAGCAGCACTAGGATTAATGATGCAATGCTTAATGGATATGGCAAGTGTGCATTAACAACTTGTTTCTATCATCCGCTGGTTGGCTCGATGATGATGTGTAAATATTCACATTAGCTGTGCAAAACCACCCCCATCCCACTAAACACACCGGCAAAAAAACAATGCTCCCTCTTTTAACATGGTGTACACATCAAGCACCATCATACAAATGTACATTTTATGAACACGATCTTAAAGGTAGAATACACCATTTATCAAAAACATTTTACTACCACATTATTATTAGGAAATATTGTAAAATAAATAATTATTGTAGGACTCCAGCAAAAGGATTGCGCTAGATATCCTGTAATTGTTTTGTTTTTTTAATTATTTTAAATAAATTTAAAAATTTCGGACGGCGATTTGAAAAAACAAGAACAACATAAGAACCATCACTGCCTGACGCCAGTTGAAAACAAAAGCCGTTTTCTTGCTTTTCTCAGCATCTATGATTGTAAAACTTCGGACAGTTTAGTTAAATATTTACTATAAAATACAACCCCCCAACCATTCCTGATAATTCAAGCAATTACCAATGGTGTCCTACCTTTAAACTTAATGTTAAATATCGGTACATGTTGCACCTTTATTTCAGGCCTTTTTTTTTACAGAAATGATGTAAATTGCTCAATCATTGTTATGGCAAAATAAAGGGTATGGCTGGATTCCTAATGAGTTTCTCTATTGATTAATGATTATTTGACCGAAAAGTGCTCAGTAGTTTTTTAATTAGAACAACAAGTTTTTGTTTTTTGGTTGGGGTTGACAAGGGGTTGACAAGGGGTTGGTTGACAAGGGGTTGACAAGGGGTTGAAAACTGTCAACCCTGTGCAAACCCCAAGATTTTCAACCCGGGTTGAAACTCTCGCTCTGGATTTTAAATAGTAGTAACTGAACGAAATAAACTCACTTTGCATGAAGAAAGTGTGAAACAACCCTGGGCAGCATCGGGTTTGCGCAGCATCGGGTTCGCCCAGAGTCAAGTTCAACCCGGGTTGATAGGCTCTATTGTGAAAGAGACTATTCTTCATTACCCTCCCTTCAACCAATTAATTCAATTAGGAGCTGTCCAAAACAGACTCAGCGCACACCAGGGGTAAACACAGCTTCATGATCAATGTCTCAGCATGTGAAATTGGTCAATCCTATCTCCTCCGATCCATACCCTGCAAGTTCTTCTCCCAGTTGCCAAACGCATCAGCTAGGGCAGAAATATAGGGAGCTGGGGTAATCAGTTCTTATACCTGCCTCTATGAATCAAGTAGATTCTCTAGACAGATGGTGCTGCTTGTCAGCATCACGAACATGTTCAGCATGTAATAAGCCTGCAAAGATGCTGCAAACTGAATGCATTAAAGGTATAGATACACCATTGGTAAATTGCTTGAATTATCAGGAATGGGTGGATTTGAGGGGGGGGGGGTTGTATTTTATATTAAAAAATACCTAGGAGAGTTGATGGCTTCTGATTGGCCGAGACTCGATCACATGGAGGGCAATATTTTGTAGTAATTGCCGGCTTTTAAGAAGAAGCGAATAAATGTCCCCTGAACCAGCATTAATCAAGCATCATGTAAGCCAATGATTGGCCGAATGCAACAGTCCTACGGTAACTTGTAACAAAGACGCGTCAAATCTTGATACTGCGCGCTATAAAGGTTTTGTATCTATACGCGCGGCATTTTTCAAAAAGCGCGTGTCGTCTGTAAACGCTACCATTGCTCTGGTCTCAAAGTATGGGTAATAATAACAATATTGAAGAGACAGGGTACCATAGCATGCATAAGCTAAATTATGGCCCCTGAACACTGGAAATATCGCCGGAAAAGTCACAACATTTGAAGCATTTCACAATTTTTCTCGTTAAAAAGGTATTTAAAAAAGGGAATAACAGTGTGAGGACCCGGTAATTACTGCTTGATAATGACCGGGTGGGGGGATGACCGCTGGTAATGGACCTTGCCTGGACATCCCCCAACCCGGTCATCATAACACAGTAATGACCTCGCACTGTTATTCCATATAAGTAAATAATAACTGACCTGTTCAAAGTTTTACAATCATGGATGCTGAGGAAAGCAAGAAAAACCGGCGTTCGGCAGTTATTTTTGCGGTTCTTGTTTTTCTTCTTCGGATATCAAGCGCAATCATTTTGCTGGATGCCTAGAATCATTAATTTACTTTTAACTTAAAGTAAGATATTTCTTAATAATTCGGTAGTAACGATGGTCGATATCTGCAAATGGCGTATCCTACTGTACATGGAGCTTTCATAAGAAATAGCTTGAAATAGAATATAACTCAATTAGGGTTGGAATTTATGATAGGGCAACTGCTAGGTGTTAATTGACAACTTAGGCCATTTGAGCTGTTTATCATTTGTGTATTTTATTTCTGTTTGAAGCAGCAAAAGTGCTGAAAATCTAAAGACAGATACTGAACAACTAACTCGGTGATGTTTTAGCTCTGTGAATACTGCTATAGATTTTGAGAAAAAATAATATTCTAGATCTCGATTTCAGCCATACAAGAAAAAATGTCATTTTCATTTCTCCATTTGGCGACAATCCTGAAATCAGCATTCGGGACATGATTCTCAGTCGATTGTAGCTTCATTTCTTAAATTACCATTGGTAATTGCTTGAATTATCAGGAATGGGTGAATTTGGGGGGTTGTATTTTATATTAAATATTGTTTAACCTGTCTCAATCATGGATGCCGTGAACAAAAGTAAGAAAACTAGCGTTTGTTTTTAAGCGGCGTCAGGCAGATGTTCTTGTTTTGTTCTTGTTCTTGTTCTTGTTCTTGTTCTTGTTCTTGTTCTTGTTTTTTTCGCGATCGCCATCCAGGGATCAATTTTTTTTTTAAATTAATTCCAATTTTACTCGACTAGAACATTTTATGTATACACTGTATTACCCAAAAATGTCAGTTATTTACTGAAGGTATCAAAACCAGCACTTAGTATATGTGGGAAAGTCCAGCTTACATGTAATAAAAAGAAAGATGTGAAATGGTTTCCACATGCTGGATCAACTGTTTAATAAACAAACGTACTTCCTGGAAGTTTATTTTTTCAATTTTCTACTGTTTTGAAAAGAGTTTTTTTGTTTGTCATTTTTTTAATATTTTTTTATCTATCAATACCAAAGCTGGGATTACTAATACATAAAATGTAACATGGACATGGATAATATGATTATACACAGTCACAGAATCAATTTATGATAATTGTTGTAATTGCATTTGCAAGCCATTAGATGAACACTAATGTGCATCATCACTTGAAGGTTTATACTTCACACCCTCAATGTCCAGGACTGTTCTTACATGTCCATGGAGGAAAACCATCTTATTCCGCCATGGTTCTAACAAGGGATTTAGGCACAGGAATCCCATTAACCCTAACAGTCCTCAATCCTTCAAAATCAATATGATTTTACACACACCATAAGCCGTGTTCGCATTGGACTTATTTTGGGGAAGGTTTTACTGAGACGATGGTCAAATAAAAAATGGTCAAATGTGACCACTGTTCGCACTTGGACTTTCGACACGGGAAAATTTTACCGAGACCGTGGGAGAAGTAGCCGAGCTGTCATTATAATGACTCATGAGGGCGCTTTGCGTGACCTTTCTGCATTGACGAATGTGATAACGATGCGATTTGCATGCATCAGCGTGCCCGCACGTAAACAATGCAAAGAGCGCATGCGCAGTGCCTTGTATAGCGTGACCTTGCACTGGATCCCTGGTGGTACGTTTTCCTGGGACGCTTTTACCGAGTCGCGCTGTTCGCACTGGACTTATCGTCTGGGGAAAAGGGACCAGGGACGTTTTCCCGGGCAGCAGTTGGCCGGTAGAAGTACCCACTGGACTCGGGAGAAGTACCTGAGAGGAAAACGTCCTGGGCTGTCCGCACTGGACTTAAAATGGGAGAAGGACCCATCGTCTAGGTACGTTTTATCATTTTAAGTCCAGTGCGAACATGGCTTTAGTGAGTTATTGTACTTTTAGGGTTAATTTCACCAAGTATTTTAGGTGGAGTCACATCAGCTTTCTGAGTGTGCTAAATGTGCTCTGACCGCTTGCGACCCACACTGGCTGTTGACGATGGTCCAATCCTGATTGACTGGTACTCTGCTACAGTAGATGCTGGACTCCAAGCACTCCTTAGACACAACTACATGTAGGTGAAGGGCATAGTACGGTTTGATGGATGTCTTTCATTAGAACCGACACGCAGTGGAGAGCAGGCTTCTTAAAACCACGCACCGTGAAATCAAAAAAGAGTTTCTCTCACAATTCTTCAAAAGCAAAATTTAGCAATGATGTGAAAAAAATATAATACAAATGTTGTACTAGAAACAATAAAATATAAAAAACGGTACATCATTTTTTTTTTTCTTGCGTTTTTAGCCTTTGCCTTTACTCACTAAAAACAAAATTGAATCGTATTAATTACAATACTCGGGCAAGTGATATGAAGGCTGTACATACGTATGAATTATGGCCCGAGTACAATTGCAATTAAATATTCAGGTACTCTGTAATGAACGTTTCGCATCGATGGCTTTTACTTAAAATTTCATATTCCAAGGAGAGATTGCATATATTTTAGACCGGCGCTATGCATGACATGTGCCAGTTGTCGGGTTCAGGGTTGGCAGGTGGCTTTGTTATTAGATAATGAAAATGTGTTACATGTATACATCTATGCAGTGTCTATATTATTTTTACCGTACCTGAGAATGTTAAAATGTACACAAACCTATGAATACAAAATATAAAAAAACACCAAGCAACATACAAAACAATAGTACATTTGTGACCTGCTCCCACAAAACCCGACATAAGTGTTTTTTGTTTTAAAGTGAGATATTGTTATTTCCATTTAGTTGATTCCCATAGAATCGCGTGTACACGCAGTCTTACAATCCACATAAAATTGGGAGTATGTATGGTATAAAGGTGGTTTTGTCAGCAAATGAAAGCTGAAGATGTGTACTAAATGAAAATAGCAATATCGCACTTTTCCAAAAAACACACTTATGTCTGGTTTTGTGGGAGCAGGTCACATTTAATACTGAATTTAAAACAAACCCTCAAAAGTCCAGAATTCAAAAATATGATTTCCAACATTGATGATCTTATACATGCAAGGTGACAATGTAAAGCATCAATAAAAAACTAATGACCCCAAATTCACACTTTCTATTTTGTGAGACTTTACAACATGTATCGCATACACGGCCTCTACTACTAATACTAGCATTGAACAGTTTCTGTGTACAAATCATACAGGGCATGCTGAGAAAAAGTTTAAAGTCCAAACAATAGCAACCAAAAGTGTAGAAAAACTGCCTACACTGTTTGTGTATATTTAGTTAGGGAGGTTTGCTTTTGTTACTTGTTTTAAATTTTATCTATTAAAGGTTCTTATCTATCACAATCAGAAATACAATCAAAGGTCAATCAATAGGTAATGGTTAGCATTCAAATAGGTTTTTTAATGACGAATGCAACTACTTTTTCTGATAATATGATATGGGTCACATGCGATAACGATAGCCCTTTATATGTATTTGTCTTTGGGATTTCCACGTGCACACGAAGTATGGAAGTACATGTACGGTAGATTAAAATGTTTAATCTTTCCTTCTCCATTTCGTCACCGTTTTCACGAAGAGGCAAATTTAGCCTTTCAGGGTCTGAAAGTTTAACGTTGGTCCCTTTTTCTGTTTAACCGTTTGAAACATAAAGATGCATGCAAGATTGAGGTATCACAGGAAAAAAAAGAGATTCTAATCAATTTGCACAGTTTTTGCCCCTTTGCGAAAACGGTGAAGTCCATGGTGTTCCAGTGCCCCTTCGTGAAAATGCAAAACGGCACTTGAGGATAAATTCACCCATTTTTTAATTTGGTTAATTCGGTTTTTAATGATTTTATTTTGATAGAACTACACTGACCAGGTTGTAGATATTGCAATATTTAATCGTTTTAACACCAAAAAAACCCAAATATCGATAAAGATACAATTTTTATTATTATATAACTGCATACATGTAGTGAGTGCCCAGATTCAAAATGTTCCCGGGCAAATTGCTTGGCTTTCAGTGGACCCGCAAACATGGCGGTATAGAATGTATTGGAAAAGCTGCAGCAGGGCATGAATTGAACGACGGCCGGCCACGACGGCTGGCCACGATAGCATTGGGCAGTTGTTCTTGTTCTTGTTCCTGTTCCTGTTTCTGTTTTTGTTATTGTTCTTTTCGCAATCGGCGTTGCAATATTTCAGAAAAATTACAGTACACAGTAAATATCTAGTACAATCATTTTGCTGGATACCTGGAATTGATATTTACTTTTAAACAGGTAAGATATTTCTTAATAATTCGGTAGTAAAATTGTTCAATAACTGCAAATGGTGTATCCTACCGTTAAAATTGTTTAGTGAAACAGGTTAAACAAACATTTTGTTATCCAAACAATGTTTATTTCCACTTTACAATAGGCCTACTATGAGCGATTAACCATTCATTTTCAATATCAGGCAACTGTGAATTTTAATCAGGAAAAGAGGATTGTTTTTCTGCCGCAGCTTGCATGTCAGCTCATAAAGCCATCACAAAAAGAGCAACAAAACCGGGGACTTAACAACGTACATTTTTGAAAGGAAAATTCTTTTAAAAAAAAACGTAACATATGGTACATGAACACGTACCAACCTTTATCAGTGGACCAGCATAGTCTGGGAATTTATATATTTTTGCTGGCCAGCTGGTTATCTTATCAGTGTTGTCCCCATCACTATGACAACAGTCCTTTGCAGAAATTAGTTTTCCCAAAATCATTTTGGCAGATATAAAGTCTGCCAAACCGTGCAAGTTCACGATGTCAAACTAAAATGTTCCTGAGAACATGCCTTGTGTGATATGCCAACTACTCACAAGGGACTCGAAGACTCGTTTTTAAACTTTATGTAGATTTTGCTTTATTAAAACCCTAACTCCCTAGGGTGTGTGCAAAATTATATTGATTCCAGGACCGAAGACTGTTAAGGTTATAAACTGAAAAGCCACTAAAAGTTTATGTGCTTATTTTACTTTGAGAGCATACACTGCCATGAAATTTGAAGGTCGAATGCCGAAAAGGCAATAAGATTGTTGGCAACACCATGGTAAATGCAGATCTCACTATAAAAGAGCATTACCTTGGTGTTAGCGCAAACTATTACACTGCCATATTGGTAGGTCTATACACAAGTAGCATTTATATTCCATGAAATTGTAATTTGTATGTACATAATGTAGAGCTGTGCATTGGAACCGGATACCCGAGTACCTGCTCGTTGAAGTCGGGAACTGGTTCAAGATTATGGAATTGAACACCCGTAATTAACTTTAATCTAAGAAAATAAAAGTGAAAGGTTGTAATTATCGGTAGTTTTCGAAATGAAAACCATGATACTAGCAAAGACAGATATAATGTACCGGTATGATTCGTTTTATACAACAATGCTTAACCAGTTTGCACTGGAGTACGTATACACACAAAGTTTTCCCCAGATTCAAAATGGATGATGCATAAACACATCACGAGCAAGGCCAGAAATGCGTGGGTGTGCTTCCCGGTACCATCGGCCTGAAGTGAATACGCCTCGTATCGAGTTTCGTTAAAAATAATCCCGCGCCTCAGCTCGGTGATGTTAAAATAATCCGGTGCGAACTGGTTAAGTAAAAATACAATTTGGTCATTGTGAAGTTGACTTGAAATGGTTTTCTTGTGAATAAGGCCTGTGGAAACAAGAGAACAAAAATTGACTTTAGAAGTTAAAGATGCAGTAGGATGTACCATTGGTAATTGCTTGAATTATCAAGAATGGGTGGATTTGGGGGGTTGTATTTTACAGTAAATATCTTTTAATTGACCTGTCTAAAGTTTTACAATCATGGATGCCGAGAAAAAAAGCAAAACAAAACTGAATTCGTTTTTAACTGGTGTAGGGCAGTTGTTCTTACTATTCTTGTTTTGTTTTTTCGCAATCGTTGGATACAGGATATCTAGCGCAATCATTTTGCTGGATGCCTAGAATCATTATTTACTTTCAAAAAAAGTACTTATTATTTCGGAAGTATAACGGTGTATCCTACCTTTGAGCTTGATTACTTTTCAGTCTTCACCCAAATGACAAAACCGCCCCTGAGAACGATACCAACCTGGACTATCAACCAGAAACAAATTAACAAGCCAAGTCCTGATGTTGGACTTTGATATTATCAGCCGCCGCCATGTATTTGAATGAGAGGGCTTGGTTCACCATGCCAACCGTACACATGTCGGCAAGGAAACCCGGGCAACAGAACACTCGGCAAGGCAGGCAGATGGCATGTAAGGAAAATCTGGAATTGTGGTTCCCATCACGACGACGAGAGAGAGAAACATTTTTTGCAACCAAGAGCTGGAGTGAGGGCCACTGCATCGTCCCTATGCAGCCCTTTTGTGGGAGGAAATTTGCACAAAGATCTTTTTGGAGTGTTTCTAGTTTGTACTCCAAAGCGTATGTCTGTGCCTAAAGCCTACAGTGTGACTGCAGATAAAAAAAGGAAGATAAATATCTAGTTTTTCATATCGTTTTTCAATAGGACTTGTGCTACTGAATACTGATACCGGTACATACTATCAGAATACTATCAGAATAATGCCCCACATATCTTTCACATCCATTAATTTGTTTTTTAAAGTGGCCTCTGGTTTGCTCCAAAGTACATGTAACAAGTTGAACTTCAAATAATAAAATAAAAGTACATGAACATGTATCGGTACATGTACGTGTACATGTATGTATGTTAGTATATATACACCATTTGCTTTTGCTGTAATTTTCGAAAATGAGTGGGTTTAACAGAAATTTTATAGTAAATATAGTGACGTTGACCTATTTTTTAAGATTTGTGTTCATAGATGCTGGAAAAAAACAATATTGGCCAATATAGGACAGCGATCGCGAAATTTCTTTTTATAAAATTATATTTTTCGGAATAATTACAGGATATCTAACGCAATCATTTTGCTGGATGCCTAGAATCATTATTTACTTTCAAATGAGTATATTTCCTACTAATTCGGTAGGGTTTTTTTTATATCTGCAAATGGTGTATCCTACCTTTAATGTTATTTTTTGTAGTCTGGTTCCTGGACATTCTTCAGACGGAACGGAGCAATTTATGGACGTTCAAGGAATTATCAGGTTAGGAAACCAGACCAGTTGTCTGGCACCCATTCACGAATGTGTAAAAGTATTGTAAATAAAATGTAGATTAACTAAATTTCAAAAAATTGGAACAGTGTTTGAAACTAGTCAGATTTTTCCAACAATTGTTGGCTGGCAATCTTTAGAAATTGATACAAACCTTTTCTAAAAAACCGCAGCACACCAGATGCTTGAGACTGTTGTTCACTTACACTACAGTCAAGAAAGGTATTTCATAATAATTTTGTTTTTGGATATATTTGCAAATGGTGTATACTACCTTTAAATGTTTACGGTAAATAAAATAAAAACTGGGTTTATAGAGTTGTTTACATCTATAGAGCATCAACCTGCTTCCGTAAAACTTGTGCCAGTTGTAAATGCCCAAATGTTACAACTTTCTTCAACTTTTATTGCACTTTACGTACATTTGCACGTTTGGTAAAATCAGTATTAATTCAAAATCAAGTGCCGTATTAAAAGCTGTGCCAAGATTTATGGATGAGCAGATGATCTTTAATAAAAATGAGCAAGAAAAAGCACCGACTGGAGTTGCTTTTTTATTTTATTTTATTTCCACACAATTCGATTTTACATGTTTGCTCCATTATTACAACAAAAAGGGCTGTTCGTACCTGCTTAACAATCAAAGCCTGTGAAACACTTAACCTTTGTCTTGTAGGCGGTGTAAACCCATGGTACTCGGACTAATGTTGGTAACCGCAACAAAATTTATGGCTCCATGTATGTACCGTACATGTACACAAGTAGTGTTCTGTGCTGATGAACCAGGTACTTACATTTTTGTACCATTTTCCAGTGATTTATCTGCATTTGTTAAAACACGTCTTTATTAGGACAAAAGCCCTGATGGGTCAGCTGGTTTAAAGTTCTTGTTTAAACAGCATCAAATCGCAGTAAATCATGTGCCGCTTTTGTGGACATATGGTACCAAAAGATCAGTCAAATGGCTTTAGGTACCAGTACAGTTGTGACTTCAATTGAGCTACTGTATTTGTATCTATTTGGTTTGCATGGTGAAAAGGCAAGATGTTTGCTGTAGCACCAAGTGAAAATTTTCTTTTTGTGAGTTTGTGTGGTTCTAAAAATAAACGGAGGGAACTTAATGTTTGCGACTGTATGCTCTGCCTGTCGACAGGAGGCTATTTTTGGTTTATGAAAGAAAAATATTTTACTCAATCATTCAGAGTTGAAGATCTACATTTGTATAGATTAGACAAGTTAAAGGTAGTATACACCATTTGCAGATATCAAAAAAATTTACTTCCGAATTATTAAGAAATATCTTACTTATTTTAAAGTAAATAATGATTGTAGGCATCCAGCAAAACGATTGCCCTAGATATCCTGTAATTGTTCCAAAAAATTGAATTGTATAAACCAAAATTCATTATCGCCGGACGGCGATCACGAAAAAACAAAAACAACATAAGAAAAACTGCCCGATTCCGGTTGAAAACGAAAGTCGTTTTTCTTGCTTTTCTCAGCAACCATGATTGTAAAACTTTGGACAGGTCAGTTAAGCGATTTTTACTATGAAATATAACCCCCTAAATCTACCCATTCATGATAATTCAAGCAGTTACCAATGGTGTATACTACCTTTAATGCAACTCCTAATGGACAACTAATGTATACCATCTCTCTTGGTTTCTTTAAGCTTGAAAATGACCGGGGTATCACTGCTACATGTATACTACAATGTACATTTATCTTTTGAATAATCCTACAATGTACCGGTTTGTAGGATACACCCTTGGTAATTGCTTGAATTATCAGAAATGGGTGGATTTGGGGGGGTTGTATTTTATAGTCAATATTGTTTAACTGACCTGTTCGAAGTTTTACAATCATGGATGCTGAGAAAAGCAAGAAAAACGGTGTTCGTTATCAACTGGCGTTAGGCAGTGGTCCTTATGTTGTTCCTTTTTTTTCGCAATTGCCAATCGGCGATCGTAAATTTTGAAAAATAAAATTCTAGCACAATCCTTTTGCTGGATGCCTACAATCATTATTTACTTTCCAATAAGTAACATATTTTCTGATAATTCGGTAGTAAAAATGTTCAATATCTGCAAATGGTGTATTCTACTGATGGATCGGTACCTACAGTACTGTGTAGTCTAAAAACTATTAAAATAAGAATAAGTTGGAGGCATATTTGCAGTGTACTGGTAATACATTTGTTTTTTAAATTGCAATGTGGTGACAGGTGGTCCATATAAAAAGAAGTTTTCTTGGTGCCAGGGTCAAGATTTGATCCCCCACCTCCCCTCCCCCCCCCCCCCCCCCCCAATAATCTTGGTTTAACATTGACCCTGGTTGTGTCATGGTTTATTATCTAGTTTACAGCACAAATAATCAGGCCCATCATAACAGCTAGTTTTCGGTCAGCACGTCAAGCAGCTAAAATCACAATCCAGTTGGCAGGTTCTTCAAATAACAGTAATGTGTTCATAGATGGTCATTCAGTTCAAAAAGTGTGAAAAAGCAACTTCATTTTTAGCAAGGCCAAATTATTTTTTTGGCAAAAAAGCCTAGGTAGCAACCCAGCAATTTTACCACTATTCCATTCCATCCCTCCATAATATGACAGAATCCATGTAGTCAGAGGGGAGGGGGGGGGGGGGGCCAACAAAGTGCGCCACCAACGTTAAAATGTATCTCATTCATTCTTCCACGCTCACGAGCCGCACATCTCAAACAGTAAATACGTATAGATCACTACCTCGAAGCGCACCATTGAAACACGTATGCAGATTTGTACTCAATGAGCTCCGTGCATCGCTCCCCGAATTCAGTGATTTATCCAATTCGAAAAATAATTTTTTCACAATTTATTGATTATTATTGCCCTTTTTAGGGGAGGTATTTGTTAACGTCCTTTGGGTATTTGTGCACAATCTCCACGTACGTCAACGTTTAATTTTTTCGACTGCTTTTTTCATTTTCAATACAATTTTTGTCATTGGATTAAGGTAAATAACAACCTTTTTTCAAAGTACAAAAGACAAGATGTTAAGATTGGATGCCCAAAACTCTGTTCCCCCCTATTTTGAGAATGGACGACGTTACCAGAGCGTTTCGCAATCGCAGCCTCAAAAGGCCCCCCTCCCCACCCCCCCCCCCCCCCCCCCCCCCCCCATGTGGTATACCAAATGCCATGCCTACTAAATGTAACAGAATGCATAGATTCAGAAGAAATGTCTTCACTTCTAAATGAAACTACAGCAACAACTTGTGACATTAACTTGCAACAACTTGAAACATCTTCTGGTGCCTTCTGTTGCATTTAGCAGGGTATAAACTTGAAGTGAAGAGTAGCAACAAGAAAGCATCAGTAGCAAGCTAAAAACATACTTTGTACATGTATGCACACCATATCTTTCTATCTTCAAAGATCAGACAACAAAGAGCAGGTGTGGCAGAACTCAAACCCTTATTTGATAGAACCCAGACCAGCTGCAAGGATCATTAGCCTCCTACCCAAAAAGTTGGTCCTCTGTCATATTACTAACAACAGAGTTATTTTTTTGTTTGCCCCACTTGAGACTCCCAGAGAAGACAGTAACAGATGAGAAGCTTAACTCAGAGGTTATTTGGGCAATAAGATGAATCAAGCCTCCTGTAACCTCGGGAGCTGCTACTTGATCAAGACCCTGCCACATTATTGACCCAAGAGATTTAGGGTCAGCAATTCCCATAGGTTCGAGTTGGTGTTTTGGCACCGGTCGCCCAGGCAACAGGTAAATACAGGACTGCCTCCTTAACAACCCATCCTTTGTCTGTAGGATGCCAGTCTGTTTGGAAGAGTTTGTAGTATGGAGTAAGACCTTACAAGTACTTCTTAAGTTGCAGGTTTGAGTTGATAATGTGACCCAATCTTGTTGAAGTTACAATGTACCTAAGGTTCCAGAGAGCCTAAACCCTAAACAAATCCCAAGGGGCAAATACAGTAGGGTACTATTGGTCAACATCCCCTTAAACACAAGAGTAAAGGAATGTTCCCATTGGACTTAATTTTGTTAGAGTACCGCGACTTTTCTTTAGAACGACAAAATTAAATCCAATGGGGACGCACGGTAAACACACCTCCCTGTCTATTTACCGCGACCGTGATGTAAAAAAAACAGGCCGAAAGAGGTCGCGGGAGACTTCCGCGCAGCCACGGTAAATTATCAGGGCCGCTAAAAAGTCCAATGGGAACGCTCCGCGCTGTAAAACTACCGCGACCACGCTGTAAAACGCTATGCAAACAACAACACTTCCTGTTTACGTCACAACTATACACATAACTCGCGCGAAAATGGTAGTATGGTTCCCTGTCTCGTTTGCATTGATGGTGGTGTGGTATATTATCGTACCGTACGCAGCGTGTGTAGGATGCAATACGGTCAGGGCTTTTTTCAATCTCGTCCAGTTGCTGCAGTTTCGCTACTTGACTAGTTAGAAACATGGCAGATTTTATCGATTTTGATGCCGACGAATCCAGCGCGCGAAAAATACGTCACAGGCACGTCATATCCCGCATAGGTCAAAGGTGACTGTGCACAGCGCCCGCAATGTGTGACATTTTACCTTTCTCGAACAGCAAAAGAAACATTTCGTCGCGAAATATAAGTCCAGGTGGGAACGCGTGGTAGATTCACGCTAAGGAATGCCGCGGTAAGTTTCCGCGTGGCCGCGGAAGAAAAAGTCCAATGGGAACACGGCTTAAGTCACTTTACATCCCTCCAAAAAACCAACTTCAAACAACTATTATTTCTTAAATTTTTAGATTTGAACAAAGAAATTGACTGGAACAGGGCTTGAACCTGCAACCTCCAGAGTTCAGATTACCATTCTGGTGCTCTACCAACTGAGATACCGTACCATCTCTGTGTTGGCACTTGGCAGCTCAGACCCCCAAATTTGTCAATATCTTTGTTCAAGGAGTGCAAGTCAGAAGCCATTTCTTTCATTTACTTTCTTTTTTAAAACCTGCAGTCAGCATGCACTTCAGTAACATTGCACACTTCTTATTTTGTGCAAACTCAACATATTTCTTTTTTAATCAACACTCAAAGCACTTTCACTCAATCACTGTCTTCAAAACTGGGCTGGCACTGCATCAAGAAATCACAGCAGAGAGATGCAATTCCCCTTTTAGGCACACATTCCTTTTTTCATCTCCACTCCAACCTTAATTCTATGGGCATTGATTTGTTTAATTCCCTCTAATCACTATATTAACCTCCTTCAGCACACTCTCAGTAAACTCCCTAGCCAATTTAGCCACCACTAATTCATTTATCTCAGGTCTAAGGTAGTTTCTATTCTTCAAAGGTTTCCTCAATGGCCAGAAGAATGTCTCTGCTCACATGAAAGCACCTCAAAATCAAGGAAGTCCACATCAGCCTTGAAGCTGGGACAAACAAATCATTGATAGGTGTTTCATGTGGCATAATGAATACAATTGGTACACACAATGCAAGCTTAAAGGGGCACTATGTCCTGGAATCGCCAAATTGGGCTACAACGCACATTTTGAATTAAATTATGTTCATCAGAAAGACCATGATGTTCATCAGAAAGATCAGTCTGCATATCGCAAGAACCATAGTGTAGAGACACTGCTTCTAAACCTGTCCGGTGATATTTTGTGTGGCATGAATGACAGCAAGATTACGGCTCTTGTTTTATTGGACCTGTCCGCTGCATTTGATACAGTGGACCACTGTATTCTTGCCAGCATTCTATCCTCACTTGGTGTCAGAGGAACAGCTCTAAATTGGTTTATTTCATATTTGCTTGATCGCCAGCAGTCAGTGTGTATTGGTCAGACCAAATCAGAGCCTGTACATGTAGAATGTGGTGTTCCACAAGGTTCTGTTGGAGGACCACTTCTCTTTTCAATTTATCTGAGTAGACTTGGTTATAAATGTAATCAGCGGTCACAATGTTAATTACCATTGCTATGCTGATGATATCCAGTTATATGTTACCTTTAGTCCAAATCAAGATGATGCAATTTGTAATTTAAAGAAACTGGAACAATGCATTGAAGATGTTAGAAAGTGGATGGTGGTAAATTCTTTGCAACTTAACGATAGCAAATCCGAGTTCATTCTCTGTGGTTCTAGAGCACAATTGGCTAAGATTGATATTACTAGTATCCATGTCGGAAATACAGTCATCACTCCTAAGGCATCCTGTAGAAATCTTGGAGTGATGATTGATTCTCACTTTTCAATGTCAAATCAAATTTCCAATGTTTGTAAGTCAGTTCGTTACCAGCTTCGTAATCTTGGTTTAATCCGTAAGTACTTGACACGATCGGCCACAGAAAAACTGGTTCATGCACTTATATCATCTCGCCTGGATTTTTGTAACTCTCTTTTGTATCATTTACCTTCATCTCAAATTTCACGTCTTCAGAAACTACAAAACTGTGCAGCTCGTGTTGTAACTCGTTGTCCACGTAAAACTCACATTACACCTATTCTACATTCGCTTCATTGGCTCCCTGTTCTACAACGAATTGAGTTCAAAATTCTTCTGACAATATTTCACATTCTACATGGCTCTTCACCAACATACAACAGCAATGTAATTAAATTACAGCAACATGGCACTCGTTGCCTTCGCTCTTCCAGTGCTTGCCAGCTGATAGTTCCACGTACCACCAACACTTGGGGAGATAGATCATTTTCACATGCTGGTCCATTCCTGTGGAACAAACTTCCCCAGGCCATCCGTTTACCTACAAGTCTCTCTGACTTTAAAATCGCTCTAAAAACACACATGTTTAAGCTGTTTTTGTCCTAAGTGTTATGTTTTTCATTGTTATGCGCCATGAGCGTCATTAATGACGGATACCGGCGCACTATAAATATTCGTTATTATTATTATGATGTTCATCAGAAAGATCATGATGTTCATCAGAAAGATCATTCAAAAGTATGGTAGGATATAAACATTTACACACTAAAACCATCCTTTTTATAAAATGGGCATTTTTGTGTTATTCTCGTCAGTGAGAAGGGGTTTCTGGAGTCAGAAAGGTGACACCGAAACTTGAGCTGTTTGAGTGTAGTCTGATTTTAGCTGGAAAGTATTCGCCTTTTTGCGGATGTGTAAGAAACCTCATTTGTGCATTGGTGCCTTGTGCAATTTATAGAAGAGACACAACGACAGGAAAAAACGTATGCGTACACATACCGATGTAAACGACCGATTTTGTTGTTGTTGTTGTTTTTAATCGGGAACGGTAAGACATTAGGTTGGTTTCTATAAGGTTGGTTGAACAATACGTTTAAGATAGAATAGGTAAACAATCTAAAACATGATATTTTGGGGGATTTAAGGACATACTGCCCCTTTAACTTGTTTTTTCATTTCTTCAAAACTTATTCATTTCTTCAAAACTACACTTCAAACTTTCTGGAAGCAGGTGTTTTAGATAAAGTTTTCCTTGGACTTGAGGGGAAAACACTTTATTTCAACTGGAGGAAGTTATTGGTCAGCCTTTTATTAAATGTAAAATGCAAATTCTTTCCTATCTTTTACACCAGTCACCAATACCTTGGATGTCTATATAAATGACGTCCTTTTTATTTCTATGGTTCTCATATCTTTTGGGCTTTAAAGTTGGACCGGCAGTCCAAAAAATAATAACAAATTTGAAGAAAAGAAATTAGCAGTTCTACCTGATTAAGATGGACAATTTTTGATGAAAAGTGTGTATTGTGTCCAGTTTTGTTTACGTGCAGTGAGTTTATCACGAGTTGATATCACTGCATACAAATAATCAATTTTTGGCAAGATGCAGTCCACTTCTGCACAATGCAGCTCACAAACATTTTAGCTGAGGTAGCAGTCCTAAAGGCAACACATCCCTCTAATTTCATCTTCTGGGATTCCACAGGTTGTTGAACGCCACATTTTGTGCATAAACTAATTATTTTCAATAGGTTTTTAACTTACACAGAGCTGGTTTGTATACATTTACGATTCATTCTGGTTTTTTTTGTAAATGTACATTTTTGTTATGGGGTTCCAAATAGGGTCAGCGGTAATACAAAAAAATGAGACACCTTCATCCACTTCTTACTTCAAATATAACCTCATGCTTGTATTTTCAAATTTCAACAGGATAGCAAAGATTTATACCACATAATTATATACACATGTATGTAACCCACCCACCCACCCACCCACCCACCCAAGTGTGTAATGGCCTTCGATCGTGGACGGGGTATTGTCCGACCGTCTTCCCTCTTTTGTTTATACTCTAACGTTTTTTGATGATCGCCATAGGATTTGTACACGGGAAAAGATCGTGGACGTTTTGTCAATCGTGGACCCATTGTTTGACTCCCAATTCTTTTGTCCGACGACCACGATTGCCGGTCATTACACACGCACCACCACCACACCCCCCCCCCCCCTCCTCTACACACATGTAGCTCAGCTCCCTTATCTTGCATGGCCAGCTGGCTGTGTTGTCATGACAACTGGCATAATCTACACACCACATGGCCTGCACATGCTAATTAAAATCTCTTCTGTAAATAACAATAAACAACTGTCTAACCATGGTCCAACAGTCTTTTCAGTGGAAGCTCAACTATAAACATTCAATTACTGTACTGTACTGGTACATATACATAATTAATGGGTGCAAACAGTTGGTGTCCCTGGCTGAGGTTTTACCATGGAGGAATAAACTATTTATTCCTCCATGGTTTTACCTATTACCACAATGTCAGGGAAACCATAGAGAAACCTTGAACACTCATATAACAGCTAAGCAAAGCTGGTTTATATTTAATACAAATCTATAATCAATAACATTTAACACTAGGTAGTTTGTTGAAGCAGACACTGGCTACATATTGCACATGTTGGAACTTGAACAATGAATTTACAAAACAAAGAGGCAATAGTGTTGAATTTTCTAGTGTTGAATTTTCTACTGTTGAATTTTCTACTGTTGACTTTCTCTATTTCAGGGTGGTCAAAAGATGGAAAATTTTGTTGGAAAGGAAACGATACCAAGATCTCCAGCAGTTTTGGTTCTTATATTCCTCCATGGTTCCAGTACTATTTTGTGAAATTTGAAGTCAGGGGCTTCACTGGAATTTTTTATTTTTTTGCTGAAATCTTGTTTAACCATTTCCGACCATTTAAGACATTTCCGGCCTTGCTCGTAGACGTGGCGTGTTTATGCGTCATCCGTTTTGAATCTGGGGAAAACTTTGCGTTTATATACGTCATCCGGCGCGACCTGGTTAACAATAAGGCTAAATCATTTTCTACTTCAATTTTGAATATAATTGTTGTTTTAAGCAATTTTGTGAAACACCCTTTCACTTTTAGCTAAATGTGCCTTCCTCAAGCAATTATATGAAGACTGTTGCACACATAATACTAGTACTACATGATGTCATCATCATTGTGACGTGATGCGATGTAGAACACAGCTGTGCCGACAGGGCGGCAAAACAGGGGCGGCAGACTGGGGCCTCTTGACCAATAGGAATGGCTAAACCACCTCTGGTACCCGTGTGATATGAATATGAAATGAAAATCAGACTCCTTTCCCATGTATGTGACCTGTCATCACAAAATGAGCGTAAAGTCGGCAAAATCAAAAATTGAGATAGTATTTCTAAATTCTGTGGAAACAGAGCTTTCCAATGGTATCACTTGGAGGTTTGATACTCAATATTGTTTTTATTTTTATTTTTTAGTCTGGAGTCTTAATACAGAGATTATGAGAAAACGGGCATTTCTTGCGAGAAATTGTGTGAAAGGCATAGAAAGGCATAGTCAAAATTGTCTCAAAAACTAATTTTGTTTTTATCTGATCGTCCTGAAAAATTGTTGGGGATTTAGTCTTTAAAAAAACCATATAATCTCAAAATCGACCACCCCTTTAAATTTTGACTTTGACTGGCCGTACTGGGAAATCACTTCGTGCGACTTTACGCTTATTTTGTGATGACAGGTCACATATTATCGGTTCCTCTCACGTGACCGGTCACTCTCCTAATTATCATGATCATCACTTAATAAAGCATGCGCTCAACACTACCAATGAGTCTGTATTTCATTGAGTAAAATTCATGCTACTGGTACACCAGTAAACATACTTATTAAATATCTTGTAGAGTTGATACCGTAGCTTCTGATTAATTAAGACTCGATCATGCGGATAACCAATGGTAATGGACCGAACCTTTGGCTCGGTCCACAACTATCAATCATGCAGTAAAGGTCCGGGTCTAATTCACACGGTTATTCCCTTAAATAACCTACATTGTGTATATCTTTTTGAAACTCACCAAGTTGAATTTAAAAATCACTGCTATTGCTAGTGAGTTTCAAATTAAACACAATGAAGGTTCCAAATACCTTTGAACATCAGAGCCCAAAATAGTATACTGATGACCGCATGGCCATAAACAGCTGCCCACGTATTAACACGACCACAAAAGAATAACCAATAATAACCTTCAATGAAAACTGGCAGTGGCACTGCACTGGCGGCAGTGAAATACGGACAAAAAGGACAAGGCTACATACATGTAGGTCAAATTATTTTGAAAAAAGCTTATAGGGTTTTAGTATAATCATGGAGAAATAAGTCACATAATTGGGGCGTTTTCACTCCTTTTTTCAAATTTTGGGTTTTTCTGTTGTTTAGAAAAATTCCAAAATTTAAAAAAAAGGAGTGAAAACGCCCCAATTATTGGGTCTAGGGTTTTACTAGTATTTTGTATTTTTTTTTTTTAATTTTAAATCGACAACAAAATGAAAATGATCTATAGCCATAATTTTAAATGTATGATTGACCATGGAGCAAACTAGTTTATTGCTCCATATGGATTGACACACCATAGACATGGAGGTTTTCCTCCATGTCTAGGGACACACACAGTGTCAGTGGCCAATTTCACAACACTCCAGTCGACCACGTGTCTTGCCTAGTTTATATAGGTCAATAATTTACCAATATAGACCGGAAGGAACAATGGTGTGATTTTTTTAGGAGGCAAATTCAGAGGTTTATTTGTACCTCAAAATACACTTTCTTGTAATATGATATGGAGAGGAAAATACAGATATTGAGAAATGAATACAGGAGTGACGAGACGATTAAAAGTGGTATTTGACTTACGTTTTCCGTGCTTGGTAAAAGAGTATTCGTCAATCCAGGCGTGCTTACAATGTGTAGGTACTGGTGTGTTACATACGGGCCGGCCGCGTGTTGGATTTGCACAAAGACCGCAGACTTTTACAAGCATATCCGATACGGCACATGTGATTTATCTCGGCCCCTATACCGTGCACGTGTATTATCATAAGAGCCCGTGACGTATGACGCTACCCGGTCGCCTAGACGATCACAGTGCCCCCAAAATCATTCGTGTTTTCTGTAAACATAGCACTGTTTTTCAACATACCTCTGGAAAATTGCGACAGAAAGGGAAAATAAATAATACACGTATTTCCACACACGTTTCTTTGTGTGATTATACTGAACTAAAACTGTTTACATGAGAATATTGCGGATTCACCTGGGGATGAAATCGGGTGATTGAATGATAGAAGAGCCAAAGATAGCGTGATAGCAACCAATCACCGCCCTTCCGTGCACCTGCTGGGGTAATCCCCACGTGCTATAAACGGTTCGCGTGGCGGGTGTTTTGTTTTCGATAGAGCAAGTTTCCTCTTTGTTTCGTATTATCTGCTGTTAAACCAGTTTAAATTGGTAAAAGAATTATTTATCATTCAGGTCAACAATTTTAACTTTACAAAGAACAAGGCCTCAACGGAATGCTCAAAATAATATGACAACGCGGTCGTTTCAGTTGGTTTTAACTCACCGAAATAATAACACTAAACAAAGTACAAAGGATCATGAGCGATAACTATCCATTCATTTGTGTATTCGGTAACATTTTACTGATTGTTTATTCTCTTTTTTAACACGTTAATTTTAAAAAAATGAGTAACTGTTGGCAAGTTCTTTCTATCTTAGTGCTTGAGTCAAGCACATTAGACAAATGTATAGGTTTTCCCGGTCAATTTATGCAAATAAGCAGCCAATTTTATTTTCGTGATTTATTAAAACGATTTTGCCTCTCCAGTTTTTACTATAATTACAAATTCAGAATTCGGGGATTTAACTTAATTTCGAGGCATTCAAATATTTTTGGCAATGTGTTCCATTTAGCATATGGTTTTCCTTTTTACGCACAATCATCAATCAATATTTAGCAAACCTAGTTTCACTGTACATTTTTGCAGGTTTGGTTTTTTTCAATTTCGTAAAGATGCAATCAATTTTACTAAATTAGAATTCAAATAAGTACAACAGAAAAAGCGAACAAACGGAACAAATTGTCCTAGACAAACACAACATCATTAATTATATTAATTACATTAATGATGCAAGGGGCAGAAATCTCAATAGTTGCATTTTGCGTTTTCACGAAAAGACACAAACATTACTGCCCTTTGAACGTCAAGGGTCACGGGGAGATTGTCGTTTTCACGAAGAGCCACACATCTTTACTAATTAATTTACGCTAATTAACCACCGGGTTAATTATAATTAGTGGGTTCGTGTAAAAATTCACTTCTCGTAGAATCATGTGGTTTCCTTACTGCAAAGTTGTTGTTGTTGCAAAGTAGTTTCGATTATCTCGCAAACGCTTTTTCTTCAAAATCCACGTGTGGGGCTCTTCGTGAAAAACGGTGACGTTCTTACTCGGGGTGGGTTTTCACGAGGCACGCGAAAGATGCGAATGCCGAAAAATGGCAAAGTCCAACATTTGGCGAACGTTTGGAACCTAAAATACGAATGTTTCACGTTGTCATTTTTCGGCAATCGCATCCTTCGCGAATTGTTCGCATGCCCCGTGAAAACCCACCCTCGGATGCGTCGTCAATAATTGCTCGCGAGTCGTTTTTAGTTCAGCGGGAATTTCAAAAAAAGTTCCGTTTCCAGCATTCCGGGTTGTGATTTGCAGACTCGTGATTTGCCCTCGAAAATGTCTAAAAAACTTCGTCATATGCGCACGACCTACTCACGACGTGCGTGATGTTTGCAAAGTCTTCGTGAAACCTCAAACAGATTCCGACAGTTTGGAGACTGTCTCGCGCATGTCTTGCGAAAGCAGCGAAGTTCGTCCGATCATTTCTCGAGCCGCTATTCACGAACTGTTCGCGTACTTCTTGAGAACACGGTGACTTCGCCGAACTCAATGATTCCGCTTTGACGCAAACATTCTGTCTCCCTTTTATCTTTTTGTTGAGGTATCGCTACTTTTCTGCATTATACTTTATGGTTAAATGTATGTTAGCGTACAACATCAGTGTCTGTAACATTTTAAAACCTAAATTGTTTATTGATTGCTTACATGTGGTACATCATTGTTATGTGCATGCACCATTTATATCTCTATAGATAAATGTTTTTTAAACAAAAAGTTAAAAAGCTATTGTCATACAGCTTCCTCGAATAAACGTGCAACAACTCACTGTTTAATTTAAACACACAGAAGTTGAAATTCCTTGCCCATAAACGAAAAAGACAACAAAAATTTGCAACAAATTCATGTGCGCTCCGATGAGTCTTGATTTGATTATATCAATTGTAGATAAGCCTATGTAGTAGAAATTCAACTGAAGAATTGTGAAAATGTAAATTTGAATGCCGATAAAATGAAATAGAATTACTAAAACGAGTCTGTGTGCAAACAAAATTGAATGCAATAGTATCTAAAAAGAACAAGTAGTTTGATTGATTCAGTGTTAATATAATTCAGTTAATTTGTGATGAAATTGGCCGGGAAAACCTATCTCAACAAACGAAATAGTGGTTTGGATTAAAATTCGTGCGAAACAGAATGACGCGGTGATTAAATTAGAAGCTCCTTTGCAGAAATTGACCGAGAAACCTTTAAAAGGATTTTGTTCTTATTTTCCCTCTATTTCTCTTTATTGCTTTTTATTATTATTATTATTATAAGTTTTCCCGGCCAATTTCATCACAAATTAATTCAATTACATTAAAAATTCACACACTCCCCTCTAATCCAATCAAACTAGGGTTTCTTTTTACCTACTATTGCATTCAATTTCGTGTTTGTGCACACATGATTGCGTTCTTTTCATTCAGGTTCGTTTTAGTCTTTCTATTTAATTTATCGGCATTCGATTCAAGACTACATTTTCACCATTCTTCAGTTGAATTTATACTACCCATATCTACAATTGATGAAATCAAATTAATACTCATCGAATTAAGCGCACATGAATGTATTGCTAGTTTTTGTTTTCTTTTTCGTTTATGGGCAATGAATGTCAACTTCTGTGCGTTCAAATTAAACATGAGTTGTTGCACGTTTATTCGAGGAAGCTGTATGACAATAGCTCTTTTACTGGTACTTTAGTTTTTCTTGTTTCTTGTTTTATTTACGTCATGTGTTTTGTCTTAAATTGTTCATTGTGCTTTGTTACCCTATGATTAAAAGTTGGACACACTATTGATAATTGTTTGAATTACCATGAATAGTAAATATCGTTTCACTGACCAGTCTAAAGTTTCACGATCATGGATGCTAAAAAAGCAAGAAAAACAGAGTTCGTTTTCAACCGGCGTCGGGCAGTGGTTCGTAATGTTGTTCTTGGTTTTTTCGCGATCGCCGTCCGGCGATCGTGAATTTGTTTCTTTTCAATTCGATTTTTTGGAACAATTACTAGATATACAGCGCAATCCCATGGCTGGATGCCCAGAATCATTATTTACTTTAAAAAAAGAAAGAAATTTCTTTATAATTCGGTAGTAAAATGTTTCGATTTCTGCAAACGGTGTATCCTACTTTTAAAGTTAAAGCATGTATACCCTGTATGTAAAAGACGTTAAAAAAGTTATGTTGATATACGTTTGAAATGAAAACAAAATCATCGCTATAGCTGTGTGATCGTCTGCACTGGTCTTTAAATTTCATCTTTATTTCTGCTGATGTTCGGACCATGTCAAATTCAAAACTAGCAAATGTGTTTAAGGGGGAAAAGGGTCTTAACGGTATCAGGGAGTCGTTATATAAAATTAACCAAAACTAAAGGTAGGCTATATAAGGCCAATATAATGTGAAAATATCTGCCTTTATATCGAATTTGAATGTAAACATTTGATTTTGTTTGCCAATTTGATGAAATTGAATGGTTGACCCACCTCTTGTTGATGGCTTTTACAAAAGTGAATGATCTTTGCGACCTTGAATGATCTTATTTGGCCAGTGAATGATAACTGCTGAAATGGAATTACTCCTTTTGACTGTTGAATGCTGACGCAATGGAGAATTCATTTTCAAACAAAATTGTATGCGCCGGATATTAAATTGAATTAATCTGTGTTTAAATTGGCCGGGAAAACTTATATTTAATCGGACAAATTGCAAACACACAAGCAATCCACAAAATGAACCGAATTAACTAAGTCAAGCTGGCCAAGATTGAACAAAGTATAATAAAACACTATGACTCGAAAGCCTGTTAATCCTTTGAAGGAGTTGCCTTTTACTGTCGTCAACATCCTTACCATTTTCACTATATTATATTAGCCATCTCAGTCTGCATACCGCTAATTAGCATTCATTTTCTGACATCGCATCAGATGTGGATTCATAACCTAGCTAGCTCTGTTCTCTCTTCAAGCAGGTACACTGATGACAAGGAGACATCATGCACCAGGACGGGCCTACGGGCGAATACAAACGAAGCACTCCACAAACATAAGCGATATCTCCACGTTACGGAGCGACGCACGTTCCCGACGCACCGATCTGCATCCTCTGAAGCGTAGGTTGCCATGGCAATCATCATCATCACACCCGGGGGGTAAGATAGCGCAGTACCCCGCCTTCGAATTTCACTTCCTTTTGTTCCTCGCTGTCGAAACTAGTGCAGTTTACTTGGCTGTGCACCGCACGCTGGAGCGCGCCACGCGCCGCTACGGCAGCTAGGGGAGCCGGCTCGGAACACCTCGCGGCAAAATCTGGGTCGCGTCTCCCGCTCTTGCTTTTTTTTTTATCGCTGGCAATGGCTTGGGTTCCCTGACGGAAAGTGGTTCTCTGTACTGATAAATTATTGGGTTTCATTCAATTATGAGGAGAAAGTGCCAGGCGCCGGGGTTGGGGAGAGAAAAATCAATGGCGCTGGTGTTTGCATTTATGTATTTAATATCGCGGGAATGGGGACGCAATCTTGCCATCCTCGGCAGGCTGTAGTTATCGCATCGATGGGCACTGCATTGTCCAATCGGCCGTACGCTACCGCTGTTGGTGTTTGTACACAGCTTGTGTATTAACTTCGCATGGACGGCTTTGAGATCGAATTAAAAACAATCAGTGAAATACTTTATTTGCTTTAACACGACTGTACTATTCTTGAATAAACAAACCTAAAGCAGGAAAATACAGGAAATACATTCTAGAGCCTAATGTAAAATTAGAACTATAATCTTCCAGGACATACAGTACCCCTTTAAAACAAATAACAGTTATAAAACAAATGACTCGTGTTGGGAACCGTTTTTCCTAATGTTTATATTTCCAAACGCATCTCAACGGCATTTTACAAAACCTTTAACAATGAGGTTTTCTTAAAGGAAATCGGGGGATTAGTATGGCTCTCGAGGCTTTCTTAACCTCGTGTTATTGTTTATACTAGTTCCCATTGTTCCTAGATCCTGCATGCTCAACGCATCATTTCAATAGATAATTTATGATGGGTTATTATTATATATTTGAAACCAAGGATCCCTCAAAAATGCCCAAGACACTGTAGCTCGCAAGCCTGAAGAAACCTGTAGAGAGAAGACAATGAGAAGAAGGGAAACCCCAGAAGAATATCCTGGGGAAAACCCACGGAGTCAGGCAGGGACTGAAAACGGTCCCAATCCACATATTTGCCCAGGCCGGATTCGAACCTGGGTCATAGTGGTGGAAGGTGAGGAAAGAACCGCTACGCCAACCTGACTCCCCCTCACATATATAAATCCCATAAAACAAATTCCTTGAAAAGGGTGCCATGCCAACTTGGCACCTCTTCAATTATCAGATTCGCTGAGTACTGATGTAGCATGATTTTCACTCAATGAAATACGTACTCATCGGTAGTTTTGCGCATGCTTAATTGAGTGATGATCATGATAATTAGGAGAGTGACTGGTCACGTGGGAGGGTTTAACCAATAATAAGAGACATGTGACCGAGTTTCCACGGGAGTCTGATTTTAATATCACGTAAAACGGGTAACTTTGGCAGTTTGAGCTAGGGCAGTCAGATCGTTTTTAGGGGTAAATATTATTTTGTGCGATTTAAACAATATCACATAAAATCCAGTTTGATATTATTTATTATGTGTAAACTAGTTTTTTTGAACATTTAGAAAGAAAGAAAATCCCACCAAAATACAAGTAAAACCATAAGATAAACAATATTTGATGTAGTGCCAAAGTTATACCCCTGGGTACCGGGTGTCATTTTACGAAAATTTTGCCCCGTTGATGGACTTTGTAACAGACAAGACCAGCCAATGCACCGTATCCCTCACGCACAAAATCAGAAATCATAATAATTTTTCAAATAATTGTTAAAATATTAAAAAAACCAAAAACACGACTGGTGTAATCGCTTTGAACATTCACCGTCAATAAACCGTGTTGTTTTATTTTTTTCTACAAATTCTAAAAGCTGTACTTTTGAATCACAACTTATTTCTCATAAATTGTTCATAATTATAGGTCTTCCCGGCTATTTAAAAAAACAATAATTTAAATTCACCAACTCTCACATTCAATTTCTCCAACGAGAAAGAGATGATACACAATATCTAACTTCTACACAGCGACAGAAGCGAGAGGGGTGTTTTCATAAGAGCGGCAAATGGGCTTACTAAATAATGCAGCATTTATATTGTTGCTTCACTTGGACGTTTATTGGCCCCGAGCCGAGTTGATCTTTCATTGTGCTAATTATAATCCTCTAAACTCCTCTTGAATCCAATTTAATTCAGGGGTGTTTTTCTTTCGCTTCTTTTTCCTGGGTGAATTCGATTCTTCGGCGTTGCAGTTGCAAAACGGGAATTGTATCTTACCAAGTTGGCACAAGTTATGTCTGTTCCTGCTATATAGTGCTACATCACATTATGTCGGGTGAATAAGTATTAATTACGAAGCATATAGCCTCATCCTCACGAGATACGAACCGTACATGTACATAGACATTTGTGCATTCGTATTCGCTTTTTGGTTTTCTGGTTATTTTTTTTACATAGGCCTATGTGGCTAACAATCAACCTACCTTCCCGAATCATCTAATTAGGCCATCAGCCTCGGGTCTAAAATCGGGCCACCGGTATCACAGCTGGGTGTTATCATGATAACCTTTACATTTTTTGTTTCCAAAATGGCCGCCAATTATGCTCGTTTTGTTATCATATTCATTATATGTGGATTAACAAGCATTTAGACGGCCATTAAAACAAACCCGATAACAACATAGTATACACCCAAAATGCTGCCACCGCTACAATAAAATGCTATTGCATATTTTCCAACTACAGTGGGTGCATACCTTGCCAAAAATCGCCATGGGCATTATATCCCTTTATCTTTACCGACCAATTTTCAGGCTGATGATGGCCTAAATTTAATATCACATATGAACCAATGATGGAACATCATGGTGTTGGCCATTGTGTCCCCGGCATCTCATGAATTATTAGTAGGTTTTTAGGGGGATGGATGTGTTAGGTAACGATTGTGTGGAGTTTGTAAGGTATAGGGACAAAGGGTGCCACTATTAATAAACCACATGCTGGGTATATACACAATCCTCTTTGCAGAAGTGAAGGAATTGGAAGAATTCAAGCTGTACAGAATATTATGGATTTATGGCCAAAAGTGTGTAGCTAATTTTGGAAGATATAATTATTATGTAAAGTTATGAGGCTGAACCTTGTGTTGTTTATGCTTAGTCTTGCATACATTAATAGGATTACACTGCCTAAACCTACAGCGACTGCTGGAGGATTTTGTATTGAGGCAATGGTCACTCCAATAGATAAATTAAAGACCAGATTATTTTGGAGGATTGATGTTGTTTTTACATGATGGAGGTAGTATGGTTTTTCAGGATTGAGGGTGCATCTTACTGGGTAAAGATTGTTGAAAAGAACAAAAGATCTGTAAAAGAAAAGTTGTGATACAAAATCAGGTATTTCAAATAAGGACAGAATTAACTTGGAACAGCAAAAGAAATATATGAATGGCAGCAAGTTATTTATTTCATTCGTTTTATTTTATTTATTAGAAAACAAACAAACCAGCTTGGATATTTTTACCATAAAGTCTCATTTAAAGATTTGTTAACATTTTGGTAATATAGATTTTTCCAGCTATTTTAAAACATTGGGTGAGGGTACCTAACTACAAAAACACGATTGGTTTTCTTGATTTGTTTTTAGCATCTTCAAACCCAAAACGTCAAACAAATCAGTGTAACAATATTTGCTATAACATACTATAACAAACTGTAAAAAATTACAGCAAAAGTAAATGATGAACATTTCTGTTAAATAGAGTGATCAAACAATAAAATTGAATGATAAATGACTAAATTGGTTTGGTAAAGGCGTGCAAATTTTTTTTCTTGGACGAAATTGAATTTGAGAGTTGGTGAATTTGAATGACAAATATTTTAAAATAGCAGGGAAACCTATACATGTAATGGTGCCTTGGCAAAATCAAAGAAATGCAACTTTTGTATACCCTTAAAAAAATATTAAAATTATTTCTCAAAATATTTTCATAAACCAAAATTAATAAATTAAAATATGAAAGAGCATCTCATATATCGTTGGTCTACTTGGAATTACACGATTTGGAAATCCCAATTTTAAATTACTTGCAATTGCAAACACAAACGCGGTTGTGCATATATCATGCACATGTACTGTATACAGTACACCCACTAGTCTTAGCCCGAGACTCAATTAGGATTTTTTTGTGGACGTACAGTTGGTCCCTACGCAATACATAGCACGTGCTTGCCAAACATTTGCCATAGTCTGTCGATAGTGCCCTCTATGGTTGATATGTTGTTTGACCATGGAGAAATAAAGCACGCGATGTACATGTATGTCCCCCTCAAAAAAATTCAGTCTTGGGCCAAGACTACACGCTCACAACATACACAGAACAATGTCAGAACACATGTTGCACCGTGTACAGCTGCAAAAAGGGGTAGGCTTACTTAACCAGTTCGCGCCGGATGACGTATATAAACGCAAAGTTTTCCCCAGATTCAAAACAGATGATGCATAAACATGCTACGAGCAAGGCCGGAAATGTCTGTCAGCAGCGAGCAAGGCCGGAAATGCGTGGGTGTGCTTTCCGGTACTATCGGCCTGAACCCGCCTCAGATCGAGTTTCGTTAAAAATATTCCCGCACGTCGGCTCGGTGATGTTAAAATAATCCCGGCGCAAACTGGTTAAAAGGTAAGATACACTTGGTCACACAGCTTGTCACCGGTGAACTTTAAATTCTCCAGACCAAAGACACTGTTGCTATATCACGTGATTCAGGGCAAGCTTTATACTAGCAACCCCCAGCTCCGGAATGGGTGTCTTTGTGCCATTCTCACCCATTGTGAACGTCTGTTACATAACTATGCAAGAGCTTGCCCTGAATCATGTGATATGGCAACAGTGTCTTAAGGTCTGGAGAATTTAAGGTTCAACTGTGCCAAGCTGTGTGAGCAAGTCAGTGTACCAGATGTTATTCAAATTTAACTCGGGGTCACGCACAAATGGCTTATTAGAATGAATTTTGTCAATCTATGCTCTGGCAAGATCATTAATTATAACTGTGAATAGTGCATGAGATTTTGCCCCTTGACAAAATGATTCATCTTGTTACACTTGTTTTCATGTCCATGATTATATTTCTCTACAGGGATAATCTTGTACATTTTTTTATACAAAATTGTTCCAAATATACATTATATGGCAAAAAAATAAAATAAAAATTACCTTGTCTTCTTGTATTATATAAATCTTTACTAAATAAACAATTTTGTTTCAAACATCTTGAGCTTAATTATATCTTACAACAGTAGAAAAAAATCCAAACCTAACAATTTGAAAGTGTACATGGCTGGAGGATTGTAATGTTATGTCCATATTTACTGTTATTGATTGAATTTACTTATCAGTGAATATGAGTAATTGTTCTACCTACAGCTTTTAATTTAAGGCAATTCCAACATTACGGATGTTACATTCAGAGCCCATTGACCGATTTCAAAAACAAAACAAAACAAAAAAGTTGCAGTTAAAGCAAATTTACATATTTGGTATAATTGTAATGGGCTCCGGGCGAGGTCAAATGAGGGCGTTGTTCACATAGCAACCATTCTTACGTCGCTGGTGTAACGCGCCGCACCGTACGTTTATTTAATATTGTATACAGTGGGATTGCTTTGTTTGGTTGCCGACTCTCTTCACTATGAATATAATAGCCGGGACGCATATACATGACAAATATTCTCGAGATTCAAAACGGATGACACATAAACACGTCACAAGCAAGGCCGGAAATGTCTGTCAGTAGCGAGCAAGGCCGGAAATGCGTGGGTGTGCTTCCCGATACCATTGGCCTGAACCCGCCTCGGATCGCATTTCGTAAAAAATTATCCCGCGCGTCGGTTCGGTGATGTTAAAATAATCCCGGCGCAAACTGGTTAAATCTAAGTCGGGTAAAACTCGCCTTATCTTTCTGCTGAGGGGGTACTTGTGAACGCGGAGCCCATTACAGGACATGGTTAATGTAGTGTTAGTTGAATTAACTAATGAGATATAAGCATTGCAAATAACCGTAACAGACATTACGCAAAAAGGCATACACTTGGAATGTAGTGAACAAAATTGGTGAAGTTTCTGCATGAACGTAACGAACGAACCATGTTAAAGGAACTGGTAGATACAGGTTCACTTCATATTAACACCATTGACATTTCATTTAAAAAAAAAAGCTACTTTGATGTTATGAAAACATGATTGTGTTTTACATGTCTGTTGGACATTTCACACATGTGATAACAAAAACACAGAATCATAGTACCGGTATCTAAAGTTTCATTACAAATAAAAAAAATAAAAAAATCAACTTTTCTTTGCCTTAAAATCAAACACTAACACTTGCACGTGAAAAAAAGATGCCAAAATAACTACCTTACCCACATTCTCTAGGTACATCACTCAAACCAAACTTCACGTGGTCCCCTTTTATTTGATAGAGTACCCCATTGGAAGTAGTCCGATTATCCGACATACCCATACAGGATAACATCTGATATATACAACTAGACATGTTCATTTTATGCAACCTCTCGGGGGTCGGGGGTTGACTGAATTCATTTGAAGAAGAAATGCAGACAAAGCCGTTTGATTTGGCTGCCGTGTTTTTGTAACAAACCGATGGGTAACGGAAGACGCGATATCACGATGGAAAGCGTCTGCTGAATGGACGGAATCTTCAGATCAAAATGCAATCTTGTTTTGCATAATTATCGCCGAGTCTGCTCGCATAACCTCATCCAACAATTAGACTATATTTGAGGTCGCAATGATTGTAAATTTGACAATTTCTAAAAATGTTCTACTTTTTAGCCATGTCTACTTTTGCATAGAATTGTCTTTTTACCTGCTTGAGGTAAACAACTAGTGTAATGTAACATCAACTAGCACCAAAATTATAAAATTTGAAACTTATCTGCCATATGAATAAGATTAAAACTGCTGCAAACTGCTTACTGGCTAGAATGACCTGAAATATACAAATCAAATAAGTTAAGAGGGCCTAATATTAACAAGATCTTTTTCAGAGACATAATGTCTCTGAAGAAGATCTTGTTAAGATCGAAATATTAGGCCATCTTAACTTATAAATCAATATGATTCAATTTATTGAGATTGGATGGCTACGCAATGGGTAAAACTTAACAAATACGTAAATTATCGATAGTTAACAGTCACTCATCCATCTTGACTTGCCTCCGGTAATCTTCTGTGTCCAACTTCTTCCGACCCTGTGACTAAACAAAGCTGGTACTTGGCTCCTACACTGTGGACCTTTACAGCTTGGCGGCAGGACCAGCCAACTTCTTAGCGAACAGCTTAGCGAGCAGGTTAGCTGGGAGTTCAATGTACTCACCTGCCAGGCAAATAAAATGGCAAGACATGGTGATTTCAGGGTTAATCGGTGCAGGAATCTGGGTCTGTAGGGATCAGCTGCACTCTGGTTAGCAGCAGGCTGTCTCCCCACCCCCAGGGCATTATTATCAATACTGTGATCATTCGATCACAATTGAAATTGTGTTAGAAACCATATTTTTAAATTATTCGGGATTGCGTTACTTACGTGATGCGATCAAACAAAATGGAAGTCGAGAATTCTGATTCTGAGATATTGACCAGAATATGTGCTGGAGTGGAATTTTTAATATTGGGTGGTTTTTTTTGGCAAGCACGAACAAAAAATTATTCCTAGCCATTTTTTTACAAGATAAATACAGGGAGAATTGTTTACAATTCGCTGAAAGAATGTATCCTGACGCCCTTTTTATTATATAATTATTATCTCAATGATGGTCAGTCATTGCAAAACATTTCGAATGATATGAATTTGGGACTGAAAAAAATTTCAAATTTTGTTAGAAAATTATCTTTATTCTCTATAGACTTTGTAAACAACCAGAAGTGGTGGCAGTATATATTTTCCATTTCTCAAACAATCTGGTTCCAATTTCACGGCTCTGCTAACCACAGAATTACGGGCTTACGATCACCATTTTGCTCTTATTACCGCACTAGCAAAATAATTATGTGCTAACCCTGTAAGCAATAAATCCTAAGTTACAGGATGTATGCTTGCGCATAAGGCAAAACTCCATGCAAAACCATGAAATACGCTTGCTGTAAGCACATAATTTTCTCCTACAGTAAGCAGGGTTTCATTTGCCAATGATAAGAAACTTTGCCACTTACTTATTTTCTCTGCAATTTGTGTAATCTCCGCTTCAATAAGCGTCAAGCCACTGTAAAAACAATATTAAAAAAAATATTGAAGGAATTACTGAGATGCAGCACCCTCACAAACAGCTGGTATGCCTGTACCGGTACTCACTACTTCTTAAATCAACAGTTTTTTGTTTCAAAATATAAGTTTGCATCAAACGAAAAACGTATCCCAAATGCACGCGAGAATGGAGCCGTTCAGTTCTATTGTATAAGAAGAGTACCGATAAGCAGCCATTTTGAATTAACCCTACCAATCCCCATCCAGTCAAACTCCAACACCAGGTTTTGTTGTGTTATGCTAGGATGGGTACTGGGACGCTTAAACTGATGGTCTTTTACACTAGGTTAAGCATCCCTCCAGAATCAGAGTTTAACAGTTTGTGTGTACAGTTTGCCATATGTGACCCGCTCCATTGTAATCAGGAATAAGTCGCTGAGGCCGTTTTACGCAATCGGCCGTTGAAGTGAACGCATGCATGGGTGAAAATCGTGACCAAGTCGATTTTCTGAACATTGTATTTTTAGGAAGTGTAGTTATAACATATTCTTGTCATTAATGTCTTGTACGTATGTAAAAACGATCAATAAAGATGAAAATTAAGAGGATTTGTGTGTACTGTCCGTATGATTTTGGTCAATTTTGTTTATTTCAAAGCTGTTTTTCGCGGAATGTGGATTCGGCAAATAAATATACACCTGTCATCTTCATCAGACCATAACTCGTTAACCTAAACAGATACACACTTGTGACGGGTATCATTAGAAAGCTTATGAAATCTCCTTTCTCACCATGTGCATATCTTAAAAAGTCATTTTGAGATTATTCCTGATTTCGATGGAGCGGGTCACATATGGTGTTGGAAATTGCTAGGATGGGTATGGGTTCCTAGTAAATTACACTACGGAGTTAGGGTTAAACAAACTGTCAATGTCAACACAAAGTAACCTAAACCTCAAATTAGTGGAAAATGTGTGTTTCGAGACGGGGATTATTTTGACATTGGCCAGACCCAGGCACAGGATTGTTTTTCCCGAACCTTGATCTGAGATAGGTTCAGGCCATCTGTGGGTAGGACACCCTGGTATTTTCAGCCTCGCTTGCTGCGAGCTTGTCGATGTTTCGAAATAGTGATGTCAATATTATTTTAGCCTGAAATTTCATATTTTGTTTTATTACCTGAAAGCTGTGGTCTTGAACAGGGTAATATATGACTTTGTTGAATTCTTCCAAATAGGCACTTGGGGAGACAAATTAGCGTAAGTTTTTAGGTAATAAGGAGACAGTGTCTCCCTAAGTGTCTAGCTACCCTAAAAAACAATATTTGGGAGTTATTTTTGTCCTAGAACGACAGATTTTGGTCTAAATAGCATAAATCCCGAAGATCTTAGAGAAAAGGGTTAGGGTAAACAAGTTAGGACTGTTTTAAGTTTGTGTACATCTCTATGGGATTGTCTCCCCAAGTGCCTATTTGGAGCAGGCTAAATGAACCACTAGTACGTGAATGCAGTTACAATCAGAGACCACAAAGCAAATCGGAAAATGTTACAGTTGTTTTCTGAGGCCGTGTCACACAAAAATGAAAGGCTTAATTGGTTTTTTTTCGGTTTTTTTCTCGAATATTTAGTTTCCAAAATCCAAACTAAATAGTAAAATCTAAACCCAATATTAAACAAAAAAATATGGTTTTAAATCCCACCACCAGCACTCTCCCAGCTTTAGGTTCTTGTTTATTAATTAAACATTTCTTTACTGATATAAAAAGCTGATAAACCAACGTGAGCATCAACGCATGAACACCCATCATCTGGCAGCACTGAATTTCTTGGGCCAATATTCTATGAAATAACACGCTGAAAAGACCATAAGGTCTTGTGAAAGGACGCACCTTTTGGATCTGTTGATACCTCCGAGTTGGATGAGAGATGAGATGGCGTTGCCAAGGAGATTGAGAGACAAGAGGTCGTAGCTCTTCAGGTCACCTGGCGTGACCAAAATTAATATGTACTGCATATTTATGAATGATCGGTTCATATATATGGCTTATTTACGCAGACTGGGAAAGCATTAAAGGGAGGATACACCATTTCAGATATCAAAAATGTTTACTACCAAATTATTAGGAAATATACAACTTATTTGAAAGTAAATAATGATTGTAGGCATCCAGCAAATTTATTGTGCTAGATATCCTGTGATTGTTCTGAAAAATTAAAAAAATTGGAAAAAGTCACAATCGTCGGACAGCAATCGCGAAAAAAACAAGAACAACATAAGAACCTGAATGAAAATAAACACTATTTTTCTTGCTATCAAAACAAAATTACTACCAAATTATTTAGAAATATCTTACTTAGGTAAATAATGATTCTAGGCATCCAGCAAGATGATTCTGCTAGATATCTTGTAATTTTTCAAAAAAATTGAATTTTATGAAAAAAAATCACAATCGCTGGATGGCGATTGCGAAAAACCCACAATATAACAACAAGAACAGCTCAGTGCCCGGACGCCGGTTGAAAACGAACACCATTTTTCTTGCTTTTTTCTCAGCATCCATGATTGTAAAACTTTGAACAGGTCAATAAACGATATTTACTAGAAAATACAACCCACCCAAATCCACCCATTCATGATAATTCAAGCAATGACCAATGGTGTATCCTACCTTAAGAACAAAGTGGTATATCATGGGGTCAGTGGTGTAGCCAATCCCTTTTTTGAAGGGGGGGGGGGGGGGGGCACAAGCAAATATTGGGGGCATCAATTGGGGAGATTCTACAATAAAATGTTCTCTTTTTTCCGATCTTTTTATTCATATTTATTTCAAAAATCCGTACGGTGAGGGAATTAGCATCAAGTTCAAAAGTACTTGCCTGCATATTCCCATTTTGGTTAATATACTTTAAACAAAAATATTGTTTGTGTTGGGTACATTTAACCGAGAGGCACTGGGAATTGAGGGAAAGGGGGGGGCATCTCCTATCCTGCCCCATCCTAACCCTTTGTACATACATGTACATACTTTATTTCCCCTACAAATAATAACAACTGCGCTATGGTTTATTATTAAATCTCGTATTTTTACTCTGTAGGTGATAACTAAGGGTGGGTTTTCACAGGGCACGCGAACGATTCGCGAAGAATGCGAATGTAAAAAAAAATGACAAAGTCCAACATTCGGAGAAGTTTTTATCCGCATGTGTTGCGACACATGAGAACTTTGTGCGCATATTTGGCAAATAATAAACGTCGTGCGACATTCATGCGACATTCGTACATATGTCGCGCGATTATCTTGAGAAAGGCTCGCGTTTGCTTATTTGGCGAAGTCACCTGTTCTCAAGAAGTACGCGAACAGTTCGTGAATAGCTTGAAAAACGATCGGACGAACTTCGCTGCTTTCGCGAGACATGCGCGTGACATTTTCCAAACTGTTGGAATCTATTTGGAATTTCACGAAGATTTTGTGAGCATCACGCACGTCGTGAGTAGGTTGTGCGCATATGACGAAGCTTTTAAGACATTTTTGACGGCAAATCACAAGCAAATCATGACCCGGGATGCTGGAAACAATCATAATCAATTTCAAACTTTTTTGAAATTCCCGACGAACTAAAAACGACTCCTGCGAACAAATGACGACGCTTCCGAACCCCCGCGCATGTTTGGCGAACGTATGGAACCTAAAATACGAATGTTGAACTTTGCCATTTTTTCGGCATTCACATTTTTCTCGATTTGTTCGCGTCCCCCGTGAAAACCAACCCAAAAGGCACTATGCTGTTTTGGGTTTTCGAATACAAAAATAGTCAACCTGCTACATTTCTAGTTGAGAGCCACAATTAATGCTTTCCGAAACCTCCTTTTCCAGAAAATGGAGTGGGTCAACAACCACAACCTGCTCAACAATTTGATGTAATACCTGAAACTTTGCAAGTGACTCGTTGTAAACCATAGCATTTTGAGGTACTGTGTTGTGCGGGCGCTGGTTTGCCATATCGCGAGTTTTGGAGGTTTTTAAGCAGTCACGAGCCCTGTCTGACCAAAAGGCACAATTTTCAGAAGCAGAATTTGATGCTAAACTAAAGATGATGAAACACAATCTGGGCTTAAGCTTTTAGAAATCTTTTGCACAAGTTCGCACAACGTCCCTGTCAAATTTATTTCTTAAAATTGCTACTCGCGAGTATCTGTTCTACTCTTGCCTGAATGAGTACTACAACAATGAACAAATTTGAGTAATACGAGTAGCACAAATACTCACGAGTACTCGAGTACTCGCATTACCCGCCCAGAGGTAATGGAGACATAAACACATTATAGACAAAGGAACTGAATAGGTTCCCACTAAGCAATTCTATAGGTAAGGTTGTCTCCTCAAGGAATTTTGTTCAAAATCTGGTGAAAGGAAGTACGATACAGGGACAAAGAGGAGACATAGCCATGTCTCCACAGGGATGCAAATATGTGACCTGCTCCCACAAAACCAGACATAAGTGTTTTTGTTTTAAAGTGAGATATTGTTATTTCCATTTAGTACACATCTTCAGCTTTCATTTGGTACCTAAACCACCTTTATACCATACATACTTCCAATTTTATGAGGATTTTAAGACTGCGTGTACACGCGATTCTATGGGTCAGAAATCAAATAAATTACCACTTTTAGGACACAGTTTGCCTCAATAAATGCATGATTTTTGTACTTTCTCATTAATAAAGTTTATTTTGTTTAACTGAGGGTTAAAGTGTACATATAAGAGAATAACAAAAAAACGAAAAAAAAAAATTGATGTCCGCCAGATTTTTCACCCCATTTCAACTTTAATGAGCTGTATCGCGAAATAGCCTGTGCGACTTATGTTGGGTTTCGTAGGAGCGGGTCACATATTAGATTGTGTGTACATAGTGTCAAGGATCACACACCTGTTGCTATGAGGGTTGCTATATCCTTCTGTATCTTCTTAGCAAGGGACGGCACTGTCTCAGATGGTAAAGAGGATGGACAGCTTAGCAAATATCGACAAACAACCTGGAGGAAAATATAGAAGGTGAACATTTAACTGATGTTAGGAATACATTATCTGACCTTATGGTTCTAAATATCCTCAGGAAAACCCTGCAGATTGCACTAAAATAATTAGTACAAAATGACCCAGTACAGTCCAGGGTTAAAGGTAGGATACACCGTTGCAGATTATCTTACTTTCTTGAAAGTCAATAATGATTGTAGGCATTTAGCAAAATGATTGCACTAGATATCCTGTAATTGTTCCGAACAATAAAATGTTCACAATAATTCACGATCGCTGGACGGCGATCGCAGAAAAAACAAGAAACTACATAACAACCACTGCCCGACACCGGTTGAAAACGAACGCCGTTTTTTCTTGCTTGTCATAGCATCCATGATTGTAAAACTTCGGACAGGTCAGTTAAACGATATTTACTTTGAAATACAACCCCCCCAAATCCATCCATTCGTGATAATTCAAGCAATTACCAATGGTGTATCCCACCTTTAACCAGTTCACGCCTGGATTATTTTAACATCACCGAGCCGAGGCGCGGGATTATTTTTAACGGGTTCAGGCCGGAAGCACACTCACGCATTTCCGGCCTTGCTCACTGCTAACATACATTTGCGGGCCTCGTGGCTTGTTTATGGAGAAAACTTTGCGTGTATAACAGTACATGTACGTCCTCGGGCGCGAACTGGTTAAGGGTGTACAGATAATTGGACCAACCCAGTAACCAGGGCAGAATGGGTGCAGGAGAATGCACTTATGTGATCTGATGAATAACCTAGTAACCCAGGAATACTCGGGACAGATAGGGGAATTATTTGGGATGAATTGTGCATTTGATGATACAAGCATAAAATTAGGCACACAGAGTTTGTCATGAGAAAGATTTTTGAACATAGGGCCCTCGCAGATATTTCTTTTGAAAAAATATAGATAGAATAACAAGCAATGGCATCCATTTTGAAAAATTTTTTTCAAAATGTCTGCGATGGCCTTATATTCAAATACCTTGCTCATGACATACTCGGACAGTGTGCCAAATTCTATGCTTGTATCATCAAAGGCACTACTGAGTGCAGGAGATTACGATGGGCAGACTATAGCCGGTATAAACCCAGATGGAATGGGTGCAGGGAACTACACTAAAATACTCGGACTGATACCCCCAAAACCGAGAATGAGTGCAGGAGATTAAAATGGTCAGACTAATAGCCAATAACCCAGATGGAATGGGTGCAGGGAATTACACTAGAATACTCGGACTGATACTCAGAAACCCAGAATGAGTGCAGGAGATTACAATGGTCAGACTAATAACCAGTAACCCAGATGGAATGGGTGCTGGAGATTACACTGAAATGATCAGACTTATACCCAGACACCCAAATATTGGGTGCAGATGATTACACTGGAAGGGTCAAACTTACCCAGTAACCCAGGAGGAATGGGTGCATGAGATTACAAAGGAAGGATATCAGCCTGACGCCGGAGGAGGTAACATTGTACAGTGAGCCAGTCACGGAGATGAAACTGGAATTCTGCAGTTTCCGCAGAGTGCACTGAAAATCCTACATTGGGTTACAAAAGTATGTTCTCATTATCATAGTTTTCCTTACGATTGATGTGATAAAAACTAGACTGAAATGTCATATTTGAATTTACTTTACTGTCTTGGACACTGTATTTGGAATGGTCTAGATCGATCACGTGTCTGTTGTATAACAACGCATATCCCACCCCTCGTGTGTTATCACACGACAGCCGCAGTATTGCTCACTGTGAGTTGTATATCATTGGTACCCGCGCAATTTTTACCTGCACACTATTAACGATAGTAAACTGTAGTGGAGCAGCGAAGTTTGTGAGTTCATTTCGTCTGCGTGATTAACGTTACTACAGTAAAATACATGTTTACTAAAACGTTTCGTATCTTCAGTCCTCATAAGCCCTGTTCGCACTGGACTTATTATGATAAAACATACCGAGACGATGGGTACTTTTCCCATTTTAAGTCCAGTGCGGACAGCCTAGGACGTTTTCCTCTCAGTTACTTCTCCTGAGTCCAGTGGTTACTTCTACCGGCCAACTGCTGCCCGGGAAAACTTCCCTGGTCACTTTTCCCTAGACGATAAGTCCAGTGGGAACAGCGCGTGTCGGTAAAAGCGGCCCAGGAAAACGTTCATCCGGCCCCCCAGTGCGAGGTCATGCTACACAAGACACCGCGCATGCGCTCTTTGCAATGTTTACGTGCGGGCACGCTGACGCATGCAAATTGCATTGTGATCACATTCGCATGTGGTTCTGCAAAAAGATTACGTAGAGTTGGGGTTCCTTTGGTCAATATTATGGCAGATATTATTATTGATAGTCGGAAGTTTGATTGGTGCTACCAGTGCATCATTTTCAGACAATAATAAAGAAAGTCAACGTGTCTTATTAAGACGAAGGAAAGCACGACAACGGATGCGTCGGCTAAAAACCGACGATGGCGTCAATAATGCGATCGGACAAAAAAGCGCGCGCGCGCGAATGGGTACAATGGGGTCAATGCAGAAAGGTCACGCAATGCGCCCTCACGAGTCATTATAATGACAGCTCGGCTACTTCTCCCGCGGTCTCGGTAAAATTTTCCCATGTCGAAAGTCCAAGTGCGAACAGCGGTAACATTTGACCATTTTTTATTTTACCATCGTCTCAGTAAAACCTTTCCAAAAAAAAAGTCCAGTGCGAACATGGCTATAGACGTCTGCTGAGTTTTAAGACAGAGGTACATGTATAACAAAACATTTGTTGACTGCTGTGATATGAAGGTTTGAACATTCTCAGGGAACGTATAGCACCCAAGACGAAGGTGCTACTTGTATGCGTCCCTATAAATAAGGTGTTTAAAACGTCATATCCCACATCACAGCAGTCAACAATTGTATATTATTGACTGCCAACTATATAAATACATCAGGTGAACATGAAAAGTACAATTGTGTGTCACCGAGTCGTCTGCATATAGCAATGAACCTGAAGATGACCGACCTTAACATTACAAACAGACCTCATCTTAGTATTAAAAACGGTTGTATAAGCCAGTATAATGTTCACCAGCCCATCGAGTTTAGCATGATTTAACTGCGACACAAGAATGACAAACTGTCCACTTACTTCAACAGTCGTCTTAGGATGGAATGTCAGCTCTCTGTTGAACAGTGAGACAAGGAATTGGTACTTTGCAAAGAGCTCATCTATCAAGAGAAGAAAATATCAGTAAGAACAAACTGTATTATAAAACAAGCACGAATTTCGTGAAGAAGCCACATGGTTGTTTGTTGGTCTAGTTCAATTGCCTTGGAAGCTGATACGACTTCAGTTTTACAACTCTTTCGTCTGCAAATCTGGGCCAGTGGGCTTCCGCTAAACCTACTTCTTAAAGGTACATGGAGTATACACCATTGGTAATCGCTTGAATTATCAGAAATGGGTGGGGGGGGGGGGTGGGGTTGTATTTTATAGTAAATTAACGTTTACCTGACCTGTCCTAAGTTTTACAATCAAGCTAAAAAAAAACAGTGTTCATTTTCAACAGGCGTCGGGCAGTTGTTCTTGTTGTTTTTATTTTATCTTGCAATCGTCGTCTGGCATTCGTGACATTTAAAAAATTACAAAATCGAAACAATTACAGGATATCTAGCGCAATTATTTAGCTGAATGCCTACAATCATTATTTACTTTCAAATAAGTAAGACATTTCTTAATAATTCGGTAGTAAGATTTTTTGATATCTGCAAATGGTGTATCCTACCTATAAATAGGGCACCTTTATGAACAGCAACAACATTGTTTTCCTAACAGTGGTTTTTAAATCTTGTACGCAGTTCCCCTACTACTCCCAAAATGAAAGGTGCGGTGATTTCACAGGAATGTTGAGTCAAGTAAGGTATTTCATAATAATTTGGTATTTTTTTATATATTTTTTTAATTTGCAAATGGTGTATACTACCTTTACAAAATCCTGGCAGCAGGAGAAATCCTGAACCTGACCTTACCTTTGGTTGCAGCATTGAGACCACAGAATGCCAGGGAAACAAGAGCAGACTGGGCCAATGAGGGAAGAAGGTGATTGCGATATGCACCCAACATGATGTACACAGTAGCTACCTGCCAATGTGCAAAGATATTCATGGATAAGCTATTCTGAAAACAAGCTTAATGCACATCATTTTTAACTTCATAATTCTTCAGATGTCTTTTTCAACCTTTGTGTTCCAGAAGTTTCCAGTCTCTGCAGTAGCTGAAATTGTCCGGTTATGATCGTGTTCTAAATGTGACCGGCTCTACAAAGAGGTGTATTAAGCAAACAAAGAAATTGAGTTATATACATTGTTAGAAACCCCACAACGTAAGCTTTCATTTAGTATATAATAGAGATCCATAGCTCCTCCCATTTTGGAGATATGCCGTGTAATTACATATTGATTACTTCCTTGGAGTTCAAATTCCACAACTGAGAAAACAGGCTTTGAAATAGCCGGCTGTGTTGTACTACAACAGAACGATGCACACAAAATGGGATTTTTTCCCACTTTATTTATCAAAATCAACATTTCTTTGAATGAAACCTTAAACTGTAGGTATTAAAGATGTCATTCATGACAAAAAATGTAAATCACATTTTGATGAAATGTTTACCCTTTCAACGTTGAGCGGGTCATTACATGATAGTGCACAGCGCGACTTAATACACCTTTTTGTAGAGCCGGTCACATATAGCAAATATGACACATTTATGATCATGTTCTATAAGGTTACCATTAGTGTTGCCCCATAACTATGCTCTATATATCACCAATGTACCTTTGACATCATATCAAACAATGAATAATTCACCTACATAAGACATATAGCTCTTTTTACATAACTTTGCATGACCTTTCACAATAAATAAGGGTTCTTTCTAGATTAAACCACTGCTATGACGTCACTCTATTGTTAAAAGTGTGGATTTGTATCTACGAATGAACGCTTGGGACAAAAGGTGTGGATTCGTATCTACAAATCTTTAGTAAAGTGTGCATTCGTAACTACGAATCCAGGCTTTTCAAAATGCCCTGTAAACAACTTACTGCCAAATAAGTGCATGTTTGATCACAGTAAATGTAGTGTAGTGATGTGAAAGTTAACTATGATTATAAATCAAAGTTAACATGCGAACATGGGTGCGCACGTGCGTGCATGCGTTAGCCATTTAAAATAATATTATGGAAAAGAATTTGATTGATGCTTTAGATTTACCTTTGTGTTCGAATGAAGAGAAAAGTAGTTGGTTTTGGGTGGTGGAGGAGGAAAGATGTATATGTGTTGGGAGCAGATGAATAAAGTTTAACGTTAGACCGTTGCGTTAGACTAAGATTTTGCAAAGAGAATTTGTCTGAACAGTGACTCATTTAGTCTTCGTGATTTGTTACTCCGATTCCCTCCATACTTCGCACGAAGTATTCTCGCGCCTCTTGGCCGTACTCGACAATAGAGCTCAACACTCTACAGTATCACAAATATTTAAACATTTTAACACCGACATTGCGAACACAATGTATACTATAGTTCGAGTAAAAAAACATTTGTGAACTATCCATGTTGACGCTAAGGCCATGTCTCGCATGAAGCTTTACTGGGTTTTACGGGTGTAGCGATACACATTCTTTATTCAAGTTTCAGTTTTATTCAGTTTTCATCTCAACTATAAACCCAGAGCTTGATTACGTAAGATACTCTAGAAACCCTGCATGTAAATTACGCGTCCAAGACATTGCCACGATACCAGAAAGCATGCATTTTCATGTCCGCTCAACTAGATGACAGTTAAAGCAATGGTTTAAGTCAGAGAATACACAATTCGCAAGTGTGGATTTGTAATATACGTCCTCCGGCGCGAACTGGTTAAGAAATATCTTACTTTTTTAAAAGTAAATAATGATTGTAGGCATCCAGCAAAATTATTGCGCTAGATATCCTTTTATTGTTAAAATTGTTTTACGATCGACTAACGGCGACATAAGAACTACTGGCCAATGCCGGTTGAAAACGAACGCCGTTTTTTTCTGCTTTTCTCAGCATCCACGATGTCAGTTAAATTATATTTACTGTAGAATACAACCCCCAAATCCACACATTCATGATAATTCAAGCAATTACCAATGGTGTATCCTAACTTTAAACCATTGCACAGCTACTCCAAGTTTCATAAAATCGATTGTAAGTTTATTAGCTATTCAATACATTTGTTGCGCAAGTTCTACGCATGGCGTAAGCTACACATTTTTTCAAGAAATCTGCTGCTGGGCATATTACCTCCATGACTTGTTCTTTCGTTGTCACATTCCTTGGTACATTCAGCTTAATGCTGTCCCTGTCTGCAACGGCAACGACATGGTGAATGGCTAGCTGGTCTTCTAGAATGGACTTCACTGTCTTACCAACTAAAAAAAAAACAACATTGTACATAAGACCTAGTCTATCAATCACAGGTCACATCACAGGTCACATCACAGGTCACATCACAGGTCAATCACAGGTCAATCACAGGTCAATCACAGGTCAATCACAGGTCAATCACAGGTCAATCACAGGTCAATCACAGGTCAATCACAGGTCAATCACAGGTCAATCACAGGTCAATCACAGGTCAATCACAGGTCAATCACAGGTCAATCACAGGTCAATCACAGGTCAATCACAGGTCAATCACAGGTCAATCACAGGTCAATCACAGGTCAATCACAGGTCAATCACAGGTCAATCACAGGTCAATCACAGGTCAATCACAGGTCAATCACAGGTCAATCACAGGTCAATCACAGGTCAATCACAGGTCAATCACAGGTCAATCACAGGTCAATCACAGGTCAATCACAGGTCAATCACAGGTCAATCACAGGTCAATCACAGGTCAATCACAGGTCAATCACAGGTCAATCACAGGTCAATCACAGGTCAATCACAAGTCAATCACAAGTCAATCACAAGTCAATCACAAGTCAATCACAAGTCAATCACAAGTCAATCACAAGTCAATCACAAGTCAATCACAAGTCAATCACAAGTCAATCACAAGTCAGGATTGTGACAGTTTGACTTGGGACTTTTGATAGACTTTTAATTGTTATCTTAATTTTAGAAATGTGCATTTTAGAAATTTAGTGTTTGATTATTGTACTTTGGACTTAATCAAATAATTGAATATTCCACATGCATCAATTAAGTTTATCGTGTGCCAGCCTAAAACTGGCCATTGAGCCATATTTACATGCACTTGTGTTTGTTCTAAAATTTACAGTGCTTATTAACCAGTTCGCGCCGGAGGACGTATACACGCAAAGTTTTCACCAGATTTAAAATGGATGACGCATAAACACGTCACGAGCAAGGCCGGAAATGTCTGTCAGCAGGGAGCAAGGCCGGATATGCATGGGTGTGCTTCCCGCGCCTTGGCTCAGTGATGTTAAAATAATCCCGGCGCGAACTGGCAGAGTTGTATGACTCGAGTCCAGGACTCGGACTCGAGTCCGTCTCGAGTCACAATTTTGGTGACTCGGACTTGACTTGAGTCACGTCGGCAAAAGACTCGGACTCGGACTCGGACTACCATGACTCGGACTTGACCTCGAGGACTCGTGACTCGAGTCACGTATTTTCACGAACAATATCTTTTTTAGTTTGTTGTAAATATTAAAAACAATTCCAATGATCCGATCGTCATGCACATGGAGGAATATTAACGTTTAGCACACGAAATAAGCAGTTACACTGATGTTGCAAGTAATAGTGTTCGTGATTACTGTGTTGCTATGGCCATGTAGTGTACAGCGCACGTACATGTACATGTGTATGTTCAATACGCATAATAACACTGGGATATATTTCTGTAAAGCATTATTGTGCACGACACCAATATTAACGCTGGTATTCTGTCAACCTTAACACCATAGCCACTGCTTGATGCATATTACCAGGGAAATAGGAATTCATCTCCGGAATCCGAATGACGGCTTTAGCTGGCTGCGGCTATATCGCTACCTCTTTTTAATGTTAAAACATAGGCGGCTTACGCGCTGATTTAGCCATAGACGCAACCGAAGCTGACCATAGTCTGGCATGTCCGGTACCTGTAAAAACACCTCCTTTATATTGCACTGAGATGGCTGTGTGTTGATTGCGATCAATAGAGATCCAGTCATCTAAGTGAACTGGTTGAAGTATTTTAACTATTTAATTATTTAAACAAGTGACTCGTGACTCGGACTCGGACTCGAACCAAGTGACTCGTGACTCGGACTCAGACTCGGACCAAGTGACTCGGGACTCGGACTCGAACCAAGTGACTCGTGACTCGAACTCGGATTCGGACCAAGTGACTCGGACTCGAACTCGGACCAAGTGACTCGGGACTCGGGACTCGGACTCGACATAGGTGACTCGACTACAACACTGCGAACTGGTTAACAATAACTTTCCCAATTCCTTCAAAATGTATATGATGACTTGGGCCATGACTTGGGGAATCTGACTGATTTTGTACATCATAGAGTAAGTGGTTTTTATGTAATTTAAGCCCATCAAACTCAAACTCAACTAACACTTCACTCGGCACGAATTTGTGACACCATAGCACGTTTTTGGATATTTGGTTGAAAAATAATGTTTGAATATTCAGTATATTTGGCACAGCCCCACTTAATTTATAAACTGAAATGAGAAATTTATATTTTTTTATAAATTCTTTATTCCGACAAAATAATTACCAGAAACAGTTAACCATTCCTATTGGCCGACAGCCTGTCAAATGGGCAGTTTTAAGTGGCTGATAAAACAGCAGTCAGTGTTTAAATGCTTTGTCCGTTGCCCCCTGAAATTTGGACTCCTATAAGTTTGGTAGCTTTTGCCCCTTCAATGGTTGAATCCTCACATGACATGCACCATACGACTCCATTTTGTTTTCATAGTCCTTAACCAGTCCGCGCCGGAGGACGTATGTACGCGCAAAGTTTTCCCCAGATTAAAAAAGGATGACGCATAAACACGTCACTAGCAAGGCCGGAAATGTCTGTAAGCAGCTAGCAAGGCCGAAAATGTCTGTCAGCAGCGAGCAAGGCCGGAAATGTCTGTCAGCAGCGAGCAAGGCTGGAAATGTCTGTCAGCAGCAAGCAAGGCCGGAAATGCGTGGGTGTGCTTCTCGGTACCATCGGCCTGAACCCGCCTCGGATCGCGATTCGTTAAAAAAATAATCCCGCGCCTCGGCTCGATGATGTTAAAATAATCCCAGCGCGAACTGGTTAACTCACGCTGTACCGGGCTTGCATTTTAAGTAACACCGCAAAGTGTACGTACGTGTAAGACGCGCACACCAATTTCCATATGAGAAATTATTTCCATTTACTTTCAACTTTTGTTGATTCTGTATTTTTGTTGATTCTGTATTGAAAATATTCAAATTCACATAAAATTCAAATTTCTATTGAGGGATACTAACCTGGCCAGTGGAGCTTGGTTCCCAGACCTGTGGCCGCGCCCTTCAGCCATTCCACATCACTGTACATCCCTTGCAGGCTAGTCTGGTAGCCTGGACTCATCACCAGTAAGGCAGCAGTCAGCACCCATGGTGAGACTACCATGTGTCGTTGCTGCATGAGTTGTATGCTCAGACACAGCTCCTGCACAAACTGCTGCTCCTGTGCATTCATTGAGAAGATGAACCTGCAAGCAAAGATGTTGAGCCCAACGATTCTTTGAAAATCTTCAACAAGTCAATTTGTTTCATCAAAAAGCTATTTTTTTCATTCAACATGTAGTTGTCTGTGACTAGTGCTGGGCGAGTAGTGATTTTTCCCACTCGAGCACTCGCAAAGAAATTACTCGCGAGTAATCGAGTACTCGCGAGTAGTTGTCACAATTTTCACAAGGTGTAAAATTACGATCACACACATGTTTATCAGTCACCGTGTGTTTTCATTCAAAGCATAACGGTAATTTCAATAAATTCAAACTATATGTGACCCGCTCCATCGTAATCAGGAATAAGTCGCTGGGGCCGTTTTACGCAATCGGTCGTTGAAGTGAACGCATGGGTGAAAATCGTGACCAAGTCGTTTTTCTGAACATTGTATTTTCAGGAAGTGTAGTTATCACAGATTATTGTCATTAATGTCTTGTATGTAAAAACGATCAATAAAGATGAAAATGAAGAGGATTTGTGTGCGCTGTCCGTATGATTTTGGTCAATTTTGTTTATTTCAAAGCAGTTTTTCTCGGAATGTGGATTTGGCAAATAAATATACACCTGTCATCTTTATCAGACCATAATTGTTAACCTATGGGTATCATTAGAAAGCTTATGAAATTCCCTTTCTCACCATGTGCATACATGTATCTCAAAAAGTCATTTCGAGACTTATTCCTGATTTCGATGGAGCGGGTCACATATTAACATCCAAGGCCAGTCACAAACATGCAAGATAAAAATCCCATTGTCTGATTACGTTATCTTTGCTGTCACACCTCAATAAAAATAAGAAACTATTTCACATACGATCCCATCGACGATCCCATCGACCCAAACCCGAAAAGTGGTTTTTAAACATGATATCTGCAGGAGAAGTATGGCTTCCATAGTAAACTCTGTGGGCTGGGGACATCTGCGGCCGGGTGGGCGATTTTTTTCTACATTTTGTGTCGGCTCACTCAAAGGATTTAATAGTTCGTTGAACCTAATTATTTGGGAATAAGACGTGCCATTGCAGGCATGCAATTGTGGGAAGCGGCAAGTCAATTCATTCGCGTCGTTCCATCATACGATCAAAACTTAATTGGTACTTTTAAACAATCATCACTTGCTAACAATCACTACTCGTGAGTATTTATTGCTACTCGGGCTGGCACGAGTAATCGAGTAGTTAAAAAACTGCGAGTAGTGCTAGGAGTAGCAACAACTGATCACGAGTACGCGAGTACTTGAGTTACTCGCCCAGCATTATCTGTGACATTCTGAAAAGAGGCCAAACAATTAAATTAACTAGCCAATGAAAGCACACATACTCTGGTCATGTGATTTCAAAAAGTATTGTTTAGCTTAGCACGCTCGGGTTCACCGCACAATTACGTGACGTAACAGAAACTTGACCAATGAGTCAGCGAGTATGGATGTTACGTCACGCGATTATACATGCAACGTCACACGTGCATGCAGTAATGGTAAGTGAATTATTTCAGTCATAATTTACCGCTATCATCTAGCTGCGAGTAAGTACTACCGTAATTTCCTGTGGACAAGGCGCTCGGCCGTTAAGGCGCAGGTCCCTAAAATCACCCCCAAAAATTCAAACGTCAACAGATAAAGCGCACCGCCGAATAAGGCGCATGCTTTAACGCACCCAGAAGAGCGCCACCCGGTGTAGGTACATCGCCACAAAGGGGTCATTTTGTTGCCTTAGAACGATCCCACTATTCCAAGCAAGAATTAAACCGTAACCCCATTAGCTGGTCCAGGGTAAAAAAAAAAAATATATTTCGGGGGCTCCATTTTTCATTTTCATTTTTTTCACACAAAGACCGTCACTTTGAACTCAAGCGACATCAGATACGGCGCACCTAAAAATAAGGCGCAGCGATGTTTTTGTGGTCTAGAAAGTCGGATAAGACGCGTCTTTACTGCAGGAAATTACGGTAGTACACATTCATTGTTTGGCTTCTACATAAGACATTTTATTTACCTGGGTGCCAGGCTGTGAACACTCCTATCCACCTCACCGATCAGTGACATTTGTTTCAGAGACACAGGGTCTCCTATGTGCACCGTGATGTTGCCAAAGTTCTCCTGGAAGATGGAGCTGGCTTTGAACAGACCCTGGAGTGAAGACATGGTTTAAAAGTAGGATACACAATTTGCGGATATCAAAATTTTTTACTACCGAATTATTAAGAAATATCTTACTTATTAAAAGTAAATAATGATTCTAGGCACCCAGCAAAATGATTGGGTTAGATATCCTGCAATTGTTCCGAAAAATAGGCGGACGGCGATCGCGGAAAAAAAACCCCCAAGAACAACTGCCTGACGCCAGTTTAAAATGAACACCGTTTTTCTTGCCTTTTTTGACATCCATGATTGTAAAACTTTAGACAGGTCAGTTAAACAATATTTACTATAAAATACATCCCCCCTAATCCACCCATTCCTGATAATTCAAGCAAACAGCCATTTGCGCGAGACCCCCGAGTTAAATTTTGAATAACATCTGGTACATGTATACTGACTTGCTCACACAGCATGGCACAGTTTAACTTTAAATTCTCCAGACCAAAGACACTGTTACCATATCACATGATTCGGGGCAAGTCTGACGCTAGCAACCCCCAGCTCCAGAATGGTCTGGTGTCTTTTTGCCATTCTCACCCATTTTGAACAAGGTATTGGTGCTGAACGTCTGTTACGTAACTATCCTAGAGCTTGTCAACTTCCATGTCAACTTCCACTTTGCTTTGTTTTACAATAATTTAATAACAATTGACGAGATTTCCCTTATGGCCCTTAGAAAATTAAATTTTGTGTCCAAAACTTACAAACCAAGGAACAGAAAAAAAGCCACCATGACACCCAAGTGCCCCACTTAACTTGACTTGATAAAGGTAGCATATACCATTGGTAATTGCTTGAATTGTCATGAATGGTATATTTGGCCTATAGGGGGTTGTACTTTGTTGTTTAACCGACCTGTCTGAAGTTTTACAATCCTGGATGCCAAGAAAAACCCCAAAACCGTGTTCTTTTTTTAACCGGCGTCAGGCAGTTGTTCTTGTTGTTTTTGTCCAGCAATCATCATTTTTGTGTACAGCTTCGGACAAATGCATCCATGGAAAAAACAATCGTATAATCGTAGTCGGCAGTCAACGTGCTAATTTGTTTTAGCGATCAACCCATGGTCTAACTACCCTGGCCAGTGTAGATAATAACAGTAAAGTTCTACATGTAGGAATGGAGAAACTGTCTCACCGATGTAGACTCCTTGGGTTTGGGTATTCCTAGCATCTCCCTGCTGTGTAATGTCTCCTCCAGTATCCTGTCATAGCTGATACTGATAGGAACCAGACTAATGTCTGGTACACGACCCTTCATGAACGGCTCCACTACCACCTGTAATAATCCTGATGGCATGAAATACAACAACAAAATGACACTTTCTGACATAACAAGAAGTTTTCGATGTAGGTTTCATTTTTTTGGGGACTTTTTTTCCCTGTGAAATTATACAAATGTAGCAGTATCATCTTCTACAATCTAAAATTAGTCAACATTTTGAATTTGGGAGTTTTTGAATTGACATTGCTGTCGAAAGCCAGGAATTTGTAAACCTAATCTTTGCGGGACAAGTTTTGTTGCGAGACAAGTTCATTGCAATAAGTACAGTTTGTATTCATGCCTTGGCATCCTTAATTTAAGCAGACCTTCTAAGCCAGTTTGCATCGCATGACGTGTATACACGCAAAGCTTTTCTGGAATTCAAAACAGATGACGGATAAACACGCAACGAGCAATACCGGAAATATCTGTCTGCAAACCACTCACAGCAAGCGAGACCGGAAATATATAAGAGTGTGCTACTCACAGATGCCCGCTTAATTAATCCCGTCTCGACTCTCGAATCGAGGTTCATAAAAAAAACCAGTCCTGCGCCTGGCCGGGCCTGTTCAATGTGAACTGGTTTAGTATGCTCAGTGAGAGATACTTGCCTCTTTTTGGAGGCAGAAATTTGCCCGTTCTACTTCTAGTTCCCTCGGGGAAGAACTCTACTGGAGCCTCGCCATTGATGACCAATATCTGAGTGTACTCGGTGAAGATGGCCCAGTACAGCTTATCCGACCCAAAGGAACGACGGATGTAGAAAGCGCCTGCCCTCCGCAACAGAGTATTGACAAATTTCATGTTGTTGAAATCTGGAATTCACAAAATAAAATTACAATGTGAACAGAAGAACGACATTTCCACCGTGATGTAATCAAGTCCTCATAAGTCTTCTACTCATATTATGTTCAACAAAATTGTTGTAAATTTGTGAAACTTTGACTTTTGGACCGAAAGGTATTGATGAATTGCAAAAAAAATATGTGACCCGCTCCATCGTAATCAGGAATAAGTCGCTAGGGCCGTTTTCTGCAATCGGTCGTTGAAGTGAACGCATGGTTGGAAATCGTGACCAAGTCTGAACATTGTATTTTTAGGAAGTGTAGTTATCACAGATTATTATCATTAATGTCTTGTATGTAAAAACGATCAATAAAGATGAAAATGAAGAGGATTTGTGTGCGCTGCCCGTATAATTTTGGTCAATTTTGTTTATTTCAAAGCTGTTTTTCTCGAAATGTGGATTCGGCAAATAAATATACACCTGTCATCTTCATCAGACCACTCGTTAACCTAATAAGATACACACTTGTGATGGGTATCATTAGAAAGCTTATAAAATTCCCTTTCTCACCATATGCATATCTCAAAAAGTCATTTTGCGACTTATTCCTGAATTTGATGGAGCGGGTCACATATATGTGCTTGGCCAGTACGTTTAAAGGTAGCAATGTGCAGAGGACGGGTGAAGAGAAAATATATATATATTTTTTGTTGGGGGAGAGGGGGGATATTTTGTTTTTTATACAACACTTGAATAAATTCCCATCACCTGATTGATAGATCGTTGATGATATGCATTGAAATACTTGTCCCAATGCACGACACGGACACAATGCAAAAATAGAAGTTGCAGGCCTCAACCTCTACAGCGGCCACCAGCGGCCATTGCCGCGATGCCCCAGCGAATTGCCGTGAAGCCCCTTAAAAAAACACGTACCTTACGGCCACTTGGCCGTCGTGCCCCTTTTCATTGATTCCATTACATTATGTATTCGAAAGTGTTATTAAAATATAATGTTAACGTTGTGACCCATTACGAAGATCAAATTGTTTCGACGTATGTAGCGTACATTCTCTCCCGCGCCGCGCACTAGTTTTCATAATGCTGCTTGCGCCATGCATCGCGCAAGTACTTGCAGAGGAGAACGTGGTATGGCAACCATATCAAACGTAGTTGAGTTGTTTACTAAAAACACGGTACCAGACTACTCGTGTATAGACTGGCCAAAAATAATTCGCGAATAACGCAAAATGATATCGCGGAACAAGTCTGCGCAGGCGCGGCGTGCAAAGCTCGTCGCACCAAACAACCTACGGCTCTGCCTAGGGCACTAGCAGAGCGCCCTCTGTTGTTCGGTGCGACGAGCTATGCACGCCTGCACAGACTTGTCCCGCCATGATGTCTTGCGTTTATCGGGAATATTTTTAATGTTTTTTTACGCAGATTTAGAGACAAATTACACCAGACGGAACCACGAAAAAGTCCTAATTATTTATAATCATATTTATTTCTAAGAATATTTTTTTTTTTTTAAGAATTTTATATTCATCTTCAAGGTTAAATTTACTGAAACAGCGGATTTTGTTGAGCCTTGAGGTTTTTGGAAGGATGGGGGGGGGGGGGGGGGGCGTTGACTCGGAGAGTTGGGGCGGTGATCCGGGGATGAACAAATAACAGTTTGAAAATGGCCTTGGTGCCCTTTAGGTTGGCCTTGGTGCCCCTTTCATTTTTGGAGCCTTTGAGGCCAAGTGGCCTTGACCCTCTGAAGCTTAAGGTTGAGGCCTGAAGTTGTATTCGAAGGAAAATAGAACTTCCATTGCACGGTCACACTAGCCCTTGGTTTCTTCAGGCGTTGTATAAAACAAATAAGGAAATGTTCACATTCGTGCGATGGTAACAATAATTTCATTCAATGACACTGTATTGTTCTTTTAGATAATATTTTTATGAATACAAATATTACGTTTTATTTTTTTTGGAAATTGCAGATATCTTATTAATTATCACACCAATATTCTGTCAGCTTACAAAATTTGAAGCAGACCACATTGAGTCTTATGTGTTTCGATTTGACGCATGGTTTTATTGGTCTTCGTACAGCGCTGGACCAATTAGGCGAACCTTACTATCACTGTGTGGACATCCTTTGTATTCGTGTAGTTAAGAACCATCAATCAAATGTCACCACTACTAATATTTATCACACATTTGTGATTGTAATACATGAACTCAGCTAGTTCCCAATGAAATACGAATCCCTGCAGTATAGTGCCGTGTTACCAGTGATGTCGCAGCACGTACGTGAGTGCGTGCGCGTGTTTGGCCACGATGTACATATTTGGTAAAAAGAAATGAAGACAACACTACAAAAACTGTTTATTGGGTTCCTTTTCATGTTTTCAGGCACTTTTCTTATTTTTCTTATGGAGAGTTTCTTATGGAGGACTTCCGAGTTTACTGTTATTACCTACCAGCACCAGCCGCTATGTAAGGCAAGGGGAGGTTGTACTCAAACATCATATAGGACATCAGTAAGAAATCAATGTAGCTACGGTGGGTTGGCAGAAGCACAACTGGGGAGTCTCGGTAAGCCTTCCGCAGCTGAAACAGGGGAAACAGAATTATCCCAAAATGAATTGGAATTACAAGACCTCTAATGTGCAATTGTATACAAATGTACACATGCAGGTAAATACCAGTATGTAAATTATATAAGGTTTGTTTCTGACAAATATATTTAAAAAAACCAAAAAAACTTACAACTCACAATATTTTCCAAGATTGTTGCTAACATTATAAACTAACTGTTGACAAAAAAAACCAAAAACCTAAATTTGAAGCAGATGCATGTTCATATTTCAAATTCAAAGGTCATTTTGTTACATATTTTTCTGTGTTTTACGCTACAATTTTAATTTGATTTTATGAAATGGAGATCAGTCAAAGAGCTTCAAAATGATGTACAACTTGGCCTTCTAGGGGTTATACCTTTAGAGATATAAGTATTTTAAGTTTGGAGGTCATGCTAATTAGTCCAAAGTTCACTGACCCGTATCTCAAAAACTAACGAGCCAAATTTTTAGTTCTGGGGGTTTCTCGTATAGGCCAATCATAACACTAAATATCATTTTAATGCAAGAGTCGGGTACAAAATCGTGTTGAATGGAAACGGAATAACCCAGGGGACAAAAATAGGCACTTGGGGAGACAAATTAGCGTAAGTTTTTAGGTAATAAGGAGACAGTGGCACTAAGGGAGACATTTCAGTGTCTCCCTAAGTGTCTAGCTACCCTAAAAAACAATATTTGGAAGTTATTTTTGCCGTAGAACGACAGATTTTGGTCTAAATAGCATAAATCTCAAAGATCTTAGAGAAAAGGGTTCTAGGGTAAACAAGTTAGGACTGTTTTAGGTTTGTGTACATCTCTATGAGATTGTCTCCCCAAGTGCCCATTATTATTATTATTATTATTATTTTATATTTCTGGTAATGAAACCAAGGATTCCTCAAAAGCGCCCAATACACTGTAGCTCGCAAGCCTGAAGAAACCTGTAGAGAGAAGACAATGCGAAGAAGGTACAGTTTTAAGTTTATCGCTTAATAATATGCTTGATATAACTCTGGCTTTACTTACTTTATCAAGACCCGTTTTATTGACATAGATGTGTCTGTACAGCCTTTTAAATGCTTTGGCAAAGAAGTAGGCCAAGAAGCGTATGTTGTTCAATGAATATTCATGAGCCATCTCATCAAGTATAGCCCCAGCTTCTGCATAGAGGCTTTTCTCCTGACGACCGTTGCTGGCAACAATCTGTGAGAGAAACAGTCGGTCAAATCACCATTGAGACAGACTGTATATTCTTGGGTTTTGTCGCTCACTGATGACATGAAGATAGACAACTGTATACTCAGTGCTGTATGTGAGCTCTGCAGCAAATGTTTCATTTTTCATGTTAATATTAGCATTCCTAACAAACATGCAGTTAGATTTTGATGGATTGAGTTGGGTTAGTGTTAAAGTTCTTTTCACACAATCCAGAATGTGAGGCAATGTTAGGAGACCAAACCTATTTGACTAAATTGAATCAATTTTAGAGGTCATTTAGCCATTCAACATCGCTTCAATCTTTTTTAAGATATGTGACCTGTCATCACAAAATGAGCGTAAAGTCGGCAAAATAAAAAATTGAGATATGGGTATTTCTAAATTCTGTGGAAACAGAGCTTTCCAATGGTTTTTAACACTTGGACGTTTGATACTCAATATTTTTTTTATTTTTTTTTTTAGTCTGGAGTCTTAATACAGAGATTATGAGAAAACGGGCATTTCTTGCGAGAAATTGTGTGAACGCGCAAAGAAAGGCATAGTCAAAATTGTCTCAAAAACTAATTTGTTTTTATCTGATCGTCCTGAAAAATTGGGAATTGATTGTTGGGGATTTAGTCCATATAATCTCAAAATCGACCACCCCTTCAAATTTTGACTTTGACTGGCCGTACTGGGAAATCACTCCGTGCGACTTTACGCTCATTTTGTGATGACAGGTCACATATAGGTTGGTTGGCTATTGAAAATATTTCAATTAAAATGAAGAAGAAAAAAATCGCCCAAATAAAAAAATGTCTTCACCTACATTGTTTATTGTACCTACCTGGATTTTTCAAGCTGTTACCGTAAACACATCATTTATTCTGTTTGGCATTATCTTAAGAAACACCAGCTCATGACAATTTGTTGCCAAATTTTTAATTTCACTAGCATTATTAGGTTTCCTGCATGCAATAAAGAGTCCTCGTGAGTGGGCGAGCAACATTACAAAGTTGATTTTATCATTCTTTCTTTTTGCTTTGTTGCGTTGCAAAATGTTCCTCGCTCTCGTAATCAGTCCCACACACAAACAACTCCTATTAATATGGTTTTACTTATTCAAACATTTGTGACTCAAACTGATTCAAGCTAAATATTTGACCCGACTTGACTCGACTATACACTGACTCAACTCAATGTCTTGACCAAATCACTCAACTTAAAGGTAGGATACACCATTTGCAGATATCGAAAATATTTACTACCGAATTATTAAGAAATATCTTACTCAATTGAAAGTAAATAATGATTCTAGGCATTCAGCAAAAGGATTGCGCTAGATATCCTGTAATTATTCCCCAAAATAGAATTTTATACAGAAAAATTCGCGATTGCCGTCCGCCATGAAGCAAAAGATGGATTGAGCCGCAAAGGAACATTAAGTCAGGAGATATAGCATTGATTAGAGAAAACGACATAATTCGTAGCCAGTGGCCTGTACCTCCTGAAGTTTCAGACCACTGTGTGACTGACACAATGCAAGATACACATACCTCTTCCACCGTGTGCTTCAAGCGACGAGACTTGAGCACCATGGCTCGGATTTCTGCCTTGGTCATGTGCGTGACATACTGATACTCGGGTAGCAGGGAAGCCGTGTGCTTGAGTGCAAAGCTGAGGTCATACTGCTTACGCCGGGGTTCTAGGAGGTCCAGATATTCATCAGAGGATTGGGTCATCTTGCTGATGAAATAAATATACCGACTGATGAATAACATAATAAAGTGGTATAAATAGGGGTGTGGGTGAAAGTCGGATCCTCCGGACCTCTTCGGACCTTCCCTATTAACCCTAAACCTAACTCTAACCCAAACCCAAACCCTAACTCATTCGAATCAAAGACTACTGGGCCTAACTCTTATCCCCCAAAAATAAGGCTACTTTGAAATGCAATTTCTTTTATTTCATTGAAAGTGAAACTTTTTTATTTAGGATCCGGGAAGGTCCGACTGTCTGACTAGCGTTAACAATGGATCCGGGAGATTCAGGAGATCCGGGTTTTACCAATCGCCTAACGGCCTATAAATAGCAACAGGCGGGATAGCTGCATTTTCTGACCTATAGTACAATGTATCTCTATTTTCTGATCGCTTCCTTTGCATGATCACTTTCATTGCATTATTATCAACCTCTCCCCCCACCGACCAAAACATTATACTAACAATTATAAAACAAGACGTCACCTTGGACTTTTTGGGGCCAAACATTGGATCAGACCATCTAAATTTATTCTCAGAATTGGTTTAGCATGTTTAATGGCTGAATCATTGTTTTGTAGATTTCAATTTGTTTATGGCATTTTCCAAGGCCCCCCCTCCCTCCCTCCCCCTAGTTGGCAGTCATACTAGTACTAGTATTATTACTAGGACTAGGTTCTTTCATAGTTTCTTCGGAACCCCCATCATCATTTGATCAACACCCTCCCCTGTTTTGTGTTTGCTTATTCGTGCCTTGATGTGCTGCCAATGCGCTGCCAATGCCATGATTACCTTTGTGTCCGCCTGTCCGCACCAGCTACCGGTACATGCAGCCAGCTTGACCCCTCCTGCAAAAATTTCTGGATCTGCCCCTCCCTAGCCAAGTTCTTTTATATATTTTATATATAGTTTAGTTAGCTTATTGTACAACGCGTAAAGTGTCACTACATTATAAAAGAAATACGGTCGGTAGTGGTTGGCATAATAATTGACTTTGCTCTGTATACATCATGCATTTAATAATATATTAGAGAGCAAAGTCGATTATGGCAACCATTATAGTCGCATATTACCGACCGCATACTAAAAATATCCGTGATGATCACACCATGGAGGAAACCTTCTTATTCCTTGACAGGATTGACAGGCTTTCGAGTCACAGTGTTTAATTATACTTTTGTCAATCCTGGCCAGCTGGAATTGGATTGTTTTTGTTTAGTTAAATCTGTTTATTTTGTGAATTGTTTTTTGTATGTTGCTATTGGCCGAATAAATAATAATAATAATAATAATGATCACACCATGCCGTGCCACCCATGTGCCACTAAAATACTTTTAATAGTCTTAAATTCATCCTTGACCAACCTCGGTGTTTCGCAGATAGACAAACAATAATGTCATAAATTAAAATTTTATGAAATAATGAAAATTAATAAAAATACCATGTAATCAAATGTTTACCTAATATAAGTAATAATTGTTATAATTTGGCCAAGCTGCAAGTATACACTATACGATTATATGTAACGCTTTGAGCTAAGACTATGCTCGTCTTCTAAACATCAGGTTTAGGCCTGCGCGTACTCCATCAACATTACCAAACTGCATAAACAAAGCCAAATTGACGACGAAGTTGGAATTTGGGAAACGGCCTATCACCGTGGAATAAAATTTAGTACTGTTTTATGTTTTGACAAGTGAGATATCACATCAGTTCTCTTCAACTTATAATGACAAGATTAAGTAAAATACTTACATTAAACGTTATAAAATCATCTAGCTGAGAAGTGCTGATGATTTTTAATCATTACCAATTTACCATTTTATTACAGAAAATAATTATTATCAAAACTGTCATAATTATCATAAAACAGTCGTACACTCATGTTTATACCTAAACTGGTTGCCGTTTTTCGGGCTAGAATCTACATGCATATATAAAGCCGCAAGCTGCAGCCAATGCTACTTATAGGGAACCAGTGTCACTCAATTGCAGGACCGTATTCACTATTCATATGTGGCTTCGTTTGTGCAGTTTGGCATTAGTGATGGAGCCGCAATGGAGCCTAAACTGGGGTTTAGAAAACGGCTTAGGCCGGCTATGCCATGGATATGGCTATGGATGCCATGACTCGAGTCGAGCTGTCAATTGTCGTCGTGGCAAACGCTGTCGTGGCTTTCGACTGCCTTGATAATAACTTAATTCCTCACAAATTCCACTTTTTTACTTCATTTAGATATTTGTCAGTATGGAACACCCAGCTGGATTCAGGCACCGTAAGTGTATGTTACAATTTTCTTATTTAGGTGTGCAGAATGCTCGCATGCTGTGATGTGGTTGTGACTGATTTGTCGTTTCCCTGCGCTGGTTCGCTCGTCGTAGTCATACGTGTTGTTTTATCTGCTGCTGGTATTGGTATGGTCTGAGTGCATGGTTGATTTTACAACTTTTAACCCTAACCCTGCCAAATCCAGCACGGTGCATCTGTACTGTGGTGACTGCTTGACCTTGCTGGACTCTGCACACAACTTCACAAGTCAATGTGACAAAGTATGCAATCTGTTGCGTCTGGTAGGGTTTTCTAGCCAAATTATCCTGGACTCGGGTTAGGGTTAATTAATTAAAGGTAGGATACACCATTGGTAAATGCTTGAATTATCATGAATGGGTAGAGTTGGGGGGTTGTATTTTATAGTAAATATCGTTTAACCCTAACCCCCTAGGCTCTCGCACTAGGAACCATACCAAACCTAACAAACTTCAACAGCTCACACATGTTCAGTAATTTTTGGTAAACTGTACTGAACCTAACAGTACTGAACCTGCCAAACTCCAACAGTTGAAGTTTTATTGACTTGGAACAGTGATAACTGGCCAGTGGCATTATGTATTTTAGTGGGGACACACATACAAGGTGTAAGTGTACATACACTTACAGTTGACCCAGAACTGTGCCGTGACCATGTGGGTCACTCACGTAAAATGCCTGTGCATTCTCCAAATTTCTAACATTTTGACAAGTCTCATGCCTTACTGTCCTGAACCTCACAGAATTCAACAGGGTCTCCCTGGGCCTTTGGTACTGAGTCAAACAAAGTCTAACAACAAGTTGTTAGGGTTTGGTACCAAACCTGCCAAAACCTGCCAAAAGCTGCAGTTGGCGTTTGATGGGTTTGGGGTAGTTAGGGTTAACTGACCTTTCAGAAGTTTTACAATCATGGATGCCGAGAAAAGCACGAAAAACGGCGTTTGTTTTCAACAGGCGTCGAGCATTTATTCTTATGTTATCTTTGTTTTTTCGCGCTCGCCGTCCGGCGATCGCGAATTTTTCATTTTAAAATTCAATTTTTCAGAATAATCACAGGATATCTAGCGCAATCATTTTGTTGGATGCCTAGAATCACTATTTAGTTTCAAATGAGTAAATAAATTCTTAATAATTCGGTAGTAAATATTTTCGATATCTGCAAATGGTGTATACTACTACTACATTTAAGGTAGGATAAACCATTTGCAGATATCAAAAATTTGTTACCGAATTATCAAGAAATAACTTACTTATTTGAAAGTAAATAATGGTTCTGGACATCCAGCAAAATGATTGCGCTAGATTATCCTGTAATTGATCGTGGAAAAACAAGAACAACATTATAATAAGAATCACTGGCACTGGCCACTGCCCGACGCCGGTTGAAAACGAACCCTGTTTTTCTTGCTTTTCCTAGCATTCATGATTGTAAAACTTTAGACAGGTCAGTTAAACGATATTTACTATAAAATACGACCCCCCAAATCCACCCATTCCTGATAAATCAAGCAATTACCAATGGTGTATCTTTGAATTCGTCTCGTTGCTTCGTTGTTTATTGTGTTGACGTGTTCGGTGTTCCTTATTAACCCTAACCCTCCCAAATCCTCCAAATTCCTCATTGCAAAATGCAGGATTTTGAAGGATTGAGGTCACTTGGAGTTTGATGCATTGCAGGATTTTGCAGGATTGAGGTAGCCTGCTAGCCTGGTATTGAAGTATACAGTAGATGTACAACTTATTTATCCTACATACATACATTTGCACAAAGCTCAGGGTATACGTATTTGTGTACAGGTACAGGTTCTACATAACCCCCGAGGACAGACAGAGAACAATACAGGCCCGTACGCAGGATTTTGTAATGGGGGGGGGGGGGGTGCGAATTTGTACTGATGGGACTAAAAATGGAACCAACATTTTGTGTGTGCCAGTACCGTTATTCTTACATCAAAATACCATTATTTACCCCGAAAAATGTGGATCTTTTAGTAATTTGGGGGGCGAATTTGTACTGATGGGACCAAAAATGGGACCAAATTTGTGTGTGTGTCAGTACATTTAATTTCTACGTCAAAATACCATTATTTATCCCGGAAAATGTGAACCTTTTGGTAATTTTTGGGGGGTGCGTACGCACCCGTCGCACCCCCCCCTGTGGACGGGCCTGCAATAGATCCCTTCAGTCCTCGGGCATTCACCTTTTTGGGTATTAGAGTGTAAGCTAAGTCTATGGGGGTTCACAACACGTACATGTACACAGGGTATGTACATGTATGTGGTACAGGAAAAAAGGGAAACACAAAAGTCGATCCTCAGTCCTTATGTACATGTACAATTATAGAACACGACTCTGTTCACGGAGTCCACAGGGATGGATTTGTTGTAGTGCTGACAGCTGACATGCATCATGTACCAATTTGAATTCCAGTACCTGTTTAATTGTTTTGTAGCGAGTCAACAAGCGCAAGGACATCACAGAAGACCACAGCGATCCAAGGACCATGATGGACCTACGCCTCTCTTTGACGATACCAGCAACGTGGGGCCGGGGCAACTGGGGCCCGGGCAACCGGGGCCCGGGGGAACTTTCCAGGGTCAAGGGTCATACGGTCAGCCCCAGCCCCAGCCAGGGATGATGTTTCCCGGCCAGCAGTTGATGAACGACCCGATGGCCAACATGGCCATGCAGTACGGTGCCAGTCTGGCGGACCACGGCAAAGATGTTGTGGAGAAGCAGGTATGGTAACCAGTCTTCCCCCTCCCCACTCAAAGGATGTGATTCAGTCAGTGTTGGTCAAAGATGCTGACTTGGGGCTCTCCAAGAATTGCGTTGGCTTGAGTCAATTACTTGACTCAAATCACAATTTTTGGCAATTTGGCTTTACTTGAGTCCCGACAAGTAAATGACTCGACTCAACTCGACTCGAGTCACTGCAAGCAAATAATTTGACTTGACTCCCTCATCAGAAGACTCAATTTGACTCAAGTGAAGGCTATTAAGACTCGAGTCCCAAAGATGAAGCAAAACTTTGCGGAAAAAAATTGCAATAACTTGCAAAATTTATGTTTACGTCACTTCGAGAATACAGTATGGTACAGCAGCCCCTTATTATCTTGTACAAACTTATACCGTGTCTCAGCATTCTCCTTTGTGGTTCTGTAGCACACAAAATACTAATACAGAATTTTCAGGTTTCATCATTGGCTTTGGGCAATTCTTATTAATCCTAACCTCTTGAGTACTTTTACTAGAAAGTATCCTTAATCTGCCAAAGTCCACCGATTTATGTTTATGCACAAAACATTTGGTGTTGGTGACTGCTCAATACGGAGTATCCTGAATCGATCAAAATCCTGCAGTACCGCTATAATACTCTTTAGTGAGATGTGTGGTTCTGAAAAGAACCACACATTTCACTAAAGAGTATTACCGTGGTGTTACCGCAAACTACTTATCTTATTGCCTTTTCGTCATGCAAACTTTAAAATCTCATCTGCTTGCCTGGCTTTGTGACTGGACTTGTGACGGGACTTGTGACGGGACTTGTGACGGGACTTGTGACGGGACTTGTGACTGGACTTGTGACTGGACTTGTGACTGGACTTGTGACTGGACTTGTGACTGGACTTGTGACTGGACTTGTGACTGGACTTGTGACTGGACTTGTGACTGGACTTGTGACTGGACTTGTGACTGGACTTGTGACTGGACTTGTGACTGGACTTGTGACTGGACTTGTGACTGGACTTGTGACTGGACTTGTGACTGGACTTGTGACTGGACTTGTGACTGGACTTGTGACTGGACTTGTGACTGGACTTGTGACTGGACATGTGACTGGACTTGTGACTGGACTTGTGACTGGACTTGTGACTGGACTTGTGACTGGACTTGTGATGACTGGACTTGTGATGACTGGACTTGTGATGACTGGACTTGTGACTGGATTTGTGACTGGATTTGTGATGACTGGACTTGCAGGACTCAAGCACCATTCTAGAATGAATATCTATGTTGTGTATCATGTATTTAACAGACTCCTAAATTGTCAATATTAATACTCGATTTCATAAAAGATGTCCTGAACTTCAAAATCAATCTACCCGGTACATGTACTCGTTATAGTTGCTGTTGTATATTGGTAAAATGTGGTAAAAATAATGGTAAATGTAAAATTACTAAGTAAATGATTGGTATTTTTGTTAACAGATTGACAAATTCATGTCGCTGAGCAAGCTGAAATACTACTTTGCAGTGGACACAGCGTATGTGGCCAAGAAGCTGGCTATACTTCTCTGTCCATTCACACATACGGTAAGCAGACTGCTTGCTACATTCAGCTTACTTGCTACAGTAATGCAGTGACTCGACCGAGTACCTTCCGACTACTTACCAAGTGCTTATCCCTAAACTTTATGCATCCAAAGTCCAGAGATTTTTTCTCTCTAACACTGACTCTATTTGTTGTGTAATGTCAATGTTTGTATCACTTTATTCGTAACAAACAGGTCAATATTTGGTAGTAAGTACTCGGGAAAGTACTTAGGAAAATACATGACTGCAACACTCCAAACGAATTTGAATGTCTCTAAGAAATTGAACTCCCTGAAAATGTAGAAGAACCAGATAATTTACAACTTGACCAAAATCCAATTTGAAAGGGACAGTATACCTTTTGCAATTATCAAAAAAGTAACCAACTAAATTATAGTTAAAAACTTACTTGCTGTAAAATTATTCCTTCTGGCATACAGTAATTAAAAAAAAAAAAAATCCCACCGCCGTGCCAGCCCACTTCGAGATTAAGTGGATCGGCCCATCAGGATTTGTACCGAACCTCGATGTACTCGATGGCCAGTCTGCCACTGTTCACGGGTCATTAATTACATTAATTACGTACTGTATCAGAATGGGCATTTGTGCAATATGACGTCAGTGGTTTGAACTGGGGTGCGTTCCACTCACACAAATGTTTCCACCGTTGGCCAACGTCAGCGCAGTGTGTGCCAATTATGTTTGGGAACGTTAGCGAAAATGGCAAACGACATCTACATGTAGAGCTGTTTGCTGCTGGCCAGTGACGTATTTTAAAGATGGCGGTGAGGAAAGCAGATGACAGTTTTCTTATCATGAAAATGATTTACATTTCATACTTTCTTGACCCTAACAGCCTATAACCAAAGTGTGTGGAAAGTTACACACACACACAACTTGTCTGAGCACCCCCCCCCCCCCCCATGTTGTGGCATATCGATTGATTCCCATTCCAACTAAAGAGAAGTCCACCCTGACCCTGCCTGGAAGAAAGACACAGGGGAGACCCCACAACACAGAAGCACAGTAACTGTGGCAGTATATGAAGAATGATGTTAACGCAATGATGATGCTAATTTTGTTGGGTTGGGGACTGTGGGTCTCTACTCTTTAAAATGTGTCTTTGTCCTGCTGTACCCAATCAATCAAAATCACACAGGTGTAAATTGGTACTGTGAGGCAAGAGTATGATTCCATGGTGTTGGAGTTTGTGCGGTTAGAAAAGGATTCTAGTAAAAAAGTTTGGGCTGTTAGGGTTAATGGTAGATTATTTTAAGCGATCACAGGAATTTTAATTAAATCATAGAAACAATGAGTTCAACAATAAAATTGATGCAGCCGCCAACCAAACGATGCTAAGTACTGTCACAAACTGGACACCGCTATTTTGACATCGCAATTTATACAATTTTACTTACAATTCATTCCACTTCAACGGGCACAACTCAAACTGTAGGCCTGGACGTTCCCGCAAACAGTTTGTTTGAGTGGAACGCACCCCGACCAAGACAGCTTTATTGAAATACTAAACCGGCTTATCGGGACTGGAGGACTGATTTGGACATGACCAGAGTTAATTTTGTTTTTTGTTTTTGTTATCATCCCATCTTGATTTATGGACAGGAGTGGACCATTGGCTACAACCAGCAGGATGAGCCAGTGGCTCCCAGGTATGAGGTGAATGCGCCGGACCTGTACATACCGGTGATGGGTTTTGTCACCTACGTACTTCTGGCTGGGGTGGCTTTGGGAAGGCAAGACAAGTAAGTTGTATTGTAAAGCCAGGGAAATAACTTTTTGTTTATCTCGGGGCCAAAACAGTGACTTTCATCATCTCCCCCGCTCACTCCACTAGCAAGCTGCAGCGTGACTGCGCCGTGCTCGCATGGTGTGCTTACTTTCCCTACGTTCAGGCAACTAAAAACATTGCACGGGCCTAATTTACAACTACATGTAGATTCCTTTATATTTTGAAAGACTTAAAAAGTCTAAAGTTGTTTAAATGTGAAATAAATTTTTGTAATTATTGTGGCAACATTAATGATGTTCAGTTGTTCACCGATGTTTACATGAAGTTCGATGAGCAGCCACTGTACCACCGGCGAACGGCCTACACACTGTGTACGTACGCATCATGACTAGCAACGGTGCATATTGCTGGCTGTGCCATTGCAGTCTAGCCTCTGATAGGTTGCACGTGCGAATACCAGCTTGCCGTGCGTGGTGGTACATGTGATGCTTATCAGCGCATGCGTGCTTCACCCACTTTGCTCGTACCCGGTACCCACCGTGCCGCCCAATCCGTGCGAAGGTATCGATACAAATGTATGCGTATTACAAACAACTCTAGCAAGTTTGTGTGCTGCATACTTCATCACAGGTCACGCAAAATCTATCCAATGAGATTATGTTTGCAAGGCGGCCCTAGTTACATGTAGTTAGAATGAAAAGTCTCAATGCCATATCACACGTTTATCAGCCATTTATCGTGCGCATGTTTATCTTCAATTAAGAGCACATACTTGAGGTGCTTACATTAAAAGAGCTGGATGGATAAACAAAATGTGGGGAAAAAAATTGTTTTTACTGTTTATTACCAAAAGGTACTTATGAATAAGAATACAAATGTGGTTGGCTGGTATTAACCAGTTCGCGTCGGATGACGTATATATAATGCAAAGTTTTCCCCAGATTCAAAACGGATGACGCATAAACACGCCACGAGCAAGGCCGGAAATGTCTGTCAGCAGCGAACAAGGCTTGGTGTGCTATCGGCCTGAACCCGCTTCGGATCGAGTTTCGTTAAAAATAATCCCACCCCTAGGCTCGGTGATGTTAAAATAATCCCGGCGAGAGCTGGTTAAACAGGCTCATCAAAACTGGCTCATGGGCCTGAATATTGTTAATGCCCTCAGACATTAACGTGTCCAGGCCCATGAGCCGATTAACATACATACATACTTGTTTAACCCTTAGCACGCTACCATTCATATACACACGTATTCCCATGGCGCTGGATTCCCTGTGCAAGTCACTAAGTAATGCACACTAATATGTTTCGAAGCTTTTTATTCTATGATGGGTGTGTTTTACAGGAAAATGCAACATAAACTATTTGTTCAGTATGAAATTTCCTTTCCATTGGTTACCGTGAGGATGGCTAAAATTGATCAGCCAGTTGTGGTGGTAAGCCCTCCGAAATGCATCATTACGAGCTGCGATCCGAGCCGCGTTAGGAGCCGCATAACCTCCCGCTTGCTGGCGAACTTCACCGGGGCCATCGTCGCGTTGTGCCCCATCACTACTATCGTCATCAATGGAACCTTCACCACGTTCTCGTACACACTGGCATACTCGTTGTCGACACTATCGTTGACATAACCGTCCTGAAAAAGGCCTTCAAAGTCCGAATCTCCGGAGTCCGAGTCCCCAAAAATCTCCTGAAATGCAGCTCCGGCGTCCATTGAACACTCGAACATCGGAACGGACAGATTTTCAATCAAAAATAGCAGAGAATTTTGTAAGAAACGAGTGTGAATTTATGATTGAACAACGTTAGTCTCGTAATCATCTATCCAATGGTACCCGGGTGAGGGTCAGGGGTCAATGGTTTGTCATATTCATTCATTTATAAATAGAACGTTGTCGCGGGCGACTGTAGTCGCCCGTAGCAGTGTGGGAATAAATGCGCTTGGCGACTGGAGTCGCCGATAGCGTGCAAAGGGTTAAACCAGGCAACCAGCCAACCACATTTTATTTCCTTAACCCTGGTATGATTAAAATTGTATTATGGTTGAGTACAAGTTTGTGTTTTGTTGTTTGCTTAGATTCAGCCCAGAGCAGTTAGGCATGCAGGCGAGCACTGCACTGGTCTGGTTGATCATTGAGATTGTGGCTGTGCTCCTAACACTCTACATAATGAACATCCACACGACACTGCGCAAACTGGACCTGGTGGCATTCTGTGGCTACAAATATGTGGGGTGAGTTGCCGTTTGAGTCCAGATAGTCTGTACATACTATGACCACAAAATGGAACCATACATATTTTTTTAAAGGTTATTGTAGATAAATTACAATAGATATGTTGTCAAATCTGTTCTGATGTAACAAATTGGGTACACCTTGTAAAATGATTTATAGCTACTGATTCAGGACACTCGCGTTTCGAGGATTGGTACGTAAAATAGGTGATGATACAAGCATGGAATTTGGCACACAGTCCGAGTATGTCATGAGAAAGTTATTTGGATATTTGTCCTTTGAAAAAATATAGGTAGAAATGTTCGAAATGGCGGCAATTGCTTGTTGTACTACCTTTATTTTTTTTCAAAGGACAAATCTGTGATGGCCCTCTATGTAAATATCTTTCTCATGACATACCGTAATTTCCTGCGGACTCGGCGGTTAAGGCGCAGGTCCCTAAAATCACCCCCCAAAAAATCAAACGTCAACAGATAAAGCGCACCGCCGAATAAGGCGCATGCTTAAACGCACCCAGAAGAACACCAGGCGCCACCCGGTGTAGTACATCGCCACAAAGGGGTCATTTTGTTGCCTTAGAACGAACACAAAGACCGTCACTTTGAACTCAAGCGACATCAGATACGGCGCACCGAAAGATAAGGCGCAGCGATGTTTTTGTGGTCTAGAAAGTCAGATAAGCCGCGTCTTTACCGCAGGAAATTACGGTACTCAGTCTTTGTGCCGAATTCCATACACAATTAGATCACTTGTTTGTAATGCACTGTTATACACATGTATATAAAACTGAATTTAATCAAATATTTTCTTGCCCGATGAGCTTAAAATTCAAATCAACAGTCGTCAGTTTCTGCTTCTTAATTTCGTAAAATTAGAAGAATTGTGACGAAATAACCAGGACTCGGAAATACTGCTGCTTACTGTTTGCAACACGGTTTAAACATGTCTGATTCAGAGTAAAACATGCCTGAATATTTTTGTTCATCATCATCTTGATGAGTTTTGATGAGTCAAATATGAACAAGGACTTGGGCAGCTCTAAACTGCTTTTCGAGCCAAAAGAGGCTTTCAAAAATGAATATAAATGCCGCAGGTTTTATGACGCTCACTTTACGGCAATTGTCATAACGACCACCTTTTGCATAGTACCAATTAACAATTGGCAACTGCTGTGATTTGAGATGTGGCTTTTTTAACATTCGAGGGTGCTATGCATCTCCGAGGGTGTTAAAAATGTCATCACAGAAAACAATTGTTTTGTTACTGTGCTAAAAAGTTAAATACAGTAGCTGTATTTTTGTGTATGAACTTACCCTGGAAGAAACAAATTCAAAATACCTCCATGCAGAACACAGCTGATCGTCTGCTATTTCACTGCTCTCCGCTATAGTTTGCTATCGAACAGTACAGGCGAAAATTACTTGGGTACCAATGATACAGCTGACATCATCATCAAAAACACACATGTTATATCATGCTAGGAGTGTGCCATGCATTTTGTTTTTAGATCAGACACATGATCGTTCTAGGCCAATCAAATTACAGTATCCAAGCTCACGATATAACAATAGTTCTTGCACAGCAATTTGTTCATTTCCATCAACAGTCATCCTGAGCCACGTAGAGTTTTACGGGCTCTTGAATTGTCGCCCTCAAACCCTGCGGACATTCGCAGCAATCATTAAACAAGTTGGCCAATACATGATATGAACGTTCACCCCTGGTAAAATGACAATTTCTACCACTATACTTAATTTTATTGGCATTTACGTAGCTTTTCAGTCTTTTATGTTTCTTATTCTGTGTAATAAATAATAGCAAAGCTTTATTTCACGTTCTGTACGTTAATTTTTTTTATTAATTTGAATTTTGACGTGGGAGGATGAACATTTGTAAAAACACCTCAGATGTCCAAGCGAATGGACCAATAGAAATGCGCGTTGGGGTCGAAGTTGGTTCGCATATCTTGGGCTGTTTTTCGAACCCCAGCTTTGTCTTCGTCTCAGGCTTCATTCATACAGTTTAGCAATAGCTATTGTTAGAAAGCTTGTAAAAGCGCTGCGTGTTTTAGGATAATCAACAGTAGGCCTACCTGAACATTGTAATTTAACGCTATACTATTTCTCTCCCACTTGTTTTTCCCTCTCATTACAGAATGATTGTTTGCGTTCTTGCCAGTATTCTTTTTCAATCTCGTGGGTACTACATTGCGCTCCTGTACTCTAGCGCATCAATAATGTTCTTTTTGGTGAGTGAGAATATTATTACTTATCCCGCGAGCGCCAGTTGAACACAGAATAATGTAGTGCGCCTGTGTATACATGCGACACAGACGCACTGCATTTTCCGTGTTTTGCAAGCACGAGTGGGATAACGAATTTATCATCAAGCAAACTTGACGTGCAATAAAAATGGGATACAGACGGCGCTTTGCGCCTAACAACAATGTACTGCACGTGCACATCAATATGAGTTCGCAGAATGTAACGATCCACAATGGTACGCAAATACGCAGCTTTTGAAATTTCCATTAGATTGTGCAGCACTGCGTATTGTGCAATACCTGAGGTCAGAACAGCGCAGCACACAGAGTGCGATATGGGCCGTGCAATATTATATACAAATAATGAATGTTTATGAGTGCGACGGTAAGAATAATTTCTTGAGGTGACAGATGGCATGTTCTATTCCAGTCTTATAGCTGGCGGCTTGGGCGTGGCCGAAAAGTCCAACCGTTACCTTACGTTGTCTGTTGCAAGCGCAAAACTATCATCGACCCGACCTATAAACCCAAATTTGGTTTTAGTTTGGGTTGGGTTGGTCTCGAGTCGGGTTTTCACATCATTACTCCCTATTATAAAGCCAAGCCCACATTGATAGAGAGTCTAGTTTGGCTAATCTCAGGTTACGGTATTTGATGGTCTGATGCAGGTTCGGAATATGAAGCTGATCATCCTACCAGAGTCCCATGAAGATAGCATTGGCCACGGCAACAAACGACGCTTGTATCTCCTGCTGTTCATTGCCATCATTCAGCCAGTCTTCATCTATTGGCTGACCGCTCATCTGACTGGGGGACCTCTCAAGGCAAAGCACTGAATCCATCCAACGCAGCATTCCCAGCAGATCAAGTTTGACATGTTTATAGCCATTGCTATAATAATGTGGTTTAGGTCGTTCATGTTTCTCAGTGGCCTTTAAAATATTGTTGCCTTTAAATTTGTTTTCTGTGTTTTGGGTTTTTTGTTTTGTTTTTTTTAAGGCACAAAGGGGAAGGGTTGTCAAGTGTATAAAAAAAAATTGTGTAAATTAAAGGGAATATACAACATTTGCAAATATTAAAAATACAACATTTGCAAACATTAAAAAACAAAATTTACTAAATATTATGAAATACCTGACTGGACTCTTGCTGAATAATAGTCTAAAGAATCCTGTTAAATTATAGCACCTCTTGTGTCGTTATTTTCAAGAAAAGTTTTTTTTTATAGCAATTTTCAATGCTGGTCGGCTGACCAGCGTTGAGAAAAACTGGCTTCTTTCAAATACTGCCCCCAATTTACCATATTTAGTTTTTGTTAGCAATCGATATGAAGAATCGGTACAAGCCAGCTGGACTGGTTCCCTGACTCTACAATTCCCTGATGTTTATAAATTGCTCTGTTTCATCTTAAGTGGGGTCAGGAAGCCAGACTACAAGAACTTTAATGTTTGTCTTGGTTTTTTCTCAGCATCTACAAACACAAACCTTCAAGCAAGTCAGTGTAAACATTTTCGCTATACAATACTAACTACATGTACCAAATCCTTGTTCATGTAACCCATTTATAAAAGTGTCAACGTGAATAAGGTGTATACTATAAGTTTCCAAAACAGTTACTGTCGACAACAAAATGGCATCTGATGATACAATAAAATTTAAATGTCACAGTCGTGTTGTACAGGTGCATATTTTTCTTTTCTTGTCTAATATTCCAACTGGGAAAGAGTTATTTAAATATTCAAAATATCATGCTATTTGTTTGGCGCGCCCTCTATCGACATAAAATAGTTGAGTTTTCGGACAAATAATGTGGCTCAATAACGCTGAAAATACAGTTTCCACTTCTTCCTTTGAACTGATGTAAATAGAGCTATTACTCCGCTTCCAAACCTATTCAGTGGCATCGATTTGAAACAATGTTGACTGGACGTCGAATGGCCGAGTATTTAATAGCTCCTCGTCTGCGGAGTTCCATCGTCTGGGTTCGAGTCCCGGTCCTGGCCGACGTCGTTGCACGATCTTATTAAAATACTTACAACTCTCGCATGTGTTTAGGGACTACAGAAGCATGACGACCAGCATGTTATTCTTTAAAATTTTTGGTGGGTTGACCGATGACTTTCTTGAAAAATAGTTACCCAAACAGACAATTTTATTTAAAACGAAAGGCTAATTATTATAACTCCTTACAATTTTTTAATTTCCAATGAAAAACATATACGTTGCCACCCTACTCCCGAGTGTCGTGATGCAGCACCGTCTGTCAAACGGTAGGCCCTATATGTAGTCCTGTGGCCCATCTTGGAAATCGAAGCCTGAGCGCTTTAAATCATTGACCGACTCCCATGTAGGACTCTTCTGGGTTCTAGGATTCCCGGACGGCCACACTTTCTTTCCTGTTCATGTTCATGTAACCCGACGGCCACGCACCATAATAAGGGATGATAACGGAGCTACGCCCTTAGTCTTAACTGAATCTGCCTATAGCGAGCAAACGAACCCTGTCCCTTTACGAAGGTGCTGAACTTCGCAGACAGTCCTAACCAGACGAATTAACCCGTTAAGCTAAAGTAAGTGGGTATTTGAAGACGATAAACTAACTCTTTTAAAGATAGGATTGCGAAATCGCGCGCGTTAAAGAGAAGAAAAAAACGACGTCGGCCTGCCAGGACACCAGGACTCGAACCCAGACGATGGAATCATGACGAGGAGCCTAACTGCTCGGCTATTCGACTATCAGTTAAGATTGTTTCAAAACGATGTGACTTTAGTGTTATACAGGGATTCTCAAGTCAATGATTTAATGCCCAAAAAGAAAGAAGGTCAGTTGCGGCATTCGCCAGTCACCGTTAGTAGTAAGGCGCAACAGAGAGCAGAGGCATGTCAGTACCCTCACTGGTCAGAGGTGTGTGGACAAATGCCCAACATGCAGCTAGTGCTCACACAACCCAGCACATGGTCACTGCAAATAACTCGGGGACCCCCCAAGACTCAAGTTTACTCCCCCAGACCACACAGTGGATTAGCCTGGGTTGGCCAAGTGGCCAAGCTAGCCTTGAAAAATGGGGATCTCTACTATACGATAAAAAAACCTGGTAACAACTCTCCTCTGCTTGTCGTTGTTCTCCACTACAACGGGGCCGTCTTAAATGGTGCAGAATTAAACCGATTTAATGTCCATATTCGATGGATGCGTCATTAAAACAAACGCTGTTCTGCTGATGCGGACGCGCAGTTCAAAAAGCGTCGAAGCAAGACTAGTCCTTAAAGGTGGCCTCCCAACCTGCCTGTAGTCTCTCCCCAAGCTGGCCTGCTAACATCTGTCCCATTCCCGTCAGAGCCTGGCTAAACTGAGAAAAGTCAGGCTGCTTGGACTCGGCTGTCGACAGGTAGTTACATCCACCGGACTGGTCATCATGGTTTCCATTTGGACCTGCGGTGAGTGGCTTGGAGCCAGACTCTGGTACTCTTGTCTGCGAAACTGACTGAGGGATATGGTGAATATTAGAGTGCTTCCCTGCCTTTGGTCGTGTCGAACGCCTCAGCGGTATCGATGTTTTGTCCGGCTCTGGTGCAGCCAGGTGGTGGGATCCAACTGGTTCTCTGCTTGATGCTGAGCTCACAGGCACTGGCTCAGCGTTCTCTTCAGGGCGGACAGCTGTATGTAGGTTTGGGGGCACTTCTGCTGGTGGGTGAACTGCAGACACCTCGGTAGTTGTTGGGGGTGGCTGAAGGGTCTCCTCTGCTACGTCAGTATCATGGGACTGGGGTAATGGTGTAGCGATATCGGTTGGGGGTGGCTGAAGGGTCTCCTCTGCTACGTTAGTAGCATGGGGCTGATATGATTGTGTACCGATATTGGTTGGGGAGGTCTGTTTCTGGTCACTGGAGTGCTTCGGCAATGTAGGCTCCCAGTCAGGTACAGCTGAGGGGTCGCTAGCTGGCTGTGGGGTCTCCGTAGCCTGGGCCGCAGGTTGTTGTGTTGGGTCTCCTGGTTGGAGGACATCATCCGAAGTATAGATACTTATCGAAAACGAATCAAAAACATCAACATTGGTCTCCCCGGCCTGTGGATGCTGGATCTGGTCTGGTTCCTCTGTTTCTGGTTGTGGTGGAGAGCTCGCTTCTACTACTGTGTCTCCAGTCTTCAATGGTGGAATATCGGCCTCCTCGTCCAGGTCAGGAACACTATCACCGGTGTCCCGGATCTCCACTCTCGTGACCCTTTTTGTTGGTCCAGTCCCATCTGCTGCTTGGATCAGGTACACATTCTCCTGGGGTCTCCCTATCACCTTGTATGGCGTCGGCTTCCAGTAGTCAGCGATCTTGTTTCTCCCAGCAGGGTGATTTCGGAGGAGTACTCTTGTGCCGATGTCTATGCCTTTATCATTGGCTTTCTTGTTGTGCCGCTCACGTGTCTTGGCACTTACATCCCTCATACGTTGCAATGCAACATCTGCCACCTGCTTTAGCTTCTGCTGGTGCTGATCCACCTATGGTTCCAGTTGTCTGACTTCGGACACTTCCTCCGGTCTCCTGAGGATGAGGTCAATCGGGAGGTTCGGCTCCCGACCTGTAAAGATGTAGAATGGTGACAGCTTAGTTGTGGAATGCGGAGTAGAGTTATACGCGAAGACCATCTATGCAATGTACTCTGGCCACCTCTTTTTCTTGTCTGCTGATGATAGGGTGCGTAGTCTGTCATGGAGTGTGCGGTTAAACCGCTCGCATTGCCCATTTCCCTGAGGGTGGTATGCTGTGGTTCGACTCTTAGATATGCCGTAGGCAGAGCAGAGATCCTTTACAAGCTGGCTCTCAAAGTTTCTCCCCTGGTCGCTATGGATCCTCCGAGGCACACCATACCTTTGAAACCACTCCCACCAGTACTTTCGCCACAGTGGTTGCCTTCTGGTCACGACAGGGGACTGCCTGGGAAAATTTACTGAACACGTCAGTAATCACCAACACCTGCTCCCTGCCATCTGATGCCTTCTCGAGGAGAGAAAAGTCGATAGCCAGGATGTCGAGTGGTTGTTTAGCTAGTGGGAAGAAGAAGCTGCATGTACTCTCCCTCAGTGGCGTCTTGGACTGTGACATAAAGGACTCCCTCTATCTCCCTCACACGGTCCCACCTCCTGCATAGTGTCTTGACTGCCCTGGATTCCTGCTTGAGGACATGGCTTGCTGGTCTGGAACTTTGTCTCCAGAGTTTCAGGAATCTGGACAGGATTGGGTCCCCACTTTGTAAACTGGCCAGTTCTTGTGGTGAGTATCCAGGCAGGGTGTCCACAGCAGCTGGAACCTCTTCGGTTGTCAACGAGCGCAGCATGACATGCGCCCTCTCTGTGTGAGCTACTTGGACCTCCTGCAGTGATGTAGACCTCGTGAGACTCTGTAATGTCTCCTCAGTGCTGTTGTACTTGCGGCTTAGGGCATCGGCATTAGCATTAGCTTTTCCCGAGCAATATTTGATCTGAAAGTCAAATTGCGCCAGCTGACTAACCCACCTCATCTCTGTCGCCCCAAGTTTAGCTGAATTCAGTTAGGATAGGGGGTTGTTGTCGGTGAATATATCAAACTTTGCACCGATCAGGTAGTCGCGGAATTTCTCTGATACTGCCCATTTCAGCGCAAGAAGTTCCAACTTCATTGAACTATAGTTGTTCATATTTCTCTCAGCTGGCCGAAGGCTGCGACTAGCATAACTTAGAACCACTCGTCTACCCTCCTGATCCTGAGAGAGCACAGCACCTAGTCCGTCAAATGACGCATCAGTCTGTACAATGAATGGCTTCCTGAAGTCAGGATATCCCAAAATAGGTGGGGATGTTAGTCTCATCTTCAGCTCATCGAAGGCCTCGGTGCAGGCTGGGGTCCATTTGCTACGGAAGTCCTGCTGCTGGTTGGGTTGAGTGGGCTCGTCGCCGTGCTGATCCTTTCTGGCAGCCCTGTTTGGTGAGCAGGGCATGAAGTGGTGCCGCTACATGACTGAACTGTTTGACGAACTTTCTGTAGTATCCTGCCAACCCCAGGAACGCTCTCAGCTCTCGTTCACTTTGCGGTTCCTTCCACGTGCTGATGGCCTCGGTTTTTGCTGGGTCTGTTGCTATCCCCCTAGCGGATAATATGTGCCCAAGATACTTGCATTCTGAGTGCAGGAAACGGCATTTGCTGGGCTTAACCTTTAGCCCGTGTTGTCTCAGGCGTTGAAAAACCAATTCTAGCCTCTGTAGATGTTCTTCATGGTTGCGCGAGAAGACCAGTATGTCATCGAGGTAGATGAGTAGGCTCCCATAGTTGAGGTCCCCCAAGATGACTTCCATCAGTCTCTAAAATGTGGCTGGGCTATTGCTAAGGCCGAAGGGAATTCTGGTGTACTCGTATAGCCCTCCCGTCCCTGCTCTGAAGGCCGTCTTTGGAATGTCACCCTCTTCCACTGCCACCTGATGATAGCCCTGTGCCAAGTCCAAGGAGCTGAACAGTTGCACACCACCAATTGTATCTTTGGCTTCATCGATCCGTGGTAGTGGGTAGGCGTCCTTCCGGGTGCGATCATTTAATTTCCGGTAGTCCACACACAGACGAAGGCTGCCATCTTTCTTCCGCACGACTACCACAGGGGCAGCATATGGACTAACTGAGGGCCTGATGATGTTCTGCCGCAGCAACTTCTGTAGGTGAGCTTTAATCTCATCCATCTGGTGGGGTGGAATTCGCCGATGAGGGACACGTACTGGTTGATCGTCTTTGGTTGGGATGGGGTGTTTTACTGTAGTAGTGTAGCCCAAGTCTTTGTCGCTTTGGCAGAAGATGTCTTTATACCTGTGGAGTAGCTCGGCTAGTTGTTGTCTTTGGGCCGGGGTCGTATCCGCATCGCCCAGGGTTACACCAACAGGTAACTGGGTTTCTGAAGCTGCCTCCATAGCACGGTTGACGGTTGCTCTTTGTGAGCCCTCACAGTCGACAATGAGGCCTCATCCTCTTCTGCAATGGTACTTTCTTCCGACTGAACGACGCTAGCAGTTGTCACAATCCCAATGCGGCTTTTAGGTTGAAGCCACACATCCTCCTCTCCAACATTTATTACCTTGGTGGTCACAGTTCCACTCTGGAACTCTGGATAGATGAGCAGGTGTCTATGACCGCTACGTTTCGTGGTAAGTTGCCACTGGTGCCATGGATGGCCTGAATCATCACCTCCGTGGGCCCATGGCATAGCTGTCTTGTGGTACATGCCACTGCGACTGTGCTTCGGGCGGGGATGCAGATTGGCTTACTTCCACTGACTCTTGCAAACCCTGTGTGAGATTTGCTCCTCTCCTCCACGTCATACGCAAAAAGCGTATCGGCCCAGGCTGTCCCTCCTATTTTCTGTACTTCTTCAAGGTATCTCCCTCCATGTTGCTCCCTCAGTGCCAAACGTAGTTCTCTAAGAACATTGGAGCCGAGCAGGCCCTTTGTCGGCGTGCCATCACCTCCAGTCGTTCTAGAAACCAGCATGCCAACCTTTCCAAACTGGACCCCAAGTAGGTCTACATCCAGTTCGGTATATGTACGGCACTTCCACTCCATTCGCCCCGTACACCTTTAGCCACTTGGAGATATCTTGCAGTGTAGTATTCTCTCGGGTCAGTTTACGATAAGTTGTCTCAGGTAGGACAGTTACTTCACTACCAGTGTCCAGGATGAAGTTGGCCTGCTGGCCCGGCCTGGATGTAGATGTCTACCTCTGGACTCTGTGCAACTGCCCTGCCTAAGACCTCTTCTTTTGTTCGCATTCCTGAGCCTTCACTCCGTCCCTCCACCGCTTGGCTCCTTACAACAGAGGGTTGGCGTTTCGGGACTGATTCGCCTGGGGGGGTATTCTGGGTTGTCTGGTGTCCCTCCGCTGGATAGAATGGGGCAGCTGGGGACTGATTCGCCTGGGTGCTATTCTGGGTTGTCTGGTGCCCCTCAGCCGGATAGAATGGGGCGGCGCTGGTCCATCCATTGGCGGCCTGGTTGGTCTGCTGCGGCGCATTCGACCTTTGGGGCCTTCTTCGTGGTGAACTTGGGCATACTCTTGCCATGTGGCCTCCTCCACCACAATTGAAACAGGTTAGGCCTCCGGTACTGGATCTCTGGGGTGGGCCATTTGTTCTCTTCTGGCTTAGTAGGGCGCCAACCTGGTCACAAAGCCGACCCACGGCCTCTTGTGTGGCCTGAATCTGTCCTGCTTGCTGGTCCAGTCGCGTTTGGAAAGCTTCACTGACTGTGTCAACTTTGGCCTTGACTACGGCCACTGTTGCCATGGTTGCTGGTGTCGGGTCCACCCAGGAGATAACCTTCGTCCGCAAATCTGGGAAAGGCATCTCGGGGTTTTCCTGAGCGAAACGTCTCACCTCTCTCTGTAGTGTAGGGTCCACCAACCCTGCAGCAAATCTCTCACTCAGTATGGCATCCTGGCCCTTGACACTATCTTCTGGCGAGACAAGCACCACTTGCTTCAAGAGCTTCATCAATTTCAAGGAGAAGTCCTGCAACGACTCTCCTGGTTGCTGTTTCCGGCTGTAGAACTCACCCCAGCGAGTGGATGGGGTGCCTTGGGGATTGTACGTCTTGACAATTAGGGCGATTATCTTAGCAGCCGTATCTCTATCCTCTTCGGGCCGGAGTCTCGCTTCTTCTCGTGCACGCCCTCCCAAGTGATCATAGACCGTTTGTATGGCTTCGCTGACGGACAGGCCAGAAGTCAGACGCTGCATGTCTTCGGCCCACTCCGTCACCTCGGGATCCGTCTCCTTGATGGGCCGCCCAGAGAACTTGAGACCCCGATCTCGAGGGACCACAACGACTTTTGTCTTCTTTTCTGCATTCAGCTGTTCGAGCTGCGTGGTTAAGGCCTTGACTTTCTCTTCTAGTTCCTCCATGGTGTAGTGTGTCAGCCTGCAGGTTGCCCCAACTGACCCTCTTTTCTTTTTTTATGACTCAATCCTGTCTACGACGCTTTGTTATACAGGGATTCTGAAGTCAATGATTTAATGCCAAAAAAGAAAGGTCAGTTGTGGCATTCGCCAGTCACCGTTAGTAGTAAGGCGCAACAGAGAGCAGAGGCATGTCAGTACCCTCACTGGTCAGAGGTGTGTGGACAAATGCCCAACATGCAGCTAGTGCTCACACAACCCAGCACATGGTCACTGCAAATAACTCAGGGACCCCCCAAGACTCAAGTTTACTCACCCAGACCACACAGTGGATTAGCCTGGGTTGGCCAAGTGGCCAAGCTAGCCTTGAAAAATGGGGATCTCTACTATACGATAAAAAAACCTGGTAACATTAGGTTCGAGGAAGCTTAAAGGAAGAGGTAGAAACTGTGTTTTCAGGGTTATTGAGCTGCCCAAGTAAGTAGTCCGAAAACTCGACTTATTTTATTTCGATAGAGGGTGCGCCACACAAATAGCAGTCGCATTAAAACGCGGGCTGAAAGGAAATAATACAAAATCAGAGAGACGGCGCCGTCTCGCTACACTCGGGAGTAGTGTGGCAATGTATATGTTTTTTATTGGAAATTTATGTTTTTCATTGGAAATTGTAAGACGTTTAGCCTTGCGTTTTAAATAAAATTGTCTTGTTTAGGTAAGAATTTTTTGAAAAAGTCATCAGTCCACCCACCAAAAATTGAAAAGAATATGACATGCTGGTCGTCATGTTTCTGTAGTCCCTGGCACATGTGAGAGTTGTAAGTATATTAAGATCGTGAAACGACGTCAGCCACGGGTGCAGGATTAGGACCGGGACTCGAACCCAGACGACGGAACCCCGCAGACGAGTATAGCTATAAACCACTCGGCCATTCGGCTACCAGTTATATTGTTTCAAATCGATGTGACTTAAAGGTTTGGAATAGCTCTATCCTACATCTGTTCAAAGAAAAAAGTGGAAACTGTATTTTTAGGGTTAATGAGCCGCATTACATTGTTCAAAAACTCGACTTATTTTATGTCGATAGAGGGAGCGCCACACAAATAGCAGTCACCAGCAAAACGCGGGTTCAAAGGAAACAACGCAAAATTAGACAGACGGCGCTGCATTGCGAGGGAATCGTTCAAATCATGATACAAGCACCAAATTTGGCATGGATTTTTGCTAGGGGTCACTTAATCCGGAATTTTTTTTTGCCAATCCAAAATTCAAAATGGCGGCCATTTTTCAAAAGATGGCCGCCAAATCAGTTAGAAATTATTACTTTACGCAAAATAACGCCACCGTCGTAATTGCAATGTATAGTTTGAGTGAAATAATTGCCAATACCTGTTATTAATGACATCTCAACCAATGTCTGAAAATGTGAAACTATTGTTCATGGAAAAGAGAGAGAAAAAAACCCCACGTGAACTGAGTATGAAAATGGCACTTTATTTGTCAACAGAAGTAACACACAATTTGTTTCCATATCGAGTTCACAACTGTTCTTGGAATTTACAAACAGCATTATAATATGTTGTTATAGTGTCATAAATGTATCAATCAAACGCTTGGGCAGCTGCACAGTGCTGTGCGCCTCAAGCCAAAACGCCCGCATTTGCACCAGCCGCGGTACTCTGTTTTGCACCCACACTTCGTGAGTTCTTGGCAACTCTTTGCAATGGGTTGAAGTGTTGTCCAGCAGACCTGCCACGTTTCACCACATTGCAGCCATCTCCAGTCAGCAGGACTCTGAATTTCTGGTTGACACACAGTTGACTGGCTCCATATGCAGCCTGCTTGATAGGCAGCACGTTTCGAGTGCTGCAGGACCGCAGCCTGGGTTCTATTGCTGGAAGGGGTGCGACAGGTGCGTACGCACCCTCCCCCCAAAAGAATTACCAAAAGGTCCACATTTTCCGTGGTAAATAATGGTATTTTGATGTAGAAATAACAGTACTGGCACACGCAAATTTTTGGTCCCATTGTTGGTCCCATCAAGTACAAATTCGCACCCCCCATAGAAAATCCTGCGTACCGGCGGGCCTGCCGTGGTGGCGGAGCATTCACCAATGCCGAGCCATCTGCGATGATGACATATGCCTCTGGTTCAGTGTCTGGTGTTGTCACCAGTCCTACACAAATGTCAACTAGCTGAGACTTCTGACAAGTGTGGGTCTTTCCGCAGTCACCCAGTGCAGCTGGAGTCGGCTTGTTCTCATGCTTGCTGAATTCCTGGAGGTCATCTCGTGTCTGGCACGAGATAAAGAGCTGGGAGAAGAGATGACAGTCCTCCTTCAGCACCTTCTGCTTGGCATCATTCCACTTCGCTGGATCTTGCTTGAAGAAAGCAGTTTTGTTCTTTCTGATAGGCTGATAAAACACACTCCTTTCCAGCCCCTTTATGAAGTTCATGAAGCTCGTTCTGCCCGTCTCATAGTGAAGATATTAGTTCAGCAGCACTAGGGTGGGCAAAATTCTTGGTGTCTAGCGACAGTATGTCTCCATATTGTTTCTGAAAGGGATTGCCCACTTCCTGCAGTACTGTAGTCAGCTTGCCTACTCTCTCGATGAAGATGGTCTGAGCTCGCCCCGTTTGCTCATGGTGGTTAATACATTTGGTGGCATCCCTCCCCTGAAGCTGTCTCATACTCAAGAACCAGATGGCTCACTTCGGCTACCATCCACATCCGAAGCGCTGATGGGTCTTCTGTCACACCGATAGCTCCTCCATCACCTTTGATGACTGCGTTCGCTTGTTCATGAGCCTGGTCGATAGCCATTGATGAAAACTCACGTCTCGATTTGTGAACAACAAAGTTCCTACGGTAAAATTCCAGAGCCAGTTGGGGATGCTGTTGTTATGTCTCTCAGCTGAATGGGAAGCCACCTTGCGTAGCTCACATTGTTGTTGGCGAAGAAGTAAGGTATCAGTTCTGATAATACCTCACGGTACTACTGTGCGAAGTTTGCTACTCTGAACGACCGTATCATTATGGCCAGCTCCATTGCCAACACGTACCAGAACTGGTACCAGAACTAAAGAGTGCTCTGCAGTTTCCTCCTCTCACATCAGTCTTCCAAACTGAGAACTTTCTCGGTTGCTTCACTGCAGTATTCAGCATTATGCTGCTTTCATGAGCTGGTAGAGGCTGCTTGCTGTTACCTGGTGTGCTTGGCTTGTTCGGGTGACGCTTGATAGACAGAAACGATTCTGCCGTATCAGACGAAGCCACACTTGCCTCAGTGAGGGCTCCTGCCCACCAAGGAGAGCTAGCTCCAATTGACCTCAATGCAGCCATCTCGATGTGCAGTCCTCCAAACATGAGGACACACTTGTCTTCACCATATGACTCTGGTCAGTGCCATTGGATCTACTTTCCAAATGCAAAGAGCGGCTGGTCAGCAGTGATGACAGGTACTTGACCTAGATTCAGAAATGCCACCGTCTCAGTAACTCCGTCACGTGCTTTGTCGTAGCAACCGAGTGAGCTTAATCACGAAGCAGGAGCAGCAGTGAGGCGATGCTGACATCGAACTCTCGGCTTCTATTCTAGTATGAAGCATGGTGGGCCGACCATGTTACATTGCTAACACCATCAAGTTCTTCGGAGAGGCTCACCTTTCCCAGCCACTCATATTCTAGCTTCAGGTGTGGTCATGAATAGGCCCTTCCGTAGACTTGGTTGACACACGACTTCATCCTCTACATATTGGGCGACGACAGCATCTCTTAGTTGTGCTGAGATTTCCAGTACCAAGGCCGTTGTCATGAAGCATTTCCACCAGGTGCCTCTTTCTGGTTTTGGCAAAGACAGACATTCCCAGGTACACAGAAAATGTAGTTTCACGGTATTTGGAATGTCTTTGAGTGGCTGCTTCTTCTTTGTACCTGGAGTAGCAGTTGTACTGTATGAGCTGAGCCATTAATATTGCCAGGTCTGTTTCTCACAAATTAAAGAAGTGTCTGTGGAATTGCTCCTTCAATGCATTCTTGGTGGAAGTTTCCATCAAACTTGGACTTGGACCAGTTGGGGATGCTGTTGTTATGTCTCTCAGCTGAATGGGAAGCCACCTTGCGTAGCTCACATTGTTGTTGGCGAAGAAGTAAGGTATCAGTTCTGATAATACCTCACGGTACTACTGTGCGAAGTTTGCTTCTCTGAACGACCGTATCATTATGGCCAGCTCCATTGCCAACACGTACCAGAACTGGTACCAGAACTAAAGAGTGCTCTGCAGTTTCCTCCTCTCACATCAGTCTTCCAAACTGAGAACTTTCTCGGTTGCTTCACTGCAGTATTCAGCATTATGCTGCTTTCATGAGCTGGTAGAGGCTGCTTGCTGTTACCTGGTGTGCTTGGCTTGTTCGGGTAACGCTTGATAGACAGAAACGATTCTGCCGTATCAGACGAAGCCACACTTGCCTCAGTGAGGGCTCCTGCCCACCAAGGAGAGCTAGCTCCAATTGACCTCAATGCAGCCATCTCGATGTGCAGTCCTCCAAACATGAGGACACACTTGTCTTCACCATATGACTCTGGTCAGTGCCATTGGATCTACTTTCCAAGTGCAAAGAGCGGCTGGTCAGCAGTGATGACAGGTACTTGACCTAGATTCAGAAATGCCACCGTCTCAGTAACTCCGTCACGTGCTTTGTCGTAGCAACCGAGTGAGCTTAATCACGAAGCAGGAGCAGCAGTGAGGCGATGCTGACATCGAACTCTCGGCTTCTATTCTAGTATGAAGCATGGTGGGCCGACCATGTTACATTGCTAACACCATCAAGTTCTTCGGAGAGGCTCACCTTTCCCAGCCACTCATATTCTAGCTTCAGGTGTGGTCATGAATAGGCCCTTCCGTAGACTTGGTTGACACACGACTTCATCCTCTACATATTGGGCGACGACAGCATCTCTTAGTTGTGCTGAGATTTCCAGTACCAAGGCCGTTGTCATGAAGCATTTCCACCAGGTGCCTCTTTCTGGTTTTGGCAAAGACAGACATTCCCAGGTACACAGAAAATGTAGTTTCACGGTATTTGGAATGTCTTTGAGTGGCTGCTTCTTCTTTGTACCTGGAGTAGCAGTTGTACTGCATGAGCTGAGCCATTAATATTGCCAGGTCTGTTTCTCACAAATTAAAGAAGTGTCTGTGGAATTGCTCCTTCAATGCATTCTTGGTGGAAGTTTCCATCAAACTTGGACTTGTGTGGCCGTTGCCGTGCACTAGCAACTACTTGGAGCCATAGGTGAGAGTTGGGTGAGCAGTGAAGGCCAGTGCCAGAAATACATCCAGGGGATGTGGCTGACTGCTGAAAAAAGTACTACCTCTACTACTACACCCCTACACCCCACACTTAAAGCAAATTATTTAGCGGCACAGTACAACGTACAGTTATACAAAATGCTATATTTGTTTTGACAAAATCAGTGAGAAATGATATAAATACATACCAGACAGGTCTAGAAATAGCAAAATCGGCTTATGCATACAAAAAACAATTATAATCGAGTTCAAGATCATTCAAATCAAGCAACTCAGTCAATTTAAAAAAAACACCATTTTGTTTAGGTCATCCTTGGCAGCCATGTTGGAAAATGGCCGGCACGTTGGATTTTCAGGTGGCAGATTTTTTTTCTCAAAAAGTGTACCAAAAGTATGTGCATGCACATTTCGGTGCTTGTATCACTAGGTGGCAATGTACTATGTTTGTCATTGGACATTTAAAAATTGTAAGGAGTTAGCCTTGCGTTTTAAATAAAATTGTCTTGTTTGGGTAAGATTTTTTCGAAAAAGTTACCCACTAAAAATTTAAAAGAATATGACATGCTGGTCGTCATGTTTCTGCAGTTCCTGAATACATCTGGGAGTTCCAAGTATTTCAATAAGATCGTGAAAGTATGGGCGTTTTAGCACTTAGGCCTGTAGGAATTTATTTGCTCCGTTTCACCCAAAGGGCTCTGTGTTCAGGATAACGAGCGCCATCTACAATTGTCAGATAGTGTCTATGGTCACCACTTTCGCCAGCCGCGCGTCCTGATGTTACTGCAGACTTTAATAAAATTAGGCCAACTTTTCTGACCAATCCCTCCTATATACAGTGCAGTTACCATAGAGCTGTCAGACCTTTCAAAACGTTTCAAGTTTTCTGGACTGAAACGTTTTGAAAGGTGAGAAAGCTGTCTGACGAATAGAACCTATGAAAGGTTTTGAAAGGTAAAACAACTCTCTGAACAAACTGGTGTTAAAAACAAAAAAAACGTTCAAAAGGTTTTGAAAGGTGTAGCAGTGCAGTAGCAAAAAATTCTGGAGCGTTTTGAAAGGTTCATACTTATTGATAGCCATTTTGCCCATTAAGCAGATTTTGAAAGGTTTTGAAAGGTAAAACCATAAGAGGGTTAAATTATTAAAAGCGTGATTGTATAGTTATAATATTAACGCCGATTGTTGGCACGGCTGAGCTTAATATTTTACTGTTGTAGTATTTCAATACATTTTTGAAGTAACCCTTTTATTCCCCCCCCCCCCCTCTTGTTAAGTGAATCAAGAAAACAATAGAACGTACGTCTTTGGTGTTAGGAAAAAAGTTATGTGGTGTTGACCAAGCATTCAGGGTAGTATACGGACTATATGACTGAACTCATTGACTGACTCCCATATAGGACTCTTTTGGGTTCTAGGATTCTAGGACTCCTGGACGACTACACTTCCTTCCCTGTCCATGTAACCCGACCGCAAACGAACTCCGTCCCTGTACGAAGGTGTGAACCTGAACTCTAGACTAGGCACAAAAATGATAAATCATAATGTAAGCGGCAAATTATGCTCAAAGTTGGCAACACACATTTTTAGGGTAATTCCACCCTGCTGATTACGAAAATTGCTGTTGCCAAAAAAAAAATGATCAGAAAGCTGAAATTCAAGATGGCCGACAAAATGGCTGCCAAAAACTGGTAAAATCACATTCGAAGAAGTATTTAGGCTAAATATACAATTCAAATGCATCAATTATGGTTTGGGGAGTTGATGCTCCCGGATAAATTTGATGGGGTTGCGTCCTGGTCGGACTACTTGATCCATTTGGAGTGAGTCCGAGAAAGCAATGTACCTGGCGGCTCACCTGAAGTGCACAGGTCTGGAAGCACTGGCGGACATGGCGCCCGAGGCACGGAGGGAATACTCCTCTATCTTGGAGAACTTTGAGCAACGATTCGGCGGGGCGGCACAGGTTCCACTACATTGGGCCCAGTTGTCTATGCGGCCGCGACGCTTCCCTCAGCAGCCTGGGACAATCCATTCGGCGGCTGGTGTTGAAAAGCTACCCAAGATTGCCTGTGCAGGCCCGGGATGACTTGGGCGTGGAGGCTTTCCGGAGGGCCCTGTGGGAGAAGCAGCTGTAGCGTTACCTTTTCTCCAGGAAGGCGGCGACCCTGACCGAAGCCATCACGTTGGCGACGGAGATGGAGGCGTTCATGGAGTCCCAGGAGTACAAACGGAAAGGGAAGGCCAGAGCCAGCAGCGTAATGTCGGTAGACCAGTTTACTCCAGTTCCTGCTAGAGAGTATAAGCCAGTTCACTAGGGTGAAGTATACACCAGGCGCGCGGACTCAAGTGGAGTGCTACAGGTGCCACGGTTGGGACACACCAGGAGAGACTGCCCTCGCCGGAAGCGTAAGGCCGCCCCTGACGGGCAGGGTGAGGCGGGCGCGGAACCAGGTCTGGGGCTGGGCGAGCCCGATCCGGGGTGCGATCGGCCACTCTCTTCACCGACGGAGCCAGGCCCCGAGAGGTACACTTGCGCCGGCCAGAAGCTAGCCGGTATTGTCTTGCAATAACCAAACCTTCCTCTTCTTCCCCCTGCAGGAGGGTTCCCGTGATGTGCCCCCACTGTGGGAAGGCGTTCACCCGTAGCACCAACCGCCGTAGGCACGTGCGCACCGCGTGCGAGCAGCTCCACCCGGAGCGCCCGTACGTGTGCGAAAGGGGCTGCGGGCTGCGCGGGAGTTCTACCGGGAGGATATTAGGAGCCGTCACTATCGGTTCTGCCAGGAAGGTTTGGTGGCCGGAGTGATGGCAGAGATGGATGCGCTGAAGATCCACCCCAGCGGCGACGTGAGGGAGCTCGTCAATCCCGCCGACCGAGGGCCTTCTTCGCCTCGCCTCTTCCGGCAAGGGTGCCCAGACCTCCCCACGGCGGACAGGACCACCCTGCAGCGGCCCGGCCTTTGTTGCCACCCCCGCCCAAGAGACGACTGGGCCCAGTTTCGGCGGGGGAGCCGGGGGACCACCCCCACTTCGAGCGGTCCTCCCGGCCTCCCCGTTCGGAGCGGGACGATTTGGCCAGCCAGCCAAGCCAAGGCCAGAAAGGGCGGATCCGCCCCGCCTACCGGGGCGCCAGGGATACGGCCACGGACGCCGCTCCAGCCGGCCGAAGGAAGGCAGCCCGGCCAACCCATCCCCTCCAGCTCGGGCGGAAAGCGGGACTCAGACGGAGCCCCCGACGCCCCCTCGGACGCCAACGCTTCGGTGGCGTGGACAGCCCAGGGTCTAATTGCCGGCCGGGTCCCAGGTAGAGCTGCCGGACGGGACCTGGATGCAGTTGGAGGTGGACGGTGGCCGCCCCGCATGAGGTAAATGGCAACCCACATGCAGGTTCTGGAAGCAGCTGTTTAGGCAGACATAGTTCCAGCGCCGGCCACCTTCCACCTACTAGACGAGAACTTCGACTCTCATTTTCCTTCTGTTGTTGTTGTATTGTTGTTGGCGTCGTGGGCCTTCCGGTCCGGGTCTTCCGGGTGCGCGGCGGCAGATGTCCGCCGTCCTGTTTGGGGACAAACAAGGTCCTCGAGGGGGGCTGTGTAGCGTCTGTGCCGGTTGGCCGATAGAGAGCACCAGAGCGATTCCACGGTGGAATCGCCTAGTGGAGCCCTGCCAGTACGCCTAGGCAACCCGTTCCGTTTTTAGTGCCACGTTGGAACGGTAACTTCATGTCACTTCTTTGACTCAGAAGTAGTTGAAATTAACGGCCTAAGAACCACCGAAACCAGTAAATACCCGTCTTGAGTCTTCTTCCTGTGTGTGTGTCGACCCTAGCAAACGGTCAACGTTACAATATGCTATCGGTCCAATACCGGATACATCTGCTACCAATGCCGTAGCAGGCCTGTGCAGTCAAGTTCTAAAGAGTCAATTTGTGCAGGTGAACTACGTGAACTACAGGTGAATCAAGTATAAAGACAAAAATAACGGGTCAACTGGGAAAGGTTTTACACCTGGATACAATTCTGTTCATTCCTGCATCTCATAGGCATAGCTGTACTTTATCGTGGTTGCATTTGCTCTGGCGCAGTTAAGGTGTGCTTTCATGGCGACACAGCTTATAAGTTACAGTAGAACCGTAGGCTACGGCCAATTGCCCGCTGCACAGTAAAGGTAGCCTAACTCCTCTCCTCGACACAACAAACTTCAACCAATACAACTTCATAAATACGTAATATAAACATACCTGGAAGAAATCGAAATAATCTGTACTATCTTCTAACCCAGACTGCTAAACAATTCTTATTTGGCCCAAAAAACGCCTAATTACGGCACATAGGACTGCTGCCGAGCAAGATGGCTACCACAGTTATACGTCTGCTACTGGAATAGAGGGCGCCAAATACAAACTCTACAAAATAAAACAAAATTTGGCCTCAACATTGACTTACAAATACATTTAGCTGCTTGTTATAATAATTATGTTGTCCCAAGCACGCTTTTATTTTGTTGGCTATCCGAATAACTATCTTTTGCGCTAATATAGGACATGCGTCACGGTTGTTCCTGTTTTAGCGGCCATTTTAGCCGCCATCTTGAATTTGGGCTTTCGGTTGATTTGTTTTTTTGGCAACAGGCTTTTTCATAATCAGCAGGGTCAAATTACCATTAAAAGATGTGTTGCCCACTTTGAGCATGATTTACTGCTTACATTGCTTTCCAGATGACTTTTCACCTTTGTGTGCCTAGTCTACTCCGCGGACAGTCCCAACCAGACGATCGAATTAACCCGTTGAGCTAAAGTCGTTTGGTATTTGAAGACGATAAATTAATTCTGTTAAAGATAATATTGCGAATTCGCGCGCGTTAAACTGAGGGGGAAAAAACGACGTCGGCCAGGACCGGGACTCGAACCTAGCTCTATCCTACATCTGCTCAAAGAAAGAAGTGAGAAACTGTTTTTTCAGAGTTAATGTCGGCCGCATTAATGTCCAAAAACTCGCCTTTTTTATGTCGATAGAGGGAGCGCCACACAAATAGCAGTCACCGGCAAAATGCGGGCTCAAAGGAAACAATTTGGATTTCCCCCAAACTCGCCGGTTAGCCCCACAAAATCTGAAATTGTATGAAATAGGTTTAAATTGTATGTGTGTCTCAAATACCTTAGAGAGTTGCAAGTATTTCCCCTTAAATTCGGAAGATGGTGTATTTATCATTGGGGTCCATATATAGAAGGCATGTGAACCCTAGGGGTGCACTAGACTAATTGGTACGGTAATTTCTGCGCGAGCTCGAGCATAACAAGTGCACCGACAACTTTTTTTGGAAAAAAGAGGCCGTTTGGCTTTAAACAAGATGGGATTGTGTAAATATAGCCGCGGATCAATTCCCTGGTTTGGGGGCTTCCATCTAAAGGGCAAACTTTATAAATACGCTTAAAAAATGGGTCATATTTGCCAGAGTGTGAATATTTAAAAATGTAATTGGCTACCCCACCCAAAATTGAAAAGAAATGGAAAGATGAAGGGTCACACAATAATTTAGTATTTGTTTGAGAAACCCCAGTGATGTCGACTTGCATGATATTTGGCACTGAATTTTGTTGATTTTACACTGTTTTCAATGGGGCTTGAATTAGTGCAGTGCAACCTATTTTGTGGTGTAAAGGTGTCACCGTCACAGACATAAATATTTATGTCTGTAGTCACCACTGCAGAGGCTGAGGGCGCCCTCGATTGTTCTAGCGCCCTCTAGCGCTACACACCATGCATCCTCGAGACTTGACCCGACGTGACCCGGCGTGAGTCTGCATGATTCAAGAAAGAGATACATCGCTCCTCTCAGAAAAGAACCAACAATATCCCTTTTTATAAATGATTTCAGAGCAATCGCAAAAATAATGAGTTCGATCGGCACTGGGGTGAGTATATTTACGCTAACAAAAAGGAGAAATAACGGAAAAATTATCGCCCGTCGGGCTGGGAACAGTACCATGAGTGACTAGAGACAGTCTGTACAGAAATAAACGACGGCCGCATGCGTACATGTAACTGCGCAATTCTCACGGTCGGAGGCACACGCCGTCGGGCAAAGGGGTAGCCCCCCATTCAATTTGTACAGGGAATTACGTGTTTTCTATATTTTTTTACAGCAATAAAAACATGCATACTTTTTTTTTCGGTGTATCGTGGGAGATTTTGTTACTTCATAAAACAATGAAATTTGGAAATATTTCGGTGTAGTGTTTAATAGATATTAGACAATAATTAATTATTTAGATTTTTTTCACATAGACCACAACACTATTTATTGCTACTCATTCCCCTTTGAGTCCAGAGGGGGTGATAACTAACAGCCACCACTGACCAATCAGAGACAAGAAACCAGGCCCGGTGACGTCATGCCGACCGCGAGAATATAATTTATGAATATACATGTACCTAGAACTAGACCCACCTGCCCACTAATAACTGGGGCTCAGTATAATTCCTCTTTTTCGAATTTTGAATTTAACTTTTCGTACTAGAGCCCCACGTCAAACTTAAAACAATATGCAAAATGTCAGCTCAAATTAGTCGCTAAACTAGGCAGATCACACTATTTTTCAAAGTTCTGCCAATGCCTTCAATATTAGGCTCATATTGTTCAGCTTGATGAAAGAAACAAAGAACTGAAAACCAAATTAAAATCCGACATTCGGTTTTCTTTTTATTTCAAAAACATTATGCCGTTTAAAGCACCTGTTTCATCCATTTTGGGCAAAAAGTTGAAAATGCACTTTTTTCAATTTTTTCTTATAGTTTTCATTGTTTTTTCTCAATTTTAAAACCTGTTAGTGTTTCTTTTCTTATAGTACACAAGTCAAACCTACTTGCAAAAGAGAAATGGGGGTTCAATCACCTTTCGTTTTTTTTTTAACAGTCACCAAAACTGGCATATTATCAAAAGTTCTATAACGGGAAAGCCCAAAATGTTCAAATAATGACTGAGTCCAGCTAATTAAATATGCGTGAGGTTCTCCTGGGAAAACTAAAGCAGTTACAGCTATGAAACTCGGCCAAATTATTGCTTGTGTACAGGCATTTATTTTAAAGTGTTTATTTCAAAGTTTTAGACGTTATTATGCAAATTAGCCTGATTAATTATTCATTTTGTACTCACAATCACCTAATTATTGAAGAAGAAAAATTTGAAAAAAAAAATATTATTTACATTTTTAGAGCATATTTTTCTCTTTTCATGACAGTTAAAAAATAGTGAATGAAAGAGGTACATTTAAAAGGGTTAAATTTATTTTAAGTATTCTCTTTATACATTTATACATATAAAAACATTTTCTTTATTAATCTGAATACACAACTTTGCAAAATGTAAAATTTGACAAACCATTCCCAAGACCATACGGAGTACCGACAATAAATGGAACAGCCTTGATCAATACAATAGCAACATCTGAACCGTTTTGGGGGCCATTACGTTCACTGTACACCCGCCCTGAATTACTAATTTCTCATAACTTTCCGAACTTTACTTTCTAATTTTACCTAACAAATCTACACAGAGGGTAATTTTATAACGATGATATTAAAATATATTATCTTGAAAATTAAGGAAAGTATTTATTTCTCCCCTGGAACGCTGCATTCCGTGAGCAATAGGTCATGTTCGTCTGATGTCCAGCCAGAATTATGTACTTAACTTCGTACGCGAACGCATGGTCATTGAGCTCCACTGTTGCCGGAGGTTCTGAATTGACAAAGCAAAAATGTCCTTTTTTAGATCGCTATTTCGGTATGCATCGGTTAACGAAATTCAACAATCTACACATCATAGCAAACTTTAGAATGTATATTTTCATGTTTCTAGTTCGTAAGTATTTATATTTGAGATATTTAGGGGGAAAAAAGGTGGCTTACCTGCTTGACGTTTCCCGCGTTAACGGGCCGCCATTTTGAAAATTTCTTTGACAGACGCATCACGAGTGTGAGTTTCCCCATCCTAAAAATAGCTTCACAGGGTCCTACGTCACCGGCTGCACTCCGGAATCGTCCATTATAAGAGAATAGGGGGGGATTAAACTGCGCGAAAAAATTTTTTTTGCCCTCCCACGCGCGGCTGCTCCGTGCGGGGCCGACAAACTAGGCAAACTAAACTTACTGTAAAATCTATATTTCTTGACCAATTCGGATCAATTAAGCAGACAAACACGGGGGAAGTCTATATTTTTTATTCATGTAATTGGTTTCTTCATTGTATTATTCGTTTCTCCCTGAAACGACTTTGATCTGTACCCATTTTTCACATTCGACCCGTTGGCCGACGGTTGTATGTGTGGAATATGCATGGTCGGCTGAATTTTTTTCGTGTAGAGTGATCTGCCTACTAAAACCTAGCCCCACTGTGGCCGTACAGTATTAGTATGGACTCTGTATCCGTATACAACTTACAACAAGGCCACATGGCCATGATGGCGGTCTACGCCAAAATTTAGTAGGTAACACAAAATCTCACTCTTTTTACAGGCGACGTTTTAAGTGCTGAAATTCTCACTTGCAGTTGTTTTGTATCGTTTTGTCCATGTGTATTCTTTACCAGGGTGAGCTCTACCCGGCCCTAGAACTATGGGGCTCCCGACGCGCGTAGGGCGGAGTCCCAAAGATAGAGAGGGTTTTTACAGGTTAACTGCCGTTAAACAATAGAAACCATGCACAAAAAGCAGGCAATAACTCCCATACTGCCGCACGGTCTACCCCCAGAAAAATTTGTATGAGTACTTTATCCACTCACCCAGCCGCTGCCCACCAAAAACCGGTCGAATCTCGGCCAATTTCTGTAAAAAAGATGAAAACTATCCCCGTTCCGCAAATGCGACTGTTACAACGACGTTCATTGAACTGTTTCCCAAACCCTGGCTTCGGTTCTGTTGGGCTTTGGCGCATTGCTAAACTGTATGAATAAGGCCTCGCAAGATGAAGCTTGTGTTTAGAAAACGGCTAATGTGGCTGCGGCTTGAAATTTACGCACGAGTTATCCGCCATCTTGTAACAGTCGTGTTTGCGGAACGGGGATAGTTTTCACTTTTTTTACAGAAATTGGCCGAGATTCGACTGGTTTTTGGTGGGCAGCGGCTGGGTGAGTTAATAAAGTACTTAAACAAATTGTTCTGGGGGTAGACCGTGCGGCAGTATGGGAGTTATTGCCTGCTTTTTGTGCATGGTTTCTATTGTTTAAAGGGAACATGTAATAAGTTTTGTTTTGGCTTAAATCAATAAAGTTTAATGTTGACAACAACATTATGTGTGTGGTTGTGTTTATTTTCTGTGATAAATGGAGAACAAATTATTGGGTCAAACCACTCCGCCCCTTGAAGGGAAGCCTCATTAACAAAAAACCTTGCGAGGGGTATGACGAAAATCGAGGCAGAGACTCGTCGCGCTGCTACCCGGCCTATCGTATACTGACTGCGCGCATTGCAACAAGTGTCCGTCTTTACATGGTTTTTCATTCTAAATTGGGGTAAAAAACACAACAGTTTTTGGTCATGCCGACTAGGTGTGTAGCTGCTAGGTGTAGAGAAACTACTAAGGATGGAGTAAGCCTCTACTGTTTCCGGCTGATCCTAAATATCGGAGGACTTGGACAGCCAAAGTAAAGCTTACTAGAGCGAAGTGGTCCGGGCCTAGTGATTTTCGGCCCTAGTGATTTTCAGCCCTCTGCAGCGATCATTTTGAGCGGTCGTGTTTCGACCTAAAGAGTGCCTAGAGGGACCCCATCTTTATCCTCGCTCGGGTCCGTGTCTGAATAAGAAATACTGTGATTCGAATCGGACGAATCAGCACTGTTTTTCGTCGGACTCACCACATGAATTGGTACACACACATACAATGTGTGCGACCATGGCCACGCGAATCTGTCTAATACCTAGACGTCGTGTACCGACTATCAAGAATTTGTCCGGGTTCTGCCTCGGTTTACATCACTCATTTGGAGTGGCCGCGAAATTTAAAAAGGGGGGGTCAATTTTTGGACGGCAAATTACTACACTAAACGTACACTAGAACCTTTTTATTCACATTTAATACATAAATCTATTAATTTAATACAAAAATTGCGTAATAAAATTGTTACACTGCATGTTTCCTTTAACGGCGGTTAACCTGTAAAAACCCTCTCTATCTATGGGGCTCCGCCCTACGGGCGTCGGGAGCCCCATACTTCTAGGGGTAGGTGGGCCCATCAGTTGTTTACTTAGCGCGAAATACGAGAAAGATTTTTTCACACAAATTGTTTAACAATCGCCATGTTTGAACAAAATGATATGTTGCGCATGCGCACACACTGATTGACATTTTACGACTTCACACTGACGAAACGGTACCAGACGACTGTTTTATGTACATGTACATGTATGTGTCTGCATGCAGACTGAATTACATAAACAGACTTTTTTCCCAAATGTACTTTGCTGCTTGTAGCAGGGTTAGGGTTAAGTACCTTTAAAACTGTGACATGTTTTTGGTCCTATTTTCATTACAGTATGACCTGTCGGCGTCGCAGTTCTCCCCTGATGGGAGGGTATTCCAGGTGGAATATGCTATCAAAGCAGTGGAGAACAGCGGGACGGCAATCGGTCTGCGCTGCAAGGACGGCGTCGTCTTAGGGGTGGAAAAACTGGTCACGTCCAAGCTGTATGAAATGGGATCCAACAAGAGAATATACAATGCTGACAGACATGTTGGAGTGGTGAGTGCGGATTGAAAATGAAAGGAAATTAGGAATTAGCCTCAACTTCCTACTGTCTCTCCTAGGTACTGGGCCAGCCTCGACTCCGTGGGCACGTGCGTGTTCCTTCATTAACCCCTGGCCGTGAAGAATGCGTAAACGACGCTGACTGGCTATTTAGTGCGTACTGCGCGCATGTTTTGTAAACTGCACGCCCTGAATGTAATGCGCGCGCATGTTCCTGAACACACGTCGCGTATGATTTTTGTTCAAGTCTGCGCCTTACCTGTACAATATGGATTTTGGAAGCTTCGTTTTTTGGCCTAAAACCCGTTTCTAACGTTATAGATGGACGACAGAGGTAGGTAAATTTAATATAAATCTTTGCTAAATAACGCGACGTCAAAAAAATCATGTTTGAAAGGATTGATTCTGCAAAATAACAATTACAAAATGTTAGAGCATTGCGTCGCGCGTTAAACGCATCGACTGCAGCCCTAATTTAAATGTGCCAATGTATGGCACATTTAAATTAGACAATGCATGATGGGATAAAATGGCGCAGCAAGGTCGTAGCCCTGGTAACGAGGTTGGCACTGGACCAATTCCGCCAAAATCCATCAGTCACTTTTCTTTCTATACATAATGGAACCACCACTGAAGTGTTGATGAACTTGGTACACATGTCTAATGGCAATAACAGTAATGGATCCTAGACACAATTTTAATTAGCACAGACACTGTGCTAGGACTAATAACCATTTCAAATCGGATGACGTGTATGTACATGTACACGCAAAGTTTTTCGGAATTCAAAATGGATGACAGATAAACACGTCAAGAACAAGGCCGGAAATATCTGTCAGCGACCGGCTCGCAGCGAGCAACTTCATAGAGCTGCTTAAGCACAACAATTGCTTAAGCACACAAAAAACCTGCTTAGTAAAATCAGCTAATACAAGCCACAGCTTCATGTGATGTAAAAATGTTTGTGATTGGTAATTAGCTGACGTCAGCTTAGCATAACAATCACGTGAAATGTTGGCTCCTATTACCTGCTTTAACAAACAAGGATTGTTGTGCTTAGGCAAATGTTTGTGGTTAATGGCAGGATACACCATTGGTAATTGCTTGAATTATCATGAATTAGTAGATTTGGGGGTTGTATTTTATAGTAAATATCGTTTAACTGACATGACCTGTCTGAAGTTTTACAATCATGGATGCCGAGAAAATCACGAAAAACAGCGTTTGTTTTTAACCGCCGTCGGGCAGTTGTTCTTATGTTATTATTGAGTTTTTTCGCTATCGCTGTCCGGCGATCGCAAATTTTGTTTTATAAAATTCTATTTTTTCAGAAAAATTACAGGATATCTATCGCAATCATTTTGCTAGATGCCTAGAATCATTATTTACTTTCAAATAAGTAAGATATTTCCTAATTTTATGTTTACAAAATTGTTGATGTGCAACTTATTTATATGTTTCACTATGTCTTTGTAGGCTGTTGCAGGACTCCTCGCTGATGCAAGACAGGTAAGAAACGATATGATTGTCACGCCTGAATGAAGTTCAAGAGACTATGGAAAAACTATTTCTTGAGGTTAACCTAAAACTGCCTAGGCTCTCACACTAGAAAGCAAACCAAACCTGCCAAACTTTAACAGTTGAGATCAGTGCAGTAAGGGTGTGCGTTTACGGGTAGTACGGGACCCGGGTACCCTATTCTCGTCACGGTCGGGTATCCGGGTACCCGTGACTATTATTAGAATCATAAACCCGGAAGTATACACCGCGTCGGCACGTGCATGTACATCCCCGCTCACTCCACTAGCAAGCTGCAGCGCGACTGCCGCGCTGGCATGGCGTGCCTACTTCCCCTGCATTCCGTGACTAAACAAATGCACAGGCCTAGTTTGCAACTCAGGGTTCGACGCAAACAAATTATATTCACTCAAAACAGCGGCGGTCTAGTCAAAACCCTTTTCTAAGTAGTCTGGCGGTCCAGTGAAAAAAACAAAACAAGATAAGTTAAGTGCGCGGTTTTCAGAGCCAGATTGTCAACAGCGATCCCGTATTGCGTGGAGTTTACTCTCAGCTTGTAATAAATCTTTGTAAATAAATTGACTTGCCGCTCCCCATAATTGCACGTCTACAGTGGCACGTCTTTTTCCAAAACAAATAAGGTTCAATGAACTAAATCCTTTGAGTGAGCCGACACGAAATGTAGCAAAAAAGCCGACCGCAGATCTGCCCGGCTGGCCACAGAGTTGATACAATAGAACCAAATACCTCTCCTGCAGTATCAGGTTTCAAAACCACATTCCAGGTAAGGGTCCGTGGGATCGTGAATTAATTCAGCACATTTTCCAAAAAGTAAACCTCGGAAAAACTTACTCAAAGGACAACTGTATTACAAAACACTGATACAATGTCAGCCGCAAGTTATAGCAGCTGTCCGAATTGTCGGTAAATAGACTTCAAAGGCATTTTGTTATCACAATGACTACAAAGAAAGCACAATCATCCGTTAGGCTGCTATCTAGACTTCGGGAAATTGTCGGTAAAGACGTTTTACTCAGATGTTTTCTAACAATTTAGGCAAGACTCGGGGTTCGAGAACATGGGAGGGGAGATGTGCACAGCGCGCGATGTGTAGGTTTTTTATATAACAGTACATGTAAATGTAGGAGGGTTAATATATTTATTTTTGTCAAATCATTCCATTTCAGGGGTTTATTTTTACAGGGTAACATTCTCTCTTAAAATTGGCAGGCACATTTCCGGGTAATTGCAAATGTACCGTACCTATGCCTATAACCATAACCATCTCCATCCAGTAAAAATTCAAACCCCAGGTTTTGTTGCGATCTGTTAGGATGGGTACTGGACCCCTAAACTGAGTCTTTTACACTGGGTTGCGAGCACAGTTTGTGTGTACCGTTTGCCATGGTGTTGGGATTAGCCAGGATGGGTATAGATCCAAGTACATTGTACATGTAAATTACACTAGAAAGTTAGGATTAATATAAGCTTACATGTATTTCTGTGTTTATTCACTACAGCTTGTTGAGACGGCCAGGGATGAGGCATCAGATTACAGAGCATCGTATGGAGGACCCATTCCACTGAAAGTAAGCAAGACATACAAATATGTCTTTCTTAGTGTTTATGGGAGACCCTCATTATACTTTCCGCTTCCGACAGGCACTGTGCGAGTAACTCGAGTACGTCATGTACTCGCGATAAGTTTTTGCCACTCGTTGCACTACTTTTTCAACTACATGTACCGTAATTTCCTGCGGACAAGGCGCTCGGCGGTTAAGGCGCAGGTCCCTAAAACCACCCAAAAAAATTTCAAACGTCAACAGATAAAGCGCACCGCCGAATAAGGCGCATGCTTGAACGCACCCAGAAGAACACCAGACGCCACCCGGTGTAGGTACATCGCCAGAAAGGGGTCATTTTGTTGCCTTAGAACGATCCCACTATTCCAAGCACGAATTAAACCGTAACCCCATGGGCTGGTCACATGTGTAGAGCCATGAAGAAAAGATCAAAGTAAATTGATACCAACCTTCATCCATCGAGCCAACGCTGCACATGATTGCGGTTTCTGACCCTACAATGGTGCGTCTTTTTCCCAAAAGAAATAAGGTTCAATGAACTAAAACCTTTGAGTGAGCCGACACGAAATGTATCAACAATCGCAAACCCCGATACATGTGCCTCTCCCGCAGATATCGGGTTTCAAAACCACGTTTAATGTTTTGGTCCGTGGGATTGTAAATTAATTCAGTAGTAAGTTCAGTCAGTCAGTGATATAGTTTCTTTCCAGACAACGTAATCAGACAACATAGAGTTGACTTAATATATGGAAGGGATTTTTACGAGGGATTTGTTTAAATAAAGTTCTTTTCCTTTATTTCAAACCTATAATTTGTTAATCACGTTCATAAGATATTTGTTTAATACATCACTTCTCTTAGTGTTAGTTTTGTTTTGAAGATCATTAAACTTATTTTATATCTTACTAATAAAATAAACGAAACAGACACATGAACCATCTCTTTTCTCGTTTGGTCGTCCTGATAAGGACGGTTTGTTTTGTTGGACTCTTCAACATTTATTGGAAGCTATATGTCAGGTGGCTGGTGGAAAGAATACGCCGAATTTCATCTTTATCTTCAGGCTTGCAGAAAAAAACCAATCGTACACTTTTGAGCAACACCAAAACGCGGTGAATGGAAGAACCTTGTTGACTTAAAAGCACCGTCGTGGGGGGATCAACACGTCGTGGGGGGATCAACACATCGTGGGGGGATCAACACATCGCGGCATTGTTGGAAGGGAAGCACGGTCGTAGGGGATCAACACATTGCGGCATTGTTAGAATGGAAACACGGTCACAATGTCCAGAGAGTTGAGCTAATTGGTTGAACGCATTATTGAGTAAGATTGCGGGGTTGAAAGAATTCTTCACACAAAAACCGTCACTTTGAACTCAAGCGACATCATATACGGCGCACCGAAAGATAAGGCGCAGCGATGTTTTTGTGGTCTAGAAAGTCGGATAAGACGCGTCTTTACCGCAGGAAATTACGGTATTCAATTACTCGTGCCAGCACAAGTAGCAGTAAATACTCGCGAGTTATGATAGTTTGCAAGCACTGATTGTTGACGATTAAGTTGTGTTTGTGATTAAGTTGTGTTTGTAAGACAGAACGACAAGTAACGAATTGACTTGCCGCAGAAGTTTCGCCAGTTACAAGTGGAGATTGTCTATGACGGTTTGTGACAATCTCTTATGTGGTTTTTGAGAACGTGAAGGGTTCAGGCACAAAAGCTGCTAAATGCCACATCCAAGTAAAAGCTTTCAGTGCCTAGTATACGACAACAATTTTTTTAATCTCGCCGCGACCGACACAGACTATTTTTTACAACCATCTTTTTAATGAGGGTAGCCCATCCAGCAGAAGCTGATCATTTGGGGCCCTCAGGAACTATGAGAAGAAGGTACAGTTTTAGAGGTGGGAGGAAAACCCTAGAAGAATATCCCGGGGAAAACCCACGGAGTCGGGCAGGGACTGAAAACCCAATCCACATATTGGCCTAGGCGGGGTTCGAACCCGGGCCATAGTGGTGGAAGGCGAGGAAAGAACCGCTGCGCCAACCTGACTCCCGTCTAGAACATCTACCGCCCTTTGTACACAAAAGGACTTGTCGGATTTCTCTAAGAAACATTACTTATTCTATTATTCTAGTGTGAGGCAGGAGGTGTTGGGGGAAAAGCCCGAGATAGCATCGAAATGTATAGATCATGTTCAGTTGATTATGAGTTGAAGAGAAGGTAAAAATGTATTAAAGAGAAAAATGAAAATCTGTTGAAGAGAGCAGATCAGCTAATAATGTTTGTATTTGTGTTTATTTTGGTTGCAGTATTTAGCAGATAGAGTGGCTATGTATGCCCATACTTACACCTTGTACAGTGCAGTACGACCATTTGGTTGTAGGTGAGTTTCACTTTGTACTCCATCCATTATTCCTTTGACATTTCTTCCAGTAACCTCCAAAATGACCCTATTTTGGGGGCCGTGTAGTACACTTTGTTTAGGTGGGCCATGCAAAAAGGGTGTTCAAGTTGATGCATGCGTAGCTGAAAATGTATTAAAATATAGACTTTTTTGACCAACCTGTGCAATGCTATACGGATCTCAACTTGTTTGTGCATGTTCAAGCATGTTTGCGTCTTTTTTGTTAAATGCAAAAATGAAATGTTTGTGCATGTTCAAGCAGCAGCTATGTTAGTGTCTTTTTTGTTACCCAAACTGAAATTGTGCGGCTATTGAGACATTTTCCCTGGCATCATTTGGGGAGGTATTCCAAGTAAGAATGGTGGAGTGTAATGTTTGGAAGCTATAAAATTGGGGAAAAAATAGAAAACAAAAATCAAAACAATATAAACATTTATTACTTCTTTGAGTAAATTTTATATGTTTTGGGTTTTCACAGTATTCTGTTGGGGTCATACCACGAAAACAAACCTCAGATGTACATGATCGATCCATCTGGAGTTACCTGGGTAAGCAAACTATTCTTTTTTGTGTGACATAATACACCTTTTTGTAGAGCCGGTCACATTTAGTCAAAATGTTAGCCTTGGAAATAAGCCATTTGCGCGTGACCCTGAGTTAAATTTAAATAATATCTGGTACACTGACTTGTTCACACAGCTTGGCACAGTTTAACTTTAAATTCTCCAGACCAAAGACACTGTTGCTATATCACGTGATTCGGGGCAAGCTCTTGCATAGTTACGTTAGAGACGCTCAGCACCAATACATTGTTCACAATGGTTGAGAATGGTACAAAGACACCAGACCATTCCAGAGCTGGGGGTTGCTAGCGTAAGGCTTGCCCCGAATCACGTGATATAGCAACAGCGTCTTTGGTCTGGAGAATTTAAAGTTAAACTGTGTGAGCAAGTCAGTGTACCAGATGTTATTTAAATTTAACTCGGGGTCACGTGCAAATGGCTTATTACCCGTGGTTGAAATAGGAGCACTTTGAAGAGACAGTCCAAAAAAGTTGTACACGGAGAACAAATTAAGATATGTCTCCACAAGGATACACATTTTCAGATGGCGTTGTCATCCATTGCTGTACGGATTTCAGTGAATTACATCTTACATGTTTATCGATTTTGTCCTCATCAGGGCTATCATGGCTGCGCAATAGGCAAAGCTAAGCAAGCGGCCAAGACAGAGATAGAGAAACTCCTGACCACAGACAGACACGTCAAAGACATGACTTGCAGGGAGGCTGTCAAAGAAGTTGCAAAGATGTAAGTTACATGTACTTGAGACATTTCATTGTGGTTGATATTGTACTATATGTGGAAACCTCACAACACGTGGGTTCGAATCGGTTTATTCTAAGTTGGTGGACGGCATGGCGAGGCCGGACAAACTGTGACGAGTAAGTATGGTTTACCACAAAAGAAGGAATAAACAGAAAATAGGAGAAATTCCATTAGTACATAAACAGATAAATTGCCTAATAAATTACATACGTTTCTATACCACTTGTGTGAATCCCTGTAAAACCTCTAGTTATGCACAGTGAAAAGTGATAATAATCTATAAAAAACTCTAAAGTACACAATAAAGTGATGTACTACCAGCATATACTTGTAGAACATGAATATAAACCAGATTATTTAAGATATAAGTCCACTGTCATGTCACGCTGGTAGGACTGGTGAACAAGTCTAATACCACTTGACAATACAATACAGTTGAGTTCAATAAACCTTACAATTATCAGGAAGACCACTGAATAAATTAATTATTCAACCGATGCGTGTGTGATCTGTTCTTACCAGGTTATTTATACACAAGCTTAATTACAAGGACATGTGGGTAAAGTTATCATTACACAAGAATGTTCATATTTGATCTGTTTCTGGACATAAGTCTCTCAACTAGCAATAAAACTCAAACTCTGCAGTTGTTACACTCAGAGTTATCTACTAGCAATAAAAATTCATGGCATCTTATATATAAAATACAGTAAACGTGTACATGGATCCAATTATAGCACGTGAACAAACCCTATAAATGTAGCAACGTTGGATTGTCACTAAATAGATGCAACGTTACTATGGAGGGCGTCATGTTGACTGAAATTAACGACGATCAAATGTACTTATAAAACCACTGTTCTTACGGGGAAATATAAAAAACTACCAAAATTATGTAATTAATTGAATAAGCTTTAAATTAGGAGAGTTTACAATGAATGAAAGGGAAATTGTACCTAAGTTGGTGGACGGCATGGCGAGGCCGGACAAACGGTGACGAGTAAGTATGGTTTACAAACCGTCACCGCACGAGGGCGCTCCGACCAGCCGCCGTCTTACCTCTCGCTATGTCGGTGCCTCCCGACGCCATCCTCGCATATAGCACACATACTTGTTCTAGAGTTGGTAGGACCATGGATCAGTTGTATGATGTGGCAGACCAAAGACATAGCGGGAGTCACTTGAAAGCAGAGTTGTATTCGAGTCCCTGCAAGTCCATCACTAGTCCTTCAGTTTTCACTAGCTGTTCAGATGAACTGTTAACAAAAGCATTACTTTGTCATTGTTCCACTAGTTACTTGCGACTGGCTTTATGAAAAGACTTGTGAAAGGACTTGTAAAATGACTTGCAGGAACTCGAATACAACTCTGCTTGAAAGTCCACAAATTGTCCGAACTATTGAATATTTCCCCAGAAAACAGTTCTAGCCAGGGTGTACATGTATCTTCGTGTTGCCATCAGTTGCATTCATGTCGAAGCATGCTCCAGAAGGAATATTTGGTGCTACCAGAAAAGAACACGTATAAATTCTTGAAATACAAGTTGTATTCTATTTACCCTTCATATTCAGTTTATACAGTTTGTTATGTTTCAAAGTTCTAGGCAGTGCCTATTCAAAATGTGCCTGTTCGAAACGGGCAAATTGCTTAGTTTCTATTTAAAAAAAGGAACTGCATGGATGTTTCCATGCCACGCTTATATCACAGCTTCGAAAGTCAGTTTCTTGGGAAGAGCTGTTTTGATAAAACTGATGCGCCGCATGCGTCTAATTTGCATATTAGATCATGCCCCATGCGTCTAATTTGCATATTAGATCACGCCCCATGCATCTAATTTGCATATTAGATCACGCCCCATTTCATGTGTGGCGCAGTCTCTACCTGCGGTATACGGTACAGTGGATGCATTCGGGCTAGTGCCCATTCAAAATGGGCAGCAGTGCGGGGCACGGTCTATACACGTTGGGGTGGTCTAGGCCTCTAGTATAAATTGCTTTTTGCTCTTTTTTTTGAGAACTGCTCATCAAAACAACTTTAAACTTGGCACTGCACATTCTTGGGTCCTCCTTAGCAATACACCCGTCGATTTTCATACAGTGTCCGGCTCTAAAGATAATCGAATTACAGAGATTACTGGAATTCTAGCAAGATTTCTGGGCCCCTTGTTTCTCTTGTCAACTTCCAAAACTTTGTACAGCTGCTTTGGCACAAAAATTTCCCCGATTAAAGGTAGTATACACCATTTGCAAATATCGAAGATATTTACTACCGACTTATTAAGAAATATCTTACTCATCTGAAAGTAAATAATGATTCTAGGCATCCAGCAAAATGATTGCGCTAGATATCCTGTAATAATTCTGAAAAATATAATTTTATAAAGAAAAATTCGTGATTGCCGGACGGCGATCGCGAAAAAACCCCAAATGACATAAGAATAACTGCTCGACACTGGTTGAAAACAAACGCTGTTTTTCGTGCTTTTCTCGGTATTCATGATTGTAAAACTTCGGACAGGCCAGTTAAAGGATATTTACTATAAAATAGAACCCCCCAAATCCACCCATTCATGATAATTCAAGCAATTACCAATGGTGTATCCTACCTTTAATTTCCCATTTGTTGTTGTGTATCATCTTGCAGCATTCACATTGTACACGACGAAATCAAAGACAAGACTTTTGAGCTGGAGCTGAGCTGGGTCGGTGAGGTGACCAACGGTCGACACCAGATTGTCCCAGAAGATGTGGCACAAGAAGCTTTTAAATACGGAAAGGTAGGTCGATACCAGCCAGCCAATATACGCAGTGTTCTCCATGAGGGATTTAGTAGGGCCGGCCACCCTCCCAAAATGTTATGCAGCTCCGCTAAAATGTTCACCGCCCTGCTATTTTTGTTTGGGGGGGGGGGGGGAGGAGTGGCATTTTCCCCCATTCTTCATTGTCTTCAGAGTTGTCCGACGCTCGGTTCAGACAGGCGCTTCACAGTCGCGCCGAACCAAATGAGTGAATTGAGTCCGACGTCTGAAACAAATAAGGGCGACAAGGCGCGCCAGACGACGAACGATCGACTGCTGGAGTTGTTAGAGCGACTCAGGAGCGACTGGATTTCAATTTGGTTCGGCGCGACTGTGGAACGCCTGTCTGAACCGAGCGTACAAAGTTTACTTCACTATGTGGAACATGTCAAACAGCTTTAGAGGAAAAATGGGGTCAGGGTTATCTATAGAAAAACGAAGGGGAACACCTGAGAGGCCCAGAATTCAACATGTACGTATGTACATGTAGTCGGAAAATTGAGTTATTGGTATTTTCAATTTCTTGAGAAAGAGAGCTTTCCAATGGTATATAACACTTGGGGGTTTTGCGATAAATACATTTTACAGCGCTCCAGAAGAACACGGGTTTCACAAAACGTGTTTGTGAGAAAACTTACTTATAAACATCCTAAAGAAAACACACAAAAGATTGCCAAACAGGACAAGTAAGGTTCAGTTGAGCATAGCAACTGCTATGTTCTAATCATTATTTCTTCTTGAAACTTCCCACACATACACACTATTGTATAATCAACATAATATCAAAATTTCGAAAACGTGGGATAGTTACGAAAACCTAATTTGCATATTTAATTACCGTGTTAATTAGACCACCGATGGACTTTAATCCAAACACTAACTATGCAAACACTTCTCAAAATCATGTAATTTAAGAGGTTTTCGATCATCTGATTGCACCCCAAAATTAGGAATATGTAGAGGACTTAGGCTTTCCAAATTACGCAAAATCTCAAAATTGACCACCCCTTCATATTTTGACTTTGGAAGGCCATATCTCCAAATTACATTGTGCGACTTTACTCTCATTTTCTGGTGACAGGTCACATATAACAAATCTGTGGCTGCTAGACTCACAACAACGAGTGAAACTAATAGTTTAATTAATTTCGTTTTTCTTCTTTTGACAGGATTCATTAGAGGAGTCATCTAGCTCTGAAGATGAAGATATTTAGGAGTTGGCACTATTCATATTAATTAGAGTGTACAAACTCTGTTTCTGTCCCTGGCTTATTTAAAATGTTTAGAGACATTTTTTCGTTTGTTCTTAATTTCTCATTGAAATATGAGAAATATCAGGAAAGGGCAGATTTTTTTATTTTATAGTAAATAATGTTTAACTGACCCAGGGATGAGATTGTTAATTTAGAAAAATGTCTGAAAATTGATAACAAGTTTGAAAAATGCATATCTTTATACACTGATAATGTCTTTTTTTGGTTCTGAAAAATCTCATTGATGCCGGTAAAAAGGCAAAAAAAAACAGTGTTCGTTTTCAACCGGTGTCAGGCAGTTCTTCTTTTTTGGCGATCCTGAATTTGTTTAGACTTTTTTTTCCTGAACAAATACAGGATATCTAGGGCAATCATTTTGCATAGACTCATTATTTACTTTCAAATAAGTAAGATTTTTCTTAATCATTCGGTAGTAAAATATTTTGATATCTGCAAATGGTTTATCCTACCTTTAAAGAAAGTCCCATGCAAATACCGGAAGCATGGCGGTCACCTTTTCAAATTGCTGGAATTATTTGGGAAATAAGATAAACCATTTCCACATGTGCACCTTTCTATCGAATGCTGCTAAAAGCCTAAGAAGTTGTCTTAATATTTTGTTCAAGTATGAATGTTTGTCTAATAATTTTAAGACAGTCGACTACTTTAGACTACATGTACTTTTAAATGAATCGGCCCTGACCCTTACTCTACAAGGCCTTATCAAGTTTCTGGCTTCGACCGGTTCATGCAGTGTTCGCTGAAAACATAATGTGTTTAACTTGAACTGCGAGAACTCCAGCCACATTCTGGTGCCTGTCGTGCTTTAGAAACATTCAATAGGTTAACCCTTTCCTTACCAACACTGTGTTGAGTAAACTTGGTAAGGAAAGGAATAATATGAACCCAAAGGTCAAATATTTTAAATATGTTTGCTTCTCAGTTATTCAGAAATCTGACTCGGAGGCAAAAACGAAGCAAAGGTTCAAAAAACCTGTCTTTTATAAGTTTAACCAGTTCGCATCGGGTTGTTTTTTTATTTACCGGACCCAGACACAGAATTATTTTCCACGAACATCAAACCCAGCGGGCGGTCCATCCATATTTCTGGCCTTGCTTCAAGTTGATCGTGGCTTGTTTATTAGTCATATGTTTTGATTTTTCAGCAAAATGTTGGCGTGTACACAATTCCTCCGGCGCAAACTGGTTAATACTGCAGCTTGTTTTCCTTGTCAAATTTTATGTTTACAAAACAAATCTTCTGGTATTTTTTGTCTTCATTAAATGAAATGTGTTAGTGTCAAAGTTCAGATTGTTCAACAGGGCTTTTATTATTCCCACATAACACACCATAAATCATTAACATGTTTCCAACGAAGAGGCTCTAAGACTGAAGGTACATGTATGACACAAATTTAAAAAACAACACTTGGACCACCTCTGGAACTTACATGTACAATCTCCATTAGAAAGACTAGACATTCACGCGCAGTGAAGATTCTGACAGCCTTTTGGCGAGGGGAAAAGGTGCATGCTACCATGCACGTAGCATCTGTGACAAAGTCTCAAACTATTGTTTAAACTCTCACCGGTAAAGCACACTTCCTATCCAGTCTTTATAATGGAGATCAATCGATGTACATGTATATTCAGTGTTTTGAGGGAAAAAAACAAACTTTGCATACATGTTATTTTATCTAGGGTTTTGTACTGTAAATGCAGTTCTGTCAAAATCATTGCCATTCAGAACAATTGATTTGCCTCCTAGCCCTCCCTAAAGTACAAACTGACCACAACATTATAGGTACAAATAAATACACAATGTAAATTTAAAAAAAGAACTAAAAGCTAATAATGACTTGCATATATTAACCCAGTCATGATCATTACAAAAGACAAATAAAGTGTTCCCCTTCAGCTTTTCTCCCAAGTCAATGTGACTTTAACCCTAACTCCTTGAGTAGTTTTACTAGAAAGTATCATGATGAACCTGTCAAAATACACCAATTTTGACATGCACAATCAGTTGGTGACTGCTCAATATGGCTGTATCCTGAATCCATCAAAAATATTGCAGTACCAGTACGCTTACAATCCATCAAAATCCTACAGTTTTTAATACTGAATCAGCCAAAATAATCCAAATGAGGGATTGGATATGTTAGGGTTAAAGCAAGGAGAACTCTTAAAAATTAACTATTCTGTAAGTCATCTCTATGACCACAGAGTTTAACTCCCAATTCAAACCAGAGATACAATTGGGGTTTATCCAAATGCATCTGATAAAACAGACAGCCTTTTCAATACCTCTCTATCAATAGTTGATACTAGGCTTGCTGGAATAGAAAAAAAGAAATATTACAACTTAGACATGTTACACTGTACATTTTTTCCTCATAAAAATGGAAGGATATAGGATAATGGAAGGAAATATAAAGTGTAATTTCTCACACCACTCGCACACAATCTGTCTTAATCCCGAAACCTGATTTGTACGACTGATGGATTCAATTAAACAAAATGTATTTTATTAACTCTAACCCCCTAATGGTTAACCATGACTTTACTGCTAAATCCAACATAGAGCTGGGTCCTAGCTCTATGGTTCAACTGACTGAGTACCTGAACATATTAAATGACTTGCCTGCTTAGATCCAACTGTGTCTTATTTTTTGTTTGCTGTTGGATTCAACTGAGTCCAACTTACTTGGCGTTATTTACCAGTAACCCAACAGAATGCGATTCTGAATGTGTTCCAGAATATCAAATGACTTGCCTGCTAAATCAAACGGGTTCCATCTGAAATGTGAACTGGTTGGATCATGTTGGATCCAGCAGGATTAGGGTTATTTAAATAACAGTTTTTGTTAATATAGCACTTTTAACCCTGATCAACATGACCAAAGGGCTTTACATTATTATTATCTCTTGGGCAAATAAAACATTACAGACACACAATTACATGTAACAAATATGGTACCCTCTGGAAACATGAACACAATGTGTACAATGGAGACAAAACGTCTCTAGAGGGTACATTTCTATAGATGAATAGGTCTCCACTGGGAATTTCACGAATTAGATTTTTGGATTTTACTTAAATTACTAAAAAACTAGGGTTAGGATTTGGGTTAGGGTTAGTGTATAATAATTAATATAGGGTATATTGGGTCAAAATTTCAACCCAGAAAAATAATTATGGTTAAAATGGGAGCATTTTGAAAAACGTGCTCGACTTTCTAACCATTTTGTACACGAGAACAAAGCCATGTCTCCACAGTGATACAAAAATGCAAATGTGTGTTTCGAAAATATTGAATACATTTTGAAATCTTGGAAATTCAAAGCTTGAAAGTTGCTGCTCAGTTGTATTGTCATGTTTTTCTTCAAATACCAAAAAACACTGACTATTACTAGGTACATGTGTGTGTAAGTATGGAATTCAACATTGAGTAAGTTTGCGCAATTTATGCATTTCAAAATCTTATTTGTTAAGAGTGGAAGCATCAGAAAGAGAGGCGGTAGTGATTCTTTTATGCAGGGGCCAAAGGATTAACCCTCCTATAGTACGGAAGTCACTATTTTATAGGCAAGTTGTTGAGCAGCACAAAAATGCACAGACTATCTCTTTGTGTATAGAGTTTGTACATTAATGAAACTGGGCAGAATTGTGATCCCCCTAGGAACACATACAAAAGGTGAACTTGGGACGTCTGTGAATATTTGTGCTGTCAAAAACATAGGAGGGTTAAGGTCGTGAGGAGATCATTGCAGAACGGATGTTTTTGTTAAATATTTCTTTTTATTGTCAGAGAAGTTATACCAAGTAATTTGTAAAGTTGGTTATGTATGCACGTCACCCTTGGGACGTGCCACCGTACTTTTTTTCAAAGTCGCTTCGCCGTAAAAAAACCAATTGATTTTTCATCATATGTTAAACAAATCTAATATTACATGTATTCCTAGTTCAAAGCATGCCTAATAGCATGATAAGTGCCGCTTGAACCCTGGTTGAACCGGTGACCCAGCTTTTAGCAAAGTAAAGTGCTGCCCCACGAGTATCCCATTACTTTGTGTACATAAAAGGGCCTTTCAAGTCTGGGTTTTCCAGACCTACCTAAGCAAATAATCATGCTATTGTTGCCTTGCCCCATTCAACAACACCAGCTGGGATCGAATATATTCAGACACTATGGGAAAGTACTGTGTTGACATATAAAGCCATAAAACCGAACAGAATGGGGGTTACACACAAAATACAACTGACTTTAAAAAAAGTACGGACATGCGTTCGTGTAAAAACATAATGGCCACTTGTCGCAAGGTTAAATCACTAATACAAATATCTTCCTTGAAATCTCGGTTAGTTCTCCATACAATTTAACCCCCCTAAATAAAATAATACTGCTGCCGAGAACTAGAACCCAACACAGACAAATGAAAAATTTGAAATAGTTGACCAGATTGTCTGGGTAATGGTCATCCGCAGAGTTCAAATGCCCAGCATGACCTTTGAACTAGCCTCATAAACCATTGATAGCCTGCATTTTCACTGTGTGGCTGATGAACTTCTGTAGGTACTTCTGTTTAGGTACTTATGTTAGGTAGCTGCTGCTGCTGCTGCTGCTGCTGCTATCTGCTCCTTGCACTGATGATGACAACGTATCGTCAGATGATCCAAATAAATATCCCAGATAACTGACGATCATCATAATGTGTGAGGGAAGGTACAGGTAGGTGGTGTAGGCAGCCGTGCAGAACACTATTAATATTGTTGTGTCTGAGGGAAATATGGTCAAGGACTGTCTGGGGGTAAAATGTGGAAAACAAATTCTTTGACACATTTATTACGACAGATCATGTATGCGCATATTTGCCAGAAAAGATCAAGTGTAATGTACCAAACAAGAGAGTGCTAAAACATTGTCAGGGGGCAGTCAATAAACGCCTTTTTACTCCCGAGCCTTCGAAAAATAGCAACGGAGTGGGGCATTGTTTTACACCAACACCATTTTTGTTTACCAACCCTTATTACTGGTCTAGCTGCATACTTAATTAAGGTCAAAACTTATCAAAAATTTTGCAAAAAAATGGAACCTAATGTTGCAAATAACATTAACTACATGGCACACATAACTTGCAAAACATTTTTTTGTACGCCCTGGGCCCAATTTCATAGCGCTGCTTATCAGTTAGCGGAAAATTTGTGCTAACTTTAGCAGAAAAAATTGCTAACCTTAAGCGCTATTTCACGGCGTTTTTGTGCTAACGTTTGCGCGCGCATGGAGATTATACTGTTACGTCAAGGATTTAAGCAAATTTTCCCGCTAGGTTAAGCGTGCCTTTTGCTGCGCTTACTGCTTACGGTCCCCATGAAATAGACGGAGGCTCGGTTAGCAGAAAATCTTGTGCTTAGCAGCGCTATGAAATTGGGCCCTGGCCGCGCCTCGGCCTACCGTACGGTACTACTACTGTACATCATGTAAACACGCATGAAATTTGTGAAAAAGGATACTATATATTCTGGCTTCCCAATCCTCCATCATGTAGGTAGCAGACACAATTTGGTACTGTAGCCAAATAATCTTGAAACTTTTTGCTATCCGTTGCCACAAACTCAACGTTTTTTTAGATTCAGCCATTTTTCGAGCGTTTTCTTCTTTACAGCTCTAATGCGGCGCTATACCGTATACGATCTTTTACTTTACCAATAATATCGTACGTTGTACATGTACGTGCGCCTAATATTACTGGTAGCCTGCTGTAGACTCCAAGCGTTGAAACTAGTTACCAGTGAATAGTCTAGCACGTGTACGTGTACCGATATCCGCGTAGCGCGCGCGCCCTCCGATCCACACCACCAACACTAGTGCTAGCACCTCAATGAGCTGTGTGCATTTTATGTGCGGATGAATGCTCGAAGCCTCGAACCCTTAACCTTGCTAGCTAGCTGTATGCTCCATCTGTTTCCTACCTCCATGCTCCATGTTGCTGAAGTGATAAGGCGAAGTCTTTTCGGGATGCGCGCTTAATAATTCCCTCTTTAATTTGACCTACTTTCAAGTTAACCGTATTTATCTACCAACTTTATCAAATGAAAGTTGAAAGGTAAGTGACAGTATGAGGATCCTACCTCCATGGTCCAACTATCGGGTCACTTGCGGTTTTCTGCGGTCGCTGCAATTTTTTTGTTTATTATAGCGAGCAGTACTTTAGTACTGTATTGTTTCAGTGGGAGGGTGGGGAGAGTCCTCGGGAGAGGGAGGGGGGGGGGGGGGGGGGAATCGGCATCTCGTGGGGGTACCAGCTTAAATATATGGTCTGTTGAGTCTCTGTTTAGTTTGGAAAGAAACTATATCAAGGAAAAGGTTTATTGTGAAGAAAACTGGTATATCCATTTTGTGTGTGAGGGGGCACCTAGGGGAGGAGGGGGCGCGCATGCCACTGCATGATGATAGCGAGTAGGGTTAGGGTATTGGTATATACAAATTACTGTGAGCCACACATTGTGACCATTGGCAAAAATAATTGGATAAAGACTGCGAATTGCGAGTGAAGAAGCATTTACAAATTTACTAATATTACTAGTGACAAGTCCCCTTCCTGGGGCTTAAAAAAAACTGTGACCAAACACTAACATACAAACTAACATAAAAAGAGAAAAAGGGGGGGGGGGAGCAATTGATAGGCACATTTAGTGCCACACACATGACACAGCGGTAATACGTAAAATGAATGCGGGAAGGTCTGGAAAACACCCAGTTGCCATGGACATGGATATGAAATTTTGAAATGGCACTAAACTCTCCATATACTTTGTACACAACCAAAGAGGTAGCAGCACTTGTCAAATGTCAAATTTTATCATGTGAACTTTCTTGTTTGTTTAATATACAAAGCTAAGCCATGGCAGTTCCTAGTCTCAGAGCAAGTGTGTTGGTGGCAGCCCTTGTTGTGGCAGTCTGGAGCCAGGCATCGCACGCCGTAGCAGAAAGGAAACCCATTGTTGTTGTACCTGCCGTAGCTGCAGCTGCAGCCGTAGCCGCTACTGGTGAAGCTAGCTGGACGGACTTCTGGCTGGTGCGGTTGAGCCTGAACATTCTAGGCTATGGTTCTGTCTGCCTGCCGGCCTGGCTTATCATCTGGTACGTTAAGCGTTCTGGCTACCTGGAGCGGGGAGGTGAGAACGGTAGGAACTGCCAATTCCAAATCCACCTTTTTGCTTCACCCTCCATGCATGCTTGAATTTGCTAGTGCTTGAAGAGGTATAATTTAGGGCACATCACTTGCACATCTTGACATTTTTCTTTAAACAGTGCAAGTATATTTGTATTGCTCAAACGGAAAGGTAAACAAAGTAACTACATACTAGTGCTAACCCTTACGATCCCCATCCTGCAGCCAAACTCCAACACAAGAGTTTGGTGGAGTCCAGCTACTTAGTGCACAGTTTAATATCACAGGGTGTAAAGATGAGGAAGGTTCCTAGTAAATCACCAAAAGGAGTTACATGTAGGCAGTCGTTCTGATTTGAAAATCACAGGCGTGTTGAAAATGGCACACCTGGATTTTTCTAGGCGTGTACATTTTCAAGGCGTGTGATTCTGTGGTATCCGGTATAACCTGAGACTAAACAATACTTGGCATTTTTTTAATTTATATTTATCTTGATTAGTTTACAGTAAAGCCATTTTCTCTTTATTGACATACTTTTTTTCACAAATTATGTAGTATAATTATGCCGTAAATGTATGCCGAGGTGCAAGGTACAGTGGGATTCAGGCAAGCGATTATTAGCACTTCTCAGGACACTTTAGAGTGCGATGGTGTGGGGGTGCGATCGCACGCCTCAAATCAGAAGAACTGCGTAGGGTTAAACAGTTGGGTTAGAAGCACTTAAGATTTGTTGGTCCGATTGTTTAGATGGGAAAACCTTTATAACTGCCACATAGCGCTGGACGATATCACGATAATATCGTCACGATACGATACTGAATACGATATCGACAGTATCGACTTTGGTTTTAAAAATATCGAAATATCGTGACCCAGACGATATTCGCAAGATATAGTCGATATTTAACAAAATGTATTAAAACTGCTTGCAAACAAACAAAAAACTTCACTGAAATCAGAACTTAATATGTGCCGCAAAAGTTATTGTAACTTACGCCTTCCCCTGAACGTACCCTTTGTCAACAAACCCAATTGCAGCCGATGCGCCGCTCACTACTTCCTCAGTGACAAGATCGTTATCCAATCCTAAAGTCCAGTTAAAACATTCTTCGTTGCTATTTGGTGTTGACTTTCTTTTCTAGCTTTCCGCACAGACGTTCTCTCAACACAAAGGGCTACTCAAAGAATGTTGCCCTGGCCCCGCTTATCTCCAACAAAGATACATTGTATTTACTTACACTAGCCCTTGCCTGGCAGATACAGAATGTATTTAAAAGGCTTTGGCTGGTGTATTCCTCGAATTTATTTATCTCTTGGCCCAACCGATGGTCATTAAATTGGGTGTGAGTACTTTAAAAAAACTTTGCCTACTCATTTGCAAAATGTATTAAGATGTAAAAATAAAAAGGGGTTAAAAAACCCTGAACCTGTTTATTTACAAAACCCTAGTCGTAAAAAAAATATATTTCTAAGGTTAATTATGAAATTGTCCTTGTTTTATAGAAAAAAGAAAAAGGGTACTTAAAGACTTATTTGTCTGATTTCCCAAAACATTTCCAACCAATTTCAGGGGTAAATAATAATACGATTTATTCTTGGTTTTTCCGGTATCTAACAAAATCGACATACACCTGACCATTGAATTACGAGGCTAGCGAAATAAATTCCAGGTTTATATAATAAAATTTATTTCTAGTTTTATTGTTTAAAAAAGAACAAAAAAGAAAACGGGACCTCAACACTTAATATTTTGAGCTCCTCAACATTTTTCCAACAGATTTAAATGGGAAATTTAATACGATTTATTTTCCATTTTTCTTGTATTTGACAAAAAAAATCTATTTCGTGGCCCATAAATTACAAGGCTAGCTTTTAAAAACATTTACCAAACCTACACGAGCCAAGAATAAATAAGCAAGAATAAAATCGAGGTGGTACAAAATCCCGATGGCGGACCTCAGGATAAACTGAGCCATGAATATTTGAAATACTTTAAATTAAGACCCAGAAATCAAGGCATGATTTTGAAACGGGTATTATTTGTTGTCCTGCATTGTCCCTTAAAATGCACGAGCTGAGGTTTTATCCCAGCAAATTACTCCCGGAAGCATGTACTTCAATCTTAAAGTGAATATCTAAACGTCCTAATAAGAAGTGGTTATTCAAATTTAATAAATAATTTGCTGGGTGTTATTTAATAAAACCATAATAGTTAATTTGTCCCTAAAAAGATGTGGAAATTGTAAGAGCTTGTTACATTTTTCAATTTATAAGTGGTTCTGTGGTGTAGTTTTACATAATATTTAATAAACACCTTTATAGTGCACGAGGAATAAAATAAAATCACGGGAGAATTATTCGGGAGTATTTTCCAAATATTTTCCAAGTTGGAGCAAGCAACCCAGACAATGATTGACAGCTGACCTACAAAATGTATTACATGTACATTGTAGCAAGTAGACCAACATGTGGCCGACCATTTCAATAGCTGGGAAAGTGGCCCATGTTGCTTTGAGTGCCGACAGTACCCGACCAGGCGGAATTTGCAAAGTAAAAAAATTAAATTAAATTAAAATAAATTACATTATTGTCAGATAAGCCTCCAACTGATCAGTCATGGACCAATAGGATTTGGCAGTTAGGTTTTGTTGAACCAGCGCCACAACCTTTCTTCCAAGGAGCGCCCAGTTCGTTGCCCTCTATGAAAATTGGCCAATCAGAATAATCTATCTTTGCGCAATAAAACCGCAAGTGCCCCCTCCGACTTGAACGGCGGCTGGATTTTAGTGGAAGACGACGAAGCATTTTCACCGTCGCGTCTATTTTCAGCAACCATTCTGTTTATATAGTTTTCTTTTATAGACGTTCAGGAATCGCCACGATTCACACATGTCGTGTGACCGCGTTTAATTAACAGCTCGTTTGAGTTATTTTAACCATTATAATTTGAAAATTACGGCGATATATCGACATATCGGCGATATTTACCTGACGATATTATCGCCAGTCAAAATTTACGATATCGTCCAGGCCTACTGCCACATAAGAAAGTGGATTGGGTTTATACTGCATAATCTTGAGTATATTATATTATATTTAAAAGTTTTTTGGGAGTTTTTTTTTTTTTTTGGGGGGGGGGAGTTAAACAAATCTTATTTTTACTAAATAACTGGTACCAAGGAAATATAAAGAGGAACCATTTTGCCCTTTGTATTAGGTCTGGTCCTTGAAATTGTTAACTAATTTTGCAAACACATTATACTCAAATCATACTGCCTGAAACTGCCGAACATTACATGTATTTTTGTAGGTTCATCAGAGAATGAATCATTTATGTACAGCTAGTGTAGTACAATACTTGGGTTGAACACGTTTGGAATCCTAAACGCTAACCGCCTCACGGTCCATCAAAGCCCACCAGCATGTTCTGTTGGATCCTCTTAGCTAGCTAGGAAGGGTACTGGACCCATAAGCTGTAGTCCAACGGTTTGTTCAGTTGTACAGTTTACCATAATGGTGTTGGAATTTGCAAAGTGTGTAGGTTTCTCGTAAATTACATACGAAAAATGCCATGGTTAATGCCAGTCAAATACAAACATACTTGTACCATGCTAGCCCTGCCTTAATTTATCCTTTTTTCTTTTTTGGTAATTAAACACAGGAACTATAACACCTTTCTAACAGCTGACTAATTAAACAACTAATTACATGACTAATTGTGTGTGCACAGCATTTTGTTTTCATAAAGACTAACATCACTATTAATGACCCATTGAATAACTCTTTGATGTTTTTACCACAGCTGCACTGTCACAAAGTATACACTGTACACAAGTGGTTCCCTCTGCAGTGAGACAGATGTTCAACAATTGCGACCCACCACCCCAAAACCAGGCTAAAGTCGAAATTGTTTATATGAGAGATTTTTATACCATTGGATTGCTAGCGTTTTAAGCTTTAAAATGATACATCACATGCACCAGTATCGCTATGGAATGAAAAGTAACGACACTTCAAAAAGTGACATTTTGTTGCCGTTCGCGGCAACAAGTTTGCTCAATTTGAGTAATAGCAGGAGAATAACAAAAATCAGGAGAAGGCCGATATTATCACTTTTAGGGATTTTTAAAAAGGTTTAAACATGAACAGCCTATAAATTAGAGTTTTAAATAACGATTTATGAAAAGAAAAAAAAATCGACTGGCAACACATTTTTTGTGTGTACAATGCCATATCTCGAAATGGCATTTGCCGACTTCCACCTGGTTTTGGCCTGGTGGGTCACAATTATTTTGATTGGCTGTTGGGCATTCACTACCTTAACCCTGCTGACTCATCAAACAGGATCTAACTACAGTATATCCGATTGACACTGTTGGATTTTACAGCGATTGACCATGTACACGGGATTCCTGTTGAAATCTGTTATATTCAGCAGTAAAGTTGAATACCAGTACATGTATTCATAGTTTGATGCTGTTGGGTACTGGCAAATAATGCTGAAGTTGTACTCGCAGCAAGCCCGCAGAAACGGGGGGTGCCAACCTTTTGGATGGGGGTGCTGAAATATGCTAGAGCACCCTTTATTTTTAACAGAAATAAATGCACATCCTGTGATAGAATCGTCCTGAAACCTCACCTCATCTCAGCAGGGAAAAACAAAATTGAAAAAACAATGCACTGTGCTGAGTGGGAAACTTACTTTGTTGTGCATTTTTTTATTATTTTTTATTTAATTAGTTATATTAAAAAATATATGTGTAATAAATTCAGGATACGAGTTAAATAAACTTCTGGAGACTGTTTTGTACCGTGTGGCACTTATTGGCAGAATGACGGAATACCATGTAGCACCTTCGTACACATCGAAGCAGGCTTGCGTTGCGTGTTATATATCGAACCGCAATTCCCTTCCGTCTTACGGAACCTGTTTACATAAATTATCATATTAGAGTGAAAAGGTACATTTGAGCAATGACGACAACCACTTTTTACTGTAGAAACTGGCCTGCCAAACAAAAGAAAAAATAATAATTAGGCTATGACTGTTCATACATTTGTTGTAAGGAAAAGAAAATCTCGTCACACCAACTTCAAACAAAACGATCGAACAAATTGAATGGGTTACGGTTAAGTTTGAAAGTGGTAAGAATGTTTCAAGCAATAATTGTCGTTTTTCATTTCTGGATTAAAGTTAAAGGTTTACTTTTGTACTAAAAGTATTTGTGTTTTGAAAAGAGGGAATTATTACATTAAACGACGATACGTGATCAAGTTTTTTTGAGATTATCTGTTCTCAGTGTAAAATGTAAATTTGGAAAAATTCAACATTATGTTCCAAATACATACGTTGTACACTGTCAACTGTCTTCATGGATTATGTTAAAATTATGTTAACAAATAATAGGGCGATCACAACTGTGGGTAAGCATTGAAATATCTGCCATCGTGCGTCATGGCCAAGGCTCGATGCTTTTTAAAGGTGGGATACACCATTGGTAATTGTAAGAATTATCATGAATGGGTGGATTTGAGGTTGTATTTTATAGTAAATATCGTTTAACTGACCTGTTCAAAGCTTTACAATCATAGTTTAGATGTCGAGGAAAGCAAGAAAAACAGCGTTCGTTTTCAACAGGCGTCGGGCAGTGGTTCTTATGTTGTTCTTGTTTTTTTGCGTTTGCCGTCCGGCGATCGTACATTCTTTATAAAATTTAATTTCTCGGAACAATTATAGGATATCCAGCACAATCATTCTGCTGGATTCCTACAATCATTATTTACTTTCAAATAAGTAGGATAATTCTTAATAATTATGTATTAACATTTTTCGATATCTGCAAATGGTGTATTCTACCTTTAAGTCAAGCAGTTTTATTCACCCAATATACCAGATGCCGCAGGCGTATGTCCCTGGCAATACAAAGGACACAATAAATATGGAATTTGTGATTTATCTTACAACTTTGTAATTTCCCCACACATGTCTGCTTTTAACGGTCATGGTCGGCTACACACACGACCAGTTTTTATCAGAAATCTTTTATGATAAGTAAACTTGTTTCCTTTGTACTGTCAGCAACAATTCATAATTCACCACACTCCTACGGTATACTGCACATGAAAAGGAAAAAAATAACAGATTCTGATCTCTAAAACTCCAGGTACATGTACTTTGGCTACTTTGTAATAGGCTACTACAGTTAGTTGGTGAACAATTCAGAATTGATAAATGGAATTTGTACACGTAAAACCTTTCATACAAAACACTGATTGCAGTACCGTAATAAATGGTGTTTATGTTTTAAAGACATTTACATTAGGCTACAGTTAAAGGCGTTTACCACCCAATTGACTTTTAGATAGAATATCGCGCACCAGTACCGTTTTGATGGGAAAACATAATTAATTATAATAAATAAATTCCTCTGCATTTCCTTGCTTAAGAATAGCCTAATTATAGCGCTAAGGCAGGCCCTGCCGCTTGAACACTGCTTGAATGTGTCCGTACATTTTGTGTTCTTTTCACAGGTCGTAGCTGCATGTTTAAGTCCATCCGTTTGTGTGTGGCTGGTAATGAAGAGAAAGCGAGCATTGAGGAAGGAGCAAAGGCAACAGCCCCAGAACCACCCAAGGTGATACGAAGAAGAGGTTTTTGCTTTCCAACCCTAATCCTAATCTCATCTGTACTATGAAAATGTAGTTTCTTGACTCATCTAATAGTCCACTGTGTGTTTCTTTGATGTGATTATGCTATCACTAATTAATAAAGCCTTAACCAGTTCGCGTCGGGATTATTTTAACATCACTGAGCCGAGGCGCGGGATTGTTTTTAACGAAACTTGATCCAAGGCGGGTTCAGGCCGATGTTACTGGGAATCACACCCACGCATTTTCGGCCTTGCTCGCTGCTGACATAAAAAGTGACAGACATTTCCGGCCTTGCTCGTGACATGTTTATGCGTCATCCGTTTTGAATCCGGGAAAAACTTTGCGTGTATATACGTTCCCGGCGCGAACTGGTTAACACCAAAAGAAATGTCTTAAACATTTATGAGATACCATCAGAGTACATGTTGTTGGGAAAAACAGTCTTGGTTGCAAGACGTTCTAATCGCAGTACGCAGTACGCAGCACGCGTAGGCTGCCGATGCAGACACCTTCTAACTTACGCCGTACACCACGTCAGGAGTACTATTTGTGGTTTGCAGGTTATGAGTTTGTGTCCAGCCCGGGGTTATGGTGCGTGTGCCCTTAGGCAAGGCACCTTCACTGAGAGGATCAAAGACGTAAAATGTGAAAAGTAAACAAAAGGCTTAATTTTCGCCTATTTAAAAATGTGATAAGTTTACTTTTCATGTCTGTCAATTGTTGCCCATTGTTGGCGGACTAGCGGAGGTGAAGTGTCTTTTGTTGCAACTTGGTCTTGGACAATGATTCTGCGGTGGCCCACATATTTGGAAGGATTTGAGACCATTACCAAACCATCCTGGGTATACCAGTGCAAAGTGTTTGACCTAATTAACTTACAAAGGCTAGTTGTAAACGATCAATAACAACATTCTTATCAGGGAAAAAAAACTTGAAATAGTAAGTTTGTTCTTCATGGGTGCCAATATTAATTAACAAAATGTTGCTTTATAATAGTCGTTTTCCTAGTTCCGGATCGCTAAATTTATTCAGGTTGTATTCGGCTAGACTAATCCGCTAAATTCAAGTGAAATTGGTTCAGCAGTATACCTTGAATGATGGAGATACTACAGTTTTGTCTCTGTATCTTTTAATTTTGAAAATATATCAAAACTGCCCACATATCATTTTTTCTAGTTCCGGATTGGTTAAATAACCAGTTCCGGATCCGGATCACATACTAAGTTTGATACAGACAAACAAATTGTTGATGCTAGGGTCAAAGGTCAAGGATCAAAGTTGCGGTCATTATGCATTATGGTTGCCACTAGCAAGCTCTGCCATGATCCAGCTGTTTTTTTTTCCCCAAAAATGTTTGCCCAATTGATTATTCACACAGAGGCTATGTTATGTACATGTAGGTGAAGCCGTCGGTATCAGCATAGAGCAACATAGTCATATACATTAGGGCTTTACATGTATATGGGCAGTTTGATTCAGATTCTTTCATGGGCACAAATTTGGACGATAGTTTTTTGTTTACTTTGACCGATTAAAAAAATGAAATGGATAGCATATGGTTAAAAATTAAATGCTGTGAAAAAAATGAGGGGTCAAAATATGAAGTTTTGTTTTACATGTACTACTTTAATCTGGTATTTGAGGTATAATATCAGTACAAAATATTTTATATACCGGTAATTGCGTAAAACGATTAACTAACCTGATTTTTAATATTGCACATGTTTGTTATCAATAAACTTTGAAATGAGCTACATTGTATTTTCCCTCTATCCAGAGATGGTTTTGTCCCTCGAAAATGCTGATGGGACACTTAGACGGGGGACATTATAGGAAACAATGGGCTGAATTTGTGCCCAATTTCTGGACGCCACCATTTTTAACATTTATTTTGGACTAAATTTCATGACACTGAAATTGATTACGAACAACACAAAATACAACCAGTCGCACCGGGATTATTTTAACATCACCGAGCCGAGGGGCGGAATTATTTTTAACGAAACTCGATCTGAAGCAGGTTAAGGCCGATAGTGCCGGGAAGCACACCCACGCATTTCCGGCCTTGCTCGCTGCTGACAGACATTTCCGAACTTGAATTTGGCGTGTTTATGCATCATCTGTTTTGAATTTGGGGAAAACTTTGCGTTTATATACGTCATCTGGCGCGAACTGGTTAAGGGTAAGTATCAATATTTAACTGAACGAATTGTCCATGAAACATTTTCCTACAGGGGCATAATTTATCTCGTCCTTCTATATCTCAATAATGCCCAGCATCACAATTCAGACAGGCCCACTGATCTCCATGTATAAAGTCTGTGATAAATCTTTGGTCTTTTTGAGCCTTACAAAACCTGATCCCTCAATTTGAATGTATGGAGGGAACTGAAACTCCAACCGCTCCCATTCTCTTGGTCAGACACCCGGAAACCTTCCTATTGTTTATGTACTTTAGCGCAAAGGGGAACATTGTAAGGTTCATGGCATGTTGTTATCAACGGCTGCAGACCTCGAGAATTGCATAAAATAATTAAAATAGTCATATAAAGTACACAAATTATCTTCTCTCTTTTATTTTGACAGAATTTTTATAAATTATATAATATATTTGTTTGGCTATTTTATATTTTGGGGAAAACAAAAAACAATTATAATTCGTTGTCGGAAAAGTGTACATATTTTTCAATTAAAATTTTCTTCATCAATCTATTGCTCTTTGGGTGGTGATAACAGAGGGCAGCGACTTCACTTCATATCCAGTTTATTTACCGTGCAAGTCTCGCGTATACTATAGTTTTGACTGAACTTCCGTGTGTTGGCTGGATGTCTACATAGAGTTCGCCGTACTAAGCCCACAGACCAAGGTCTATCAATCAAAATATTGGAAAGCCGTTGGTGTTGGACATACATAACAATTTATAATAATTAGCACCTCGTCTGTAAATGAAAGAACAAGCTCAACGTTTCATGTCTTTTTTTACATTAAAAGAAAATTTCATCCATAAATCTAATGTAACTAAGCCTTTCTAAGCTTATTGTATTTACGTTAACAATAAAATACTGATCTCGCGATTGTTTGCTTAATTTCTCCAGTCTTCAGTGCATGCACATGTATAATGCTACCAACAATAATGTGACCACGGGGTCTTGTTCTTGACAGTGATTTTAACAAATGACTGTGTATAACACCACTAATCTGCCAACAATGAGCACATGCGCGACAAAAATGGTCGCGTATTTTATACGTGAAAAATAAACCTTTTATAGCAACCAGCTGGCCCGAAAAATACGTGATACATCACGTTGTTTACTACGTGAACAAAATTGCCTATTGTCTTCTTTTCACATTTTTCATTCCAACAAAAGTGTTCACGTCTTCGTCGGCCCTCATAGTGCTTGTTACTCTTCTCTTTACTCAGGAGTACATGTACATGAGGAACAATGATGGATTATTAGCTGCCTTGCGTCGAAATGACAGCATTGAGCTTTATACTCCCCAGGAAGCTGAGATGGTACATGTACATGTACATATAATCGGAACGTTCATTGACCCAATAAGCAGAATAATATCGATGTAGCGCATGCATACCAACCCTGGTGGATACATGCACTTTTTAAATACTATACGCATTATTGAGCTACAAAATACTACTACATGTAGTATTAAACTGTACATTTATATGTACTACGTACTCTGGCGTAGTAGTACATGTATTGCTTTAAGTAGTAGTATTACAGTATTTAGTATTGTGTACACTGTACTTTATCCCAAATGAATCTGTAGGACGTTAGGGTTAAAAAAGAGCCAACAACGGAAACTGTTTTTGATAATTCAAAAATGTCACAGGCAGGTCAAAAATCACATTAACTGGGCTATTTCAACAAAAGCAAGTTTCCTTTTGGGTAGAAAGGCTGCGTAATTGCACATGACACTGACAATATTCCTTTTGCACAAGGACTTATAACAAGGACTTTACCTTCGTTTGCATGTGTTTTTGAGTTGGAATTTTTATATAATTGCGATATTATTTTGTCGAGTGTGCTTGTAAAGAAGTGAAGACAGTTGACTAAATGAAGAGTTCAGGCGCAAAAGCTACTAAATGTCAGCAATGCCATATTTGATTATCGTATACGAAGCACTTCTAGTGCTTCTACCTTATATCATTTTTTATAAAAGTGGTGTTTAGCGGCTTTTGCGCCTTAACTATTCAAATGCAGAAATACACATGCTGGATATCAAGAGTAAAGTTGAAATCATTTTCCTGTATTACTTGTAGTGATGCCTTTTTTCTTCACTTTTTTGTTACTTTTGTAGTACAACCGAAGCTTGGTACTTCTTTTGTGTGTGCTCGGCCTGCAAGGTTCTTACCTCACTTGGGGAGTGCTCCAAGAGCGCATCATGAAACACGAGTACGGCAAGGACGAGAACAACCCGGGAGAGAAATTCACCAACTCCCAGTTCCTGGTCTTTATGAACCGGATCCTGGCCTTCAGCATGGCCGGTGTGATCATACTGGTGACTCAACAGCCCAGGCACAACGCCCCTCTCTACAAGTACTCCTACTGCTCGCTCTCCAACATCATGAGCAGCTGGTGCCAGTATGAGGCCTTGAAATTTGTCAGCTTCCCCACCCAGGTGCTGGCCAAGGCCTCCAAGATCATCCCCGTCATGCTGATGGGAAAGGTGGTGTCGGGAAAGACACACGAGTACTACGAGTACGTGACGGCAGCCATGATTTCCATGGGCGTGGCCATGTTCCTCCTGACTCAAGGAAAGGAGGCGACGGGGCCCACCACTGTGACTACCTTCTCCGGGGTCATTATTCTCATCGGATACATGATGTTTGATAGCTTCACCTCAAACTGGCAGGCTGAGCTGTATAAGCAGTACAACATGTCCAGCATGCAGATGATGTTTGGCGTGAACCTCTTCAGTTGTATCTTAACCAGCTGGTCCCTTATCGGGCAGGGAGGCTTCGCCGTTGGGGTTGGGTTCATGCTCAAGTACTCCACCTTTATGTTCCACGTGTTTTTGCTGTCACTGTGCTCGGCTACGGGCCAGCTCTTCATCTTCTACACCATCTCGCAGTTTGGCGCGGTGGTCTTCGTCATCATAATGACCACGCGGAGCGGGCTGGCCATCTTCCTCTCGTGCCTCATCTATGGACATCCTTTGACCATCATTGGCATCTTAGGTGTGTTTATCGTCTTTGCCGCCCTGTTCTTGAGAGTGTACGCCCAGCAGCGCAAGAAAGTGCAGAAGGCGCGTGAATCAAGGCAATCGGAGCTTAGTAACATTAACAAAGTTTGAAACAACAATTTGCTGTATGGATGATTTGGGGTAAACTGCTATGTTTGTTGGAAAGAATGTAGTACTTTAATTACGGACACCACTTCTGTGTACAAAGTCTAGATGGAGAATCGAGAAAGTACGTTTTTCCAACAAGATTGGAAATGTTTCTCGGTCCTAGATTCATGACTTGCAGTGAATTACCTTCTGCGTCAGGTTGCAACATTCTTTCATATTTGTTAACATTTGAGCTTAGTTTGACACACTACCAAATGCAGGAAGGTTGGACTACTTAGGGTCTGGGGCACGGTACATTACTTGTAACTAATTGACATGCCCATCGTAATGCACAACTACTGTAGAAGCCATGACCAAAATGTTTAGTGACTAGACATGCTAGAGGCATTCACACATTGCTGTCAGTGCACGGGCATGGTATTCACCCAAACTTGCTTGTGGTAAAATACCCTAATTTAAGCTTATTCTTGTAGATTTTTGTAGACTCATGTCATGAACATTGCCTTAATATTTCCAAGGATTCTATCCCCAGCCATGCCACCCAGTTTTATATTATAAATGTAAGGTACTAAAGAAAATAATGGGGTTTAGCTACTTTGGCACAACATATTCAAATGTTTGAGGGTCACCAAAACACATCATAGTAATAGGATCTACAGCTCTAAATTCTGTCAAATTTGAAAGCTCCATGTGGATTTTGTAAGATCTGAGGAGGATATACAAATGTACATTGTACATGTAAAATGATCACCATAGCAACTCGTGAAGATGTGTTCGTTCAGTGCAGGGTATAAAATATTGGCTTGGATAGATTGCATGGAAAGTTGTAGTGGGGCTATTACTGTATGCAATATGGTACATGTACAAGTACCAACAGGGTGTATTGCATAAATTTATGTATGTGCCTTCTAAATAGCACATTTTTATTGTGGATCTCATTTTTTTCCTGATTACACTACAAGTTTTTGAACAATGAAAATGCAGTTTCACCTTGAAACAATGTGAAATTTCACGGAGATTTAAGGGTGAAACTGCATTGCTATTATTAAAAAGCTCAGTGTTACATGTTCAGGTAGTAACATCTTGTTTCGATTTGATATAGAAAGTGTGTATGGAGTTTATACACGGTCAGACAGTGTGAGTTAGTCTTGCATACGCACTGTGGACCTCCGAACAATATAGGTCCACACGATGTGGGAAGAGGTTACGGTGTGTGGACTTGCACACGTCCACAATACGTTTTTCAGTTTCCGAAAAAGAGCGCTAGAGGAAAAACGGTTTAGGGTTATATATAGAAAAGATATAAGGGGCAGCTGAGAGGCCCATAATCCAAATTTGAGGGTAAATTTGTTTTGGGGAAGCGAGAAAAATGAGTATTTAGTCAAAGTTTGTTAACTACACGAAGACAAAGGAATGTCCACAGTGCGTATGTAAGGTAAAGCTGAGTGGGTATGTTTGATTTACATTTTCCTCATTATGCATGGTACAGGTACCAACAGGGTCATGTGTATTACATACATGTATACCGGTACGTGCCCTCCAAATCACTCATTTGTTATTGTGGATCCCATTTATGTGCCGGTAGTATTGTCTTGGTTTAATGTGGACATGTGTAAGGAGTTTAAAGGAAAACTCCACCCATAGTTTATAATGGCATAATGTGAAAGAGTGTCAATTGCCATTGTGACTTGATTTTTATTTCATTTTTATCGGTTTTCTCGCACTGCGCTTACCGTCATGTGAGCTGCCCTTTTGTTCTGGTTTATAGGTACATGTACATCCAGGATATTGTGACGTAGTGTCTGCACCATCAGTACGCGAAGCCCAATCGATGGCGGCCCTGCACGGAATAGTGTATACATAAAGTGTACAGTACATGTGAAACTAAGTGGGCTCAAAATTATACGGAGGACCTTATGCCATAATTACTAGCTCCCACATTTTCTATTCTTCTCAGAAAATACAAAAATAAACAATATTTTGTGGCACGTCAAGTCGATATTCTGTACAGAAATGCAATACATGTACTTGCAATAGTCGGGCGCCGTACAACATACATATGCAGTTGGCCACGTCAAGGTAGGATACCAGTGTGAACTACACGCAATAGATTGAGGTGCAGACACAACGTCATAATGTCTCAGATGACGCGGGAAATTTGAACTTGTACTCCTGAATATAATGGGTGCATGAGTCGTTCTCGATAAAAAATCAAAACAAATTATCTGCGGAGTCGGTATGTTACCATATTATTGAGCCTGGAATATCCCTTTAAGACATTGTAGTGCAATGCATGGGGATAGAACTTACCCCATTGTTTTCATAATAGTCATTATGTATTTGATTATCCTAGTCCTGCAGCTATTATGTTATTTAATTTATTCTATTGTTTCAGTTCAAAATAGTATTTTAATTTTGTTATTGCATTTACCTTTTATTTTGCCATTTAAAAGAAAGTTTTTAAGAAACGTACACATGTACATTCAGTATACTGAATTATTTATTTGCCATTATTTATAGGTTGTTTAGACTCTATAGAAACTCCCTTTTTATACAAGGGAAAAACAGTATTATATCCTCATGTTGCGTTTTTTTGTCCAGATTTCATTTACAACTTTAAATTGTGTGAAAAGGATGCTGCCCATATGAGACACTTTGAGGCAAAAATGAAAATTTTGATTTCATCATTTAAAGCTTGTTTAGCTTTAAATGATGAAATCTCAAAGTATGTTATTTTGCGTGTGGTATATATGATGTACCGGTATGTCTGTAAAAGCAGGACTATTACAATGTAGTTATCCCGCGAGTCCCATCTACAAGCAAACGGCGCTAGTGCGTGGAACTAGAATGCGTAGCATTGCACAATACGTGGAGTTTGAGCAGTGCTTAGAATAGTCTTGGTTGTAAGACGTCCTAAATAGCGGTGCGCATGTGGGCGTCCTCTTACGTATGCCCTGGACGTTCAAATAGGATGTCTTGGCTAACTGACATTATCGCTCGCAGAATTGTGTCGCGGCAGCCTACGATAGCCTGTCTTGCAATACGCTTAGAACAGTTTAATGGATCGACCAATCAGGTTTGCTTGAAGATAAGTCATTTTGTTCGTTTTCCTATTGGAGCAGCTTGGTGGATATGGCTCACATGATGTACATCATTTTTCTCGGTTGTAGCAGGCTTAATACATATTGCTTACTGTGCATAACCATGCGATTGGTTTTAAACCACCCGTCACACAGGTTCTCAATCAACAAGAATGTAAACTTCCTAGTTAGTTAGAAATGTGACCCACTCCAGAAAAAGGCAATATACGTCGTGTTAAAGTTGAGACTTGAGAGGGTAATATTATTTTTCAAAATTCGATTTTCATTGTCTTCAACAACATCTTTAATATCCAAAGTTTCAGATATATTTAACAAAAAGCTGAATTTTTTGAAATAAAGTGACAACAAAATAGTTTTCAAGAGTGAATGGTTCCAATGTATTGTCCTAGTTTGTTGTGTAAAATGCAAAAATGTCATATCACCGGAACGGCTATGGAGCTGTACTATGTACCAAATATAAGCTCTCATCCTGGCCTTTCCAACCATGTACATAACTAAAACAATTATATTATCGCATTTTCCTGGAGCGGGTCGCATATAACAATTTGATCTTTCTTTTCAAAGTTCTTCAATACTATTTTTGTATCCCATAGTTGGTATATGCATGCCTTTTTCTTTTCTAAATAAATTTAGAAGAAATATAATGTACTCTAACAAGTAAATAAAGTAGTTTTTGTCATTGCTGAAAGCGCAAGTCCATAAATATTATTATAGTGACCAACCTTTTTATGCTAATTTAAGTCATTGATATGTATGCTTAGTACAAGCCCACCTAGCAGTTTGTAATACACCAACTTTAAGCAATGCGTGGCATCTCACTAATTGCATATAGACATACATGTAGGTTACTAAGGCCCAATTAACCTAGTTCCAGACAGTCTGGGACATGGACTGCCCTCCAAAATGGGCAGGCCCAATTTAAGAGAACTAAATAAAAGCCTGCTCGTAAAGCCTGTCCTGCACTTGCAAGGCAATTATTCTCACTGCCACAGAACAAAAATTCGGCGATTCAAATGGCGCACCGCCCGGTAATCGCTCCTGCAGTAGTCAATGACTAATGTTGACTTGAGTGTCACTCTAGCAATAAACTGAGCATCACGCTTAAGTAACCGGACGGGGGGCTTATAGAGCGGTCCGAGCTACCCCGCTTCTCGAACGGTCACAATTGGGATCGCGTCCCTAAGCCTGTCCACTTATTGATGAAGGAGACACTTTGACCTTCCTGGCACACAGCCAATCCAGTGGCACTTGGTAGGAGAACCGTGGGAGGCCGTCATCACAAGGAACATGCCACCCAGAGTCGGTGTACTGGGCTACAGTGTCGTGTGCAGTTCTCGCCTGGGAAAAGTCAGAGATGAGATGTTTAAAGGTAGTATACACCATTTGCAGATATCAAAAATATTTACTACCGAATTATTAAGAAATATCTTACTATTTCAAAGTCAATAATGATTCTAGGAACCCAGCAAAATGATTGCGCTAGATATCCTGTAATTATTCGGGAAAATAGAATTTTATAAGGAAAAATTGGCGATCGCGAAATAACACAAATAACATAAGAATAACTGCTCGACTCCGGTTAAAAACGAACGCCGTTTTTCGTGCGTTTCTCGGCATCCATGATTGTAAAACTTCGGACAGGTCAGTTAAATGACATTTACTATAAAATTCAACCCTACAAATCTACCCATTCATGATAATTCAAGCAATTACCAATGGTGTATCCCACCTTTAACAGTAATTGTTGAGGATACATATCACTAGGAATGGGCATGATGTGATTTTGCATTCAAAGCGGACACGGTCCTTAGCAGGATGTGATTTCAACAAAAGATTTCCAAAATCACCCCCATAGGCTCAAAATTCACATCCTAAGTCCAAAGTCACATCAAGGGTGAAGTTGTTAAGATTCAAATTCACACCCACTAGATTCACATCCACTTATAACCCAGGATGTGAATTTGGAAATCTTTTTCTAATGTTCTATCTATTCAACGAGGCGAAGCCCAGTGGAATGGAACATTCACCGAATGAAATAATTCTTTCCATCGCACGAATAGGATATCTTCATCATTTGTTTTATACAATGCCTGAATATAAAAACCCCACCATCTGATTGTTCAGAGCGTGACTGTTCAAGGGAAGTTCTATTCACCGTTGATTCAAACTTTTCTGTGGTGTGGCCGTGTGCCCTGCGATGAAACGAATAATTCAATGCATGTGATCAACGATCTACCAACCAGATGACGAGGATTTATTCAGGTGTTGTATACAAATTACTAGCCATTATGATGAATCAATCCATTTCATAAATGTGACCGGCTCTACAAAATGGTGTATTAAGTCGCGCTGTGCACTATCATGTAATGGCCCGCTCAACATTGAGAGGGTAAACATTTCATCAAAATGTGATTTTCATTTGTTGTCATGAATGACATCTTTAATATCTACAGTTTCAGGTTTCATTCAAAGAAATGTTGATTTTGATAAATAAAGTGGAAAAAAAATCCCATTTTGTGTACATCGTTCTGTTGTAGTACAACACAGCCGGCTATTTCAAAGCCTGTTTTCTCAGTTGTGTAATTTGAACTCCAAGGAAGTAATCAATATGTAAACACGTCATATCTCCAAAATAAGAGGGGCTATGGAGCTCTATTATATACCAAATGAAAGCTTATGTTGTGGGCCTTTCAACCATGTATATAACTCAATTTCTGTTTTTGCGACTTAATACACCTTTTTGTAGAGCCGGTCACAAATATCATATTAAGTTCTGACAAATGCAAATGGTCTGCACTACTTTGATTCGTTAATACAAACTCAACCACGTCTAGCAAAAAGGTTTGTTATATCAGAATTTTGCAAAAAGTGGAGTGTTGGTCTCATTCACTGTCCACATAGAAATACAAAGTCGGGACTGGTGCTTTTTGTTTGCTTTTAATAAACAGAATTTGTATTAACAGCATTTGTATTTAACAAGAGTCGACTGTACTTCAGAGAAATTGATTATCCTCACTCCTTTCTTGGAGTAAGCAATCTTAAAACGGAGGAAACTATTTTGGACTAAAGCTAGGTACAAAATGGCTTAGATTTTTATTTTTACGTGAGCACTAACTTTGAACTTTGCTCTTCCCCCTTCAAAAGCCAATGGGTACATCTGATGCCCTTTCTGCCATTTGACAAATGCTACGTGGGTAGGCTGATCCAGAAGCGCTTTGTGATCGCGTAGCATGTCACGAGATACGTAGCAGGCCTTGGGCCCACTGTGCAGCGTTGCGTACAGCATAAAGGGGTCATCTTCCGAGCTGAGCAAATGAACAAAAACATATGGTAATGCTGGATTTGGAGGTTGTGAATCATTTCAATTATTCGTTTTGACAAACAAATCAGAAACTGAATATTGAGCTTGATGACGCTGGAGCTCTGAAAAGTGTTTACAAATAAAGCACCATCTACTGTATGTTTGGGCAAAGATTCCTGAAGCAATTTTATTACTATAACTTAAATGCACCAGGCCTGTGGTGTCTCCAAGTAACAAGTTCAACATATTTGCCTGATATTTGGCAGGTTAACCCTAACCCTCTAGGCTATTTTGGCCTAGAAACCCTGCCAAACGTATCAGATTGCATCGTTTGTCAAAGTTATTTAGCCGCAGAGTGCAGCAAGATCCATCAGTTCAAAAATCTCATGGTCCAACTGCTTCAGAGTCTGTGGTCACAGAATGCAGCAGGATTCATCTCTGTCATTGTCCAATGAGGATTAGCTCTCGTAGTCTTAGACTGTGGTTGTTTATACACTGTTGTGGACAGCTAAATGCATCAAAGTGCACCAGACTTTTTTTACCTGATGCACTGTGCTCTTTCTGGCAGGGTTAGGGTTAATTTAGCTTACACGTTTTCAGTGAAGAAGCAGTCGGCTACATCCTGTATGACTTCCATGTGGTGCCTGCTCCATGCTTTGTTGTAATCCAGCATGTGTTGTCGCCCCAACACAAGACACTTCAGGCGACACTCCTGGGCTAGGTACACCACAAACTGCCTCAGCTGAGTTTTAAAGAGGAAGAGTACTCTTCGCAGGTAAATCATCAGATGGTCCCTGTTCTTATTAAGTCTAGGGCCAAGCAATCTCAATGAACAAGCAAAGGCATTCCGATCATCTCTATTACACGTACATATATCTTTACTATGGGAATAAATGTGGTTGGCCGGTTTTAAACATAAGTTTAAAACTGGCTGAATGGCCTGGATGCATTAACCCTAACCCCCTAGGCCTTACTTTGGGCTAAAGAACTGCGTACTACAGAATACTACTTAGTATTTTGTAGCACTGGGTATCTCCGTGACTGATGATTGGGTGTGTACTGACAGAGTACAGATACTGCCAACTACAAAATACTAATAGTGGCAATACAGGTCAGTAATACTTGCCTGGCAAAAATGCAGTAGTCCAGCCTTGACCCATTGCTGTGTCCCAAGTGACAATTTTTGCTGTAGAGTTTAGAACAACCTACACAGCATACATGGGCCATGCACACTCAGCAAGCAGAGGGACCCAATGCTAAAAAGTACTATGAGTGCAATTGGGGGTGAAGTACCAAATACTAAAAATTACTACAGGCATTGCACACAAGTCAGTGAGAGTACTGCATACTACTTTTTACTACTAGACTTTTTACTACTAGTAGTAAAAAGTAGCATTAGGTAGGGTTAGGGTTAATGCCCATTTGGGTAAAAAACGTTCAAAACCGGCAAATCAAAAATATAGGTTTCAACTATTTTGTTAAACAATTATATACTTCATGTTTTGTGAAACACCACTCTACTAAAAAAACATCTATATTAAAGGGCTTTTTTTGGGAGGGGGGGCTTTGGATTGCAAACAAGAGCAAGGGATAAATAATAAATTAGGAAACAAATGTTTTTGTTTTTTATTTTAGATTGTTAGATTTATGAAATGTGATAACCTTTGTTAATTTATAACTGCCACAATTACCAGTGTCCCTCTTTTATGAGCAAAAGTCCATTTTCTGCTGTGGCACCAGGCTCATGCGGGAGGTAATTATATGCATGCACTTCGGGTTTCCCGCAACCAATATAGGATTAGCAAAATGAGCGGTTGCAGGACGCCTGTGGCATGTGCGTGGCTTACAATGTACATGTAGGTATGGGCGTGACAACACTGCAAACATGGCTTCTTATTTGTTTGTCAAATTCCAATGTACAAAGAAGATGTCCCCTACCATCTTTTCCTTCACCAGCCCACCTCCCCCTGAAGATGGAAAAATCGACTTTATTTAATGATAAACTACAGCCAAACCCTCTAAGAAAATATTGACTCCAATTATCCCCCTCCCCCTGTAAAATGGAAAGTCCGGCTCATAATTCATGCAAATGCGAAGCGAATTTCAAAAGGTCAACAATTGAAGTTTCATTGTGACATTCTCCGTTACTTTAACGGATTCACTTCGCATACGTATTCACATGAAGTATGAACCTAGCTTAGGAGCACGTACATGTATACAAACCTGAATTATTAGGTTTACCTACCAATTTAGAAGGCAGCACACTCGATCTAATGTGCGCTACATTCAACCCATCAATGATGACATCGTATGGGGCCCCCTCGTCCACAAACTCCATGAAAGCTTGGAACTCATCTGGTCTGGTTTTCTTGAAAATGTCCCCTCCTTTGATCACCTGTCAGTGAAACAAAGTAACGAGAAATACAAAAACACTGCAGGAAATCTCACACCCATGTTAACAGTTTTCAATACTTCCTACTTTTCTCAAAACAGCTGAATTGAAGTAATCTTACAGCCAGCTTGGACATGTTGAAATAACCCAGACATCAAATTGAGATGCTATATTTGTTCACCACATGACCTTGCCGTGGTGGTAGCTTGAGAAAACAAAATCCAGTAATAATCATACTTCTCAAGCTACACACTGTAAAGGCAATTATGAGCAATATTTACGAGTACATAAGTATGTACCGGTACCTTGTCGGTGATTTGATGCTGTAGATTCAGGAAATCTTCTTGGCCGAGGTTCACCGACTCTAGTTGCGAACCGCAGGATTTACACTTCCCATTCTTAGTTACTCTGGTCAAGGAAGCCTTCCATACATGTACATCACCATGCTTTCTATGTAAGGAAAATAAGTCAATAATGTTGACTGCATCTTTTTTTATTTTTTCCCACACAGACAAGGTTGGCAAAAATATGACTTATTAAATTAATAGGAACAGATTTAAACAAGGTAATCTCACCAGCTCACCCTGCCATTTAATAATGGTTTAGCTAGAAACAGCAAACACACATCACATGATTTACATGTAGGTACTTTGTAAATGATATTTTACAGAAGTTAATTTAAACAGTGCATAGTTCGGCAAGCCTGTTTGATTATGCGGGGAACATGTAGATGTCAATTGTTAACCCTACTGCAAATTTATCTCACCTTGGAAACCAATTTTTCAACTCATTACCCACAGTCACTGATGGGTAGAACCTCTTGGACCGGAAATACTTCAGAAGGTCAGTGACCAGCTTGTTACTTCGATCACTGACAGAAGGATCCTTTGTATCGCAGTGGAATGTTTGCAGGAGCTTCAGGCAAGTCTGTTCAGTGGGGCAGGTGCCTTGACTGTACAGGTCCTGGAGAAGCTCTTCAACCAGGTTGAAGTCTCCCGAATCACAGGCAGCACAGATGATGTTCTGATAATTGCGGGCTGTCGGTAGACCAAGCTGCTTCAAGTCCTCCAGCAGTTTTAGGCTCTCCTGCCATCTGCTAGTTTGACAGAAGCCAGCAATGAGATTGCTTAACACTCCGTCGTCCAGGACAGGGTGGTTGGCCGCAAACCATTCCTTCACTGAGAAAAACTCTTCATGGTTGCCTTCTCTGATGCAGAGGTACAGATATGAGCTCATGATGGGATAAGTCAGAGGTGAACCCTCTTGGCGAATATACTCAATAAGGGAGCGTCCTTTCTGGAAGAAGAACTTACCGCCAAGACGAGCCATAGTGCGCGACTCAAAAAGTGTCTGGGGCTGAAAAGGCTTAGCCTTCCGAATCCACTCCTCCTTTAGCACCTTCCATTGCTCTGGTGACAAATACTCATCTGCTTCTTGGAGATCTTCTGATGATGCTTCATTTGCTACATCTTCCCTGGAACTTGTGCCTGGTGTACCTTCCTGGTTATCGTACATGGTCCCTGCATTTAAGTTTTTGTTTTCCTTTTCCAAGCTTTGGTCCAATAACACGACATTTGATGTCGACAAGCCTCGCAAAACTGAATGACAAACATCCAGTTTATGTTGTCTATCAAAAACACCGATTATCTTTGGAAATTGAAGCAGCTTTTCCCTTGTAGAAATAATTCTGCCTGAAGAATTCATTATTGTCTTAACAGCAGGTTCAACTGGCCGTTTTAGGTGCACTTTCGATGTCCAAATTTGTCTTGATGTTCCAGGAGGAACCCAAAACTGGGAACACTTCTTCCAGCAAGAGGTATAATGTCTGATGACAAGACTATTTGCAGACATTTTGTTGCCTACATATGTATGGTATTGAGAATGCAAAAGTATTCATACAATATATAGGTACGGTCCTTGAAGTTGTTTGAAGAATGAGCTGCAAAAAGAACCAAACAAAAACAGAAATTACAAAGACGCAAATTTAAATGTTTATACAGTATCTATTTTAGAAATACAATGTGTACATCTACATGTAAATCCAAATGACTGTTCGGAATGAAACTTTCATCATGTATAAACACAATGAACTTGCAAGATGTTTCAGGATCATTACTTGTCTTGGACCTGTACTCTGGATGATCAAGTGTCTAAATTGTGACCGATGTAACTATATGTGCATATCGCTAAAAAGTACATGTGGATATAAGGATCAGGGGCCAATTTCACGGAGCTGCTAAGCACAAAAATTTGCTTAGCATGAAAATTTGTCCTTGGTAAAAACAAGGTTACAGACCAAATTTTCACGTGATCTTTATTGTTTTTGATTGATAATCAGCTGTTTTTTTGCTTAGCATAAAAAACACGTAGAATTTTGGCTGATAACTTGTTTTTAATGAGCAAGATGTTTTTGTGCTAAGCAAATTTTTGTGCTTAGCAGCTCCGTGAAATTGGCCCCTGGTGGATCCACTAATTACAGCACATGTTGGGCTACATGTACATGTAGGTGAAAATTATTAGGGACATGGTGAACAAAACGATCATCTAAATTACTTCAGCTACAGAGGTATTAACTCGTACGCACGCGACTTCAATGTCGTACGCACGCGACTTCAATGTCGTACATTCGACATTGATTATATTTATAGGTACGACCGACTATTAACCCCGTATGTAAGCATTTACATGTCACACGTAAGGTTATATCGTACGTACGACCATGTACCGTACTCGTACGTACGATATAACCATACGTACGACTTGGGAATAAGGTGTTTCACGGTAATATGCGCCATCTTGTTCACGGGGCAAAATTAACACGCGTTTCTAAACGCGCGCACATTTTAGAATGAACGCATGATGACTTGGAAGCGCAAAAGTTTTCGATCGAAGATGCGTACACAGCAACGCGTGTAAATTTGCCCCGTGAACAAGATGGCGCATATTACCGTGAAACACCTTATTGTAACTCATCTGACTGTAATTATATAGAACTCATACGTATGACTTACAGTCGTACTTATGACTTGTCGTACGTACGTATCTTTGGCTATACATGACACATATTAAGTCATACATGATGTATATCCTCCATACAAGTCGCACATGTACAACGTATACAACATATAAAAGTTGTACATGTACATCTCCATAGACTTTGTACACAATTGCTGTACTACTAGATAAACAATATACTACATCATCCCATGAAGGAATAAGAAGCGTTCTTATTCCTCCATGATCATCCTAATGGACATGTGGATATAGAAGAAAGAACAGCATAGAAATATTCCTCCATGAAAACGAACACTTCATCAGCTAGTCTTCAGCTTCTTATTCCTCCATGGTTACAATAAAGATTTTTTGAAATAAATTGTAAATAATTAAATTAGCACCTCTCTATCATGTCAACTGTGTGCAATCTTATATAAGAAATGTATCTATTTTATGTCAAATATATGTAAATAATTATGATACAACAAATTACAAGAAGTACATTTGGATGATTACCGCTCCACGTGTTGCACAACTTGATGTACACATGTATATTGAACCACGTGACATATGTCGACGTCCATCCACCAATCAGCATCGCGATTCGTGCTTTCAACATGGCGGCTTCCTTGACAGATTTTTGGCCTCGATTTTTGTGACGATGACACAGATGCGAGCCATGGCAGCAAGCTAAATTAAACAGGAATAGTCAACTACTCAACTTTAACTTTGGATTTGAATAAACCGTTTTAATTATAAGCGATATGGATTGGGTCAAATCACTGAAGGAGTACAATGCTGAAAAAAGAAAAAGTGAGTGGCGTACTATTCGTGCGTGTGTATAGGGAATTCCGTGTATTAGTATAAAGACCTGCGTGTATTTCCGACACGTGCCTGTTTGTCACTGTTTGTAACATGATAGAGAAAGGAAAACCCAAAACCATGCTGTTACTACTACGAAGCCCTCTACATTATACAAATTAAGTTTAATAATTGCATAGAAATTTCAGATAATTTGTGGCTTTGGAGGAATTTTTGTCTATAAAAGGGAAATAGGCCCTAAAGTTTTAAATTGTAAAATGGTCTAGCTTCCTGTTTTGTGAAAATGATGAAGTCACAACGACAAAGTTTGTGCGGAACCAGACTAATTAAAGGTAGTACTTATACACCATTTGGCTTGAATTATCATGAACGGGTAGATTTGGGGGGTTGTATTTCATAGTAAATATCGTTTCAACTGACTTTTCCGAAGTTTTACAATCATGGATGCCGAGAAAAGCACGAAAAACAGCGTTTGTTTTTAACCGGGGTTAGGCAGTTTTTCTGTCCCACGCCTCGAAAGTCCCACGCCTCGAAAGTCCCACGTCTCGAAAGTCTCACGTCTCGAAAGTCCCACGTCTCGAAAGTCCCACGCCTCGAAAGTCCCACGCCTCGAAAGTCCCACGCCTCGAAAGTCCCACGCCTCGAAAGTCCCACGCCTCGATCGTAGTAATAAGTCCCACGCCTCGTAATAAGTCCCTCGTCTCGTAATAAGTCCCACGCCTCGTAATAAGTCCCACGCCTCGTAATAAGTCCCACGCCTCGTAATAAGTCCCACGCCTCGTAATAAGTCCCACGCCTCGTAATAAGTCCCACGCCTCGTAATAAGTCCCACGCCTCGTAATAAGTCCCACGCCTCGTAATAAGTCCCACGCCTTGTAATATTAGTCCCACGCCTCGTAATAAGTCCCACGCCTCGATCGTAGTAATAAGTCCCACGCCTCGTAATAAGTCCCTCGTCTCGTAATAAGTCCCACGCCTCGTAATAAGTCCCACGCCTCGTAATAAGTCCCACGCCTCGTAATAAGTCCCACGCCTCGTAATAAGTCCCACGCCTCGTAATAAGTCCCACGCCTCGTAATAAGTCCCACGCCTCGTAATAAGTCCCACGCCTCGTAATAAGTCCCACGCCTTGTAATATTAGTCCCACGCCTCGTAATAAGTCCCACGCCTCGATCGTAGTAATAAGTCCCACGCCTCGTAATAAGTCCCTCGTCTCGTAATAAGTCCCACGCCTCGTAATAAGTCCCACGCCTCGTAATAAGTCCCACGCCTCGTAATAAGTCCCACGCCTCGTAATAAGTCCCACGCCTCGTAATAAGTCCCACGCCTCGTAATAAGTCCCACGCCTCGTAATAAGTCCCACGCCTCGTAATAAGTCCCACGCCTCGTAATATTAGTCCCACGCCTCGTAATAAGTCCCACGCCTCGATCGTAGTAATAAGTCCCACGCCTCGTAATAAGTCCCTCGTCTCGTAATAAGTCCCACGCCTCGTAATAAGTCCCACGCCTCGTAATAAGTCCCACGCCTCGTAATAAGTCCCACGCCTCGTAATAAGTCCCACGCCTCGTAAGAAGTCCCACGCCTCGTAATAAGTCCCACGCCTCGTAATAAGTCCCACGCCTCGTAATAAGTCCCACGCCTTGTAATATTAGTCCCACGCCTCGTAATAAGTCCCACGCCTCGTAATAAGTCCCACGCCTCGTAATAAGTCCCACGCCTCGTAATAAGTCCCACGCCTCGTAATAAGTCCCACGCCTCGTAATAAGTCCCACGCCTCGTAATAAGTCCCACGCCTCGTAATAAGTCCCACGCCTCGTAATAAGTCCCACGCCTCGTAATAAGTCCCACGCCTCGTAATAAGTCCCACGCCTCGTAATAAGTCCCACGCCTCGTAATAAGTCCCACGCCTCGTAATAAGTCCCACGCCTCGTAATAAGTCCCACGCCTCGTAATAAGTCCCACGCCTCGTAATAAGTCCCACGCCTCGTAATAAGTCCCACGCCTCGTAATAAGTCCCACGCCTCGTAATAAGTCCCACGCCTCGTAATAAGTCCCACGCCTCGTAATAAGTCCCACGCCTCGTAATAAGTCCCACGCCTCGTAATAAGTCCCACGCCTCGTAATAAGTCCCACGCCTCGTAATAAGTCCCACGCCTCGTAATAAGTCCCACGCCTCGTAATAAGTCCCACGCCTCGTAATAAGTCCCACGCCTCGTAATAAGTCCCACGCCTCGTAATAAGTCCCACGCCTCGTAATAAGTCCCACGCCTCGTAATAAGTCCCACGCCTCGTAATAAGTCCCACGCCTCGTAATAAGTCCCACGCCTCGTAATAAGTCCCACGCCTCGTAATAAGTCCCACGCCTCGTAATAAGTCCCACGCCTCGTAATAAGTCCCACGCCTCGTAATAAGTCCCACGCCTCGTAATAAGTCCCACGCCTCGTAATAAGTCCCACGCCTCGTAATAAGTCCCACGCCTCGTAATAAGTCCCACGCCTCGTAATAAGTCCCACGCCTCGTAATAAGTCCCACGCCTCGTAATAAGTCCCACGCCTCGTAATAAGTCCCACGCCTCGTAATATTCACTACTCGCGAGTATTTATTGCTGGCACGAGTAATCAAATAGTGAACAAAATGTGAGTAGTGCTAGAAGTAGCAAAAACTGATGACGAGTAGGCGAGTACTCGAGTTACTCGCCCAGAGATGGATTCTGCTGCGTTGTGTGACCCCAGATTCTGAAGCAGTTTGACCTCAGTTAAGATTTCTGACCTGATGGATCTCACTGCACTCTGCAGCCAAGTCACTTTGGCAAACGATGCAATCTGATGTGTTTGGCACGGTGCTCTGACTGCTCTCAGAATATCCCGTTGGGGTTAGGGTTAAAGTTTGTGAATAATAACGAGTGGTTGGATCCTCCACCCGGGCAAAAATACCCACTGTAGTCTGATCTTACCTATTCTAGAGTAACCATACAATTTCTGAGCTTGTACGTGTTCTCAGCATATACATGTAACCTTTTTTTTTTTTTTTTTTTTCATTAAACTTTTAAGAAAAAAGTGAGACTGATGTTCGAGCGGAAGAGATGGAGACTTTCACCAAGCTCTACACAGAATTAAAGGGTCCTAACAAACAGCAAGACAAGAGCTACTTAGTCATCCCGAGGTTCTACTACAAGGTGAATAGCCAGCCCTTACAGAAACAAATTTTGCCAATTGTCACCCTTTACCACAGAGTTGATGAGTTGCTGATGATGAGTCGCTTGTTTTTGTGGGTCGAGTCTTGTAATTGTTACCATAACCCAATTTGCTCTCGCACTAGAAAGCATACCAAACCTAACAAACGTCAACATGCAGCTTCACACAGGTTAAGTAATTATTGGTATTAAACCTAACAGTACTAAACCTGCCAAACTCCAACTGTTGAAGTTTTATTGATTTGATACAGATACAGATACATGTACATGTAGCTAGGTGCATTGGTCAGTGTTCAGGTTCAGGGCTGTGTGATGATGACTGGCCATTGGTTCTGTGCTCTTGTATCGTATTACGAGGATTGAAACAAAAAAGAGAACACAGGAAACAAAGAATCCTCGAAGGACGGTTTCTTTGACCGATTCGGTTCTCGATCGTTCGGATAAGCTCTAGGTAATAGTACAGGAATAAAGGAAAACTCAAATGTGTTTGAGTGGGGACACATATGTACAGTTGACCAGGAACTGTGCTGTGACCAGCCTACATGTAGCTTGAAGCTCACTCATGAATAAATGCTTCTGCATTCCCCCAAGCTCCAACATGTTTACAAGTCTCGTGCCTTTCTGTCCTGAACCTCACAGAATTCAACAGGGTCTCCCTGGACCTTTTGTACTAAGTCAAAGAAAGCTTGGAGTTTGATGGGCTTGGGGTAGAATTAGGGTTAAGAAGCGACTTGAGTTGACATAGTCGAGTCTCGTTGCAGTGCGTATACAAAGTAAGTCATGTTTTGGCATTTTCAATATGAAATCATCCAAAGCCAATGATGAAACTATGAATTGAAAAATGCTGAATGTGGAAGCCCATGACGCAGTATGTGTTTGTATAGGAGAAGCGGCTGCCGTACAGTGTACTGCATTTACAATGTGACGTTAACTACAAATTTGCTCTGTGAACCAGGCAAATATTTTCCACAAAGTTTAACTTTTGTTTTGGGTACTTGAAATATAGCCTTTGCTCAAGTCAAAGAAATTTGTTGAACCCTAACCATTCCAAATCTTCCAAAATCCTCTTTGCGAAATGTAGGATTGTTGAGTGATGATGATGATGATGATCATGCATTTGTAAAGCGCCATCTATCTAGTTGCCTATTCCGAGGCGCTGCCAGGAACACCGGGGCAAACCCCTTCTCTTAGCGAAGAGTGTTACTGGGTTCTTTTACGTGCATTACACAACGCACGGGACCTACAGCTTTACATCCCATCCGAAGGACGAAGCAATAGTGGTTTAATTGCCTTGCTTAATTAAGGACACACGTGTCGACACCGGGACTCGAACCCACGCTCTGCGGAACAGAAAACCGAGTTCTTAACCGCCCGGCCACGACACTCCACACTTGTGAAGTTGATGCATCAGTGAATTTTGCAGGATTGAGGGAGTTTGGGGGTTTTGCCTCGAGAGGATAATGCAGAATCCAGGTCATAAGGCCTCAACTTAATGCTGGATGCTTTTGGAGGAGAATTTTGGAGGATTGAGGTTATTTTTTGGGGGGTTACTTTTTTACTTTCACACTGCTAATGTTAGATGCACATTCTCCATAGAGCTTCAGTCAAGCTAGGATAGGAAACATTTGCATACCAAGGGTCATGTACTGTGTTCAGACCCTTGTGGCACTTAATTAGCAGCTGATTGTAACATGTTTGCCTGCTTTATAGCTCAATGGTAAACTCACTGCAGGATTTCGCAGGATTCGGGCAGTGGTCACCATTAATACATATTGGATGATTTTGTAGGATTCAAGTTACATGGAGTTTTAACATTTTGGAATTGCAGTATTTTGCAGGATTATATTATGAAAATGTTTATAACAGAAATGTCTATACATGTACAAATAATTTTTTTTATTGTCACAGCTTCCCAGTGAAGATGAGGTTTTGCTTCAAAAGCTCAGAGAAGAATCAAGGTACATGCATGTATAACGTTACATTTACAAAATAACTGTCATTATTTGTTAAAACTATTTTGCTTAAAGTATGTATGTAATATATGTTGCATAACGTAAGTTGATTATTATGGATACCAGTCTATTTTTCATCACAAGATACAATTGTTTTTTACTAAAAGACCCCTGCCAATTTGTGGACCTACATGTAAACAGAGAAAGAAATACTTCCAAGTAAAAGTATCTCATTGGAACAAATCTATCTATAATTATTTCATTGAAAGCAACATTTTAAACTAATTTCCTCATTTGTTCAGATTTGTGATATCTTGTTGACTACATGTACATATACTTGACTAATTGAGTACCCGCATAAAAGTTAAACCATACATCTGTACAATGTACATGTACACGTGATTCTTGTTGCAGGGCTGTTGCTCAAAGGTTGAATTCTCAGGTTCAGTAATACTATCCAGGATACACAGGGAGTACTAACCAGGTTATTTGGCCATGTTTGATTGAGAAACTTTGTTAAATGTGACCTGTCATCACAAAATGAGCATAAAGTCGGCTAAATCAAAAATTGAGATATGGGTATTTCTAAATTCTGTGGAAACAGAGCTTTCCAATGGTATATAACTGGACTACTGCAATGCAGTGTTGGTGGGCCTTCCGAATTCTTCTGTGTCCAGACTGCAAAGAGTTCTTCACAAGGCCGCAAGAGTTCTGGCACGTGTGAAGAGGAGCGAGCATATCACCCCAATCCTGCGACGGTACCATTGGCTCCCAGTTCAGAAAAGGATTGAATACAAAATCCTTACGCTTGTATTTAACCAGTTCGCGCCGGATGACGAATATAAACGCGAAAATTTCCCCAAATTCAAAACGGATGACGAATAAATACGCCAAGTTCAAGTTCGGAAATGTATGTCAGCAGCGCGCAAGGCCGGAAATGCGTGGGTGTGCTACCCAGCACTATCAGCCTGAACACGCTTCGGATCGAGTTTCGTTAAAAATAATCCCGCCCGTCGGCTCGGCGATGTTAAAATAATCCCGGCGCGAACTGGTTAAGGCACTCTACGATATTGCACCCAAGTACCTAAAAGATCTCCTCATCATAAAGTCATCCCATTATGCACTCCGCTCTTCATCCTCCACCATTCTTGAAGTCCCCAGAACCAGAACCGCCTTTGGTGATCGTGCATTTGCCCATGTTGCCCCTGCTCTTTGGAATAAATTACCAAGTGACATTCGTAACATCCAGTGCTTAGAAACATTCCAGAAGCATGTGAAGGCGTTTCTGTTTACTCATAGCTATTAATATAATGACATTTGTTAAGTTTTGGAGAGAGACTGTTTTGTAGCGCCTTGAGTAAGTTTATAGAGAAGTGCGCTATACAAGTACTTATTATTATTATTATTATTATAACACTTGGAGGTTTTGATACTCAATATTTTTTTCTTTTTCTTTTTTAGTCTGGAGATTATGAGAAAACGGACATTTCTTGCGAGAAATTGTGTGAAAGGCATAGAAAGGCATAGTCAAAATTGTCTCAAAAACTAATTTTGTTTTTATCTGATCGTCCTGAAAAATTGGGAATTGATTGTTGGGGATTTAGTCTTGAAAAAACCCATATAATCTCAAAATCGACCAGCCCTTCAAATTTTGACTTTGACTGGCCGTACTGGGAAATCACTCTGTGCGACTTTTGTGATGACAGGTCACAAATATGAAATATATTGAATGAAACTAATGTCGGAGTAACTAAAAAAATAAATAGGAAAAATTGACACCTTTTATTGCATATATAGAACATTGTGGGGTTGTGCTTTGGCTATTTTGTTACTTGGAATGTAGTTTTATTTGCTAAAGGGAAAGGGACAAATCTAAAAAAGGACAATGATGAAGGACAAGTACAGGCAATTACTAATTAACCCTAACCCTGCTGAATCTAACAGGATCCAACCAGATGACATTTCCGTTGGAACCTGTTGAATTGAGCAGGCAAGTCATTTGATATAATTTAGAATGCATTGAGAATCGCATTCTGTTGCCTTACCATGGTAACCGGTATAATAACACAATGTTGGATCCAACAGCAAAAAAAAAGAAATAATAATAAGACGCAGTTGATCCTGTTGAATTTAGCATGGCAAGTCTTTTTGGTACTCATTAACAACTGAGTTGGACTGTGTTGGATTGAGCAGTGAAGTCATGAGTTCAGTTGGACTCTGTTGGATTGAGCAGTGAAGTCATATGAGTTCAGTTGGACTCTGTTGGATTGAGCAGTGAAGTCATATGAGTTCAGTTGGACTCTGTTGGATTGAGCAGTGAAGTCATATGAGTTCAGTTGGACTCTGTTGGATTGAGCAGTGAAGTCATATGAGTTCAGTTGGACTCTGTTGGATTGAGCAGTGAAGTCATATGAGTTCAGTTGGACTCTGTTGGATTGAGCAGTGAAGTCATATGAGTTCAGTTGGACTCTGTTGGATTGAGCAGTGAAGTCATATGAGTTCAGTTGGACTCTGTTGGATTGAGCAGTGAAGTCATATGAGTTCAGTTGGACTCTGTTGGATTGAGCAGTGAAGTCATATGAGTTCAGTTGGACTCTGTTGGATTGAGCAGTGAAGTCATATGAGTTCAGTTGGACTCTGTTGGATTGAGCAGTGAAGTCATATGAGTTCAGTTGGACTCTGTTGGATTGAGCAGTGAAGTCATATGAGTTCAGTTGGACTCTGTTGGATTGAGCAGACAAGGCCTACTAAACACCTCACCAAAAGTAAGTCCCCCTCTCAACAATTCGTCATAACTTCCATCGTCAGATAAAACATTTTACCAATCAACTTAGTTAGAAATAATCCTTTGACTGTTTCCTAAGTGTTGTTTAAAAATAAAAGATGTCCATGACTTCATAGCTGAATGAGCTCAAATTATTGAGCACAAAAGTCACAAAAGTTGATCTGCCACCTGCTTCACAGGTATTAGTCTGTAAAAGACCAATGGCAATGGCCCTGTCTTGATCAGACAGTCTGGGAATAATGTTTAATTTAAGAACACAAAATAAAATCAGCAGGCCTATATGCTTGTCAACTGCAAGGTGTATTGGGACAAGGAATGGGACTGATCACCTAACATCTCACTGTGCTAAGCTCTGAGCCAAGAAAGGGATTTGCATGGTTGAATGATCCTGAATTGATTACAGATTAGAGTAATGTACACTTGCTGGGTATTTTAAACTACATTCAACCACAGGTGTTTTTTCCATTAGTAAGAAGCCATTCATAAACTTTGTGACTTTTGAAAAGGGCAGTTTTTTTAGCCATGAAGTTATGGACATATTTTATTTTCAAACAACATTTAGGAAACAGTCATAGGATTATTTTTAACTAAGTTTGATTGGTAAAATGTTTTACCTGACGATGTTATGACGAACTGTTGAGAGGGGGACTTACTTTTGGTGAGGTGTTTAGAACCAGCTAGCTTGGTTAGCGTTAAGGTTGTTGTTTGTTAGAAGTCTTACATGTATCTTTCTTGTTTTGCCATTGCAGGGCTGTGTTTCTTCAACGGAGGAGCAGAGAATTGCTTGACAATGAAGAGTTGCAAGTAGGCCAAACTTTTTCGTCACTTAGTTTTACAATTCCCAACCCACTTTCTACGTGTATAATTACTACCGGTACCTACCGTAGTGCATTTTACTACATACATGTAAGAACAATACCCATTCTTGCAAATTCCAGCACTTTGGTCCAGTGGTTACCGCGTTTGACTCCTGTACGATGGTACGTGGGTTCGAACCCTGGCAGGGAACATGGTGCTTGTGTTCTTTGGCAAGACACTTTGCTACAATTGCCTCTCTTCACCTAGGAGTAATGGGTACCTGTGAAGGTAGAGACCACATGCGCTGATCTTGAGCTGCTGCAGAAATGGTCTCGTTCCTGGTGAACAGGGATAATAGTTGTAAAGCGCTTTGATACACCCACATTGTGGGAGTCTAAAGCGCTATATAAGAACTAACATTATTATTATTATTATTTTGGCATTTCCCCCCCAGAACCTATGGTTCTTATTGGACAAGCACCACACCCCACCAATGGTCGGTGAAGACCAGATGATCAACTATGAGGATTTCCTCAAGGTGGCCACGGAAGCTGGGCCAAAATGCAAGTAGGTTTTCTGAAATCCAGGCCTGCAGATTTGAGCGGGATTTTTCTATTTACTTTGCAAGTAAAATTTTGCAAATGCAAATTTATCCACATCTACATGTAACATCTATAGGCTCTGTGTTGTACAGTTTTTCTTTAAAAAAAAATGCAAACAAATATAATGGAATGCTAAATGTGCAACCAACACAGATAATATGGGTATGGTTTGAAAGATATACAATTGCACCTCAAAATGAGATATAAATCGTCCAAATCGGATAGTTTTTGACAAAGTTATGAGTAATTTCCCAAGAGAGGTCAAATCGCCCATGGGACCAAGTTTTTGTATTTTGTTTGGATGTGCAAGATTTGCAATGGTGGATGAGCTGTTGGTGATTAACAGCTAAACGCACGTGTCCAATTCCTAAACATCAATGTTCTATGGCTAATAGCATGTAAACATTTACAAACATGTTGTGTACAAGTTTGCTGAAGACATTTGTTGCGGTGTAGGCCAGACAATTATATAAAGGGGCACCTGGCAAACCCTATACATGTATGTTGGTTGCATTCTATGTGTACATGTAGCATTATATTTTGTTTGACAAAAATAGTATAGCTGTACATGTAGGGTACATGTATCAAGTACGTTTTATAGCTAGCTCGATTTTAACTTAGTTTTGGTATTCTTTAAACCTTTGCTTTCAAAGAAAAACATTTGGAAAGTGTAAGAAAATGTAATTAATAAAATGGGACATTAAAATACAGCAATTACATCATTGGAACCATTATCAATGAATGAACTGCATTTGTTGTTTTTTGTCATAGTTTTGTAAATTTTTTATTTATATATTTTTTTTCAAGGGGGGGGGGGAAGGGGGCGGGGGGAGGAGATACATGAAAAATGTTGTCATTTTCAGTTTGTCCATTTAGATTCCTGAAAGTACGTGTAGTTTCACACATCTACATGTATTTTAGTACTTTAATGTCATTAGGTAACTTCTTCCTTGATCTTTAAATTCAATTTTATCTCAGTTGTGCTGCATAATTTGTGGTGTGTTTTTCATTTTTTCTCTCAGACCATTCTTTACAGCCACAGTCTTTGCTAAGTTGTTGCAGACAGATCCCTACGGCCGGATATCCATCATGCAGTTCTTTAACTACGTCATGCGGAAAGTGTGGCTGCATCAGACGCGCATCGGGCTCAGTCTGTACGATGTCGCCGGGCAGGGATATCTGAAAGAATCAGTGAGTCACTCATTTTGTTGTTCACCGCTGTTGTCTATTTCAAGAAGCCCTCTAGGCCAGGGGCCAATTTTATGGAGCTGCTATTAACCAGTTCGCGCCGAATGACGTTTATAAACGCAAATTTTTCCCAAGAATCAAAACGGATGACGTGTTAACACGCCACGAGCAAGGCCGAAAATGTCTGTCAGCAGCGAGCAAGGCCGGAAATGCGTGGTTGTGCTTCCCGGCACTATCGGCCTGAGCCCGCTTCGGATCGAGTTTCGTTAAAAATAATCTCGCCCCTCGGCTCAGTGATGTTAAAATAATCCCGGCGCGAACTGGTTAAGCACAGAAATTTGCTTAAGCATTAAAAAATCTTTATCAGTAAAAACAGGTACCAGCCAAAACTCAACGTGATTTTTATGCTAAGCAAAAACAAGCTAAATATCATAACCACCTGAAAATTTGGTTTATAACCCTGTATTTGCCAAGGAAGGCTTTTCATGTTTTTTGTGGGTTTTTTTTTTTTGGAGGGGAGGGGGGAGGGTAGAGGAAGCTATACCCTTTGCACGTGATGTCACCTGATAAATCTTGCAACTGCTATGCCATTATGAGAGTCGAAAAGCAGTGTATGCAGAACATTTTCAAGTAGTTTGTGTGTAACAAGTGGTAAACAATACATAATACAGTTGCGTGCAAATGTTGAATTAAAAAATGCCAGACAGAACAAGAGCTTGTTTTATGCGACGTCTATTAGTGACTTTGATAAAGAATATAATCAGCTAGGTATATATTAATTAAATTGTTTGAAAAGCTCTGACTGTCTTTGTAATTAATGAAATGCGGCGATGTTTTCCGGCAAACTCATGACAACTTTATAGTCGGGATATTGGAGCCAATTCGCTGTGCACTTTGATGCATTCAGAAAGGTTCTTAACTAAAATGCCTTGAGAAGATAAAATTACTAAACTAATTAGCCAAATGTTTGTAATTTTGTTTCTCCAGGATTTAGAGAACTACATCCTGGAGTTGATACCCACCCTGCCTCAGCTGGACGGACTGGAGAAATCCTTCTACTCCTTCTACGTCTGCACGGCCGTTAGAAAGTTCTTTTTCTTTCTGGACCCAATGAGAACAGGTCAGTTGCCTATTCTGCTGAATGCAATATATTACAGGTGTGGATTCTGTTAGTGTGCAGTGAACTAAAATGTGCCAAGTACCTACCCTGCTAAATGCAACAGAATGCATTGAAAAATTGAAAATTGAGATATTGTTATTTTTAGTTTCTTGAGAAAGAGAGCTTTCCAATGGTACATAACACTTGGGGGTTTTGCGATAAATACATTTTACAGCGCTCCTGAAAGTCACGGGTTTCACAAAACGTGTTTGTGAGAAAACTTACTTATAAACATACTAAACAAAACACACAAAAGATTGCCAAACAGGACAAGTAAGGTTCGATTGAGCATAGCAACAACTATGTCCTAATCATTATTTCTTCATAAAACTTCCCACGCATACAAACTGTTGTATAATCAACATAATATCAAAATTTCGAAAACGTGGGACAGTTACGAAGACTTAATTTGCATATTTAATCACCGTGTTAATTGGACCGCTGATGGACTTTAATCCAAACACTAACTACGCAAACACTGCGCAAAGTTGCGTAATTGAAGAGGTTTTCGATCATCTGATCTCACCTTAAATAGGAATAAGTAGAGGAGGACTTAGGCTGTATAAATTACGCAAAATCTCAAAATTGACCACCCCTTCATATTTTGACTTTGGATGGCCATATCTCCGAATCACATCGTGCGACTTTACTCTCATATTGTGATGACAGGTCACATATGGGTTAGCAAGACTGGTTATATATTTGCCTTTCATGTTGTCGCAGGCAAGATACGGATCCAGGATATCCTAGCCTGCAGTTTCCTGGACGACCTGCTGGAGTTGAGAGACGAAGACCTGCCTAAAGACGCCCAGGAGTCTAACTGGTTCTCAGCACCCTCTGCACTCCGAGTGTACGGTTAGTACATTGCTTATAAAGTTCATAGATCACGTAGTATCAGCAGCCATTGTTGTTATGTCATATGCTTGTTCATATATGGACTCATCCTTGGGGTCGTTTTGGACAATCTGTAGTTCGTTACTCTTGGCATACAACCTCAGCCAGTTAGAGGCCCAGCTGTGTCGAAAGTATTACATTAACCAGACTTTCTTTTCAATTTTAATTGGAAATCAGACATTTTCTTTACTTTTTCCGAAAATTCTGATTTTTCTGACAAACCTTTCCAACGATCTTTTCCCCGTGAAATCTGTTTTAAAAACCAGACTACAAAAAACAACATTAATGTTCTTGTGTTTTTTTCCAGCATCTATGAACGCAAAACTTTAAAAACGATGAGGTCATCAGCGACACAATGTTTACCATAAATATGAACCCCCTTAATTAGCCCATCCATTTTTGAAACTTACAGCAAAAGCAAATGGTGTATACTTCTTTTAAGCATGTTTTGAGGCACATTTAGAAGCTTAATGCGCCGTTATTTTGGCCGCATGAGGGCGCTGTAAGACGCCATTTTCTGGGTACCCAACACAGGCAAAATAGCGTTTATTGAAGTAGTTTTAGTAACTTTACTTTTATCTAAAAATTGAATATTAGAGTTGTAAGAATATTTAAACTGACGTGCATTATCTCCTAGTCACTTTTAATTATACCCCCAAATACCGTGAGCACAGTGCCCTCTACGTTCAATAATACGACCTATTGACTGTGGTTCTTTCTATATTTTGTGGTATGCGATTTGAAGGTTTGTATGGCAATAAGATAAGTAGTTTGTGGTATTAAAAACGCCACGGTAATTCTCCTTTATAGTGAGATGTGTGGTTCTTTTTAGAACCACACATCTCACTAAAGGTGTGGTGTTACCGCAAACATAGCCGTAACTTCTTATCTTATATTTTGTCGTCTCTGATCCCCAGGCCAGTATCTAAACCTAGACAAGGACCATAACGGCATGTTGAGTAAGCAGGAGCTGTCCCGCTTTGGCACAGGAACGCTGACCAACGTTTTCCTTGACAGGGTCTTCCAGGAGTGCCTCACCTACGATGGGGAAATGGTGAGCCAAAGAGCAGAGTGGTAGTCATGCGTTTAAAAGCAACAATTCATCATCAAAATCTGAAGAAAGGTGCTTGACAACTATAACCTCACATGCCTGGTGAATTGCCGGAAACAAATCAGTTGTATTGTTAATTATTTTTGTCTTGCCTGAATGGTCAACTACACTTTGATGTAAACAAAAAATTGATTTATTAAACAATTTGGCAAACGGCCAGCCAATATTATGCACTTTGTTGAGCTTTGTAGGCCGTACCCAGCATTGTTTACATTCAGTCATGCATATCTGGACTCCTGCCTCATGCTTGATATCATCCGCACTGCTTCTGAACGTCATCGGCACTGACTCGGTCCATATAGCAGTGATTGGTGCAGGATTTTGGAGGATTGAGGCAGTGGTTCCTCCTCCACTGAACAATTGTATGAAATAATGGATGATTTGGGAGGATTGAGGCTGAATTAATTTGTGTGTGAAAATTGGGGCAACTAGTGTGTTCTTGTATCGTATTACGATCGAGGATCGAAACACAAAAGAGAACAAAGGGAACAAAGGATCCTCGAAGGACGGTTTGCTTGTCCGAATTCGGTTTCTCGAAAAGTAAAGGAACAAAGGAAAACACAATATCGATCCTCGGTCGTTATGTTGTTCACGACTGTGTGTTCTTGTATCGTATTACGATCGAGGATCGAAACACAAAAGAGAACAAAGGGAACAAAGGATCCTCGATCGACGGTTTGCTTGTCCGAATTCGGTCCTCGATCGACGGTCTGCTTGTCCGAATTCGGTCCTCGATCGACGGTGCAAGCGCAAAGCAATGGGGATTGGGTATAGTAAAGGAACAAAGGAAAACACAATATCGATCCTCGGTCGTTATGTGGTTCACGACTGTGTGTTTATGACTGTGTCCATTGTACGTGTTTGTCAACCCCAATTTTTAATTAATATTTTTAACTTTTTAGAAAATATTTCATTTGTGTAATGTTTATAGTCGTCAGTAATGTTTATATCTTGGGGAAAGCATTTGTTCAACTGAGAGGGACTACCCTCTTTAATAGATTACATGAAAGTTAGGATACACCATTGGTAATTGCTTGAATTATCATGATGGGGGGATTTGGAGGGTTGTATTTTATAGTAAATATCGTTTTAACTGATCAATCATGGATGCTGAGAAAAGCCACACCAAAAAACGGTGTTCGTTTTCATCTGGCGTCAGGCATGTGGTTCTTATGTTGTTTGTTTTTGTTTCGTGAATTTTTAAAAAATAAATAAAACTTTTCGGAACAATTACAGGATATATATCGCAAATATTTTGCTGGATGCCTACAACCATTATTTACTTTCAAATAACAGATATTTCCTAATCATTCGGTAGTATTTTTTTTTGATATCTGCAAATGATGTATCCTACCCTTAAATAAATAAATAAATAAAACCCCTCTTCACAATGTTCGTTTCTTGACAGGACTACAAGACCTACCTTGACTTTGTTCTAGCCATGGAGAATCGTAGAGAGCCACAGGCCCTGCAGTACTTTTTCCGTCTTTTGGACGTGCAGGGCAGGTCCTATCTCAATGTGTTTGCTCTCAACTACTTTTTCCGAGTGAGTACAAATTGATTCCAATATCTGGAGTTAAATAATAAATATAAAAAAAACCACCCATGCCGGGATTTTTGTGTGTGTATAGGCCATCAGCCTGGGGGGTTGGTTTGTATCAAAAGAGGGGAATAATGTTCTCTGTGATTTTCGGCAAGGTATGCATCCCTGTATGTGATAGCATTGCAGCGGTAGCAGCTTTTTGGTGATCACCCTTTAACAAAAAAAAATGGCCTCCCAAATGCTTACCACATAGTTATTCAATTGATCATAAGATGATTTGTGATGAGTTAGGACGTAAAATTGCATTTTGTGATATTGGCCCCAGGTTATGTCATGAACCTTCCATTAAAACTCCAGTTGGTTTTATCTGACTTAAGAGGTCTAATTCGGGTGCTATACCCCTTCTGCGGCACCCCCTTTGAGTTCTTTGAAGTTGAACACTGTCCAACTACTGTTTAACTACTTTTGACCAATAAGCAGTTGTCTTAACCAGTCCGTGCCAGATGACGTACATAAACGTAAAGTTTTCCCCAAATTCAAAACGGATGACGCATAAACACGCCACGAGCAAGGCCGGAAATGTCTGTCAGCAGTGAGCAAGGCTGGGTGTGCTTCCCGGTACTATCGGCCTGAACCCGCCTCGGATCGAGTTTCGTAAAAACTAATCCCTGGTTAATAGTCACTGATATAATAACTCACTGTCAAAAAGGCAGGTAGCCACACATACAAAAATATAATTAGGACAGGGCTGCGACTTCCCCAGTGGTGCCCTCTGCGGTTTAGCTCCAGGTTTAAGTTGCAGTAGTTTAATTGCCTTATCCAATGAAAACCGCAGACTAGCCACAGATAAGGGGTAAGGGAGTTTTATTGGAAGGTTCTCATGTTCTGGATTTTGACTGGATAGGGAATTAGATTTAAAGAGACGGTTGTTGGCTGGGGTGTCTCTTTTCTCAGGCTATCCAGGAGCAGATGAGACAGCATGGTCAGGAGCCAATCTCCTTTGCCGATGTGAAGGATGAGATCTTTGACATGGTCAAGCCGGCCGATCCTCTCAAGATCACTCTCCAAGATCTCATCAACAGGTAATAGTCCATGGGCTACCGACCGAAACCCTCCCCCCCCCCGGGGGATTTTCGGAGACCACTTTTTTTGGGTAGCTGATAGTGTACCATTGCAATATCTGCTTGTTTGCCAAATGAATACTGGTGGAATAAGGACTTAGGGGGGGGGTCAAATTTTCCCCCTTAAATTCACTAAAAACCTATTTGTGCTGTTATGCAAGCACAGACTTACATCACATGTATGTATTTTGGTTCTAAGTGTCACCCCATTGTGGTTTTAGTACCTGACAAATGGTCTGGGGATACAATATTGGTATTTAAAGTCTTTCTTACCCCCCCCCCCCCCCCCCCCAACCACCCCCCCTACCCCCACCACAGCCCCGCCCCCCATGTATTTTGGTTCTACGGGTCACCCCGGTGTGGTTTTAGTCCCTGGCAAATGGTCTGAGGATAAAGTATTGAAGGTCTTTCTTACCCCCCACCCCCCACAGCCCCACCCCCACCCCCCCCCCCCCCCACCCCCACCCCACCCCCACACCCCCACCCCACACCCCCACCCCCCACCCCACCCCCCAAAAAAAAAAAAAAAAAAATAATACATAAATAATTAAATATATCAATAAAAAATAAAAAAAAATTAAAAATTATAAAAAAAAAAATTACCCAACAGTACAGAAAAGGGCTTCTTTAAAATAACTGTATCAGTTCAAACTATTTTTGTCAATTACTGGAAAACCTGCAAGGTGTACTATAAACCGTTACATAAAAGTTTCAATTAACAATCGGTGTGAACGGGCGCCGGGGTCCCGGTATCGGTGAAATCGCGACGCCGTCCCCACGAGCTCCCTCAGCTCTGATTTGGTCGGCCCTAATTTAGCTGGTTTTTTTACACAACCCTATGAGACGAGCCTGAATGGGGGCCATCGCGTTGGTGTGGCTATATATAAGGGGGCAGGTGGTCAGGCCAAGGTTGTACACGACCTATGGAGCAGATCACCACTCGGACTGTCCCCCGTCGCCCGCCTATCGGGATCGGTGTGGAGTGCATCCGGAGTCGCTCTCGATACTCTGGCCTACCAGCCCCCCCCCCCCCCCCTGTGTTGGTCAGAGCGGACCTGGCCCGTGGCTGCGGTGCTCGGGCCCTGGAGAGTGAGGCGGAGTGGGGGATGATTCCCCTACTCGACTCCGCATCCCCGCCGACCTGTCGTGCCCTCTGAGGCACTCGGACAGGCCCGGCACAGTGCGATGGAAGCCGCCGGGGCCGGCCCCTTCCGCACCGCCTTATGGTGCGGCACGGGGCGAGTCCGCCCCGACATCCCGCCGGGCTCCCGGAAACAAACGGCAATCAGAGCGGCCGAGCGGCACCTGTTCCACATGCCCGCAGCAGTTTCGCGACGGGCGGCAGAAAGTTTCACAGGCGGGGCGCCGAGCCACGGCGAAACGGGCGGCGGGCATCAGCCCGCCTCGGAGCGGACCGAGGCGGCCCATCTTCTCTAGAGGGTCGGCCCTCTCTCTCGGACCGCCGGATTGAGATGAGAGGAGGCGGCGGAGGAGGCTCCCGGGTCCCTTAGCCCGGTCACGATGCCTCCGAGAAAGAGGGAGAGAGAGAGAGAGAGAGAGGGAGAGAGTTTTGAGGAAGGACACCGGCGCCACGGCGCGTCCTGCCGGAGAGCGGCGCGTCTAGCCGGAGAGCGGCGGGCCCCCGCCCCAGCGCGCGGGGCCTGCCCACCCAGGCCCCGAGGGGCTACCTGGTTGATCCTGCCTAAGGATGTGACCTTTAAACGTTTAAACGTGTAAACGTCAACAAAATCAAATCCGTTTCGAATTTTTTTCAAACGTTTAAACGGAACTCGAATAAAAAATAAATGGACCTTCCATTTACGCCATACCCTCAAGTTTTATTTACGAAGAATTTACTTTCTTCAAACATCTATTTATTTTACAAAGCATTTGTAATGCCTGTAGTACTTGGTCACATTCCAAGAAGATTAATCAGATACTTTTCTCAATGACCAGCAGCTGCCGGTATCTATTGTGCCCATGATGATGATTATACAGTGTATATACATACGCCGTCCACGCCTGTTTATTTTTTTCCCAGCAGCGGCGTATTGAAAACATCAAACACATGTACACATGTGTTTGATGTTTTCAATACGCCGCTGCTGGAAAAAAAAAAACTTGGCGAGGGCTATTCAGATTAAACTACTAAGTTTTCAAACAATTCTGAGTCTCTCGTATTTCTTTATTTTTATGTGAAGTTGGAACTTAAATTTGCTATAATCACCAGTCGGCGTGTTTTGCAGTAATCAAACAAATGCGTTATTTAAAACAATGTAGGCCTGATCGGCTTGGGCTGCGAGTGCAAACACCACGTACTGTTCCCTTACAAAAAACAATTCGACGGATAAAATATTCTTTAGATCGTAGAACGGGTACCGCTGAGAGTGACATATCAGAATACTTGTGGAATGGGGATGTGTAAACTTTAAAATTAGTTTTTGAAGAGTGATATAAATGTAGAGTTTTCGACATTTATCTGGGTGTTTTGTTGTTGCAAGACAAGTAATAAACACAAAGTTATAGTTTCCGAGTCCAAACCCTGTATTTATTTCTATCCAAATTGATGTCGACTATTTAATCTTCATTGACGATTCTGCGACATCTCCCCCGTAAACAATATTGTGGTTCGAAAAGAATTGTATACTTATTTATGAAAATTGTTAAAATGTTTCTATCATCTGCTGGAAAATATTTTTCCGATACAGTTTAAGGTTTCCCCAGTCTTAAAAATAATCTCGGCCCCCAAAAGAATATTTCTCCAGGCTCCAGAGAATGATTGACAGCCCCATTGTCCAAATTGATACATTATATCTCTTGTTTATACAAACCTATTTACAAGGTGACCGAACTTTGAGGACGTGGTGTTCAGTAGATAAATGTACTAGGTCACCGAACTTCAGGGGCGCGGCACAACGTGCACAATGTAGGTCACCGAACTTTGAGGACGTCCGCCAATGCTTTTTAATCCCAGTAAATAAAATGCCATTGGTTGCAGAGGCTCTACTCTGAAATGTTTAGGCGCATTGGTATTGTGACTCCCAAACCCTGTTGCTTGGAAATACGAGGCTTCCCTGCCCGTGGCGCTTAGCCAGAAGTCTAATGGGGAAAGGTTATGAATTATTGGTTTTTGTTCTCATGGCCTGGCTGTAGGAAAATACCGGTATACCGGCAGTACTCGCTGGAATGCTGCAGCTATCGCGAAATTCGTGAGGGTAACGGTTTTTTTATTTATTTTTTTAATTTTTTTTTTTAATCGTAGCTAAAAAATAAATAAATAAACGATCTTCCTAAGGCTAGTCTGGACATTCCTTGAAGTGACACTTGATTTGACAGCACTTGCAGGTGATGCTTCTTGAAATGTTTAGCCTTCAAAGAACATAGAAAAAAATGGTGTTAAGTGTACACAATGTATACAAACAAACGCGACCGCAGTTACGCAAATAGACCGGGACAGGCGGCAGCCTTTTAAAGTTTTCAATAAACGTTTAAACGTTTAAACGTTACGGGAAAGGTTTGCTAAACGTTTACAAAATTAAACGTAGATTCACATCCTTAATCCTGCCAGTAGTCATATGCTTGTCTTAAAGATTAAGCCATGCATGTCTAAGTAAAAGCTTTCACAAGCGAAACTGCGGATGGCTCATTAAATCGGTTATGGTTCCTGGGAGCGCATCCCCCATCATGGCTAACTGTGGTAATTCTAGAGCTAATACATGCCAGCAAGCGCCGACCTTCCGGGAGGCGTGCTTTTATTAGGAACAAGACCAACCCGGGCTCGTCCCGGCTCCGTTGGTGAACTGGCTTGATAACCATAACTCTTGATCGCACGGTCCTCGCACTGGCGACGGATCCTTCGAATGTCTGCCCTATCAACTTTCGATGGTACGTCATGAGCCTACCATGGTCGTAACGGGTAACGGAGAATAAGGGTTCGATCCCGGAAAGAGAGCTTGAGAAACGGTTACCACATCCAAGGAAGGCAGCAGGCGCGCAAATTACCCACTCCCGACACAGGGAGGTGATGACAAAAAATAGCAATACAGGACGTACTCTTTCGAGACCCTGTAATTGGAATGAGTACACTTTAAATCCTGTAACGAGGATCTATTGGAGGGCAAGTCTGGTGCCAGCAGCCGCGGTAATTCCAGCTCAAATAGCGTATATTAAAATTGCTGCAGTTAAAAAGCTCGTAGTTGGATCTTGGGCGCCTGGCCTTTCTCTCGGTCTCTCCGCCCGGTTCTCTTGACTGAGCTGAGTGCGGCCCAAACGTTTACTTTGACAGAATTGGAGTGTTCAAAGCAGGCCGACCGCCTGGACAGCAGAGCATGGAATAATGGAATAGGACCTCGGTTCTATTGCGTTGGTTTTCGGAACTCGAAGTACTGATTAAGAGGGACTGACGGGGGCATTATTCGTACTGCGATGTGGGAGGTGAAATTCTTGGGTCGCCACAAGACGACCGACTGCGAAAGCATTTGCCAAGAATGTTTTCATTATAAATCAAGAACGAAAGTTAGAGGTTCGAAGGCGATCAGATACCGCCCTAGTTCTAACCATAAACGAAGCTGACTGGCGATCCGCCGGCGTTTCTCCAATGACGCGGCGGGCAGTCTGCGGGAAACCAAAGTCTTTAGGTTCCGGGGGAAGTATGGTTGCAAAGCTGAAACTTAAAAGAATGGACGGAAGGGCACCACCAGGAGTGGAGCCTGCGGCTTAATTTGACTCAACACGGGGAAACTCACCCGGCCCTGACACAGTGAGGATCGACAGATTGAGAGCTCTTTCTTGATTCTGTGGGTGGTGGTGCATGGCCGTTCTTAGTTGGTGGAGCGATTTGTCTGGTTAATTCTGATAACGAATGAGACTCTGGCTTGCTAAATAGTCACGCCGGCCGCCGCGCAGGGCGCTGACTGCTTAGAGGGACAAGTGGTGTTCAGCCACGCGAGATTGAGCAATAACAGGTCTGTGATGCCATTGGATGTCCGGGACCGCACGCGCGCTACACCGAAGGGGTCAGCAGGTCCCGTCCCTTGGCCGGAAGGTCTGGGCAATCCGTTGAACACCCTTTGTGCTTGGGAGAGGGAGTTGCAATTGACCATTTGCGTGTGGAATTTGAATAATATCTGGTACACTGACTTGTTCACACAGCTTGGCACAGTTTGACTTTAAATTATCCAGACCAAATACACTGTTGCTATATCACGTGATTCGGGGCAAGCTCTTGCATAGTTACGTTAGAGACGCTCAGCACCAATACATTGTTCACAATGGTTGAGAATGGTACAAAGACACCAGACCATTCCAGAGCTGGGGGTTGCTAGCGTAAGGCTTGCCCCGAATCACGTGATATAGCAACAGTGTCTTTGGTCTGGAGAATTTTAATGTAAACTGTGCCAAGCTGTGTGAACAAGTCAGTGTACCAGATATTATTCAAATTCCACACGCAATGGTCAATTGTCTCTCTAATTTTAACTTTGGGACGCACCAAGGGGCTCCATCGGGAGGCGTTTTATGTTGGGGGTAATGAACTGTGTTTGGGGGCACAAATCTTTTTCTTACGGTCTGAACAGATGGATAGAAGGTCCCTGGACACTCTGGCTATTTAATGTTCCATTGCAAGCATGTAAACATTGAAATCAGTATTGCCCTGCAATTCAAGCACTATCTTGAAAGGATGGTCTACCCTCTGAATGACCTCTTGGGTTAGAAATGTTTTTCCAGTCTATTGAGCATGGTCTCGGGTTAGGAGGGGGGACACCTATTTTACATGTACAATGCATTTTTAGCGGTGGTACCAAAAGTGTAACCCGTCCTCCCACGTGGCATGGTCAATAACAGGGATTTTGGCGGCCATTTTGAAAATACGCCCTCACGGCCACACCCACCAGTAGGGAATTTGCAAACAACCTGATTTGAATAGCTCTATGGTCAAGGTTTCCGAAAAAAGTTGTCTGGAAAAATCCCCCGGGGGGGGGGAGGGGGGGGGGTTCTGGTAGCCCATGGACTATAAGTAATTGCTGGCCTCATCAGTACGCATACAGGAAGGTGTGCACCCTGAAGGAGTGTGTTTAAAGTTGGGTTTTGTACACCATACTTTACACACAGATACTGCAAGTGTCGGCCTTTATTCAGGGTTGCCAAGTATATACGCAGTGTAAACCATGAAAGAAATTAAAGAGAAAGTTGATGATATATTTTTGGCACGGCCTGGCTCAGGTAGTGACTTTAGAAGGATTGACCTTTAATAGCTGACTTATAAAAGCATAATCAGCGCAATCCCTTCTCTTTAATAAATGTTTGAATAGGTTGTTGCTGTAAACATATCAAGATAAGGAAACATTTCAAGTCTAAAGGCTATTACATGTACTGGTAGTCACGGTTTGTAGAGTTCAATAATTTTTCTTTGTTACATTAAATATATACTGTTTCAGTTCATTAATCCAAAATTGAACAGGTATCAAGAGTTGAAAAGCATTTCGTCAAAATATATGCGTTGACATTTCCAAACAGTTTATTTTGTCATGAATAAATGTTCGATTTATTCATTGTTCACTAGTATTATTATTATTATTATTATTATTATTAATTATGCCTTTATTTTGGTTTAGTCAATTTAACATAACACACCTTGGCCATTTACACATGTACATAAAATCTACAATATCTAGTCTACTTTGCTAACTATACAGGTATACAGGATACTTAAAGGTAGGATACACCATTGGTAATTGTTTGAATTATCAAATAATTGCCCCCTTTAAAAAAAAAGGTCGAACAATAGTGCGACCACAACTACGGGTAAGCATTCAAATATCTGCCATCGCGCGACATTGCTGAGGTTCGTTGCTTTTTAAAAGTGGGATACACCATAAGTAATTGTTTGAATTATCATGAATGGGTGGATTTGGGGGAGTTGTATTTTATATTAAATATCGTTTAACTGACAAAGTTTTTTAATCATGGATGCTGAAAAAAAGCAAGAAAAACAGCTTTTTTTTTCAACCGGCGTCAGGCAGTGGTTCTTATGTTGTTTTTCGCGAACTATGCCACGCAGATGTCTTAATTTTTTTACAGTACTTTGTACACACGTTTTGTCAGTTTGTGAAAATATAAGAATGTTTTGATACAGTGACAGTGGATGGAGCGTGCCCGTGTTTTTTTTTTCAACATCGATCCAGTTTTGTTTTCAAAACGATTGCTAAAAATACTGAACACATTCTTAAATCTTGTGAATTGGTCATTTCCACAGCAATCACGGTGAGACTGTGGTCAGCATTCTGATCGATCTCAACGGTTTCTGGACCTACGAGAATCGAGAGGTCCTGATGGCAGAGAACAACAACAGCAACCAGTCCGATGCCTCTCAGCAACAGCAGGATCAAGACATGTAACCTGACCAAACAATGCCCAGATGTCTTTGTAAATTGTGGGTGAGGTAGCCACCATGTAGCACAGACACTACATTTAGATGCTGCAATGAGACCGACTTTGACCAAAAAGGCACAATGCCTGAATTGGGTTTTTGCTCAGGGTGGCCCATAAAAAAACCAGACAAGCAACTACCCTGAGGCCAAAACTACCTATACCGATCCACAAAGAATCTTTCCAGAAGAAAAATCACACCAAGATATTTTGATTTGGGTTTGTAGTTTTAGCTCCAGCCCCTATTTTGTGAAGCACAGTCAGTGGTCCTTTCACACTGAAAAATAACTAAACCACATCTGCAAATTTAACCATTTCACGCCAGAAGACGTATATTTTTTTCTTTATACACGCAAATTTTTCCCTAGATTTAAAACGGATGGCGCATAAACATGTCACGAGCGAGGCCGGAAATGTGTGGGTGTGCTTACAGGTACCATCGGCCTGTAACCCGCCTCAGATTGAGTTTCGTGAAAATAAATCCTCGGCTCGGTAATGTTAAATAATCCCGGCGCGAACTGGTTAACCCTTAAAGTGCCGTGCACTTATCAATAATTCTATATCCACAGGCCAGACCATTTTACATGGAATTTTAATAAATTTTAATTTGTGAAAACATATTTACATGTTCTCTATTTAGAATAAGTAGTTAAGTATTTTAAAATGTACCTTTTATGTTTCACTTTATGCTCTGATTGTGTATCAGCAATAACAGACACTTTTTGAGTGCTACAGACTAGTGCCTTTTTTAGTCGGTGGACAGTAGCTTGGGAAATGTCCATCTGCTGCACACACAAATCTTCCTGTTGTTGCTTTTTCTCTACGTTGAACTGCCACAATGCAGGATTGGAACTGGTAGTGGTCCATGGGCCAAGCGGTGTACTTCCGATTTGTCATCAGGTTGAGGTTAAGGTTATAGAAGAAGATTTTCTTCCAACACTTCATGGTCTTGTTTGCAAAGGAATAGTAGCCAGACATTTGGTCATCAGTGACATCCACAGCCCCCCATCTTCTTGTTATAGTTCAGAATGCAGTCAAGCATTCGAATGATTTCTTTCGTGAGTCGTTCCTTTTTTCCAGAGTCCTTCATTTCTCCTTTGTGAAAGGTTGATGTCACGTTTGTCCTTCCATTTGAGGGCAGTGAGATGCCCCTTTCTTCTCACTATGAGTTCACCTTTTCCAAGTGTTGTCATGCCCTTGCGGTTTTTCATTACAGTCCCACATTTGTTCCTGGTAAAGTGACTCGAACAGAACGGGGGAATTGTAGCGGTCCATAAATACTTTTTACCACTTTTCACAAAATCTAGGTTCTATGATTCTCACCACATCGTATTTTGCACCATGCTCACTTGGGTCACCTGCCTTTCCTGAGTATATTTCCCAACCACACAAATAACCAGTGTCTGATTCAGAAATCATAAAACTCTTGATGCCAAATTGTACGGGTTTTCTTTTGGGTTGTAAATACGGTAGCTGATGTTACCCTTCCACAACATTGTTCCTTCTTCCAAACCAAGATCACAACCAGGAGTGTACACATCCCGCGAGCGGTTGTGGAATTTTTCATACATGGGACGCACTTTGTATAGTCGATCGTAATTTTGATCATGGCGTGGGGCAGCCTTGCTGTTATCATTTAGATGTAGAAATTTCAACAACAGCTGATACCGATTACATGACATGAACGTTCCAAAAAATGGAGTGGCAACTACATCATCAACTGACCAATACGATGGAACTGTAGGCTTTGAGATAAGTCCCATTGTGAATGTAATCGCAAAAAAACACTTCGAGTTCTTCGGCGTTTGTGTCAATCAAATCGCGACTTCGGGCATGTGTAGGAATTTGATCATCATCCTTGGACTCTATGAACTGCCTAAAGTACAGGTTAGTTTGCTGACCAAGTCTTCGGTAGTGAAAAATAATTCAAACCATTTCTCAAGGGTATCTGGCTGTGGCACTTGGAGGCCATGATCAGAATTGTCATTTATCCAGCCATCATCGGCCCTATCCCTTGCCTGTCATTGGCTGATTGCGACCGCAACCACATTGCCTTGAACCAACCCGAGTTCGTGGTCTACGACCATCACCGTGCCCTGTCCTAATGCATACAGTGCATACAGTTTCCATTGCCTGCAGTACAGTTCGTTGAAGAGATTTGGGCACCACCACTTTCCATTTCCCCTGATGATAGTGAGAAAGGATACCATTCTGATGGCGGTAAACAGGCGAATCAGATGGCATACTGGTCAAGGTGGAATCCTTTTCCTGCTTCGTCTGTAGTTGGGCTTTGTCATGCACAGGCTCACACTGGTCAGTTTCTGAAAGTGGTGTCTGCCATTCCATCTCGCGTCTGTTTTCCCAGCGCTGCTTCTTACACTGAGAGCACGCGTATGTAGGCATCTTGTCTGCTACTTTTGGACGCACAGCATGTGAAACCATTTATCACAGCCGTCGCACTGGATCCAGTTGATCGGGTCGGACTGTGGGCACTCACACCGTGGAGCAGCACAAGTCTCTTTCTGGCTGTCATTGTCATTGTATGAGGGGTCGATCCTCATGATAGGGTCAGATTGTGACGTGTCAGCTGTGGCTTGTAGTCTGTTCTTCCGAACGACTCCAACCACTGGACTCTCATGAGATCGAGATAGGGCATCAGGAACTAGATGAAGGGCACCAGGATGGTAGGTCACATCAAAGGAGAACGCCTGCAGTCTCAGCACCCAGCGTGCGAACTTTCCAGTAAGTCGAGCCTTCTTGAAGAGCCAAGTGAGGGCCTGGTGATCAGTGATGACTTAAAAATGGCTTCCCTCAAGGTAGACTCGCCACCTTTTTAGTGCCCATATCACCGCTAAGCATTCTCTCTCTGTAGTGCTGTAATTGCGTTCCGGAGCATCCAGGGATTGGCTCGCGTAAGCGATGGCGTGTAAGTGTCTATCATTTTTCTGCAGAAGGACAGCCCCCAGACCAGAGTCGCTGGCATCAGTATGGACAACCAGGGGTCTCGACAGATCTGGGTAGAGTGATTCTAGGATGCTGTCCACTGTCGTCATCTTGTTTGATTATGTTATTCAGTTTCCTGAAGTCTACACACAAACGGTACTCCCCCTTTGTCTTCTTCGGTACCATCACTACAGGAGATGACCATGGCGAACTTGATGGTTCAATACGGTCATCCTTAAGCATCTCGTCGAGTTGCTTCCGCAGTGCCTGCCGGTGGTCAGGGGACAGATGGTAGACAGGGTTGCGAATGGGCGACATTTGTTCGGCCAAGCTTTGTCGTCAGGAAAATCGCCGAGTAATGTCTCTAGGCGAGAGTTGTCCTCTGTGCTAAAGACTATGAACGACGCAGTGCTTTTCTGCATCAGGGCTGCCATCTCCGGTAGAAGTGGGCGGGGAAACTTGGTCACGTGGCAGACCAAGGAGCGGCCACTTCACACAAGGTGTATCACCCTCAGGCTGCAACCAGTATGTTTTACTGCTAAAGTTCATTTCAAGTTTGGACTGCACGGCAAAATCTCTCTTGAGAAGAATTGGGGCTGGCAACTCGTTCACTTGATGAAGAACAATGGGGATATCTGTGCCTGCTACTTATAAAATTCCAGTGTGCGAACCGGTCGTGTGGAATTCAGTTCCATTGACAGTGACGAGTGGACCGATGGTTGGTTTCGAAGTTGCGTCCAAGCTGAGGGAGTCACACAAGTCTTGGCTGACAAGCGAAATTGACGAACCAGTATCTATCAAGGCTCTCTCCTCACTGTCGTTTATCTTGACCATGATGTAGGGGCCACCATAGTTGCCATCAGGTAGGCTGCATGGTGAAGGGGGGTCAATAAAGCTCACCCTTGTACTTTCCGGAGGCCTTCGATTGTTGTCAGGCTTGACTGCCTCAGTTCCAAGTTTTGGTTGTTTAGGTCTCTGTTCTCGTGGTTGAGAATGGAAGGGGACAATCGAGCACTGCTCTATGCCCGAGTTGGTGGCATCTGAAGCAGATTAACTCAAATCCACCTGCTCTCCTTGAAGGCATTGTAGGGGTGCCACTTTTCTGGGGGGCACTGAAGTTAGAGTTCTCAGGTCTCGGGGTGGTCGTCGATCTGCACTATTTAGTTGAGACATCGGCGGTTACTTTGGGGGAAAGCTGGTATTTGTGCTTTCCATACAACGATTCAATGCATGTTCGTCAGCACACCCCGCGACGGCTTGGACAGTCGAGAGTTTCTTTTCCTGCAGTTTTAGGCGAAAATTGTCGTTTCTGATAGTGCTCAGGAATTGGTTAATTAGGAGCAGTTCCAACATCCTCCTGACGTCTGCTGTGGCGGTTGCCTCATCACCAGGTTTCAGCCACCGGCGAAAGTACAGTTCGAGCCTTGTTACAAATTCTTTGTAGGTTTCCTGCAGTTCCTTTGTTGCAGTTCGAAATTTCACCCGATAAGCCACGGGTGTCAACTGGTAGTGACAAAGAATGATAGTCTTTTTTCCTCCTCCTCTTTCAGGGCGTAGAGTGCCTTTTGTGCCTTGCCGATTAAGTAAGGCTCGATCAGACGCGGCCATTCATCTTTGGCTTTTTTTGCTGCTTTGACCATCCTCTCCAAGGTTGCCAGATAGCAGGTGATGTCATCATTGGATGATAACTTGTGGAAATCTGGTAACTCGGGTCCCACACGAACGGATGTCTTAGTTGCTTCTGTCATGGCTTTGACAAGGGACTAGCAAAGTGGTAGTGTCTCCAGTTTCTCAAGAATCTGCCCCAGATCTTGTGCTGGCATAGCCGCAGGTGATTGGGGGGTGATCAATACAGGTTCCTTCATTTGAGGAATTGTACAGAGGGTTTCAATTCTGTCCTTTTCAGTTGTGCAGTGTCGATATGATTCAACGTACACAGCTGAATAATATACTCTGATGTGAATCGACGTAAGTATATTATTCCATAGTAAGTCCAACATTAAGATTAAGTTGGGAAGTTGACACAACTCAACAGTTCACTACTCAATTAACTGTTCACCAATCGGGTAGGTAGGCTAACGTAAGCAACGATTTTCCACACAGCTACACTTTATCGATGTCCAAGTAGAACACTACGAGGGTTCAAAGATAACCAGTTCTGTTCATATGTCTCTCACTTGTTCACGTTACTCACGCCCGTTCATCACTGGAGCGATCACGTTGCATTTCCGATGCTTTTTAATCACCCGAATATCGGCATAATCCTGCCGACTGCGCCAGTGTATATCCTGCTTATTAGTTACAACAATTTAGGTTCAGATTCATGGATATATTGGGTGACTTAGACTCAGGAGTAAATAATTAATTGCTTTATTCTTGATAGATTCAATACATACAATAATCGGACATCTTTGATTATATCCCATCATGCTCAATTCAAGGCCTACGTCATTGCTATAAAGTATAATAAACATACGGTTGGTGGTGATACGTGTGTAATCCCATTACAGATGTCCATGTCATCAGAATTCCTGTCCGAATTTCCCACATTCTCACCACTAGAGTCTTCAATGACTGAATCTAAATCCTCGTCGCTATAACTTTCAGACTGGCTTCCTTCAATGGTGGAGTCATTCTGTATTTCATTCAAAACGTCACGCACGGACTTTTCGGTTTCTTTTGCTGCACGACGCCATCTTTAAATACACCAACACAGCACGCGGCCGAAGCGAGTTTGTTTATGTATTTGTATTGGCTGATATGTTACGTTCCAAAGAGAATTAACCAATCAAATTGTCTGTTACAACTCAACTACCGGTAGGCATAAATAAAATGCAAATAGCTAGTATATGGGGAATTACTTTTTTACGACATCACCAGGTACATTGTAGCATTTTTATTGGTCGTTCAACAGAACGTACTGGTACGTTGGCGGCCTGTGGATGGGGAATTATTTGGACGCATTGGTACGCTGGGGGCTTGTTAAGGGTTAACAAGACTTGGTTTAGCTATTTCTCAGTGCAAAAGGACTACTGACTTCACTTCACAAAATAGGGTCTGGCACTACTAGCCCAAATCAAGTTATCTTGGTATCATTTTCCTTCTAGAAAGATTCTCCATCCATTGGTATAGGTAATTGAAATGTTGAAGAATTTCCAGTTGCAAAAAAATGTTGGTTCTGCTATCAAAATTTGTGGTAAACAGGTACATGTATATTTAAACAGTACAAGGTGGAGCCGGAAGTCTTGCTCAATGTCTCTGACACTCAGTACAAAAGAGTGGCTCTTCAGGTCTAGCAAAAAAATTCATATTTATTATTATGAAAAATATTAATTTATTGAGCCTGGAAGGCTGTGTACATAATGTAGATATGGCAATTAGTGAATAACAGTGCGAGGACCTGGGTCGATATTCATAAAAGCCTGCTAACTTAGCAGCTTGCTAAATCCTTAGTTTTCTGCTCCATGGTTACCAACTAATTTTCTATTCATAAAACCTTGCTAAGAATGTTGGCAGCTAGGACAATAGGCAGTACCTCTAACCAAAAAAACCCACACGAAACGGTGAATTTGCATGTCAATGGGGTACGTGTATAATATACATGTACCCTATTGACATGCAAATTCACCTTTTTGTGTTTTTTGTTTAAGGAACTGCCTAATAATTATGTTTTGAATGGGTCAAATGACTTTTAGGAACAGCAGTAAATATGATACATGAGGCCTATTATGTGTTCATTGAAAACTACACAAGCATGGCGATGTGAAAGGTAAACATGCTAAAGAGAAGAAATGTAAAGCTAATTACAATGTATATTGATGAAAAACAAAACTTATTTATAGCGGAAAAGTTTGATGAATTGAAAGACGTTTTTGAGAGTAAGCACAAAGACGTCAACACCAAGCGCAAGAAGATGGTTGGGAAGTTATCCTCAACCAGCATAGGGCTAGATTCCACACAACCAATAGAACATCTAACAAAATACCCTGCCCGACTCCGTGGGTTTTTCCCCAGGATATTCTTCTGGGGTTTTCCTCCCACCTCTAAAACTGTAACTTCTTCACATTAATTGTTGAATGAAATAAAAAAATTGTTGAATGAAATTTGTTCCCGCCGTGAATATGGCCATTGATGCTGGTACGGCGTTAAACCCTAAAAACTCACTCACTCACTCTAACAAAATAGGCTCTCAAAACTCAGATCTGAATCCATTCCAAGAACCATGTAAAATATCCTGTAACAAACGATTTAGTTGCCAACTAGTGACTTGGAGACACCCCAGATAAACTGTAATGTTAGCAGCCAACTAGGCTTAGCAGGCTTTTATGAAAATCGGCCTTGGTTTTCACTGGAAGATGGCGTCTATTAACAGCGCGCAGCCATGGTATTCCCCAAATACCTTTTTAATTAAATAAACAGTAAAAAGCTTCAAATTTTGTGACTTTTGTGTTTGTCATTATTTTAGCTTGTATCTCTCAACTACTGATTTATATTGCGCTATAATAAACGACACATAAGTTAAAAATGCCGCGCTCATAGATATAATAATGCTTTTTCTTACAAACGTTCTGTGTGTGCTTTATTCATGTACATGCATAGTGTTATTTGGCCAATCATTGGCTTACATGATGCTTAATTATTGCTGGTTCAAAAAAACATTTTCTTGGCTTGTTGTCAAGTCCAGTCATATCAGAAGCTGTTAGCCCCCCCAAGGTATTAATGCGAGATACACACAGGACAGTTGGTTCTGCTATATACACCTGCATTGCATCTTGAGGAAAGGGGTACAAGTTACTAGCGCAGTGCCCGTATTCATGCACTGCTGCTATTCGAAGTCAATTGTCCTGAATTTTTGTTGGCATTTTCCTGTTCAGTACAGTACACATTTTTGCACAAAATGCCAGCAGCACAGCCAATGTTGTTCCCAATAAATTGTTAAAAACATTTGGAGCCTTTAATATACAAACATGTAGACTTTTTAGTTCACATGGTGGTACAGTATGGCTGGAGTAATGTAATTATCCAGCAGGGACCAGACTTTTTGCCGTTGATGACGTGTTCACTTTATTGACTGCTTGCGCACACCAAACTGTTAAATTGTGTGCGTATGCGCAAAGAGAGTAACACATCATCGACCAATAGAGTATTCAAATAGCAGCAGTGCGGTCTTTACCGCCAAGTTTGCAGGTATTTCAAGAACTGATGAATCCAAACAACTTTACACTGCACATTCTTGGGTGTAAACAAAAGTGCAAATAGTTTTTCATATTAAGGTCAACTTTCAATTGCACTGTACCTATGTTGTACGACCTGTTTTTATGGATAGACGTAACGCACAGCATTGAACAACAGACAACACTTGTTTCTCAGATTTAATTTTATTATGATCCTGTAGCCGGTTTTACGAAAAAGTGCAAGGCTTATGCAACAAAAGTAGCGTAATTTCCTTACGAACCACTTGGCGTAGCTGCGCAATGCTTCAAACAGCATTTATGACGACTGTTTGCGTAACAAAATAGTCGTTGAATCACCTCTGCCCGCCATTTAACAAAATCTTGCGGCTATGTTGAAAGATCTGTCACAGGTAAAATAGATTTTTTTAAACTTAAATCACAAAGCTGCGAGTGGCTTTTATCAAGCTTTATAAGTCAATGACATCACAATTTGCTGGTAAAATTTGTCATTTTCGATCGCTACATGTACGCCACCTAAATTGACTACACAAGCTACGCCATAATTTGTTGCGTCCAACTTTCGTGAAACTCTCGTAAGCGAAATGTTGCGCAGCCTAAATTGTTGCTCAAGCGGGCTTACACAATGCATAACAAGACCCATGCCAATTGTTAACATTTTTTACAAGAAGCCTCTGCCTAAATTGCTAAACTGAATTAAAAAAAAATAATGCCACCCATCACCAGCCAGACTAGGAAAATTATACTTTTTTTTTTCAATAGAAAAGTCACAATTATTTTTTACAAAATCTCGTAAATAAACCATGATTAGGTAAGATTACAAAACCCCCAGAATGGACAATTACACATGTTGACTATTTTGGATGTTGTAAAATATTGGTTATTTGTACATGTATGCATATTAAATGAAACTAAAGGCACACCTTGCCCAACATTTTAAAATGAAACGAACATGATATTTACATGTAAAACACCTTTGTTTTTTGGTGCTGTTTTTAGACGAGATTTAAAGGTTTGCATAGCGAAAAGGCAATAAGATGAGTAGTTGGCGGTAACACCACGGTAATACTCTTTAGTGAGATGTGTGGTTCTAAAAAGACCCGGAGGAACTTGACGTTTTGGGCAGTATGCTCTGCCCGTCGACGTGCTGTTTTTTTATGTCAGACATTAGAAGTGTGCATCACCAATTTTAGATAGGCACCTGGCTCTACTTTTTAAAAGTGAATGCATGTGAGAGTTTTAGAAATAGTGTGAATACTAATTAGAAAATACCAAACATTTCTATAAAAAAAAATATTGTCACTCGTCAAAGCAAACGCTGGACAGATTCTTAGTATGCAAGTTTTTCACGTAATTCATATAAAGTATGCAAAAAGTGGAGTCGATGGAATAATCGTACCTAAATTATAACTATCCTAAAGGTGGTATACAACATTTGCTTTTGCTGTAATTTTCATAAAATGGATGGGTTAAGGGGATTCAGATTTAATAGTACGATCGTATGCACTGACCTGTTTAACGTTTTGTGTTCGTAGATGCTGGAATAACCAAGAAAAAAAGTCGTTCTTGTTGTCTGGTTCCTTGACTTGCGTCAGGAAACCAGTCAACATGTAGTTGGCTTGCACCCATGTGTAACCATATTGCAAATAAAATGTGGACAAACTAAATTTAATAAATTGGGGGCAGTGTTTGAAATTAGCTGCCGATTGTTGAAAATATTTACATCATTCCACTTTTTCTGAAAACTACAGCACATCAGGTGCCGTGATTGTACAGGATGCTTGAGACTGCATGTTGTTAACTTAAAAAGGAAGGTATTTCATAATAATTCCGTAGTTTTATTTGTTGATGTTTGCAAATGGTGTATACAACCTTTAAACCCAAGTCGCACCTAATGCTTTATAAATAAGACATCATTTATTGCTTGAGTGTCATGAGCCAGTCCAAGCCCATGTTGACTTCTGGTTTCCGTATAACAAGTACTTTGTTGTCTTCGTTAAAGCTGAACTCCACATTGTGGGTAGATATAACTGCAAAGAAATGAAAATATCAAATATACCTAGTCAGTTTCACTTGGGCTTTGTTTCACGACTTAAAAGTTTAACAAGTCGTATCCTCAGTCAATGAGTACTCCCAACAATGTCGCTTCCCAGGTTGTATCGTAAAATTGGTTATGATCCCTGGCTTTAATGCAAAGTGCCAATCACATGACCAACGGCCACTCGGGGTGTGGGCTACTAAAGGAAAGTGTGGAAGAACCAGCCCCTCACACTGAAACGAGACATTGAGCTCTTCACAGTATGAATATGTAACTCGTCCACTGCAAGGCATTAATAATGCCTCTACTTATATTTACTTCTGACTGACGCCCCCAACAAAGACAGTGACAATTTGGGAGACCACCAACATATAAGACCTGTCACCACAAAATGAGAGTAAAGTCGGGAAATTTGGAAAATTGAGATATTGGTATTTTCAAATTCTTGAGAAAGAGAGCTTTACAATGGTATATAACACTTGGGGGTTTTGCGATAAATACTTTTTACAGCGCTCTAGAAAGTCATGGGTTTCACAAAACGTGTTTGTGAGAAAACTTGCTTTAAACATCTTAAACAAAACACGCAAAAGATTACAAAACAGGACAAGTAAGGTTTGGTTGAGCATAGCAATGACTATGCTCTAATCATTATTTCTTCTTGAAATTTTCCACACATACAAACTATTGTATAAACAACAAAATATCAAAATATCAAATTTTCGAAAACGTGGGATACTTACGAGGACCTGATTTGCATATTTAGTTAATTAGACCACTAATGGACTTTAATCCAAACACTAACTACGCAAACACTACGCAAAATCGCGGAATTAAAGTTGTTTTCGATCATCTGTCTCACCCAAAAAATGGAAATATGTAGAGAAGGACTTGGGCTTTCCAAATTACGCAAAATAATTGACCACCCCTTCATATTTTGTGGTGACAGGTCACATATGGGCAAGATAGCTCAGTTGGTACAGAACACCGGTACCGTATTCTAGAGGTCAAAGGTTAAAATCCCACTCCTGCCAGTTTTCTTTTTTCAGTTATTTATATAGTGGACAATTCTTTTATATTTTTTTTGACTTTACAAGGGGAAAAACAGTACTTACGATCTCCAGACAGTTCAATGGAACTCGGTGATTTTTCCAGTCCTATAGCAACCACTCTCTCCAACCAGGATTTAGTCTGGTACCGGCCATTCATGTCTATGGACCTGAATAGTGGTGAAATGAGTATCAGTGCAAATTATGTATTAATGACCGTGTCCCATAAAACAATATAACACACCTCTTGGTAGTTCTGTATTCTGGTTGGCTGAAACACGGTCACGTGGGGTTAACTAAGGCTAGTGTATGAGGTTTGCGCCACCGTGAATTTGCAGGAAATAGTTTCCGAAGTGGGCGATAGACTTACAATTTTTAACTGGTTACAGCGCCCTGAAGAGGTTTGCCAGGTTCATCTTAATATAAAAAATGGCGGCGTCTGAATCGGATCACGATGATTTCATATTTTTGACCGAGGTGTGTTATAAAACACATATGTGACTGGCTCTACAAAAAGGTGTATTAAGTCGCGCTGTGCACTATCATGTAATGGCCCACTCAACGTTGAGAGGGTAAACATTTTATCAAAATGTGATTTTCATTTTTTGTCATAAATGACATATTTAATACCTACAGTTTAAGGTTTCATTCAAAGAAATGTTGATTTTGTTAAATAAAGTGGAAAAAAATACCATTTTGTGTGCATCGTTCTGTTGTAGTACAACAGAGCCGGCTATTTCATAGCCTGTTTTCTCAGTTGTGTAATTTGAACAACAAGGAAGTAATCAATATGTAAACACGTCATATCTCCAAAATGAGAGGGGCTATGGAGCTCTATTATCTACCAAATGAAAGCTTATGTTGTGGACGTTTCAACCATGTATATAACTCAATTTTTTTTTTGTGACTTAATACACCTTTTTGTAGAGCCGGTCACATATAGACTGGCATGATTCGGTCACTAGAGCACGTCTATCCCCCCTCGGGCCTGTGAGTGACCAAAAGGGGGACCTATTTCCCTAGACGTGCTCTAGTGACCTCATTGCCAGTCCATATGTGTATAATATTTCCTGTATTATTAAAGACTAGGCAAGTAAACGCGAGTACTTGTAAGCAGTTTATGCTACTTGGCGTATTACACTTTTGATTTTGCAGGTACTCGCGAGTAGAAATGTGTTTTTTACAGTGTTGACTGTAACATATACAGTACTTTGCGGTTTCTGTACTAAAGTTGCCCTTTGTCTGGATGTTATAAATAAAGCAAGCAATCAAAGAATCATTTAATTCACCTCACTCTCCCCAGGATTTCACTCCCAACAAATACATTTCAGCTAAATGACCAAAAACGTTGCTTAGAAAAGGTTGTCACTGCTGAATCATGGGTTATCACTTAAGGTTGTACATGCACTAAACGTGTATCAGTCTTCGACTATTGCTACTCGTAGCACCACTCACAGTTTTTTAACTAAGCGATTACTCCTGCCAGCCCAAGTAGCAAAAAATACTCGCAAGCAATGATTGTTGACAAGTACCGATTAAGTTGTGATCAGACTCTACTACTATATGGTTTTACGATTCAATTTGTTTAAATTTTCAATTCTAACTTGAGCAATAAAGGAAACCAAATTGCAGCAGAAGTCGCTGTGAAATTACTGTTATGCTTTGAATGAAAACATATGATGATAAACACATGTGTGATCGTCATTTTACACCTTGTGAAATTGTGACTACTCACGAGTACTCGATTACTCGTGGGAAAAATCACTACTCGCCCAGCACTATTGTTAACTACTTGCAAGTAATTTTCTAGTGATTACTGCAGTAGCAAACTCCACAACTCTTCCAGCCCTACTATTAACCCTCCTCATCTCCTGCACTTAAAAGGTAGGATACACCATTTGCAGACCAACAAATTTTAATACCAAATTATCATCTTACTTATTTGAAAATAAATAATAATTCTAGGCATTCAGCAAAATGATTGCACTGGATATCCAGTAATTGATCCCAAAACAAGACCTAATAAGAAACCAATGCCCGACGCTGGTTGAAAACAGACGCTGTTTTTCTTGCTTTTCTTAACATCCATGATTGTAAAACTTCAGACAGGTTAGTTAAACGATATTTACTATAAAATACAACTGCCAAAATCCACCTATTCATGACAACTCAAACAATAACCCGTGGTACATCCTACCTTTAATAACCCTCTCCAAAACAAATGCCAAATGAGTGCACTTGAAAAATGAGCCTGTATCATTGTTGGGCACTGGGTTTAACCAGTTCGCGCCGGATGACGTATATTTTTATAAACGCAAAGTTTTCCCCAAATTCAAAACGGATGACGCATAAACACGCCAAGTTCAAGTTCGAAAATGTCTGTCAGCAGCGAGCAAGGCCGGAAATGCGTGGGTGTGCTTTCCGGCACTATCGGCCTGAACCCGCTTCGGATCGAGTTTCGTTAAAAATAATTCCGCCCCTCGGCTCGGTGATGTTAAAATAATCCCGGCGCGAACTGGTTAAGCAAAATTGTGGGTGTACATACCTCGATTGAATGACATTGTTTTTGAAGGTGATTTGTTTGTACTGGTAGAAACCCGACTTGAAGTCAAAGGAATGGCCATCATCCATGTACAGCTGCCCGGATGCCTGTTGCTGTAATGCATCAAACAAAAGACAAGTGCTGGAATTCATTTAACTTACTTAAAGGACAGGTGCATATTAGTATTACCATTTAGTTTTTGTTGTAACCCCATTAGGGCTGTGCATTGGAACCTGGTACTCAAGTACCCGACCGTCGATGTCAGGAACCTATTCCAGATTTCCCCAAATCCAACAAGATTTCCCATTCTAATAAGAAAATACTCGACTCTTTCGACCTACATTTGCACATCAGCGTGCAAGCACACAAACCTCGCTGAAAGATTAGCGCCCAAGCCACACCCTCCGAGCCCACTTTTCTACCTTGTACAAATTTGCCCCTCCTCTTGCACGACATTTTTTAAGAAGTAAGACATGGAGGTGGATGAATCCTTACAGCAGGCCGCTTTCTAAAAGAGAATTCTAAAAGAGAAACTTCCTCCAAGCAGATGGGCCCAACAAGTTGGTACACTCCGTGTTGCATGAGCTTGATATTTTGTTCCTCAGTTCTGGCAGGATTGAACAAATGCCTCTGAGAATCACCGAGCGATTGTGGTGACAGAGGCCTGATGATGAGGCTAGTTGGTTGTGATGAACTCATTGGCTGAACTCTGCCAGACGACCCGGGCCTCTGTGACCAGACGGGGATGGCCATATTGAGGGACACAGTTGCATCTGATGCCATACAACCCCGCCATCCCGCTAGCACATTTGGTTGCTTGCATGTGTTTCTCGGGGAAATTGCCGTCGTTTCAAGAGGGCTTGTTCCCGAAGAATATCCGATCGCCAAACGTGGCGGAATATAGGCCCAGTCACTACGGTTGAAACATTACGCTTGGAGTGATGAACGGAGGGTGTTTTTCCCCTATGAACGGCTTTCTTTTTCATCTTAGCAACATCCGACATTGCTCCATGTATGTACACGTATTTCCAATTAGCGATTTGTACACGTTAGTATACACGCGAAGTGCACTGTACGCGTCGCTGAATAAACTAGGGCGAGTTGTTGTATAACGGGGGCCTATATAGTGGGTGTCGGGGGTGCGGCTTGAGCGCAATTCTTTCAGTGAGGTTTGTGCGCTTGCACGCTGATATACAAATGTAGGTTAACAGAAGCGAGGTATTTTCTGTACTGGAATATGAAAGCAACATAAATTTTAATGTCATTTGTTGGGAAGTTTCAAAATGAAACCAGGCTACATAGAAAAACAAAAAATTGCAATTTCCACCTTGCAGTTGAAAAGCAACTTCTGAGAATTCAATTGTGAGGGTTTCTGGCAAAATAAGACGGAACCGGGCTGAGGTTGGAATGAGGGTTCTCAGGTATTAGAAAAGAGGATAAAATCACCCTTACAATGCCGTTTGTTGCACTTCAATCAGACATTCCATTATTAGGTTAGGGCCGTTTAAAGTTCACATTGATCAACATGTCGCAAAAGTAAAATATTGAAAATTTTGTTTACATGTGATATGGAAAAATGCCAATTGGTTTTTCTTAATCCACTACTTCCATACTATTTCTTAACATAATTTAGTGAGTAGGCATACCACGGATTACAAATCAATAAATCTGAAGAATAAAACATTACTCATTATTTTGCAGTTTTCTCCACTATGCCCTGTGCCCTGGGGCCAATTTCCTGGAGCTGCTAAGCACAAAAATTTGCTTAGCACAAAAAAGTCTTGCTCATTAAAAACAAGTTATCAGCCAAAATTCTACGTGTTTTTCATGCTGAGCAAAAAAAACTGCTGATTATCAATCAAAAACAAAAAAGATCACGTGAAAATTTGGTCTGTAACCTTGTTTTTAACAAGGACAAATTTTCATGCTAAGCAAATTTTTGTGCTTAGCAGCTCCGTGAAATTGGCCCCAGTTCCGTCTCATTTTGCCAGAATGCCTCACAATTGTGGAGTTCGGTTTCTTTAATGAGAATCCGGTACCCAGTTTTCAAACTACCTGTAAATGCACACCCCTGTGCACCCTATAATGCTTACCTTGTTATCCAGGGCAATGATGAGCGTGTAAGGATCGTCCAGACCCAGGGCTGAGCAGCGACGGACTCGCTCCTTGCGGGGAATGACGGTGCCACCGCGCTGGTAGACTGGGATCTGTTGGATAAGAGGAGCAAATCATAGCTATGCTATTTAAGTTTGTGCCGGGATTATTTCACCGGGCCCAGGCGAAGAATTCTCTGTGAAAAGCACCCACTAATATTTTTGGCCTTGTTCACTGTGAGCCGGTCGCTGTTTATCCGTCATCCATTTTAAATTCCGGAAAGAACTTAGCGTGCATCCACGTCGTCCGACGCAAACTGATTAACCAGTTCGTGTCTGGTTTATTTTTGACCTTGATCGGACCAAGGCACGAGATTTCTTTTTCACGAACATTCAAGGCGGGTTCAGGTCGACATTTGTTGGCAAGCACACTCTGCCTTGCTCGCCGTGAGCTGGTTGCCGACAGATATTTCCGGTCTCGCTCCAAGTTGCTCGTGACATGTTTATCCGTCATGAATTCCAAAAAAAACTCAGAGTGTATACACAGCGTCTGACGCGAATGGTTAAGTGTCTGGTTTCCGCTATGATATTCCTAATGAAAACGCAATACAGAGAGTCAGCAAACAGACCAAGGCAATCCCACTGGTATACGACTAACAAATGAATGAGAAGCGTAGTGCATAATACCAGCGACGTACTGCCCATTGGAAGTACAGTTGCTATGTGAACAGTGCCCTCGTACGACCTCGCCCAGAGCCAAAAGGGGTGAGTTTGAGGGAAACTGAACAATCTACAAAACAATCAGTATAGTGTTTGAATATTTTCAGAGGGCCCAGAGCAACAGGTATACGGCAGGTGAAATTTGAAGGTTTGCATGACGAAAAAGGCAACAAGATAAGAAGTTTAATGGTAATTCTCTTTATGAATAAGATTAAAACTGCTGCAAACTGCTTACTGGCTGGAATGACCTGAAATATACAAATCAGTTAAGAGGGTCTAATATTTCGATCTTAACAAGATCTTCTTCAGAGACAAACTGGCTGTGTACAAGAAACAAACATATACAATGTACAGGGCAACATACAGCATGATGCACATCATGGTTGGCAGAAGAAACACAAAAGAAAAAGCACATAGTCCAGTGGAACAAAAGGAGGATTAGGCAGAGGGATTAAAGGGTGAGGTCAGTGTGGGTAGGATCAAAGACAGACCAAGGGGGAAAAGGGGTGTGTATTTGGGTGGGGAAAAGGGGTGTGTATTTGGGTGGGGGAAAAGGGGTGTGTATTTGGGTGGGGAAAAAACCCAGAAGGGCTAAAACCACAAGGAAGGGGTACAGGGTGAAGATCAAAGGGAAGAACTAACAAAGAAGTCGGATGTTGAGCCCATGTGGTTGATGTGTGGTTCTAAAAAATAACCTGAGCATATGAAGCACGATATGTGGCAGAGAAACCCCCCCCCCCCCTCTTTTGTGTTGACCATTGTGTTCCCGGAATCTCAGGAATTCCTTTTAGGTTTCAAGGGGGGATGGGTTAGGTTACAATAGTGTTGAGTGCGTATAAAGTATAGGGATAAGAGGGGGGTACCCCTCTGCCACATATCGTGCTGGGTATAAACCTGAGGTATAAGGCACCTACCCATTCCTTTTTCTGTAACACCTTATTAGGAATTCCAGATTTTAAAATGGGTTACACACCCTACCTTTTCTAGATTGACGTACACCGACTCTGCACTGGGACCCTTGTATTTCTGAACCGTGTTGACATCATACCAGACCTGTAGAAAAAAACCAGGTGAACAAATTTAAATACAATTTTAAGAACGCCCCGAACAAACGGGGGCCTTTTTTCTTGAAACCTCTTAGCCCAATTTTTTGTTTTTTAAATGCTCAACTAATTTATACGTGCCATGTTGCCATACAAATGAAATACGTGTAGTTGGAAAATGCTATGCAATATTTCTCAGCTTAATAGCAAATGTATTTGCCTACCAGCTATATGTAAAATTGGCCCCCGATATTTGCATGTGATGGAAAAAGTTGCCTATAGACATATGAAATATTCATCCAATTTATTTGGCCGTAGTAGAAATCGAGGCAAAAAAACACCATGGTGTCCAGATGTACTCAGACAATTTAAATATCTTTTGAAAATTAAGTAATTTTTCAGTTAAAAGTAATTGCCGAATTGCCTAACTGCCAATCATTTCAACGAAGTACAGATAATGAGCTTTAACATTATGTGCAGGCTTCTTTTGTGGCATTTTCATAAGTTTAACACTGCTCCTGGCAGTGTTTTTTTGTGGTTTTTGTTACTTTAAAAGTATAATTTACCTGGTCAGTTTCCCTTGTGGTTTGTTTAATGATTTATATACATAAATAGTTAAACAAGTTGTAATACTCATTGAGAGATCCTTACAATGTTACTTCCCAGTTTGTATTGTAAAATTGGGGCGTGATCCGTGGTTATACGGAATGATGGGCTTTAAGACTCCCGACTAGCGCCCCTGACCAAAGACACTGGCAATTAGGGAGGCTAACAACAAAGGGCAAAACAACCTCAGTTGGTGGAGCGCGTTAGTCGCAGGTAAAACAAAATCCCGCTCTTGCCAGTTTTCTTGTTTACTTTAGAAAACAGAAACACTCCAAACTTTAAAAGCCGTCTTATAGTGGGGTGCTGTGGTCCAATGGGTACTTGACTCGTGTGTGATGGTACACGAGTTCGAATCCTGATGGGAACATGGAGCTTGTGTTCTTGGGCAAGACACTTCACTGCAATTGCCTCACTCCACCCAGGAGTATAAATGGGTACCTGTGAAGGTAGAGACCAAAATTGCGCTGCTCTCTAGCAGAAATGGTCTTGTTCCTGATGGTGGCTGTCTACATGCCATCGACCACGTTGTAGCCGCGTCCTTCGCAGCTGACAGTAAGGATGATTAGCCCTCCCCCATTATTATTATTATTATTATTATTATAATTAATATAGTGTCTTTCTAGTATGAGGATTGATTAATCTTACTGTGTCTTGGCCAGGAAAGTAAACGCTGACGGAGCTTGCGCCTTTGTCAGTCACAGGCTTAACGAGCAGGGAATCACCTTTGGGAAGTAAAACAAAAACACATTAGGGGATAATATTTAAAGGGATAGTAGACCATTTGTGAGGGTAGCTGGCAAAACGAGATGGAACTGGGAAGAATTTGAAATGAAGGGTTCTCAGGTATAAGAAAAGAGGATAAAATCCTCTTTACAATGCTGTTTCTTGCACTTTAATCAGACAATTATTCAATAAACAAGTTATGGTTGTTTAATGTTCGCATTTATCAACATGTCGCAAACGTAAAATGTTGAGAGAAAGGCCTTTGAAGTTTTAAGTTTTGTACATCTGATATAAAAACACATTTCAGTTGTCCTTCCTTTAAATAAAACATCATTCCACTACTTCCATATAACAAAATATAGTTGGTAGACATACCAAAGATTACAAATATCAATAAATCTGAAAATGAACAACATATCTCCTATTATTTTTTCCATTTTTTTTCCCCACTATGCCCCTTGCCCAGTTCCGTCCCATTTTTGCCAGAACACCTCACATTTGTCAGTTGTACACTATAATCATTTGAAGCAGCACAAATTCTCCTTGCCCTCTCAAGAACCCAAATAGTCATCCTACCTATCATGTACTGATCCTCCATGGCAAAGGTCTCTTCATCATCGGGAAATGCCTGCCACATCGGTCTAGGGAGAATTTGGCAAGACAAGTACATACTCCAATAATCAAGTGCAGAAAATTTGAGAATTCGGGGAAAGAATGTAGTAACCTGCCGCAACTTTTTGGATCATATAATATCTCAATGAAGGTCAGTCATTGCAAAAATGTTGAAAAAAATATTGAAAAGACATTTGTCAGAAATGCACTCAACTCTCCGTAAACTTTGTAAAGAGCCAAAGAAGTGGTTGCAGGTTACTACATTCTTTCCTAATTTGGACAAAAAAACAACAAATATAACTTTTGCCCTTTAAGTCCCATTAAAAAGGGTTCAATGTTTCAATCATTATCTCCTTCCAGTGACACAGATTTTTTGTAACACATTTTTATAAGGCGTAACTAGAAACATAGACAGTTCTTGAGCCATGTGTCTCACCTACAGTACAGTGTAGTGGAAGTTAAACTGAGAAAGGGAAATTTTGTTCACATTTTTTCTCAAGTGGGAACTCGATTTTCAAAACCTTTCACAAAGTAAGAAACCGATTTTCACACTTTTTCACCATTTTTTTCAAACAATTTCCCATTCCCATTGGAGTGTTAACTTTCAACTGCACTGTACTTTCGCGATTACCCTATTTTACAACTAATGACCTCAAATGACGTTTGACCTCAGTATTGGACTTTTAACCAGTTTGCGCCGGGATTATTTTAACATCACTGAGCCGAATTGCGAGATTATTTTAACGAAACTCGATCCGAGGCGGGTTTAGGCCGATAGTACCGGGAAGCACACCCACGCATTTCCGGCCTTGCTCGCTAGCTGCTGACAGACATTTTCAGCCTTGTTCGTGACGTGTTTATGCGTCATCCGTTTAGAATCTGGGGAAAACTTTGCGTGTGTACATATCCTCCGGCGCGAACTGGTTAATACAGTATCTCCATTACATGCAAGTTTCCATATTGCATCTATTAGGGTTTTTCGAAACCTTTGCTTTTGCTTCGATTTCCGAATCACTGAGAAGCAAATAAAAAAATATGGAAGCAAATGGAAATATCTATACTTTTGGGATAATATCAACTGATTGAACGTTTCTGAAGCACCACAGACACCAGAATGTGGCTGGAGTTCCTAAAGTTGGGAGTCTAAAATCACCAATAAGCTGAAGACGAAGCAAGGGATTAAAAAAGAGCCTATTATGACTTCAAGTTTTCAAATCAGACCAACTTTACAATTCCAGCCTTTTTTACAACTTGACCTCAAATGGCCTTTGACCTCAGTACTTACTATTTGGCATGACCATCACATAAAGGTTACTCTATTGCATGCATGACCCAAGTTTAATTGCAATCGGACTTCAACTTTGCAAATAAGACAAATTTTTCTAAACTTTAACCAAAATGGCACAAGCATTATATTATGTAACACGCTGTATTAATTTGACTCGCCTCATCACAGTGATGCCTGTTTTGGATGCCTTGTAGAAGGCAGTGTACCAGTATGGTAGCAGGGCGTAGCGGGTTCTTATTGTGGTCCTCACGATGTCCATCATGTTGGGTGGGAGGAGCCAAGGCTCACGACGCTTGGTGTCCAAATGGGCGTGGGCTCGAAAGAATGGTTGATAGGCAGCGGCCTGGTGTAGGGAATCAAAGGTTTAAAAGAACAGCACCCAATTTCACTAAACTCTTCTTAACTTACGACGCATCGCAGCCCTGCGACGCATCGCATCTCTACGACGCGTCGCAGCTGCGACGCGTCGTGAAATCGATTTCACGAAACACATCGTACGTGCGACGCGTCGTAGGTGTATTTATAGCACAAAACATCGACTGTTGTATGTACCTATTCAACTCACAGTAAATAGCCATCTGGTATTCAGCAAAGAGTCGTCAAATTTCTTCTCGCAAAGCTTCAAAAATGTAAATCAAAATGGCTGACGTACGATGCAATTTTAACGAAAAACAAGCTTGCTGCGGACCTCCAGCTAATTTGAAATTTCCAGTGCACTATTCAAGGTTTATTCATATGACTACGATGAATGTTTCATTTACAACTTCCAACACATTGTCTGAGTATTCTAGTCTCGTTTGTTTCATTTCTATGGCGTAAAACTGGCTATGAAAAGAGGCATCTTATTTTACGACGACCCAAATACACTTCGTAACTTACGACGTGTTACTTGCCGTTGTCAAGGTATTTGCGACGCGTTGAACGCATCGTAACTTAAGTGAAATGGATCGTACGACACGTCGCGCGTCGCAACGTTTAGTGAAATCGGGTGCAGGACTATTCCTCAGTTACAATAACAAACCAACATTACGATTACAATCCAACGGAAATTTTACAAAATGTGTCTCTGAGACACATCTTTAAAAATGACCTTTTATTATTTTCTCCAAAAAGATATTGATGCATGCCAGATTTACTTTACAGAAAGTTTAGTGCCAATAATATCTTAACAACAGGTTTAAGATTACGTCTTATTACATTTTTGTTTAAATGCTGCCATTTTATAGAATACAAAATTTAAATTTCATACAATAGAACAGAATATACAATTGAATCATAAAGAGTATATAAAGTACAGAGATATTACATTCTGATCAACAACATTTAGGTATAAGGTGAAGCAAAATGCTTTTGTACCCTAACCTATTGACAGACAAACTACGGTCAACCGAAAGACAATTACACGTACAAAGAACAGAAGACAATAATAATAAAACACAATCTAGAAAACACAAGCTGGTGTGAGACAAAACCACACAATTGAGTTCGCAAATAATACCTAGTTATGAATATGAAACAAAAAGATGAGATTTCAGATTTTTAACAAAAGAGAAAGAGATTAATGAATTTACTGAATCATCTAAGCTATTCAAAAATAAAGTTCCACGTTGAAACACACTATTTTTGCACAACGTCGTTCTGCTAGATTTAATCAGTTCGCACCGGGATTATTTTAACATCACCGAGCCGACGCGCGGGATTATTTTTAACAAAACTCGATCCGAGGCGGGTTCAGGCCGATAGTACCAGAAAGCACACCCATGCATTTCTGGCCTTGCTCGCTGCTGACACACATGTTTATGCGTCATCTGTTTTGAATCTGGGGAAAAAAACTTTGCGTTTATATAGGTCATCTGGCGCAAACTGGTTAACATAAAAAATAGTATTTTGGTTGTTTACGTTTTAGGTTGCTGCGAAAGGTACACTTCAACTTTAACAACTACAAAATTGCTAGACGGATTCCAAGTGTTATCCATGCTCCACAAAAGATTACCTTTAAAGAGATTTCTAGAGTGTGGGTGCTGACTCTATGGGCAAAATTGATTTGGCTAAATAGAAAGGGCTGTGAATGTGCAGAAGACAAACTGTGGTGACAATTACCCTAACGTACCTGAATCCATCAAAACCCATTCACTGTTTTGGATTCAGGATACATGTACCTCCATATTGGACAAACTGGTGGAATCTGATGGGTTCCGGTTTTTTAAGCCTAACAGTACTGCAGGATTGTGAAGTATTTCGTGGTGATGGGTTTTAAAGATCAATGGAGAAACACTGCAAAATATGTTTATGCCAGCATGGTATCCTGAATCCTTCAGAATCCATCATACTTTTGCTGATGGATTATTGATGGATTCAGGATTTCTCCAGAATGTATACTGGTGGATTCTGATGGACCCAGGACACCAGCAGTTTTTGCAGGACAAGCTTGATGGATCGGACTTTGGCGTTTTCAGGACACGTTCTAGTATAAAAGCACTCAAGGGGTTAGCCTGTACTTTTTGCAGCTATTCAAAAAGTAACCAACCAAAATACTGTTGAAAAGCTTACTTCTTGTAAAGTTATTAATGATTCTAAACTCTCTGTAAAATTATTCTGTCTGGCATGCTGTCAGTTTGATGAAAATAACAAAAGAATTCCATTTCCCAAATGTCCATTTGGACATTTCCGCAAATAGTGCGTGCAAGTGTTCGAACGACACGCGGCGCCACGTTGGCACCACTATTGGTCAGTTCAGTGCCTGACACGCAAGTAGCTGCAATCTGCTGGCTGAAAACACACCTATAACTGTAACTCAGTAAATTTTGAATTAAAATTGAAATCTTAAAATACTGTTATTATATGAAGCATTTGAAGCATTCACAGAGCTAAAATCTTCATCAGGTCGTTTGTCAATCATCTTTCCTTATATTTTGAGCACTTTTGCTGTTTCAAACGATAAAAATTGATAAATGATATATTGTCCTTAACCCTAACCCTGCTTAGACACAGCGTAGTGCATCAGGTAAAAAGGTCTGGTGCACTTTAATGAATTTACAATAACAGTACATAAACAACCACAGTATAAAACTATGAGAGTTAATCCCCATTGAAAAGTGACAGAGATGGATCCTGCTGCGTTCTGTGACCACTGACTCTAAAGCAGTTTGATCTTGAAAATTGTGACCTGATGGATCTCGCTGCACTCTGCAGCCAAGTCACGTTGAAAAACGATACAATCTGATGCGTTTGGCAGGGTTTCTAGCCGAAATACCCTGGAGGGTATAGAGTTAATAAGACACAAGAAAGGCCTTCCCTTACCTGGTACCATCTTGTCAGCAGTTCTGGCTCTGGATTCTTGAAGAAACCTCCCACGTCAGCTACCGGTGTAAAGAGAGATGGCCACAAAATAATGAACAAAAAAAACCAACTGCATTCTACATTAATAAAAAACTTGTCAAAAAAATATCCACTAAATAATTTAATTTTGTGCAATCCAACTTTTTAATTAAATTTTAAATAAAATTACGATCACTCTAATATCATTTTATCGAGGAAAAAAATTGGTTTTCAATTAAAAAAAAAAAATTGTCTGCTTCTAACTAGCTTTTAAAATGCGAGTGGTCATCGGGGGAAAAAAACAGGAAAAAAAGGGGAGGCGGGGCACGGCACAGGTATGGATCCATTGTTCAGTTGGTCAATTTATTTTTGCATTGTGTTCGAAAACTGGGCAATAATTCATTTCTTAACAATGCAGAAACTAATAATGGATCATGCCCGATTTTATTATACAACTTGGGAAGCGACATTGTGGGGATCACTCATTGAGGATAAAACTTTTATCTTATAATACACAAATAAACCACAAGGGAAAACTGACAAGATAAATTTGCTTAAATTTCAAAGTAAACAAAGAAATCAGCAAGGCGGGACTTGAACCTGAGTGATCCCCACAATGTTGCTTCCCAGGTTGTATCGTAAAATCGGGCGTGATCCCTGGCCACACGGAATTCTGGTGTTGATGAGTTCTGACTAGCACCCTCGAACTGGGAGACTGCCAACATAGGGCAAGATAGTTCGGTAGAAGGCCGAACCGATAATCCGGAGGCCCCAGGTTCAAGTCCTGCCTTGCCAATTTCTTTGTTTACTTTGAAATTTACCTAGTCACTTTTCTTTGTAGTTTATTTGTGAAATAAAATATTGTAGACCAATGTCAGTCAGCATGAATTTGGACTTTTTCATCGTGCAACTCGGTGGCCAGATCGTACAGAGTGACTGTTCCGACCGCACAGGTTCCATATTCTTCACCATTTATCTGTTATCTTTCCCGAGTGGCCCAATTTTACTCACACCTGAGTTTTGTTCACTCATTTACTTTCAAATAAGTAAGACATTTCAAAATAATTGGTGTTAGTAAAATTTGTCGATATCTGCAAATGGTGTATCCCACCTTAATAAGACGAATTGACAGTATTGGATTTGCTTACCGCCTATGAATGGAATACCAGCTACGCTAATAGACAGCAACATGGGCATGCTAATCTTGAGGTGTTCCCAACTTGCCTCATTGTCACCGGTCCAGATAGCACCTAGGACAGAAAGGAAATAATAGTTATCAAGCAAGCTGCAAGGTACATCGTATTCATATCTAAAGGAAACTTTCTCAATCCAGTTAGAGGAATCTACTTTTCACTTCAACGTAACATAATTTATGCCATAAGCTTAAATACAGCGGAACGCCGTTATGAAATATTGTTCGGTATATCGATCATTTGGTATAGCGATTTTTCAGCCGCCGATCCATCGAGAGCCCTGGTGTTAGTGTAGTAGCATTTCTCACATCCCGCGCAGAGTCAAGAAACCACTGTTCAATCATCTGTTCAATTGGCAGCACATCCTCGTGGTTACTTACAGACGACTGTTAAAAAGGTGTTGACTAGTGCTGGGCGAGTAACTCGAGTACTCGCCTACTCATGATCAGTTTTTGCTAATTTAATTTAATGTTCGTTTTTTATATAGCGCTTTAGACTCCCACAATGTGGGTGTATCAAAGCGCTTTACAACTATTATCCCTGTTCACCAGGAACGAGACCATTTCTGCAGCAGCTCAAGATCAGCGCATGTGGTCTCTACCTTCACAGGTACCCATTACTCCTGGGTGGAGAGAGGCAATTGTAGCAAAGTGTCTTGCCCAAGAACACAAGCACCATGTTCCCTGCCAGGGTTCGAACCCACGTACCATCGTACAGGAGTCAAACACGGTAAACACTGGACCACAGTGCCCTACTACTCGTAGCACTACTCAGGTTTTTTTTCAACTATTCGTTTACTCGTGCCAGCCCGAGAAGCAATAAATAGTACTCGCGAGTAGTGATTGTTAGCAAGCGATGATTGTTGACAAGTACTGATTAAGTTGTGGTCGTATGATGGAACGACGCGTAATGAATTGACTTGCCGCTCCCCACAATAGCACGCCTACAATTGAGCGATTAAGGAAACCACTGCAGAAGTCACTGCAAAATTACCGTTATGCTTTGAATGAAAACACATGGTGATAAACACGTGTGTGATCGTCATTTTACAGCTTGTGAACATTTTGACAACTACTCGCGAGTACTCGATTAATCGCGAGTAATTTCTTTGTGAGTACTCGAGTGAAAAAAATCACTACTCGCCCAGCACTAGTGTTGACCATTGAATCATGTATTCACACCGAATTGGGCAGTTGGCTTTTCCCTTCTATTCATTAGGGAAATAATAGTCACCCGTCGCTCTTTAACATAAAGCACTGACCATTTGTGACCTGTTCCAACGAAACCCGGACAAAGTCGCACAATGTGTTTTGTCACAATGTACTCCTGAAGTCATTTCGAGATGGATTTTACCATTTTGAGGTTTTAGGTTTTCCTAAGTCACTTACTATTAATCTACAATCTCCTCAAATTTGAACAAAATCCGTCCACCAGAAGTGTGTTTTTTTGGTCAATTTTGTGAAACATTTGTGTATAGAAATAATACGCTTTGCTGAACTTCAAAGCTGTTTATCTCATAATTAGGTTGTCGGGGTTTTATCACTAAATCCAGACCCCAGGGAAGATAGGGTGGGGGTACATATGTAAATGATACATCATTTTAAAGCTGAGAACCTAGAGAATTTGAAAAAAGCAAAATCTGAAAAACTAAAAAGTCGACTTTGTCCGGGTTTCGTTAGAACAGGTCACATTTGATGATTGAGAATTAAAAACCACCTAAATAGCATTTGATATACCCAGTGGATTAAAAAAAAAAACTGTTAAAAGTAGTAAATATTTGTAGTAAATATCGTTTAACTGACTGTTTTACAATCATGGATAGCGAGGAAAGCAGAAAAAACACCGCTTGTTTTCAACCGGAGTCGGGCAGTGGTTTTTACGTTGTTCTTGGTTTTTTTGCGATCGTCGTCTAATTTTCGCTGGTTTTCGGAACAATTACAGGATATCTAGCGCTGGATGCTGGATGCCTACAATCATTATTTACTTTTAGATAAGTAAGATATTTCTTAATAATTCAGTAGTGAACATTTTCGCAGAATGATTGATCCTATTCTTTTCTTCCAACCAGTTTTCCATATTTTGTCAGGGTCATTTTTTTAATTATTGCAAATGGTGTATATTGTAAGCCTCATTCAGAAAGCATTTGGGTGTACCAGAGGATGTCCAGCAATAAATATCTACAATCTACATGTACTTGTGACTTAAAGACAAAGTTTATACCATCCAAACACCTTTGAAGAGCCTAAGGGCCCCTTTACACAGGGCTGCGACCTTTGTGCCACCTTCGAGCGACCAAAATTTGGCCAGGATGCTCAATGGTCACCTAAACCCAGAAAATCCTGTTTCTATGTAACTTCTCCAGCGATACTTGTACCTCTCTTGAACCACCAAAATGCAATTTTCGGCCATTTTCAGGGCGATCTACAAGCGCAACCATTGGGCAACCAATGTGTCTCCACCTCCCGTCTGCCTCCACTGAGCCACCTTTGAGCAACCAATTCCTCGGCTACCATTGTGCGACTGTTTTGAAAATGTTTAAAAATGTACGGTGACCATGGCGTCCATGGGGATGTCTGAACCTCTTGTGTACCACCTTTGAACGACCAAGGCAACCATTCTGCCTCCTTTGAGCCTCCAACGGCGACCTGGCAAATGTTATGGTCGCACAAGGGAGGCACAAAGGTCGCCATCCTGTGTAAAGGGGCTTTAAAGCACAGTTGGAATTGAGGTTCAACTAGCAAAACACCTATCTCTTACCATACTTCTGGGTTCCTGTAAAGAATGCCCTGGACAAGACAAAAGAACGCTCCTTGTGATTGGATCGTTTGTGTTGACCTTCCATAGTTGCCATGTGCTTCCAAGATAAACAAAAAAGACCAAACCAATTTAATGCATAGGTTATTCCGTGCCAAATCACCAACATTTCTAATAAGTGGTCATCAGTGGTCCAATTCAGATCAATCAATCAAGGTCCACCTGTTTAACTTACTATCCCGTGGTATGTAAAATATTAAAATGCATCTTTCTGTGCGCGCATTTACTGTATTTTTGATGTGCCGTTACCAGCACATAGTAATCAGAAGCTGTATTTTTGGTTTATTTTTGGTTTTTCACAGCATACTTTAACCGACCAGGTTTTGGGGGGGTTTGGATTGGTTTTGGTCGTTTTTTTTTTCCTTAGTTTATTGTCAGTTCAGGCCTTTTTTTTTTCTTTCTAATTTGTTGTTAGTTTGGTTTTTTGTTTTCTTCTTCCTAATTTGTTGTCAGTTTGGGTCGGGTCCGGGCGGTTTGTAGAGTTCAAATCCGTTTCTGTTCGGTTTATTTCAAATCAGTTTGGCCTGGTCAACCCAACCTGATGCACATAACGATATTTGCCAACGGAAATGGCATGACTGACTATCCGGTACCTGGATGTAGCCCTATCATGATCTTTGCCAACGGCAATGGCATGACTGACTATCCGGTACCTGGATGTAGCCCTATCTTGACCTTTGCCAACGGCAATGGCATGACTGACTATCAGGTACCTGGATGTAGCCCTATCTTGATCTTTGCCAACGGCAATGGCATGACTGACTATCCGGTACCTGGATGTAGCCCTATCATATTTGCCAACGGCAATGGCATGACTGACTATCCGGTACCTGGATGTAGCCCTATCATGATCTTTGCCAACGGCAATGGCATGACTGACTATCCGGTACCTGGATGTAGCCCTATCATGACTTGCCTGACCTACCACATATAGACCATACAAGTTGTGCAGGTCCCTGTGCTCCCAGCCACCTTGGTGTATGGAATCCTTGTGCATGGTGACCTCGGGACCGTTGAAAACAGAGGGCTCATTCATGTCATTCCAGGTAAACAGGTTAGGGGTGGAGCCCTTGTAATTCTCCAAGGAGAGCTGCTCTGCCCACCAGTTGCGGGTGTCGGCCCGCGTGAAGTCCGGGTAGCTAGATGAACCTGTGGTGTGGCAAAGGTGTAGAGCTTTATACCTCTTGACGCCTGTATTACCTGCGTCCAATTTCTCACTGCACCAAACTATACACGCACTGCACAATGGACTGAGCATGCAGCCGCCTCGCAGGCCGCGTTTTACAGCATAGTACAAGACCTAATTTCTTAGCTCTGCTAACCGTTAACAAAAAATCCGTGCTTACTATAGCAGAAAATTATGTGCTGACGAAAAGCGTATTTCCAACGTTAGCGAGGAATTTTGGCTTGTGATTTTTAAAAAGGATTCTGTGCTTACTGGGTTGAGCGTCTTGCCAAAAACACCACGTTCCAGGCAGGGTTTAAACCCACATACATGTAACCCCACAAATGCTTCATACACCATAACCACTAGAATACCTCATTACGTGTACCTTTGTATAACGGGGTCTATTCTACCTGTGTATTGCAAAGCAACAAGGACAAATATATATTTAATGTCTCAATAACAATTTTAATAACAATAAACAATGTTTTTAGAGCGCGTGAAGTTGAGTTCATTTTGTGTGCGTTGTAAAATGAACGTTTACTTGAACGTTTTGTATCAGTCCTTATAATGTCTGCTGAGCTTCAAGACAGAGGTATAACAAAACAATTGTTGACTGCTGTGATGTGGAATATGACGTGTTGAACACCCTCAGGAACGCATAGCACCCACGGCTTTGCCTCTGCTGCTATACGTCCCTCGGGTGTTCAAAACGTCATATCCCACATCACACCAGTCAACAAATGTGATGCGATCAAGCAAAATCAGTCTGAAGTAGGCCGATGTCATTTTTTGAATTTTTACATATTCTTTTGTAGCGTACTTCAGGCTCCATTTCAGTGAAAACCCCATGTGAATACGACCTTTGGTTACAACTTTACATTTGGTTACAACATTACAACCATTTGAACACCAGCACGTTAAAAATAAAGAAACTGAGAAAATAAAGTTTTTGTTTAACTTCCCTTTTGAATTTAGTTAAAAGAGTATTTTCATGTAAAAGAACAATATTTTCCCCATCTGTTTTTGTAAAAAAAGTCAATTTGAATTTGTCCACCCCTACGAACATATTTTGGCCCTATCTCAAAACAAGAATTGCCGAGTTCCGACTGATATTGCTTGATCGCATCACAAATGTATAATGTACATTGTACATGGGTATATACTTAACCATATAGTTACATTGTACATGCAAATACATGACATGGTCTGTGTTATTCTCAGTTACAATATGTATTAGTATCTCCACCATGCAACTCCTACATCAAAGTACCACCATTCACAAACCAATCACAATGAAGACTATCAACGACTGACTAGAAAACCCGTCCCCATCACCTCGATCTCATGTCGCTCCGTGCATCCTCGGTCCCCAACCACCCGCCACACATGTACCTACCGGGCCAGCACCAGCCTTCGTAATCATTCCCATCGGGATCCTTAATCATCAGGTCTAGTTCCCTGGCTTCCCGGTACATCCTGTAATGGTCATCCCTTTTGAGATGCGGATCGGCCGAGGCTACAAACTAACGAGGGGGGGGGGGGGGGTAAAAAAAGAAGGGAATTCAAAGGCTTGCACTAATTATACATACCTGGCCAACACCAGCCCTCAAAGTCTGTGTTGTCGTGTGTCTTTACTAAGAAACCATTGTCTACGGCTTGTTTGTGCAAGTGAAATCCAGAGTCCTTCTTGAGATGGGGGTCCACTATGGTCACCATCTGGGAACAGAGTACAAATTGTACATGTACACCAACAATACCACTGGTAACTTTAGTTAACCCGGGGCGTGTTCAATAGTGCAATACTGCTGTACCAAACGTGCAAGATGTCCACCCAATACACAAACCAAAAACCTTGTCCACACAAGGTTTCTTCCCTTTTGAAAAAGAGCTCTAAAGGTAAAAATGGGTAGGGTTATATTTTGAAAAGTGAAGAGGAACACTTTAGGGCATCACAGTCACAAATGTGGGTTGAAGGAATTTTCATGGTTTGAGGAAAATTAGTATTTTGGTGAAATTTGGTCCAGGATTCTTAACCAGTTCGCGCCGGGATTCTTTAACATCACCGAGCCGAGGCACGGGATTATTTTTAACGAAACTCGATCCGAGGCATGTTCAGGCCGATGGTAAGGAAGGCACATCCACGCATTTCCGGCCTTGCTTGTGACGTGTTTATGCATCATCCGTTTTTAATCTGGGGAAAACTTTGCGAGTATATACATCCTCCAGGGCGAACTGGTTAACAACACAAATTCAAAGGAATGTCAACAAAAGGTATGTAATGTTTGACAATATCTGCGATGACGGGATTGTCGATGTTGCGGGTCTCGTACCTCCTATTGAACAAACACATACCGAACCGGAAATAAACGTAAACAAACATGGCGAACGCTACAAATGCATTGAAAAGAAACATGCTCCTTTTGTCCATAGTTGCACATTGTTTGACCAAAACTGAAGTAAATTTTGTTTGCGATAGTTAGAAACCTATCGTCAGAAAAAGGGCAAACAACATTAGTGTGCAAACCAAAGCCTGTAGATTTGGTAAGAAACTTGTCTAAAAAATACAGTTTTGGGGGTAAAAAAAACACACACACAAATTACAAAATAAAAAATGGGGCGGGCGGTGATAACAAAACAAAACAACCTAGAAATCAAATTTAAATGGCCTTAGCATTTTAATCGAACAACACACAACAGTGGAGGCCATTTTTTTTAAATTGTATTTTTCGGTAAAGGCGCGACTAACTCACAGAGGGTATTTGTATGTTAATTGCCCTATACTACAGTGCTGACTTTCCGACTGTATACCTTTCTCCCCTTGGCTGCCACTTGGTTCTGCATTTCCTCTGGATGAGAGAACTTGTGCGAGTCCCACGTCATGTACCTGGGAAGATACAATCACACAATTGTGACCTACTGAAATGAGGAATGTCCCCCAAAACCTTGATTTGAGTAATCGGCCCCTGAAGTTGGCCATGCGTGAAAAATTGTTTCCGAATCGATTCTGAGTTTTCGGTATTTATTTTAAATGCCAAGGTATCCAAGAATCACACTGCATTTTAATTGTGGAAAATTACAACCAAATGTCGAGAGAAAAACATTTTCACGGCCGTTGGTAGCACAAACTTGTATGTTTTTGTTCAAAGTCTTTTTTCTCAATAAAAGTGCTAAAGTTTGGCGGTGCACTGTCAACTTTCCTGTGGTATATCTTTGGAATTAATTGAGCTACAGAAATAATTTACTACGGTGTATAAACTTCAAAAATTCAAATGTGGGGGGTTATTCTCCATTATTAAAAGTCATGGCAGGTCACAATTGTAGGTACACAAGAGGTCAGAAAACACTAGCCTCACATTTGTGAAGGGTTCCAAGAAAATAAGACAGAACTGGGCAGAGTTGGAAAAGAGGGTTCTCAGGCATCAGAAAAGAGAATGAAGTTCCACTTACAATGCCCGTTTGTTGCGCTTCAATCGGATATTCCATTAACAAGTTATGGCTGTTTAAGGTTTGCATTTTAATATCAATAAGTCGCAAATGAAAAATGTTGAGAAAAGACATTCAAAGTTTCGAGTTTTGTACATAGGGTGCCGTGGTCTCGTGGTCCGGAGCATTAAATTTGTAATCTATACACAATGTATGTAAAGCTACAGGTTGTGGGTTAGAGTCCGGCCTGGGACTATGGTGCGTGTGCCCTTGGGCAAGGCACTTTGTCACTCATTGCTTCTCTCAACCCAGGGGTAAAATGGGTACCTGTGAGGGCGGAGATGGTTGTTATTAGCTGCTTTGCGCTGAAAACAGCAGCATCGAGCTGTATACTCCCCAGGGAGCTGAGATGGTATTTGGAATGTTTTGTGGGCCCATCGACTGGGATAATAATGATACAGCGCATAGGGACTTTACGGCGATATGCGCTATATAAGAAAGGTTTATTATTATTATTATGTGATATAGAAAAAAAAATGCCAATAGTTGTTCTTAGAAAACACGTTTATTACTTCCATACTATTTCTTCACAAAATATATTAGTAGACATACCAAAGATAAAAAATATCAAAACAAATTGAAAATTAAAAAATAAACCACCCACTATTATTTTGTTGCAGTTTTCTCCACTATACCCTGTACCCAGTTCCGTCTTATTTTGCCAGAACGCCTCAAATTGGTGAGGGGTTCTGGAAAACTTAATGAGACAGAACTGAACAGAAGTTGAAATGAGGGTTTTCAAGCATTAAGAAATTTTGTCAACTTTGTCCGGGTTTCGTTGGAGCAGGTCACATATGTGACCTGCTCCAGAAAAAGGTGCCATAAGTCGCGCTATGCATTTATGAGTAATGGCCTGTTAAAGTTAATAGGGTAAATATTTTTGTCAAAATTTGATTTTCATTTTTTGTCTTAAATGACATCTTTAATATCCAAAGTTTCAGATTTAATTAACAAAAAGCTGAAAATCGAGAAATAAAGTTAAACGAAACCTTTTAAGAGTGCATGGTTCCAATGTATTGTCTTAGTTTTAAAGCCTGTTTTCTTAGTTTTGTATGTTGAATTCAATGGAACCCATTAATATGTAAAAAAGTCATAGCACCGGAATGGGAGGGGTTATGAAGCTGTACTATGTACCAAATGACTTTTCAATCATGTACATAACTCTGTTTTTAGTTTTTGCGACTTATGTCACCTTTTCCTGGAGCGGGTCACATATACCCTTTTTTGGTGGTGTAGGTGACAAATGTGAACCAGTCATTACCTTTTTCCATCAGTGTGCTCGATATCAAGCCAGATGACATCGCAGGGAATATCATGCTCATCAAACTTGGCATCCACACTGTAGAACAATGAAGTATTGACATTACGGTAAATAATCTAAGTTTCTGTTGCAATTCGGAGAGTTTGGATCGAGTCGTGACAAGTCAATACAAGACGCATTGAAAGGTAGGATACACCATTGGTAATTGTTTGAATTATCAGGAATGGATAGATTTGGGGGGTTGTAATTTATAGTAGATGTAGTTTTAACTGACCTGTCCGAAGTTTTACAATCATGTATGCTGAGAAAAGCAACAAAAAACGAGATTCGTTTTCAACCGGCATTGGGCAGGTTTTTTTTCTCAAAAAAAAGTTCATCGGGAAAATTACAGAATATCTAGTGCAATCATTTTGCTGAATGACTACAATCATTATTTACTTTCAAATACATGGTCATGTTTAAAACTTCTCCAATCGATGGTGATCGCACGATTATGCATACCACCAATCGTATATGACCTACCACAAGCCTTAACGAGCAATCACAGTATGCGACCGCTAATGGAGACCGTAGCAAACATTGCCGCTTGGTCATACCTCGGCCCAAACGCCACTAATCGCATCAAGAAATTGTACGATCCAGTGTGACTGGGCTTTAACAGTCACATAATTTTTATGATGCGAGTGACTCGCCTTTTGACATCGTCTTCATCGTTGTAGTTCCAACGACTCTGGTGATATGCGATAGCAAACAGCTGCAGCAAAAAAAAAAGAATGTTTGAGAAAGGATTATAAACAACACGAAGTCACAACTGTAATTTGTTTACAAATATTGAATAAAGTATAATGCAATCACACTCCTTGTGGTAAGTTTTTCAAATATATAATCGTGTACAACATTTAACAGCCAGTAGCATAACTTGAAGTACAGCACAACACGTAATAAGCTATCCCAATGCACGTGCCTGCAATACGTAGAATGCGATATAGACCATGCTGATAGTAACACACTGCTTTTGCCATGGATGGACAAATCAGAACAGAGGACTTTAGTATGACTGAAGATAAATACACATGTTTTGAGGATGATTAGTCAATATTTGCTCCCCGCGGTATTGGAAGTTGACTAGTTTGTTAACTTTCTATACCGAGCACTATCCACCCAAAATAAACCATGTTACATTTGTTGTACTATAACCTAAAACATGTATATTTACTATGCGCGTACATACTTGCACCTGCGATTTGTAAACAACAAAAATAGCAGCTGGCACGTGATGGCGAATGGACCAGCGAAAATTTGGCTCTAGATCCTAAATATGTTTGAGGTACATGTACAGTCAAACACCTTTATAACAAGGGCCTTGGTACTTTACAAATTATCTTGAAATACATGTAACAGGTACCTTGTATTATCAGTCATGGAAAACAAGAAAAACAGACTCGGGACCCAATTTTGTCCTTATAATAAGCAGGTACGCAGGATGTTGTATTAACCAGTTCACGCCGGAGTATTTTTCACGAAAATCGACCCCAGCGGGCCGCAGTCTGTGGGGAGCACACCCATATATGCCAGCTGCGAGCCGGTTGCTGACATATATTTCCGACCTCAGTCCGAGTTGCTCGTGGCGTGTTTATCAGTCTTCCGTTTTGATTTTCGTAAAATGTTGCGTGTACATGATACACGTACTCTGGCGTGAACTGGTTAACAGTACTCTCGTTACCAGGGTTCGACCGTATTGTAAAATCTACACTATTCATGTCAACTGACCGGTGGTAGTTGCGGCATGCCGGTGACTGTAGCGTACTGGTACATGACCGCCTCAGCTGTGGGTCCCATGAAGAAGAAGACATCCATAATACCACTCTCTGAGAACCAGTGAGTGTCCACCTGAGGCACCTCTGTGTCTCGAACCAAGTCCAGCATCCTGTTGAACATAGACTGTGGACAAACAAAAACAATATTATGTGACCTGCACCTGATTTCACTAAGAACTACGACGCGTCGCAACTCGTTTTATGATGTGCAATGCATCGCATCGTGCGACGCATCGTACGATCCATTTCACGAAACTTGCGAATGTTAAAATTTGCATTTATTGACATGTCACTAAAGGAAAAGCCCTCAAAGTTTTGCAAATGTGATAAAGAAAAAGGCCAATTGTTTTTCCTTAAAAACACTTAAATTTCACTACTTAACCAGTTCGCGCCGGGTGACGTATATAAACGCAAAGTTTTCCCCAAATTCAAAACGGATGACGCATAAACACGCCAAGTTCAAGTTCGGAAATGTATGTCAGCAGCGCGCAAGGCCGGAAATGCGTGGGTGTGCTTCCCGGCACTATCAGCCTGAACCCGCTTCGGATCGAGTTTCGTTAAAAATAATCCCGCCCGTCGGCTCGGCGATGTTAAAATAATCCCGGCGCAAACTGGTTAACCAGTTTGCGTCGGAGGACGTAAATAATACACTCAAAGTTTTCCCCAGATTCAAAACGGATGACGCATAAACACGTCACGAGCAAGGCCGGAAATGTCTGTCAGCAGCGAGCAAGGCCAGAAATGCGTGGGTGTGCTTCCCGGTACTATCGGCCAGAACCCCGCATCGGATCGAGTTTCGTTACAAATAATCTCGCGCCCCGGCTCGGTGATGTTAAAATAATCCCGGAACGAACTGGTTAATTACTTGTTCTTTACAAATATGGTTACTTTTTCATTTTTCTCCACTTTGTCCTGTGTACAGTTCCGTCTTATTCTGCCAGAACCAAAACGCCTTACATATGTGAAGACATTATTACGGTACCTTGTCGGCTGTATTTGAGCTGATGTCGATCCACGTTTCCGCAGCATTCAACCAAAAGAGACCCACAGTCCTTTCAGAGCTGCAAAACAATAGAATACAACAGAACATTTTTGTTTTTAACTATCACCAATTTAGGTGGTACTTTTTTTGATTATTCATGTCAAAAATGTATTAATTACAGAAAAGCTATGTGTGATTACACTTATTATTAGTTAAAGTTATACCGGTAAATATACCATTTGTCAGTTGTGCATTTGTTATTGTTTGAAGCAGCAAAAGTTCTCAAAATCTGAAGAACGGTGCTTGACAACTAAATCTAACAAAGTTTTACCGTAGCTCTGTGAATGCTGTATGTCAAAATATTCTAAGATTTTAATTTTGAACCAACTACCGGTACTAATGGACATTTGTGACCTGTCATCACAATATGAGAGTAAAGTCGCACAATGTGATTTGGAGATATGGCCTTCCAAAGTCAAAATATGAAAGGGTGGTCAATTTTAAGATTTTGTATAATCTACATATTCCCATATTTTTGGTGCGATCAGATGATCGAAAACATCTTAAATTACACAATTTTGCGTAGTGTTTGCGTAGTTAGTGTTTGGATAAAAGTCCATTAGTGGTCTAATTAACACGGTAATTAAATATGCAAATTAGGTCTTCGTAACTATCCCACGTTTTCAAAATTTAGATATTTTGTTCTTTATACAATAGTTCGTATGTGTGGAAAGATTCAAGAAGAAATAATGATTAGGACATAGCCGTTGCTATGCTCAACTGAACCTTACTTGCCCTATTTTGCAATCTTTCGCGTGTTTTGTTTAAGATGTTTATTAAGTAAGTTTTCTCACAAACACGTTTTTAAAACCCATGACTTTCTGGGGCGCTGTAAAATGTATGTTCAAATAAACCACAAAGGAAAACTGACTAGGTTTATTGTAAAATATTTTAAGATTTTTGTTTAAAACAAAATGGTTCCAAACATAGGACAGTGAACTTACTTGTGCGCCAACATGTACGGAACAGAGCCGTACAATGCCATCGGATTGTACAGTTCATACTCAAACACATCCAGGTTGTACAGACGGTAGGGATCGGTACTCCTATTAGGAAAAATCAAAAAAGATAAATAATAATAATACAAATAATATCAATTTATATAGCAAACTTATTCGACAACCCGATCAAGGCGGCCTACACACGAATTCTGCTCTAAACTAAGTACATGTTGTAAATGAGACTTCAGTTCTCTTTTGAAGATGTTCATGGATGTTATTTGACAAAGTGTGGCAGGGAGTTTATCCCAAATGGCAACACAAATATACCAAATTTGATTGGGGTAGGATAAGGAAAAATTGGGGTTAGGGATCAGAAAAGTTAGAAACATTTTGTGCACAAGTCTAAGGGAAAGTCTCCCTGAGGTACGATAATCGGTAATTATTATTGTTACTATAATACAATTTAGCTTTATGTACTACATGTACATCCAAATAAAATTGTGTAGTACTTTAGAGCAGTGTTGTAGTCGAGTCACCTATGTCGAGTCCGAGTCCGAGTCCCGAGGTCCGAGTCCCGAGTCCGAGTCTCAAGTCACTTGGTCCGAGTCCGAGTCACGAGTCACTTGGTTCGAGTCCGAGTCCGAGTCACGAGTCACTTAAGTTTAAATAATTAAATAGTTAAAATGCTTCAACCAGTCACTTAGATGACTGGATCACTATTGATCGCAAACAACACACAGCCATCTCAGCCAGGCGGTGTTTTTACAGGTACCAGACATGCCAGACTATGGTCAGCTTCGGTTGCGTCTATGGCTAGATCAGCGCGTAAGCCGCCTATGTTTTAACATTAAAAAGAGGTAGCGATATAGCCGCAGCCAGCTAAAGCCGTCATTCGGATTCCGGAGACGAATTCCTATTTCCCTGGTAATATGCATCAAGCAGTGGCTATGGTGTTAAGGTTGACAGAATACCAGCGTTAATATTGGTGTCGTGCACAATAATGCTTTTACAGAAATATATCCCAGTGTTATTATGCGTATTGAACATACACATGTACATGTACGTGCGCTGTACACTACATGGCCATAGCAACACAGTAATCACGAACACTATTACTTGCAACATCAGTGTAACTGCTTATTTCGTGTGCTAAACGGTAATATTTCCCCAATGTGCATGACGATCGGATCATTGGAATTGTTTTTAATATTTACACAAAAATTTAAAAGGTATTGTTGGTGAAAATAATTAACTCGAGTCACGAGTCCTCGAGGTCAAGTCCGAGTCATGGTAGTCGAGTCCGAGTCCGAGTCCGAGTCTTTTGCCGACGGACTCGAGTCCGAGTCCTGGACTCGAGTCATACAACTCTGCTTTAGAGCATAGTGTACTTTATCCCAAAGGAATTCTGGTTAGTTAGGGTTAACTTTTCCCGCGGTCGATGCCTGTATGTTTTGTGTTCTTCCAAAAATGTAACATTTTGTGATTTTTGTTTATGACAACCCGAAAAGACCCCTACATGACCTTTAACCTATTTGAAAGAGTTGTGATAATAAATCTTACGCAAGGATCACTTCATCCAATTTATATTAAAATTCAACAAATTGTGTAGACAAAGGAACATATATAAAGCAAAATTGAAGAATGACAAGTAATGACCCCCCATAACCTTTGACCTCAGTAATCCAAGAACAAATGGTGTCACTGCATCCATGTTTTTTATAAATCCATGAAAGCATGTAGAAGTTATAAAAAAATTCTCAAAAACTTGACCTGAAACTTTAACATAGAATCATATGGTCGTACAGAAGTGCACCAAAACAATTCAATTAGGCGACACAAAAATTATATGTTCTGAACAAAAAAACTATCAATTTTATTCTTCCAAATTAAGTCGTAAACAAGCTTACACAGTAGTCTTAAGTGCAAAGGTATCTGCGTGCTCAGGTATGCCGTATACATGCGCAAACCCGGGAAAGGAGAAATCCGCTCCAACCGATGTAGGACCTAGTAGACAAAAGGATAGAGTAACGACGATAAAAACAGTTTGACAAGTGTATAATATTAATATGATGAGAAGTAGAATCTATGTTATTCTTCTCCGATTTCAATCAGTCAGCCGATGAATCGTGAGGAATTTTAGCTTTAAACAAGCTTTGTAAAGGTAGAATACACCATTGGTAAACGCTTGAATTATCATGAATGGGTGGAATTGGGGGGGGGGGGGGGGGGGGGGTTGTATTTTATAGTCAATATCGATTCAAGGTAGTATACACCATTGGTCATTGCTTGAATTATCATGAATGAGTAGATTTGGGGGATTGTATTTTATAGTAAATATCGTTTAACTGAGCTGTCCGAAGTTTTACAATCATGTATGCCGAGAAAAGCACGAAAAACAGCGGTTTGTTTCAACTGGCGTCGAGCAGTTAAAAAAACCACATGTTTGGCGTCCTGCCTTTTTGAAAAAAAAGAAAGGAGGCCCTTTTTTTTACCCCAAAATTAATTATGCGGGGTTAGGGTTATGAAGATCAATAATCGTTTGACAGCGTTTCTTCAAATGTTTTATTCAAATTTTATTTTATAAACAATTTAGGCTTACCTTTAGGTTTGCTATCTCTGTGCGTCTTAAACGTTTCTTCCCACATGCCTGGTTCCTCTGGATCCTTGAAGAAGTGAAAGAATACAGCAAAGAATATTAGTCAACAGCAACTCAACATATTTTGCTTAGTTCAGGTCAGAGCTGTAATGAGTCACTGATTTTGGTGACTCGATTAGAATCAAGTCTTTTTAGGTAAGTGACTCGAGTCGAGTCATTCGGTCAATTTGTTATGTCAATTCGAGTCACAAATACCGGCGGTATGCGCACGCATCACGTTTTGCATAAGTTTTGCGTCAGAGGTCACATAATTCAAAGGCTATCTGACCTGCGATGTCACTCCTTTACCAAATTTAATCCTAATTATCCCAAGCCCATCAAACTCCAACTGCAGGTTTAGCTAGGTTTTTGGCAGGTTTGGTACCAATTATTAGCAACTTGTTGTTGGGATTTGTTTGACTCAGTACAAAAGGCCCAGGGAGACCCTGTTGAATTCTGCAGTTTGGGGGAATGCACAGGCATTTATTCATGGGTGAGCTCAGGGTTGTCTAAGCACCGTTCCTGGTCAAGTGTGATGTGTACACCCTATGTGTCCCCACTCCACACACAGAACTAATGGCCAGTCATCACAAGATAATGCAAAACCTGATGCGTGCGCATACCGCCGGGCACATTTGAATACAGTGAACAGAGGGCACATTTGAATACAGTGAACAGAGGGCACATTTAAATACAGTGAACAGAGGGCATATCGTCTATAGGCAAACAAAACAACAATAAACAAACTTGTCGGCATTTTAAATAAATAAACAACCAAAGCCAATGATGACACCACAAGTTGGAAAATGTATTTCTGGTATTTTCTGTTCCATTAGAACCGGAAGAATTAGGGACAGACATTCATCATTCAAGGCCGTCTGCATTTACATGTACTGCACGTATGACGAGATAGACGCAACTTTGCATGACCTCAGGTGAAGTGTCATACCCCCCTGCCCCCAAATGATGCTTTATTTGTGGCCCACAACCATCCCCCCTCCCCCTCCCCTGACCCCTCCCCCTCCCCTGAACCCACCTCCGCCCCTTTCTCCCCCTTTCTCCCCCTCCCCCCCCTTTCTCCCCCTTTCTCCCCCTCCCCCCCCTTTCTCCCCCTCCCCCTCTAAACATAAATGTTACTGCCTACAGTACCTCATCTAATGCTTCTCCTCCTTCCTCCTCTGGTGACCTGGGGCTGCGTGGAATAAAAAAATGGGTAAATAGGGAGATTTTCTCGTAGACCCATGCACCACATTTTAGACGTTTACTGTTACCTAACTCGTTTTTCCCTAATCTTTTTTTTCACCAAAATTTATTTTTTGCCATTCATCTTACATCCTCTAAAGATTTTGGAGAATCGAGGAGGGTTAGGGTTAAATTGAATAATTACCTCTTCTTTTCTCGTTGTTGCTCATATTTCATGAGCCCTCTGGAGTTGACCGAGATGATAATATCATCTTTGTGCAAGACGTCCAGACGCAGGGGCATGGCTGTCAGACGGACGATGACATCGCTGGCAAGCTTAGCCTCAAATGAACCACTGGACTGAACAACAGTCCACCTGCGCAAATTGGAAGAAATAATTATACACACACACAGTCATGTATAGACTGGCAATCGTGGACGGGGCATTGTCCGACCGTCTTCCCTCTTTTGTTTATACTCTAACGTTTTCGGATGATCGCCATAGGATTTGTACACGAGAAAAGATCGTGGACGTTGTGTCAATCGTGGACCCATTGTTTGACTCCCAATTCTTTTGTCCGACGACCACGATTGCCGGTCAATACAAACGCACCCACACCCAACACACTATAGAGTGTGGGGTACCTGTATTGTCCGACCCGTCTTTCCCTCTTTTGTTTTCCTTTGTCCCCTTAGAATTCTCGAAATACATAGCGTTACGAGTGTGGGGTACTTCCATTTCTAAAGAGGGGACTGTGGGGTACCATTGTTCCATTGTTGCCCTTTTGTACCCTAACCCCAACACTACCCCATAAGTGCCAGTTCGTACGCTCACCCAAGTGGGTAAATGCCGTCAATAGGGGACGAGGCATTGTCCGACCGTCTTCCCTCTTTTGTTTTCGGATGATCGCCATAGGATTTGCACACGAGTCTGAATCGGGGACGTTTGCGGAATAGGGGACCCCATTGTTCCCTTTGTCATACGTCCCCTATTTCAATCAAAAATAAACTCACACACACACCATCAGAGAAAGTTTAGATCTTCTTGTCATCTTTAACCCTCTTAAGGTTTGACAGCACAATATGCACAAATGTGACCGGCTCTACAAAAAGGTGTATTAAGTCGTGCTGTGCACTATCATGTAATGGCCCGTTCACATTGAGAGGGTAAACATTCCATCAAAATGTCATTTTCATTTTTTGTCACGAATGACATCTTTATTACCTATAGTTACAGTTTTCATTCAAAGATATGTTGATTTTGATGAATAAAGTGGAAAAAATAACATTTTGTGTGCATCGTTCTGTTGTAGTACAACAGAGCCGGCTATTTCAAAGCCTGTTTTCTCAGTTGTATAATTTGAACTCCAAGGAAGTAATCAATATGTAAACACGTCATATCTCCAAAATGAGAGGGGCTATGGGGCTCTTTTATATACTAAATGAAAGCTTATGTTGTGGGCGTTTCAACCATGTATATAACTCAATTTCTTTTTTTGCGACATAATACACCTTTTTTGTAGAGCCGGTCACAAATGTCAACTAAGTCAAGCTTTTGCATGTGTTCCTATCGGGCACACAATTCTGCTCCACAGCTTTAATACATGTACAAACTATATACACGAAAAGACACAGTTTGTACAGTTTTGTGCTGCTGAACAACTGACTCAAATAGTGACTTCTGCATAGAAGGGTTAATACCAGATATTTCTGAAACAAAAATAAAAATCAGTGGGACTTTTCCCAAGGAACAAAACATCGCATGATTTTCAAACTGGGAATAGAAATATGAAAAGCTCCCCCATTCTTTAAGCTAGGCAAAGTCCCTTGACAGTTGCAGTAAGTACTGTACATCTACTTATACTACAAAACAATCCAGCAGCCCATACTATATATCCATCATTGCATATACATTTTAAGCGGTGCCATTTTGGCCCTTTGTAGGCAACGTTGCATTGGCAGGGTGAAGAAGGCAGCTGCCATGTGTAAACCTTGATCAGCGAATTTCAAATTTGTCAACATTTTGTCTTAGTGTATATTTGAATAATCGAATGATAAATTATTTGAACACCCCTGCCTCCTGAGAATATAATAATACTGTTATAATAACCGCAACACCCTAGGCTCTTCCACTAGAAAGCGTACCAAGCTTAACAAAATTCAACAGCTGCACACAGGTTAAGTTATTATTGATACACTGTACTAAACCCAACAGTACTAATTAAACCTGCCAAACTCCAACAGTTGAAGTTTGATCGACTTGGTGAAGGCTCTAGGCAAAGCTGTTAAAGAATGGGTCTAGTACATGTACATGTACGTGCAAGTCCTTTCTTCACCTGCTTTTTTGCAGATTTGGCTCTACCACGTCTGGTACCTCATATCGTCTATTGGCGGGATCTTTGATGCGTAGCCGGACCGTGCCCTGATCCAGACCGTGCAGTTCCAACTGAAGCCTGATCCCACTGGCCGAGTTGAGGACAGCCACTTGGATCAGATCGTCCGAAATCTGGAGGGTTCCCATCAAGGCTTCGTAGGGAGAGTTGCCCGGCTTCAGGGCACGGTTTCGTCTATAAATATGGTGAGATAAAGGATATCTGTTGACTTTCTGAAATGCTATTACCGAAATCTGTTGAATCCAACAGGATCCAATTAGTTTACATTTCAGGTGGAACCTGTTGGATTTAGCAGGCAAGTATTTTGATATATTGCGGAACGCATTCAAAATCGCGTTATGTTAGGTTATGGGTAAATAACACAAAGTTGGATCTAGTTAGCAAGATTCAGCAGCAAGTCATTTTATATGTTTAGGTACCCAACAACATGGTGAGTTTGACTGTGTTGGATTTAGCAGTAAAGTCACATATGACACGATCCAGCGAAATCAGTCGGATGTCGGCCCCGGTAAAAAAATGAGTTTTCATGTAGTTTTAAAAACGTTTTAAAAACGTTTTAAAAACTGAAAACTCCATGCTGATACGATGTTTTGTTGTCGAGTTATGTAAAGTTGTTTAAATACCAACGAAGAACACAGTGCATTTTTGGAATTCCCCCCGACATCCGACTGATTCGGCTTTATCGTGTCACATATGTGTCACAATTGGCCTATGTTGGATTTAGCAGGTAAGTCCTGAAAAAACCATTAGGGGGTTAGGATTAATTAAGATAAGTTGTTTACGGTAGCACTATGTGGTAAAATCTCTTTTATGGGTTGTTTGTTTCTGAAAAGAACCGGAGGTAACTCAACGTTTTGGACAACATGTTTTGTCCAGTGTCAGGAGACTGAGTGATTCAAATGGTGAAGCGGGGTGAAGCATTGCAACCAAAGGGTATTCATGCAGGATGTAGGATGCTGGATAATCATCAAGGTGTGTCAGTGTAAAGGAAGAGAGCAAAGGGTAAGGCTGCCAAGGGTAACTCTATACAATAGGCCGAAGAACCAAGTGTCCTAGTGTTTGGCAAGGATTCATCTTGTATTATTATTATTATTATTTAATTCATGTACACTGTATATTTGAACTTACTTGCAAAAACTACTTTGGTCACATGTTTTGAAGTTGTTCTTATCAACAGCAGAGATCAAGACACACCCAACCAGTAGATGTAGAATGAATAGGGATCCCTTCATCATTCTGGAAGAAAAACAAGACATTGGTCATTCAATGAGGTTGGGACACAAAGTGGACGCTACATTGTGTAACGCTCAGTTCAGACAGGCGTTCCACAGTCGCGCCGAACCAAATGAGTGAATAGAGTCCGACGTCTGAAACAAGTAAGGGCGACAAGGCGCGCCAGACGGTGAACGATCGACTGCTGGAGTTGTTGGAGCGACTCAGGAGCGACTTGATTTTAATTTGGTTCGGCGCGACTGTGGAACGCCTTTCTGAACCGAGCGTAAGTCTATCATTGGTATTTTATCTCTCTTTTTAAAAACATACTCCAGAAACGATGTCCAATCTTTGAATTTTTTTCTCTTAAGTGCAGTTGAAAGATTGTTTACTCGACAAAATGACAATAAACGGAGTACATGTACATCAGAAGCAATTAACATGATAAAAATAAATGAAAACGCGCAGGAAATCAGAAAATAAAGATCGTAAACCACCTTTCATTTTTTCTTTCTTCAGTCAGGGCTAATATTAGGTCAACGGTCAACCGCTACCCGCCATAAAATAACGTCCACCGCGTCAACATCGACGTATGTCCACTGCGTTGCGTGTATGCCATACATGTCAGTCGTGTATGTACCCGTTCTCCGCAGAGCTAGCGGGTAGGGGGAGCTAGGGGGAGGGGGAGCTAGGGGGAGGGGGAGCTAGGGGGAGGGGGAGCTAGGGGGAGGGGGAGCTAGGGGGAGGGGGAGCTAGGGGGAGGGGGAGCTAGGGGGAGGGGGAGCTAGGGGGGAGGGGTCGGGGGGGGAGGGGTCGGGGGAGGGGGGGGGAGGGGTCGGGGGAGGAGGGGTCGGGGGAGGAGGGGTCGGGGGAGAGGGGTCGGGGGAGAGGGGTCGGGGGAGAGGGGTCGGGGGAGAGGGGTCGGGGGAGAGGGGTCGGAGGATAGGGGGGAGGGTTGTGGGCCACAAATAAAGCATAATTTTTGGGGAGGGGGGTATGACATTTCTCCTGAGGTCATGCAAATACACGTCAACCGCAACAACCAAGGAAACCTTTGCAGTGTATATAGACGCCCTACGCGGAATTAAACTGCTGTGCCTGTCAAATTAACGCGTCATCCGTGGGTAGTAAACTATTTTCGGGGGCCTTGCTCGGGACGTGTTTATTCGTCATCCGTTTTGAATCTCGGGAAAATTGTGCGTGTATATAATAGTATGTCATCCGGCGCGAAACTGGTCAAGTGAAATGGCTTTAAATTTTAGCAAGCTGTAGGATTGATTTTAGGGAACTTTGGAGTCTCCTAAAGCCAATGAACTTTAAAAATAATAAAAAGAAATCTCACACTTCCAGTTCCACCGTAAATGTTGTTTAGGAAATGGGTCAAATTTAATTGTACCCGACCGAATCCCTCAAAATGATTCTTAAGGACTAGTTTTCATGTACTAGGGTTTGCATATATATATGCTGTACAAAGCACATTTTGCTTTTTAAAATTAATAAAAAGGTTTACATCGCCGTCCGTCCCGATTTTTAGCTCCGTCCCGATATCTTGTTATATTTTATATTTTTTCTAAAACTGTGTTTTTTCTACTTCTGTGCATGCAATTGATGGTCTAAGATCGTTGATAACAACTGCGCGCGCCATGCAGTGCTTGTAGGAAGACGTACGCGATCGCTTCATCAAAACTTGCCCTCAGAAAAGTCGCATCAGGTGGCTGACGGCATGCAATAGCGCGTTCTGCAAAGATCGTCAGTCAACAGGGCAAGTCGCTGCATGCTGGACAGGTGGCTAACGATGTCAGATGTAGGCCCTATTCCTTCCACTATGACTATCATTCCAATGTGTTCAAGCCACACTGTATGGATACTATTAAATAAACAATGAACAGTAAACGATCGCTACGTATACAATTCAATTTAAATTTATTTCAATTTAATATTCACATGTATAAAACTGTCCGAGTGATTGACGATGTATTTTGGCGGGAAAAGCACCTTGCGGTTTCAGTCATTCTTAGGGTCTCAGGGTAAGCCGCTACCATAAAAAAGCATAAAATCTACTTTTTTCATGAATAAGATTATTTTGTTATGCCAACAGCAAACCTAGGCAAGTCACCGACATGACTGTCTAGGATCGTACATAGGCCTATGCATGTGCCAACCGCTAGTCACTAAAATTGTCGCTCAAATCATGTATCTCATGTTTCTCCCTTCTATGCGCATGCGCGTTTCACCTTGGATATGAAGGAAAGTAAAAAAACAAAAAATATAAAATATAAAATATAAATTCCCCTCCCCACCAATTTTTTGAAATCTTAGTGTCTTAGTGATGTAAACCTATTTATTAATTTTAAATGGCCTGTTTTATACTCAAAAGTAGCTTTGGCAACTTTTTTTTGTTCGGTTGGTGTACTGGGCCATGCACACTGTGTGCAACCTGTCAATTTAGCCAGCCTAAAAAAAACTCCCAAACATTTGGTTGATCTTGTAAAGCCTTTAAAGGTAGTATACACCATTGGTCATTGCTTTATCCTCAATTGGTAGATTTGGGGGTTTGTATTTTATAGTAAATATCGTTTAACTAACCTGTCCAAAATTTTACACTCATGGATGCCGACAAAAGCACGAAAAACAGCATTTGTTTTTAACCGGCGTCGAGCAGTTATTCTTATGTTATTTGTGTTTTTTCGCGATCGCCGTCTTTTTTAATTTGTCAAAATAATTACAGGATATCTAGCGCAATCATTTTGCTGGATGCCTAGAATCATTATTTACTTTCATATGAGTAAGATATTTCTTAATAATTCGGTAGTAAATTTTTTTGATATCTGCAAACCGTGTATGAAACAGGTATGAGACTACTTTAAAACACATACCGGTAAGTGATCTCTTCATAACCAATTGGGACTATTGAGGGTCAAAGTGAAAAATGATGACAGAAAACTCCTCCCTAAAAAATGGCGAGTACTAGGTCAGGGGGCGAGTACTAGGTCAGGGGGCGAGTACTAGGTCAGGGGCGAGTACTAGGTCAGGGGGCGAGTACTAGGTCAGGGGGCGAGTACTAGGTCAGGGGGCGAGTACTAGGTCAGGGGGCGAGTACTAGGTCAGGGGCGAGTACTAGGTCAGGGGGCGAGTACTAGGTCAGGGGGAGAGTACTAGGTCAGGGGGAGAGTACTACCCCTAGAACTCTGGGTCTCCCGACGCCCGTAGGGAGGAGCCCCATAGATAGAGAGGGTTTTTACAGGTTAACCGCCGTTAAACAATAGAAACCGTGCACAAATTCCGGGTAATAACTCCATACTGCCGCACGGTCTACCCCAACAAAAAATTTGTATGAGTACTTTATCAACTCACCCAGCTGTGGCCAACCAAAAACCGGACGAATCTCGGCCAATTTCTTTAAAAAAGGTGAAAACTATGCCCGTTCCGCAAACGCGACTGTTACAAGATGGCGGATAAGGACGTTCAATGAACAGTTGGTACCGTGACCCCGGCCGGGGTCAGTGCGGACCAATCACATGGCTTCTCTAAACGACGATGACAGGGCTGTTTTCCAAACCCTGGCTTCGGTCTTTTGTGGCTGTGCCTCCGGCGCATTGCTTAACTGTATGAATAAGGCCTGGCAAGATGAAGTTTGTGTTTCAAAAACGGCTAATGCGCGGCGGCTGCAGCTTGAAATTACGCACGAGTTTATCCGCCATCTTGTAACAATTGCGTTTGCGGAACGGGCATAGTTTTCACCTTTTTAACAGAAATTGGCCGAGATTCGACCGGTTTTTGGTTGGCCACAGCTGGGTGAGTTGATAAAGTACTCATACAATTTTTTTGTTGGGGTAGACCGTGCGGCAGTATGGAGTTATTACCCGGAATTTGTGCACGGTTTCTATTGTTTAACAGCGGTTAACCTGTAAAAACCCTCTCTATCTATAGGTCTCCGCCCTACGGGCGTCGGGAGACCCAGAGTTCTAGGGGTAGGAGAGTACTAGGTCAGGGGGCGAGTACTAGGTCAGGGGGCGAGTACTAGGTCAGGGGGCAAGTCGGTCAGGGGGCAAGTCGGTCAGGGGGCAAGTCGGTCAGGGGGCAAGTCGGTCAGGGGGCAAGTCGGTCAGGGGGCAAGTCGGTCAGGGGGCAAGTCGGTCAGGGGGCAAGTCGGTCAGGGGGCAAGTCGGTCAGGGGGCAAGTCGGTCAGGGGGCAAGTCGGTCAGGGGGCAAGTCGGTCAGGGGGCAAGTCGGTCAGGGGGCAAGTCGGTCAGGGACAATTAAGTCGGTCAGGGACAATTAAGTCGGTCAGGGGCAATTAAGTCGGTCAGGGGCAATTAAGTCGGTCAGGGGCAATTAAGTCGGTCAGGGGCAAGTCGGTCAGGGGCAAGTCGGTCAGGGGGCGAGTTGACCTGACACCGGTCAGGGCATGGTCACCTGACACCGTACATCATACACGCGTGTTTGTGGGGCGATTTGACATGGCAGGGCAGATCAGGGGCCAATTTCACGGAGCTGCTAAGCACAAAAATTTGCTTAGCACAAAAAAGTCTTGCCATTAAAAACAAGTTATCAGCCAAAATTCTACGTGTTTTTCATGCTAAGCAAAAAACAGTTGAATATCAATCAAAAACAATAAAGATCACGTGAAAATTTGGTCTGTAAGTAACCTTAGTTTTACCAAAGACAAATTTTCAATCTTAACAAAATTGTTTTGCTTAGCAGCTCCGTGAAATTGGCCCCTGATCATGATCAGACGTAGTTGCGATAATCGTAACCCTCCATCGACGCCTCCCGTCTTCGACCGTCGATGGAGGGTTACGATTATCGCAACTAGATCAGACGACGATTTGCATGATCAGTGCGCATCGCACGCACTCGCAGGATTTTTGTTTCTGGCTAAATTTTGACAAATATTGTGAAACATTTAGAAGCCAAACCAAAACCGATATCACCTTCTGAATTTTTTTATTTAAAAAAATTACCCGGGTAGTGGTCTTATCTTAGGACCCTAATTCTTCAAAATTTATTACATACTCACACAAAAGTCCACGTCGTTTTATATGCATAGGAGGCAGCCATGTTTTATCTGGAATTTTCGCTGGTATCCATGTATCTGAAGATACTAGAGCCAAGGGGAAGATAGGACAGTGGGAATATAATTTGTACAGTGACCTGTGAAACACGTTGACGTCCTGAAATTTGGTCATGGGGAAGGGCGCCGCTCACGGCAGATAGGTAAACGCGCCTTCGGTATATTATCGGGTGTGTAAAATGCAGGCAGAATCCTCATCTTTATTGATAAGGGGGGGGGGGGGGGGGGGGGGGTGAAGACACGAGAAATACGTTGTTTTTTTTAAAGAGAGGAATCAATTAATGAAGGAGTAAATCAATAAAAAGGGATAAAAGTTGAAATGTCAGTGAAAATACGTGTTGAGATTTAGCAATGCTTATAAATCTAGAATACAAATACAATATCAATATCAAATTTTAATAATGGTGGTTTGCTCAAAAGTCTACAACTTCCTGGTGTTGTTCAAATATTGAAACAAGCTTCAATTGTTTTTACCTGTAAATAAATGGCGTTTTATTTGTATTATTAAACATTTATTATAAATAAATAACACAGTGCTAGATCCAGGCTCTTCAATTTTTGGATCCTCTTTAACAAAATTAACGATAATAAATCATTTTAAAAACGCTTTACATACATTAAAAGCACTGTACACTGAATGAGAAAAAAATAAAAATCTTAATAATTTAATCAATTATCTAAATTAATTTTAAAAATATATTACTTGTATTTACTTTTTTTAAATCATGTTTAGATTATGAAGCCATAAACAACCAAACATAATGCAATGTAGAAAGAATAGGGGAAAATTGTGTCCCGCGCGCACCTCCCCTCCCTACATAATCAGTACAGCTGCAAGACTAAATCGTAAAAAAAGTAGTTTAGACACTTTTATGCATTGCCAAATTAGTCAAACATGTGGTGCTATTAACAAAAATAATAAACTCCTTTAAAGTGCTACCTATCTGCATGATTTTACCATTACTCCATGATTTTACTAAAGAAAAAGTAATATACCGATTACCTACTTACCATGCGAGGCGCCCTTCCCCATCGTTACTTATGTCTGTGGTTTACCACAGACAAGTTATTTATGTCTGTGGGTTTACCTCTCTGAGCTTTATGTTTCACTTTTAAAGTGGCAGTGTCCTGTCTTCTCTTCTCTAGGTCGTTTTCTAAGCCCCACATTTGTCTTCATATTGGGCTTTATTTATGCAGCTTAGCAACGCGCTGGACCCACAATGCAGACGAAGCCATGGGTTTAAAAAACGGCCCTAGTATTAATGGGTGCGTTCGTTTAGCTTACCCGAGTCGACACGGGCCGGTTACCCCCAGGTCGTTCGTTTAGCTTTGATGTCATACTCGGGTCTTACCGGGTCAGCCACCACAGACCGCATTCGTTTTGGCGAGCACGACCCGAACTGTTTCAGTCGTCGGTCATTATAGCCTTTAAACAAGGCCACATGTCTGATAGACGCCGAGCGACTAAAAAGAGACTAATCGCGAAAACCTGAGTGACGTCAGTGCGAATTGCCCAGACAAGTGGCCTTTATCAATCTGGTTTGGATTTCTTATGTTAACCTTTGTTTCCAACTTGAATCGCTACCTATATGGTAGCGTCCAATCAGCGAACGTATCTCTGCGTGACGTCAGCTTATATTTGAGTTGGATTAGTTCATTTTACAAACAGGGAATGTCCAATCATGTCACTTACAATATTTAGCTCAAATCATTAGTTGCTTCCTAATTTATAGAAATTTTGCATGTAAAATAGATTTAAATGTGATATCTTGTATTTATCATTCATATATTCAACTCAGAAGCAACATTTATTTACGTTTTTTTTACCTTTTCTTACATGCTTTGATATTGAACGAATCACGAACGAAGCCAACTGGGAGATCGCCGTTCTGATTGGGCGTATTGGCATGCTAATATGTACTATGAATAATTCATGCCGAGCAGTGAAACCTACATTGCAAAAGGCCTCGTGACATTCGTCACTCGGTCGCGCGTTCACCCCGGGTATCTAGACTCATCTCAGCCGCTTAGCCAGAGTCACGAGGCCTTGTCAAAAGGCTACGGTCATTATAGCGTTTTGGTACGCCCGGTTGTGCCGTGATGATGATGATGATGATGATCATGCATTTGTAAAGCGCCATCTATCTAGTTGCCTATTCCGAGGCGCTGCCAGGAACACCGGGGCGAACCCCTTCTCTTAGCGAAGAGTGTTACTGGGTTCTTTTACGTGCATTACACAACGCACGGGACCTCCAGCTTTACGTCCCATCCGAAGGACGAATCACGTGACTGTTCCGACCAATTTTGAACCGAGCGTCGGGGTTGGTTGCCACTTGAAATTAAAGATGGCGGAAAGGTGAACATGTTGCAAAACTTTACGATTTTTTGTTGCTTCTTCTTTAGTTTGGTTGAGTTGGTATTTAACAAAATATTCAATTGAAAATACAGCCGTGCGGAGCAATTTTTTTCGTTAATTTTTTTAAAGAGGATCAAAAAATTGAAGAGCCTGGATCTAGCACTGTGTTATTTATTTATGCATCACAACTAAAACTCGCTGAATCAGAACACATAATTATTTCGTCTGTCGCTTGTGTTGTCTGCTTCTCACTAGTTGATTGTTAGGCCTATGTGAACGACAAACAATTCCTCGCCACTTTTCGCTACAAAGTACGTAGCCTACGCATCTCTTGTATCTCTTTTCCACGCGCGGCAAAGACTATGCGTGACTTTGGCTGCACAAATCAGAGCAACGTCAACAAGACCAGAAACCTCTCCTATCAAAATAGGCTGCTAACCACCACGATCATCCCGACAATGCATGTCGCCTGTTTTGAGTGAAACCATGGTGGTTAAACCAAGCAAAATGCAAATCCGGCCTGTCATAATGTCATCGTGTAGTAATACAACTGCAGTCGAGTTCACTGCTTCACGCCTTTGCTCTCTGGTCTTCTACTTCATCAGCAACTTGACATCATGAGCAATCTCCTTGAAAATCCTGGATCCGCCATTGACTTAGGGGGAAATGGAAGAACAAATTACCGATGAAACTGTCTGTAAGCAATGTCACTTGAGACCTACATTATATTAAACGGTCAATAAAGTTTACTAAATTATAGCTGCAGCGACTACGTGAATTGCATGACATACGAATATTTTACTATCGACACTACTTACAAAATGGCGCAAATTTGATTTTCATAAATAGTGGCCGCGTGAGGTCGCTGTTCGCGCTGTATTTTTGCGAAAGCGATTGCGATACGAATTTAACGTCGCAAAGAATTCGCTGCGAACATATATCTTCATATACTTCATCCAAATGTCCGAATGCAAAGCGGAGAACGTCACAGTGGAACTGCAATTGTTGACGTCATAAAGCTTTCGCTGGCTCGATGTACACAAGTTGATGCGAGCTGGGCGCATCCATGTTTGTGCACAAACCTATGGAAACCTCAAAATTATGTACGGCTATTTGCAAATCTGCGTTTGCATGCGTTACCGAAGCCGATACGCCCAAAACCGAAACGCATGATCAGTAAATAAGCGCAAACATCGCAAATGCTCGTGCGTATATCCGCGCTATGCAGTATTGCGGTGACTTTTTTTTAACTGACATGACGCGCGTGAAGTTGTTTGCGTCTGTTCTACTCGCACGCGCGTTGCATTTAGAGTATACTTTCAAAATTAAATCCATCAATTTTTATTATTTTCCGCAACACGCACATGAATTCAACATGCGCGTAAGAATGAAGAGTTAGCGCTCTAATAATTTAATATAGCTCTATGGGTCGGCCTTAAGTTGAAATGTGTTCAACTTTTGCGCCCGATTCGCGTTCCGCGTTACGTTTGCTTTCGCGCTGAGTATAAACTGGCCATAAACGAACGACGAACGCCTTGCGCAAGGCTATTGTGTCTGACCTACGATTTTACCCGTTTCGACTCGAGTGAGCTATAAACGAACGCACCCGACAGTGGAAAATTCACTGACCTCAACACCTGGACGGATCATTGTCCATATTCTGCTGTGCTAACACTTGAAGTCGGCGCGAACTGGAAGTGCAACATGGCGTCACTGCTGTGAGCCAATGAAATGTCCAGTTGTAGAGGTCAGTGGATTTACCAACCAACTGAACTCTACACCTGGACATTTCATTGGCTCACAGAGTGACTTCGTGGGTCCGCCATGTTGCACTTCTCTGCATGCCGACTTCAAAATGAAACAATGGATGATCTGTCCATGTATAGAGGTCAGTGGGAAAATTGCATGTGTTGGCCTATTGGGAACTTAACCAGGGATGTAAATAACAAGATCCGCTAGACTGTCATTTTTCAAAGAGGATGAATGGGTTTTATTTTGTATCTGATTTCTGATTGATAGGTTTATAACTCTAAATCAGTTATACCTAGGTCTAGTATTTAGTGGTTTTGTTGTGACGCCTCGAAATTTTGGATATGGACCAACTGCTGGTATTGTAAATCATAAATCTGAAATAAAAGAAAAATAATGTCGTGTGGAGGAGGAGTCCAAATCGCAAGTGAGTTAACGTTATTGGTGTACCGGTTTATCTAGACCCGTGAACGTGGCGTTGTTTAATTATGAACGCCATCGCCACTAATTTTGTAGCGGTTCGCGTTATTTTTTTCAGGAGCTGGGTGGTGCGTGAAAGTATATTCATGAGAGCAATGACAACTCATATACGTTAACCCTAACCCTAGGCCTTACTTTGGGCATGGAGGAATAAGAAGCTTTGGGCTAAAGAACTGCGTACTAAAGAATACTACTTAGGCATAAAAAAAAAAAATGTTATGTTGGCGTAACGGGCCCAAAAAAATAGGGTAGGTACGGTAGGTCGGGATTCTTTTTTTTTTTTTTTCCTCCCAGCAATGAAAATGCTATGTTTTATAATTGTTTAAGCCGGTAGTGATACACGATAGCGTGTCCAGGTTCAATATTTACACAATCCACACACACAACAATGAGAAACGGTCAGAAATGGTTTCAAACGTATTTATAACTAGATTTATATAGATTTTAATCATTAAATTTCGTCCCTTGAAAAAATAAATATCCAGGGTCGGCCGTATTTTTAACATTTTTTTTTTTTATGCCTTAGTATTTTGTAGCATTGGGTCTCTCCGTGACTGATGATTGGGTGTGTACTGACAGAGTACAGATACTGCCAACTACAAAATACTAATACTAGTGGCAATACAGGTCAGTAATACTTACCTGGCAAAAAATGCAGTAGTCCAGCCTTGACCCATTGCTGTGTCCCAAGTGACAATTTTTGCTGTAGAGTTTAGAACACCTAGCTTACACAGCACACATGGGCCATGCACACTCGGCAAGCAGAGGGACCCAATGCTAAAAAGTACTACCACTGTACCAGTGCAATAAGGGGTGAAGTACCAAATACTAAAAATTACTACAGGCATTGCACACACGTCAGTGAGAGTACTGCATACTACTTTTTACTACTACATGTACATGTAGTAGTAAAAAGTAGCATTAGGTAGGGTTTATAGGGATGAGTCCAACAATTTTTGGGTACTTCACCCCTTATTGCACTCGTAGTACTTTTTAGCATTGGGTCCCTCTGCTTGCTGAGTGTGCATGGCCCATGTATGCTGTGTAAGGTGTTCCATGGAGGAATAAGATGTTCTAAACTCTACAGCAATAATTGTCACCGGGACACAAATGGTCAAGGCTGGACTACTGCATTTTTTGCCAGGTAAGTATTACTGACCTGTATTGCCACTATTAGTATTTTGTAGTTGGCAGTACTCTGTCAGTACACACTCAATCATCAGTCACGGAGAGACCCAATGCTACAAAATACTAAGTAGTATTCTGTATAGTACGTAGTTCTTTAGCCCAAAGTAAGGGTTAGGGTTAAAGAAATTAAGGTACCTTTTTGTGCCATATTCATTTATAAGGATGAGCGTCTCATTTGTTTTTTTCATGGACTACAAGCTGGCCGGGCATTGATGTACTGAAGAAAGATTACTTTTTTTATTTGGTTTCAGATAACTCTGGGAAAAAGCACGATGGATATTTGAAGTATTACTGTAAGTATAGTACATGTACCTGATGATGTAGTAAACATTGTAGGAAATTATATTTTCCCCAAATTTGACTGCGATCCACAGCTCAAACTTTACAGTTTTTAAACTCTGCAATATCAAAATTGTTGAAACCTACAAAACAGCAGTTTTTAGGAGTATAATATTGTAGTATGTAATTATTTTTATTGACAAAATCATCCTGTCACGCAGCATGCAAAATCGTGTGTCCTTCAATGAATATGCTATGGTATGATCATGAAAGCAGCCTGAAGGTGCCTGCTTTGATAATGCACCATTATGATAATTGTCCAGCCATCCACCTCCACCCCCCCCCCAACACACAAACACTATCAATTGTGGACCCCTGTCTCTCTCGATGGGTCCCCTCAACTCTAGGACAGTTCTCCATCTTATGGGTCCCCTTTACCCTTGGCAACCTTCCCCTTTGCTCCCTTCCTTTACACTGACACGCCTCCATCATCCACGTCCTGCATGAGTACCCTTGAGTTGCATCCTTCTTACGTTTCACCGCTTCCAGGCTCCATATAACCCCACTGATGAAAGGCGGAGCACACTGTTTGAAATGTTGGGTTCCTCCGGTTCTTTTCAGAACCCCAAAACTCACTATAGAGAATTACCACATGATGTTTACCGCAAACAACTTATGAATCTCCTGCCATGACACAGTGTTTTTCTGAATACAGGTGGCCTTATCTTCAAAGGGTGGAGCAGGCGCTACCTTTGCATCTACAACGACGGGGAGCTGGTCATCAAGTCCTCACAATCGGACTCGGGCGTCAAGAGCTCCTGGGACATCAAGACGAAGTGCCAGAGCCTTAGGGTGGGCCAGCAGTGCACCCGCATTGCTCCCAGGCCGGAGACGGGAGCCAACCTCCTCCACATCTTTGCCTTGACCATCAACAAGCGGAATCACTTCTTCCAGGCTGATGGAGAGGATACTCTCATGTATGTCCGCTGGACTTACTGCATGAACACTGAGTAGCATTTTAATATAAGAATCCCCATCCAAATCTATTTACATTTTAGTTTTGTTGAGCTACCCATGCTCACTGACCCTTCTGAGGTCTTACATGTACAATATTTTTCAGTACATAACCCTTGCTGTTGTTTACATGCACTCCAACACACTTCACACTACGAGTTCTTTAATAATACAAATACAGGTTCACCCTTAAATGGATCGTATACGTTTGGTAATTACTCCAAAAATTAATGGCCATAAAAAGTACAGCAGCTTTGGATAGTATAATGCATTTTTAGAAACTTTTCACTTCGAAGTACTGCGGTTATGGAAAAAGATATCACTTTTTATCCCCCAAAATTTGAATCTGAAAAGCGTTACTGCAGTGACGTTTCTCAGATTGTGTATTCCAATGCAGATTATTCTTCCTGCGTGGACATAACCGCTCCATATTTTCGGCAATATCTCAAAATCGCTAGCACCTTTTGAAATTAAATTTTTACAGGTTAGTTTTATGGTGTATAACTATATAGTATTGAAACAAACAGTGGGTTTCAATTACCAAACATATACGATCCCTTTAACCAGTTCGCGCCGGGATTATTTTAACATCGCCGAGCCGACGGGCGGGATTATTTTTAACGAAACTCGATCCGAAGCGTGTTCAGGCCTATAGTGCTGGGTAGCACACCCACGCATTTCCGGCCTTGCGCGCTGCTGACATACATTTCCGAACTTGAACTTGGCGTATATATTCGTCATCCGTTTTGAATTTGGGGAAATTTTTGCGTTTATATTCGTCATCCGGCGCGAACTGGTTAAAGGTAGGATACACCGTTGGTAATTGCTTTAAAAAAACAATTATAAAATTTAATTTTTCTTAACAATTATAGAATACCGGTATCTAGCGCAATCATTTTGCAAGATGCCTACAATCATTATTTACTTTCAAATAAGTAAGATATTTTTTAATAATTCGGTAGTAACATTTTTTTAATACCTCCAAATGGGCACTTTGGGAGACAATCCCATAGAGTCGTGCACAATCTTTATTGTAACCTAACCCGTTTTTACCTGGAGCTTTTTCCACGAAATTTCATATTTATGCTATTTAGACCCAAATCTGTCTTCTCCGAGCAAAAATAACTCCCAAATATCGTTTTGTGGGGTAGCTAGACACTTAGGGAGACACTGAAATGTCTCCCTAAGTGCCACTGTCTCCCAAGTGAATCAAAACTATCGCTAATTTGTCTCCCAAAGTGCCTATTTGGAAGAATTCGATATCTGCAAATGGTGTATCCTACCTTTAAATTCATTCTGCTATATTTAAAGATTTCAATCCCACTTGAATAACCTATTCTGTGTTGTCTTTGACATCTCCTTCAAACAGAGGATGGTTGAAAGCCCTGTATGAAGCAAAGGGGGTCCAGCCAGGCAATCCTGAGGGTCAGCAGACGAGCTCAGCACCCCACGGGCTACCCATGCCCCAGGGTCTACCCATGCCCCAGGGTCCACCCCCACCTGGATTCATCGCAAGTGTTACAGGTAAGAAAACCAACATTATGACATTCTCCAAAAGAAGGGGAGGGGTTGTAGCTGGTAGATGTGTTAATTGTAGGATACACCATTGGTAATTGCTTGAATTATCATGAGTGGGTGGATTTGGGGGGTTGTATTGTATAGTAAATATTGTTTAACCGGCCTCATCAAAGTTTTACGATTATGGATGCTAAGGAAACCAAGAAAAATGGCATTCCTTTTCAACCGGCGTCGTGCAGTGGTTCTTATGCTGTTCTTGTTTTCTTTGCAGTCGCCGTCTGGCGACCGTGATTTTTTACAAATAAAATTAGATTTTTCGGAACAATTATAGGATATCTAGCGCAATCATTTTGCTGGATGCCTACAATCATTATTTACATCAAATAAGTATGATATCTCTTAATAATTTCGTAGTAAATTTGTTTGATATCTGCAAATGGTGTATCCTACCTTTAACTTTCGCGCCGGATGACGTATATAAACGCAAAGTTTTCTCCAGATTCAAAACGGATGACGCACAAACACGCAACGAGCAAGGCCGGACATGTCTGTCGGCAGCGAGCAAGGCCGGAAATGCGTGGGTGGGCTTCCCGGTACTATCGGCCTGAACCCGCCTCGAATCGATTTTTGTTAAAAATAATCCAGCGCGTCAGCTCGCTGATGTTGAAATAATCCTGTCGCGAACTGGTTAAGACACCTTGTTAAAAAAATCTTACAAAGGTGCTACATAATGCGTCTCATAATTCTCATAAACTTCATTAACCTGTCTTTGAAAATCATTGACTACCAGTCTTGGTAGAATTTGTGCGCTATATAAGAAAAGCTTATCATTATTTATGTAGACAATATCATTCTTTAGTACTAAAGAAAACGGTATTGTGCAAATTAAATTAATTGTTTTGTCATTTTGAATTTTGTCAATACAATAAAGTAAGAGTTTAGACAAAACATTTAACACAGAAAAAGATTTGTAAGTAAAACAGTGGAACAGGGAAAGGTTTGCAGAGGAGGTTGTTGTTTAAAAGTTTAGAGCACATGCAGTTTGAAGGTGAATTTATTATCAAATTACAATTAATTGTTTATCTATGTGAATATAAATATTATAAATTTTTACCTATGTTTTACCATATTTTTCTCACTGAAACAGGGCAACCTCCTGCACCATACCAACAAAATTCACACTACCCACCACAGGGCTACGCACCACCTCAAGGCCATGCACCTCCCCAGGGGCAATATCAACAGTACCCACAGCAGTACCCACAGCAGTACCCACAGCAAATCCCCCAACAGGTAGGTTTTGGCCAAACCAGGGTGGTGCAGCAACCGCAACACAGAACGGTCATCGTGAACCAGAGACCGGCGAATAATGGGTTCGCAACAGGTGTACTGACCGGCGCCCTGCTCGGTGGCTACGGCTACGGCTACGGAGGATACGGGGGAGGATGGGGCTTCGGCCATCACCACCACGGGTTTCATGGGCACCATCACCACTATGACCATCATGACCACCACTATGACCATCACGACCATGGTGGCGATCATGGTGGGGACATCGGCGGTGACTATGGTGGGGACATCGGTGGTGACTATGGTGGGGACATCGGTGGTGACTTTGGAGGGGACATGGGTGGTGATTTTGGAGGGGACATGGGTGGTGACTTTGGTGGTGATTGAACGGAAGAAACTTCAAAACCTGTCAGCACTGAAATCTACACAGGATTTTCTGGGTGTTGGTAAAAGTCGGAGGTAACCAAGTCGGAGATAGCTGGAGCTAGTAGTGTAGGCTGTTATGTAGGATTTCAAAGTTGTGCATTTTAATTTTTTTTTCATTGGAAAGAGTAAACATCCAGGTTTCAGAAAAGTATTGGTAACAGGGGGGGGGGGGCAGGAAGAGGGGGGGGGGGGAGGAAGAAGTGGGGGGGGCGGGAAGAGGGGGGGGGGAGGAAGAGGGGGGGGGGGAGGAAGAGGGAGGGGGAGGAAGAGGGAGGGGGGGGAGGAAGAGGGAGGGGGGGGGAGGGGGAGGGAGGGGGGAGGAAGAGGGAGGGGAGAGGGAGGGGGGAGGAAGAGGGAGGGGAGAGGGAGGGGGGAGGAAGAGGGAGGGGGGAGGAAGAGGGAGGGGGGAGGAAGAGGGAGGGGGGAGTTGATAGCCTGAGGCTGGCATTGGTACATACAGGGTTAAGTAACCACAAAAGCACCCTTATTTGACAGCTCTCATATTGTCATGTTATTACAGATTACCAAAAGGGTCAACAATTTAATTAGCATATTATAAAACTGGTACAAGTAAAAAAAGCATCAAAAGCAAATTATTATTGTTAAAGTTAAAGTTTATAATTTACATTTGTAGCTGCGTAATTACACCTGCCAGTCTAAGATTGCTGACAACAGCTATAGCTATACATTTTATTGCCACCATTTTGAAATTCAAGATGGCGGCCATACGTTTGACCGAAAAAAATGTTACCAATACTTTTCTGAGAGCTGAGAGTCTACTCTAGCCAATTAAACCAAAAAAAGCATCCTTAGCAAAAAAGAATGCAAATATACATAGCATCCTACACTATAGCTTTTATTCTTTAAACAACGTTTTCTAGCCTTACAAATGATTACCTGTTAAACAGGGTTGTACATGTAGCTAGAACATTTTGAGTGCCGGCTAATTTACCAAAAAAATAGAGTGTAGCGAGTGAAGCACAGCGTTTTCATGGCATCTATGCGCAGTTCATCAATCATCAATACTCCGAAAACGGTCTTATTGAGGGCGCCCTCGATTATCACAAGATTTGTTTCTGTGAAGCAAATCTCGTGATAATCAAGGGCGCCCTCAATAAGCCTGTTTTCGGAGTAGAAAACATTCGGAGTAGAAAACAATGTCAAAACACGGGTAACTATTTAAACAAATTAGAGATGATCAATTTACAAGTAAAATGGGAAGTGCAACTATGGATGTGCAACTATGTTTATTTTTCTCTTTTCTCAAAAAATCTTTGTTCAAACTGAGTTTTTTGGTGCCAGTTGGAAAGGTGTTAGTTTACCTTCCGACCCGGCCTCCCGGCCGGCCAATGCAAGTGCCGGTCGGACCCGACCGGTTCCGACCCGCGTGGCGACATCCTTGCCTGTTAATAATATTTTACCTTTGTGCATTCTACCGACCGACAAATTTCTACTCCTATCTGTATTTGAATTTATTTATTGCTCCGTGGTTTCACCGATTTAACGATATAATATATTATTATTATCAATAGGTTACCATTTGTTGGGCAAGATAACAACATAAAAAACATGTATTAGTATAAGCTCACTCGGGATCCCCCCAACTTTGTCCAACTGCCAGATTGTCTTAACCAGTTCGCGCCGGATGACGTATATAAACGCAAAGTTTTCCCCAGATTCAAAACAGATGACGCATAAACACGCCACGAGCAAGGCCGGAAATGCCTGTCAGCAGCTCGGTGATGTTAAAATAATCCCGGCGCGAACTGTTTAATGGTTCATTCCACCAAGTTGGAACATGGAGTCCCACGGTTACATCCAGAATCTGTTGTTGGGCTATTTCAGTACTTTACTATCACTACACAGTTTTGCTATGCATTTTTTAAGTAAAACACACATAAAACACACGTAAAGCAGAGAAGGTTTGTACAATAAATTTTAAAACATGACAGAAAGGTGTAAAAGAGACGCGGTATCCCTGTTACATCCGAGACCTAAATTTGTCATAAAATATTCAATGGTACAAAACTTGCCCAAATCTGTCCAACTTCCAAGACAAACATCAGGAAGGAATATTCAAATCATTTAGTTGATATTATGGCCTGTAACTAGAAATATACCCAAATGTCACACTGTTCAGACTATTGCTGGGCGAGTAGCAGGGTTGTAGTCGAGTCCCTGCAAGTCCTTTCACAAGTCCTTTCGTGAAGCCAGTCACAAGTCCCTTCATAAAGGCAGTCACAAGTAACTGGATAAACAATGACAAAGGAATGCCTTTGTCAAAGCTGATTTGAATAGCTTGCGATTTAAATTAGAACTGAAGGACTTGTGGTGGACTTGCAGGGACTTGCAGGGACTTGCAGGGACTTGCAGGGACTTGTGATGGACTCGACTACATCCCTGGCGAGTAGTGATTTTTCCCACTTCAGTACCCGCTAATAAACTACTCGCGAGTTATCGAGTACTCGCGAGTAGTTGTCGCAATGTTCACAAGAGGGCATAATGACAGTCAAACGTGTTTATCACCATGTGTTTTTATTTTAAAAAAAATTGAAAGCATAACGGTAATTTCTCAGCAAGCTTGGCAGCAATTTGGTTTCCTTTTATCGCTCAAGTTCCAATTCAGAATGTGTAGAATTGAAATTCAATAAAGATCGTTAACATATCGTAAAACCATAGTAATTGTCATAAGTTAATAATCCTACTGTGTTGCAACGTCCACCTGTAATTATTGCTACTCGAGCTGGCACAAATACTCAAATAGTTGAAAAAATGCGAGTAGTTAACGAGTAGTAAAAACTAATCACGAGTAACGACATAATCAAGTTACTCGCCCAGCACTAGTTTAGACTTCATGGAATGACCCTAATACGTACCCATTTTGAGTGAAATGTATGGTCATCAAGAGATGATGGGGGAAATAATGGGGACGTGGGGGACAAGTAATTTGTATTAAAAAATACTCCATAGTATGGGGTAAATAACACAGCAAAGGATATTCTAAAGGCTAAATCGTACTATTATCCATGTTCATTGTGTTTTTAGCTTGAGTTTTTTGTATTGATGATTAGTATTGAGTTTTTTCAAAACTTGTGTAGATTTCTGGTTTGAATACATTCATGTACAACCTGTAAATTTGCATATATTGTAAGAGGCTTTACATACATTTGATGATTCTTTACATATCTTATTTATATAATATATATGTTCTTAACATCTTGTATACCTGTATATTTTTAACGTTCTGACTGTTTTTTCACTCGTTGAGGCTTTCTTTAAATACGGTGAGTTGTCAGAGTTGAGAAGAAATGAAACCTCCCAAAACTAAAATATTTCAAGAAAACCTATCTACAGGTGTGTGTTTAGTACATTCTGTTTATAATACTTTAAGATAAATAACTAAAGCAGTTTATTTCTAAACTAGCCATCACATTTTTGTAACTTGTACTAATATTTAAAGAAAAATCTGGAATCCTTGGCAATAATGTTAGTCATGTTGGGTATATAATCGTTATACATGGAGTGCCTTTTTTTTATCAGAGTAATATACATGCACATGTAAATGTCTTTCCAATGTACATTGTAAAAGTATTTTCTCACAACTGTGTACCATTGCACACTTTAATTTACTAAATGTTTCTTTTCATGTGAGACCTGCACAAAAAAGACAATTCATCCCATTACTTGGAGGACAATTTATAGAAATGTGCCATTCTATAAATTAAGGGTCCAATTTTGGTGACGTATAAAAATGTTCAATTCAGGACACATTCTTTAAATGTTCATGTAGTATACATCATTTGCTTTTTCGATGGTTTCATATTTATAGCAAATATAGTGACGCTGATCTACAGGGGGTATTTTATAAGTGTTGTGTTCATGCTGGAAAAAAACACCACATACATTTAATCCTGTTACAAAATACTCCAAAGATATCAATTTGACTACACTGCAAAAACTCCGGTGTTAAATATATTGGTGTTTATATTAAACCATAAGCCAAATATTAACACCGAGGGTGTTACATTTAACACCGCAGTTTTTGCAGTGTAGGAAAAACGAAGAAATCTACAGCAGGATTCGAACCAGGGACCTTTGATCTATAGCCCATCCCAGCAGCTTATAGCAGCCCATCCCAGTAGTAGCCAATACCATAGCAGCTCGACAACAGCCGTTCTTTAAAGTGATTTAATGTTACTAGTTGACTAAATAATAACATTGCTGTGAATAAACATAACTTTTCATTGAAACCACTAAATTAATTATTTTAGATTTTTGCTTCGCCCACCTACGGAAAATAAATTTGCCTTCCGGACCCCTCTTTGACTCTTCTGTGGACATTTTACACAGGGTTGCCCTTTCTCTTGATATATTATTTTTGACTGAATGAATTCTAAGCGTACTCTCCGCCGAGAAACATTAATGTTTAAATTGTATCTTGGCATTTCACAAGAAAAAATGATGATAAATCAGTTGGCAATGGGTAAAAACGAACTGTGCATCCGGATTTTCGTTCCTAGGTCTTCTTGTTTGAGCACGTTTGTTTTCCTATTGCGTACTTGCGTGAGAACGAACATTAAAACGACGTGAAGATTCACTTGCCCACATCCAATGGGTTGTAGATTATGGCTCGTTTGGATCACTCTTTCAACAATTCTTGAACGTTCAATTTAGATACGTTTTTCAAGTTTATATTTGTGTGTCCCAAATGACATATTAGTTTCCTATCCTTTTATGAACGTGCGTATACACACACACACATTTATTTTCATGTTGATATACAATGCAAGTTGACAATTGATAATCTATGGAGTAAACAATATTATTCATAAAGTTATCTAATTGTAATAATTAAATCAGTAATATAGTATAACAATTACTATACAGAGCATTACCAACATGTAGGAAGAGCGAAGCAAGCTTTTATGTTCTCCCTATAAGACAAATTACACAAAACTTTCTACCCACATAGAGGCACAAATTACACAAAACTTTCTACCCACATAGAGGCAGTGATATTACGAGACCAAATATTATGAGACCAGATTATACATGTATGTAGGATGATACATCAATAATTATTAGTGACAAGTGTTTACGGAAAAGGGACAACAATACAGAAATGTACTTGAATGGTATATGATAGGAATTTGTTTTTTTATTAAAATAAACAAGTTGTTAGGCTACTCTGAACTATTTTTTTTAAAAACAACGACTAGTATCGACTTAGAACATTATCTTTAAACTCCTTTGCAAACACTTTCAAACTGGTGGTGTTTTTAAGTTTTCTGTCTAATTTATTCCAAAGGAGAACACCCCGAGTTTTTAAGCTTTGTTTTGCAAGCGATGTTCTGCGGTAATGTATATAAAGATCACCTTTCGATGCACCACGAGTACTGTATGAGTGAACAGATGAAGACATTGTGAATATGTTGTTGAAGTTTGGAGGCAGCATTCGATGGTTGTACTTAAACATAAATTTACCCAAGTTAAGATTGTATAAATCTTTAAACTTAAGTACTCTCAGTTTTGAAAACAAAGGAGAGGTATGTGCCAAATAATCGGCCTTTGTAATTATTCTAACTGCTCTCTTCTGTAAAATACATGTAAATGTCAGACATGTAAGACGTGTCTGTAGACCGCTCCGTGTTTTTTGCACCAGGAATCCTAACACTTGTCCGCTTGTAGCCGAGGTTCCTCCTTGAAACATCTATCAACATCTAAAGGTAAAGCATACTAACCTGCCATTACCTGATAATGAAAGGAAAGAAAAATTTAAGATCCTCCTCCCGCTCGACCAATGTTTCAAAACAAGATGGCGGCGGTTCATCGGTCAACGCAGCGGCAACCCCAACAACCAGCGCTGAACCATTCGAAGACCATACTCCCGGTGAGGCTACAAACAAGACTGCGGACCTAAAAACTAAATTCACAAATGCAATACTATCAGCTAAACTGAGTGAGAAGAAATCTTCTAAACCACCAATAATTGGCTCCAGTCAAAAGAATCAAGATGGCGACGAATCTAAAACAGCACAGTCCCAGACCACAACAAACCTCAACGCAATGGACAAAGATAAATGCAGTGAGGCCTCTGATACGGATGAGTGCCTAAAGGCAAAGCTCGCTGGGGTAATTCTATCTGACCCGGCTATTCTGAAACCTATCATCACGGCAGTGGCAGAGGTACTCGTTACCAAGTTATTGTCTACCACCGAGCATATCAACAAGATTATTGACAAACTAGCCAGATCCGACATTCTGATCTCCGAGGTAGCTACAACCCTGGATTCTGACGTCAAACAAGAACTATACAAATCCATTAAAATGGACACCGTCACATCGTGTGATTTCCACACTTTTAAACCCCACAATTATAGAATGACCCAAATATCACACAGGAATACAAATTATGCTTTTGAGCATAATACGTTTTCAATATCGATGCATTATGTAGAGTGTTAGTCGTCCTAATGAATTGATGGATTTGTGGCAGTTCATATACCCTAACGTCCTAGGCATTCATTTGGGTATACCCCATACCTAGCTCATACAGCCATACCGAAGCACACAGACAAACATGATAAAAGGAGAGAGGGTGGGGGTGATGGTCATACATTGTCTGCATCACGGAGACATGGCTGTCACCAAATGTGACCCACCACCCCAAAACCAGGCTAAAGTCGACATTTTTCATAGAGATTTTTATACCATTGGATTGCTATCGTTTTAAGCTTTAAAATGATACATCACATGCACCAGTACCGCTATGGAATGAAAAGTAACGACGCTTCAAAAAGTGACATTTTGCCGTTCGCAGCAACGAGTTTGCTCAATTTGAGTAATAGCAACGACAACAAAAATCAGGAGAAGGCCGATATTATCACTTTCGGTGATTTAAAAAAAAGTTTAAACATGAACAGCCTATAAATTAGAGTTTTAACTAACGATTTATGAAGAAAAAAACCAATCGACCGGCAACACATTTGTTTGTGTACAATGCCATATCTCGAAATGGCATTTGCCGACTTCCGCCTGGTTTTGGCCTGGTGGGTCAAAAATTATGTCCTTTATCTACCCGGTTATTCCACCATTCGTCACGACCGAACTACCTGTCGTCGCATATGAAGCACGATGTGTTCCCGGAATCTCAGGAATTCCTTTTAGGTTTCAAGGGGGGATGGGTTAGGTTACAATAGTGTTAAGTGCGTATAAAGTATAGGGGGTACCCCTCTGCCACATATCGTGCTGGTTATATGTCGTGGTGGTGGTATAATAACATCTTGACCACCTTAACCCAAATGACATCGAGGTAACCTTATTGTCAATAACATTAAAACGAAATGGCCCGTAGAAATTGTTTATCGCGGCCCCCCCCCCCCCCCCCCCCCCCAACAATATCTTGTTCGTTAGTAACATCTTTGATAACATCCAAGTAAATCACGGCGGTTTTGAAGGTTTAATTGTATTATTATGGGGACTAATATAAATTTGACAATGAAATCTTCCTTACTGATGACAACTCCGCAAGAAGTGACCACGTCAATAGGCCTCACCCAACTTGTTGAAGAAGTCACCCGGCCATTGAGTAATACTTCATCGACCCGGGGACTGTCATCGATTTGATATTTACAAACAAACAGTAGAACAAATATTCTTCAGTTGAAACGGTTGCCCACCCAGTCAACAGTAATAATCATGGGGTGTTTTTCTCACTTGTTGCCAACAAAACACCCCAAGAATCCAAAATACTACGCTCATTCCTGCAGTAGAAAAAGAGAGATTTCTCACATTTGAAGACTTTATTAGACTTCTTGCCGTGTTCTGCTTTCATGGACGACAGCGATCCTGAAGCATCATGGGAGGTCTTCATAATTATTAGATGCAGTCATCCGTGACAGCATTCCACGTTTGCGTTACTCAACTCGCAAACACAATCCACAATAAGCCATTTGCGCGTGACCCCGAGTTAAATTTTAATTAATATCTGGTACACTGACTTGTTCACACAGCTTGGCACAGTTTAACTTTAAATTCTCCAGACCAAAGACGCTGTTGCTATATCACGTGATTCGGGGCAAGCTTTTGCATAGTTACGTAAGAGACGCTCAGCACCAATACATTGTTTACAATGGGTGAGAATGGCAAAAAGACACCAGACCATTCCAGAGCTGGGGGTTGCTAGCGTATGACGCGTAAGGCTTGCCCCGAATCACGTGATATAGCAACAGCGTCTTTGGTCTGGAGAATTTAAAGTTAAACTGTGCCAAGCTGTGTGAGCAAGTCAGTGTACCAGATGTTATTCAAATTTAACTCGGGGTAACGCGCAAATGGCTTATTGGGCCAACATCCTGGATAAATCAAAACACCCACGCATCGATGTAATTTTCCTTGACTTCAGCAAGGTTTTCGATACCATATGCCTCATCATTTCCTACTCAACAAACTGGCCAGTAACTACAACATTTGTGGAACTACATGTACCTGGGCATGGATTAAGTCATTTCTCATAGGGCGCCAACAACGAGTTGCTCACTGGGGATGCTTCTCTGAGTGGGCACCAGTTACTTCTGGTGTCCCGCAGCCCGAAGGGGAGTGTTCTAGGCCCCCTCCTTTTTAATTTGTTCATCGCTGACATCTCTCACAATATGACCACTAACTGCATACTTTTTGCGGATGACACACTTCTCTAGCTACCAACCCATAAAATCGTTCGACGGCGAACTCTTCCTTCAGTCAGATCTAACTGCACTCCCACGATGGAGTGAACTCAATGGCATGCAGTTGAACGCTAGTAAAACCAAGGTCATGCACATCTCGAGATCCCGGAAACCAGTTGTTCTCCCAAACTACTGTGAGGAGGCGTTCTTAGCTGTTGTTCAATTTGTATATAAGTTGCGTTGTCTCTCTCCGCTGAACGGTGGCGCCCTTTATTTTGACATAATGTTCATGTAAAAGTTTGACGACCCAAGGCTCCTTACTGCCTGCACAATCTTTCACAGGTGAGAACGTCAATTTTTGACTTAATATTTCAACCTAGATTTTAGAGATTACACATTAATGATGCTTGTCTATTATTATTTCCAGTTTATCCGCTTAGGTCTATAACTCATGCCTATTGTACATTGTATGTAAAGCGTGGTAACAACAAGTGTTATTTTAGAGTTTGGAAACTTGTTTTAAAGTGTCAACAGTTTAGCAGTGAGATTTATACCGTGCGGTGCGTTTCTTCCAGAGCACATGTATATCATTGTACAATGTACGTGCCGTATGTGGTGATTTGTGGAGGCAGTTAGCTTGTTGTGCGCGCGTGGAATAATAATCAATGATTATGCAAAGGTAATTACCTGCAGTATAATCGAGATTATACGAGTCCTCCGGAGGTGAGAATCAACTTGCGTCTGCTGCCTGTTAGGGCGCCATCACCAGTCTTGAAAGAATTAGCTCCACTTCCCGCTCAACTCTCTGACCTTCGACCTTTTTGAAAGTACTGTTAGAAAACTGGGTAGGGTCTCCTCATGAAGATACAGTGTAATGACAAACACTATCAATATAAAAACGGGTGGGCTAAACTCAGAACAGTAAAAACATAACTGATGAACAACCTGTTATAACAATGGCTTTAAACAAGAGCAACATGAAAACACTAATACAAGTAGTCATAACAAACAACTGATAAGTTGGGACTGCCAACCTAAGAACTGGATGCAGTACCAGAACAGTAAGAACATAACTTAAATAGAAAATACTGTACTAAAATGGGAATCGGAGGAACTCATCTCCGATCCACCACAAACACGATTCAAGTGTTCTGTCTTAATAGAAAGTAACTATAAACAATTACAAGAAAAAAACCTGTTAAAGGTTAAATGAGAATCATGGGCCAGGGTCGTCTGGCATGAGAACATGACTCGGGTGGGAGTTGATTCTCACCTCCGGAGGACTCGTATAATCTCGATTATACTGCAGGTAATTACCTTTGCATAATCATTGATTATACTTCGCCTCCTTCGGTTTCGAATCAACTTGCGATTTTGAAGCTGCTTGGAGAATAACTTTTGCCATTACAGAATTTGCCGATGGCTTGTTATAAAACCTGCTAAACATCGACTCAGATGCCCAGTCAGCCGACTCCAGAATATCCTTCATGGACACTCCCAATCTGAATGAAGCAGATGCGGCTGCCCCACGAGTGGAGTGGGCTTTAAACTTTTGCTTGTCAACGCCAGCACTCTGTAAAAGTGCGACGATCCATCGACTCACAGTAGAAGACACAACTTTCCCATGTGGCTTCAGATAACTTATAAGAAGCTGCGTCTCAGTACCCCGCACAGCTGCTGTGCGATCCCGATAACACGAGACAGCTTGAACCGGACAAATGGATTTGTCTTCAAAGGCCTTAATCTCAACCACTCTCATTGTATGGCCTGGTCGACTTTGTTTCAGTAACTGACAGGGAACAAATTTCAGTGAATGAGGTGTCACCACCAAGTGGTTTATATTTAAATGAACCAGCGAAGACACCCTTCCTGCTGTGACCAAGGCTAACAGAAGGACCATTTTCAGTGTCAACATTCTCAAGGAAAGGGAAGACCACGACCCTAGTTGTGAGAGCAAAACAAGAACTGACTTCACATCCCAAGTAACCATATACTTTGGCTTGGGTGGATTACGGTTAAAAAACCCTTTCATGAGCTGGACTACTGCCTCACAGCGTCCCACTGGAATACCACCAACTGGGTCATGGTACCTTGAGATTGCTGACCTGTAAACACCGACCTGTAACTCAACCCTTTCTTCTCGCATGTGACCAAGAATTCAAGTATATGTCCGTCAAAGGTGCTGAAAGTGTATTAAGTGATCGTTCACGACACCAGCTATCCCAAACTTTCCAGGATGATTGGTATTGTTTGTGAGTTGAAACTCTACAGCTTGCAAGCATAACTTGGGCAACATTGCTTGAAAAACCCTCTGCTTGGTAACGATTCCGGAGACACACGATGCCGCTAGATGCAGGGATTGCGCCAAGGGGTGCCCCTGACCCGAGTGGGGCTGTGTCAGTACCTGATCCCCTTGTGGAAGTAAAATTGGTGGAGCTATTGCCAGTCGCAATAGCACAGGGTACCAGACCTGGGTCGTCCAAGTTGGGGCAACTACTAGCAAATCTATCTTCTCCAGTTGTACCTTCTGCAAAACCTGAACCAAGAGACAGAAGGGCGGAAACGCATACCCTAGTTCGCTCTTCCAAGTTATCGAGAATGCATCGATTGCTATTGCTCCCGGGTCGGGTTTCCATGCCATGTACCGGGGCAGTTGATGGTTTATCCGGGAGGCAAATAAGTCCACTGTCGGGCGTAGGCCAAATCTTCTGCACACCTGTGCAAGGAGACTGGGATCTAACATCCATTCTAGTCTGTCCATAAACACCCGAGAGTGATGATCCGCAAGGACATTGTCGACTCCTGGTACATGACAAGCTGTTATGGTTATGTTCCTCATCATGCACCATTTTCACATGGACACCGCTAACTTGGACAGGCTGTCGGTATGCGTGCCCCCTTTGTGCTTTATGTACGACAGGGCTGTCGTATTGTCCAACTTCAACATTATGTGACAGTCCTTTTTGCCCTTGGCAAATGTCTGTACGGCCAGGAAGGAAGCCAGAAGTTCCAGGTAGTTGATATGTTGGGTTTGCTCTGACCGAGACCAACGACCTCCTGTCTGACCGAGCGGACAATGAGCCCCCCAGCCTTGCATTGATGCATCTGACGTTATCGTCAATTGCGGGTGTGGTAAAATTAATGGTTTGCCATTCCACTGTTTGAGGCAATGTTTCCACCACTGAAGTTCCTGGATGCTGTCTTGGGAGAGGGACACCAGGCTTTGATAAGAGGGATCCCTGTGAATTGACTGGATCAGATCCGACTGTAATGCCCTGAGAAAGACTGGGGCAGGAACTACATCGTCTGAAGTTGCTGTCATTTTCCCAATGACACTCGCCAATTTCTCCGCAGTTAGGCGCGGGGTCAAGGCCACCTGACTGCAAAGCTTCTCCAAACTGCTGACTTTTTCGTCTGGGAGACTCAAAGTCATTTGCTGGGAATCGATAATATGACCTAGATATCTGATTCGAGTTGTCGGTTTGAGTTTGGACTTGTCCCTGTTTACTAATAACCCAAGGTTGTGGAACATGTTGAGAATGTAGTTCATCTGCCTGTAGCATTCTGCTTCGGATTGTGCTACCAGAAGTAAATCGTCCAGATAAATGACCACCTTCATTGATCTGTGTCTCAGGTGGGACATCACCGGCTTCATTAGCTTTGTGAATACCCGTGGTGCTGTGGACAATCCGAAGGGGAGTACTTGGAACTCGAATAGGGTCTTCTCCCACTGAAAACGCAGGAACCTCCTGCTGTCCTGCTGGATAGGAACCATGAAATATGCATCTTTTAAATCTATCGAAATCATGGAGTTCCCTTTCTGAACAATATTCTTTGCATGTTGTATTGACTCCATTTTGAAATGCTCTGTCTTGATGAACCAATTGAGATTCTTGAGATTGAATACTGGTCGGAAGCCCCCTGAGGCTTTTGGAACAACAACAAGTGTTGAGATGAAATGACCCGGTGAGTTGTGAACTTTGATGATCGCTCCTTTGTTGAGCATCTTTTGTATTTCGTCGGAACATGTCCGATGTTTTTGCTTGTCCATATGTATCGGGCTTGGAATTTTGAGTTGAACTGGCTGTCTGAAGAAAGGGATTCTGTACCCAACCACAATCTGTAGTATCCATGGGTCGCTTGTCAATCTCTCCCATGCCTATAAATGCCATTGTATTTGTCCGGCATAACAAAGACCATAATCTGGTACAGAATCGAATTCTCCCCTGAGATAAATTAGTTTTTTGAGAAACTTTGGGGGGTTTTCTTTTCGTGACGAAAAGAACTCCTCTTATCTGTCCCCTGTGCACTTTGATAGCGGCTTCGTCCGTTAAAGGATCGGTCGTTTGATCGGTTTTGGTAGGGCTGATACCGAGACCTATATTTCTGACTCTTGTCCTTGCGAGACCAGGATTGGGAGTATGACCCTTTGTCTTTGGCTTTGTTTTTCAAAGTTGACGAAGAGTCTTTACCAGTGGATTTGACAACTTTCTGGGTGACTTTATTCATTTTATCATCTTCATCCACTTTCTGAGCCCATTCTTCGCCATATAGGCAAGTCATAGAAGGCTTCACGTATTGAAGGTAGCCGTCTTTGATGAAGGGTTCAGCTCGGCGAAGCCGATGGACAGACAAGCGCTGAATGGCTGAACCATAGACTACCTGCTGAGGTGAGAAGAGGTTTCAGCTCTTGGTTTTGGATTGACTTATTCAACTCTATGGCCTTAATCAAGGGTAGAGCCGCTCGGAGGCAATCTTCTTGTATGGACCACATAGAATTATCATTCTTCCATGCGTCCACCTTTGTCTTCTTCATTGAAGCACGGATAGGCTTGGGCATGTCCGGAGCCTTAAAATATTGCCCGACCGAGGCATCGGGAACTAAGTTTTCCACCAGTTCATCCCTTTTGCCTGATCGAGTGTGTGAGTCCTTTGCTCTTTCCACCAGTCTAACACAGACTGTTCAAACATGGCTCCCTTTGCCTCCGCATGAGGGTTTGTGAGCGACGATGCAATAGCACCTGGGGTATCGCTTCGGACTGTAGGACCATCTTTTGGGGCATTGAGGTCATTACCCAGAGACAGATCTTGCACGCTACCCGCATGCATGGACACAGCATCGTCATCAGCCTCGATGTGTCTTCGTTTTGGTGATGAAGGAGGGCCACTCCGATCATCATCAGACCCAGAACCTGAGCTGAAGGAACTGCGCCTACTGGAACGAGATCGAGATCTGTATCTTGGTCTGTGGCGATGAGCTCTCGTAAAGGAACGAGATCTGGAACGAGAATGCCTTTCACCAAAGCTATTGAGGGCTTTAGCTAGCATTCCTTTAAATGCCTCCGTCTGCTGTTGCTGCATGCCAGCAATTGTGGCCAGTGGCAGATGTTTTTGTATGTCTGTGACTAGTAGTCTGATTATCCCGAGTATCACCCTCACAGTGCAAATCACGGCCCCTAAACGGGAGGCGTGAAAGGTCTGGATCAGTGTCACGGTCCAGAACTAAGGGGAAGCGTGAGTTAGACCTGGAAGTCGAACTATTATCTGTCCTGTCTGGCACCAAGGCGACAGGGACAGGGACAGACTCGCTAGTTGAAGTCGACATGACGGCTCAATCAGAGAGTCAGACTCAGAGTCAGACTCAATGACAAGAGAAAAACCTGTAAAAACAAGTCAATAAACTACACAAATAGGTAGAGTGAGTCCTCAAAAGGACTGCAAAATCGAGGTAAAGATCAATACAAAATTGAAACCTCGACAAGGAAGCATATATATCACTAAGGGGAAAAACAATCCCTGTGAAAATACTCACGTTCGCGACGCCCATCGCAGTAAGCAGAAGAGGTCGAAGGTCAGAGAGTTGAGCGGGAAGTGGAGCTAATTCTTTCAAGACTGGTGATGGCGCCCTAACAGGCAGCAGACGCAAGTTGATTCGAAACCGAAGGAGGCGAAGTATAATTTAATGACAATGTATTACATTGCTGGTTAAGGCGGGTTGCATGGATGTCGCTATAGTGGATGTGCAGCTGGGCCCAGCGATGTGTGTTTGTGTCCTATACCCCTCCTGCCTAGCGTTTCCGTAGAGTCTTTGCAGCCTACACAATGAAGAAATTGATGGAGACATTTATTGAAAGGGATGTTTATTAGAAAAAGGAGACAAGTTGGGACAAATTAAGGTACAACAAGTTGGATACAGTAATATTATAGTCACTCTTAATTTTTATTAATGTACATTTTAAGTAATTATACAGTCACTTTTAGTTTGTTGATATTCTTTCAAATGTCAGTCATATTTGTTCATGTATTACAATTTGTCTAATTAATTATCTTGTCTGACTGCCTGCACAATCTTTCACAGTTTGTGCAGGTATCCCACAGGAAGTACATGCAGTATGTGACATTTAACCCGGCCCTGGCTGGAGAGAGACCCCAGAAAGAACCTGCATTTTGTCCACTCTTTCACCGGGGGAAAATCTCGGCACAGATCTAGCACCCCCTTACAACTGGCGTAGTCGGCAGGATGGGATTTTTTAAGCTTCTCCAGACAGGTTGCAGGGCGAACAGCCTACTTAGTCATTATGTGGACTTGGTTACCAACACCAGAGTCAAGTTTACGGTGAACTTCGTCACTTTTTGTTATTGTGTTGAAGAGTGCTCTTCGGACAATATATATTAGGCCTGTTGGCAACAACTGAAAATCAAACTGTTGTGTACTTAGTTTTTCTTTGAGCCGGACTTGCCAGTTTACATCAGCTTTGGAGATTCGCTAATTAAAAAGCAAGAACGGATCATTACGTTTGAAATTTCTGGACTTAGCATTTTTATTCTGTCGAGCAAGAGTGACCATTTACCAAGAGTGACCAGAAAAATTATTGTTGGAGATCTACTGTATTACAGTTATCAAGAACGGTGTTGGAAGTCCTACAGTCAGAAACTGAAAGAACTGTTGTTTGGGAATATTTGCTATATGTATTGAAGTGTAATTTACACTCTTTTACATAATTCTTTTAATTGAGATTGAAGTTGTACTTAAGACTGATAATTTGTTTTATATCTGGTGTATTGTTGTATTGGATGTTCCGAAATATTGTCATATCAATAAGCTTGTGCCTGGTGCAGTGAAAGATTTTGATATGTAATTGGTGTATAGTGTATAACACTCCATCAAATTGGTTGGTGGTTACTGTGTAATTGGCTGAGGCTATCAGTCAGAGTGTTATACCATGTAACGTGTTACCGTATTGTGAGGACACCACTTACATTGTGTATTTTGATAGACTCGAGTACCTTGTAGTAATATTTTGGAAACAGGCATATCAGATAGCACCATATGACGGTATACATTAGGATCCAAAGGAAAGGCCCCACTGTCCACCAATTCCCCCTGGACGAATATGATGGCACCCTCAGTTTGGCTGTACTCCAGTCCCAATATTTCAATCTACAGGACTGTTATACCCAGACGGCGACAGCAAAGTAGTGGCCCTAGCCCAGTAGGAAATCATAAAGCCGCCCAAAGAAGGATGGGGAGAACACACCTACTCTGTTCTTTCAGAACAGGCTAGTTCTCAGATAGAGGATTCTACCATTCTCGACATTCAGTCACAATTGATGAAGCTGCTTTTGAAACCACAGTCTCAACTCGTCATGACCCCCGAGAGGAAAATCTCCACATTTGAAGGGAAGGTTGGAGAGGTCCGCGAGTTCACCACTATAGCATGGAGAATGCCTTCAAACGCTACTCCATTCCCGAAGATCAGAGAGGTGCCTTCCTTTTGGATTATCTACGCGGCGGTCCGAAAGCTGAAGTAAAGGCCCTCTTTGTGGAGAAGAGGACTGTCGACGAGATAATGGCGTTCCTACGCGAGTCATACAGTGACAAGTTAGCTGTTGGTGAACTGCAGCGGATGTTTCTTGAGCGAAGACAGAAGCGCTTCTTGAGACTGACACGGCGGGACCCAAAGCTCTACTCAAAACCGGACTCGACGCTTGCAGAACAGTTCATATGAGGGAATCGAAGATCTCTACCTTCGCAACTCGTGCCGTGATCAATATGAACAAGGCACTATGGAGAAGTTCAGAGAGCTACGGGAGTATGCAATCAAGCGCCAGGGACGAGAGGAAGCCCGGAACAAGACAAACAATGCATTTAACCCCGCAATGCAACTCACTGGAGGCCCTCGCCCATCTACATCACCTGACCAAAGGGCATGTGACGAGATGATGTCGGCATTCAGAGAGATAGCCAACCAGGTAGTTGCGACAGTCCGGCAGATTGCCCAACCCCCATCATGCCGTGCTCATGTGCCACCAGTAAGCCAGACTCCATATGGAAGGGGTAGACTCCGTGGTTGCTTCCGTTGTGATGAATTCGGACACATCGCTCGCCATTGCAGACATAGTTCCGCCCCCAGTGGCCAAGGCGTGACCAAAAGTACTATCAGAGCCAGAGTTAAAACATCTATCAACCACAGCAGGCCCAGTTTGCCACTCCCCCAGGTGTGAATATATCCCTGGGCTCTATTACCCATCAGGGCGGTTCCCAGGACACACTTCCCTTCGGAACGACACCAGAATCACGTGAGCAGAGAGAGACAAACCAGACAACCACTTCGAGCCAGGGAAACTTCTCCTCTCTTCTGTAGTGAGCCATACGGCAGAGGTTGTAGTAGATGGCTCAACAGGAGTGCTAGGATCCAACTTCCTTTCAAAGACTGTGGGTGAATGTTATTCTGTTCGAGTAAAATTTGGAGGAGTTCCAGTTAACTGTTTGCTTGATCCAGGATCACAAGTTACTACTGTCGGTGATAATTTTTTTCACCAATGTTTGGAGCCCCAGGGGTTTAAGCTACAGGGTATTCCAACAACATTTCTCCTGGTATCTGCAAGTGGTGCCCCCACCCCCTACGTCGGCTGTTTTGAAACAGATGTATCTACGTTGGGGCACAATGTCAAATCAAGGGTAGTTTGAGTGTTGGGAGGCACTCATTGATGTCAGAGGAGCAAATCACATCTGTAAGATAGATTGGCCCACACCGGAACTGGCTTGGCAAACTGCGCTCCATATTGTTGGTGAAAAACTGTCCTTTGGTGGGAACACCGGCGAAGTAGGAAAGACACGACTGATTGAGGAGCAACGCATTGTCGTTAGGGACAGTGGTATCCCGTCGGGTGTCGTTGTTTCACCGTGTATGGTTAGAGTGGAAATGGACGGTTTTCTGTTGCACTATCTAATGACACAGACATAGACTTGGTAATCCCGACTTCTGCTGAACTTGGTACGCTGTACCTGGGTACGGCCAATCGTCCAAAGGAAATGGAGCCCTATGATCCACAAAGTTGTTCATTACCAGACAAACCCCACTGATGCGACTGACCTCTCGGCAAGGGTTGCTTCAGTTGGAGTTGATGAGGAGCTTTATCCTGTCCCCATCCCTGTCGATGTTGACCCAACTCGGCTAAATGCTGAACGGCATAACAAGCTTGGTACACTACTGAAGAAGCATCAGACTGCTTTCTCTTCAGACAATCTGGATTTTGGTTTTACAAGCACTATAACTCATAGCATCGATACAGGCTCTTCACACCCAGTCCGACAACGTCATAGGTCCCTTCCACCGTCCCAGTACCAGGCTATACGTGACCACATAAATGGTCTACTTGAGAAAGGAATTGTTCGGGAAAGAGCAGTCCATGGGCCTCTCCGGTTGTGGTTGTACAGAAAAAGGACCCATCGATACGATTATCGCCTTCTCAACCGACTCACCCACCGGGACTCCTTTCCACTTCCACGCATCGAAGAGTCCCTCCAAGCCCTCGGAGGAGCCAAGTATTTTAGTGTTCTAGACCTAACCAGTGGCTACTATCAGGTTGCTGTTAATGCCCATGACATCGAGAAAACGGCCTTTGTCGTCCCTTTGGACTATACGAAAACACCCGCCTTCCATTTGGGCTGTCAAATGCCTCTGCTACCTTTCAACGATTGATGCAGCGCTGCCTGGAAGATAAGTGTTTCGAGAGTGTACTAATCTACCGCGACGACATTATCGTTTACTCTGCCGATTTTGACACACACATGTCACACCTCGATGCAGTTTTTGCCAGACTTCGAGGTCATGGCCTCAAGCTAAAGCCCGCTAAGTGCCATCTACTTCAAAAAGAGGTTTGCTACTTAGGGCAACGGGTTTCTAGTGAAGGAGTAGCAGTCGACCCAGAAAAGATCAGAGTTGTAGAGAGCTGGCCAGCGCCGATGACTGTTCGTGAGATGAGAGCATTTCTGGGCTTCACTTGATTTTTTCAGGCGGTTCGTTCTGGGATACGCAAGCGTTGCCTCGCCTCTATTTAGGCATCTGCAATGTAAACCTGGCACAAAACGAAAGGGGAGTAGGCCACCTGGAACAAAGATCACGCTAGACGCCGAGGACCAGGCTGCATTCGGGGCCCTAATTGAATGCCCGACAAAAGCTTCAGTGTTGTCCTATGCTGACTTTTCCAAACCCTTCCGGGTGGAGACTGATGCAAGCAGTACAGGTATTGGTGCAACTTTGTTCCAAACGGATGACGAGAGCAATCACCATGCCATTACATATGCTTCCCGCACAGTGAGAGTAGCTGAGAAGTCTGGGCGTTACAGCGCTTTTGAACTGGAGCTGTTAGCAATTAAGTGGGCAGTGACGGAAGTTTTCAAGGATTATCTCTTGGGCAATAAGTGTCTCGTCGTTACAGATCACCATCCTATGAAGTACCTTGATATAGCCAACTTGGGCTGCACAGAGATGAAGTGGGTTTAGCAATTGAGTTAATTTGTGTATGAGCTCGTTTATAGGCCAGGTAGATGCGATCAAGCCGCAGATGTTTTTTTCCCGGAAAGCGCCTGCGTGATTATGTAACAATTCATAAGAGCGTAAAATAGAAATGTAGTCGAATTGTTATGAATCCAAAATACATATGGTAGATGATTGCGGCCTAGGCCTACCTTTCAAATTCTTGGCGAAAAAATATATGAATTTCCACAGTAAACTGGTTATTTTCTCAAACTAAGGAACGATTTCGTGAACTTCTTCTGTGAAAGGCATCATACCAATCTATTCCTTTTTTTGGTAAAAAAACATGTGAAATTAAGAAGTTGACTCAAATCACCAAAAACATAATCTGATGACAAACAGCATTTTATGGGAAGGGCGGTATAATGAACAACAAATTATTAGAAAAACCACATCAATTGATTTCTTGCGGCGCAATTCATATTTCACCTAGACTGTATATACCATGGCCTATTGTCAAACAGATTTCAAAGGCAGTTTTTTCGAGGGTGGTGTACATCTTACACTATCGGAAACAGTCTTCGATTAACACAATCCGCCATCCAAACGAATGTACAGTCATCACAAACACATTTTCGTGCAATAGTTAATAACCATGAGTTTTATTTGTTAGGATACTTTCACTGACGTCGACCACATTATTTTGTAATGTGCATTATAGAAGGTGGTTGTCAGTGAATTCTAAAGTACTTGAAAATCTGTCAAGAGACAATGCTACTTTCTGGATGACAGCACCATTTCACAAGTTTAGATTTGCATCCAGAAAGATGCGATGGCTCCTGGATGGCAGAGTTCACATACACTTGTAGGCATTCTATACTGACACCGTAAACACCTACCTTCGCTATGCATGCACTGCCACCTCATTTTCCGTCTGCCAAATTGAAAAGTTTCTTCGATGTTCTGTCGGGTTCTTCGGTGATGAATATTGTGTCGACGTTCTGCATCATCATCATCAGGTTGTGGTACTGGTGTTAGCAGCCATGATCGAAGGGGGTACGCAGAATCGCCTAGAAGGTGACCATCGTTTGCAAGACCATTGGCTAGTTGGTGGTTGAGGCTTGAGTGAGTCCACATAAACGAATCATGGGTCGAGCTTGGCAACAATATTGGTGAACTTCTTCTGGTGGTCACAAACCCCCTGGACATTTATAGCGTGGTAGTTATGTCTGCATATGTATAGGCACCTTCATCTGGACAAGTGATCCATCAAGGCATCCCAAAACGTTTTGAATCCGACGATGATGTTCATCGTTCATCGTAGAAACCTTCTTTGATCCGATTCTGACTGGCTATATGTTCCTCGGAAATCTAATTAGTTGTGGCAAAATTCTTTGAAGGACAGTTGCGACCCGGGTAACAATTCGAGAAGTTAGACAGCTGACTAATTCCACTTAAATCTCCATTTGTTAATTGGAAAGAACCTTTTAAAGGCTGTTATGATCTGCGTGGCGGGTATTGCATGCGACCTCTGTGTCGGATGTTCAACTTGATCACGGATTAAATCTTTCACCTCCAACAGTACATGCCTTGGCATTCGATACATATTTATCAGTTCCACATCGTCGTAAATGTCCAGTGGCTGTAACCTATCACGAAATACTCGCTGGCGGCGAAGAGTACGCCTGTTTTCCTCCTCCAGCAGAACCACAAACACTGCAGCCATTTCATTTTAGCGCTATGCGGAGATCCGTAAGCTTTTACGGGAACGCTGGAGTTCCCGCAAAACAATTGCCCACGTGTTCTGCGGATTCGCTATTATGCGGATACTTCGTGAATATGGCGCAAACCATAACGGAGGCTTAACGGATCCGTTAAAGCGTGCGGATGCTTTGTGAATAAGGTCCCAGGTGATGGGTATAAAAATTTCCTCGTCGTCACGGACGTATTTACGTAGTATCCCTACCAAGGACCAAGAAGCATCGACGGTCGCCAAAGCTCTTGTCAAGCATGTGTTTATCCCATACGGCTGCCCACTTCGACTACACTCCGACAATGGCCGCAATTTTGAGTCCCATATTGTCGGAGAGTTGTGTGAATTATATGGAGTCAAACGAAGCCACACCACACCGTATCACCTAGCAGGAAATGGTCAGTGCGAGCGGTTCAACCGCAACCGCCACAACATGCTCGCGTCCCTATAGTCCGGGAGCCCAGCCAGGTTTTATCATAATTTTGAGTGCAAAAGGTTTGAAGCGTGGGATAATCTGGGGTGAAATGGGACAACTGCAAAATGGGTTTTCTTAAGTTTGGCGAGTGGTGCGTTGGGTGGGGGGAGCCCCTGACAGACCCCCCAAAATTTGATTTAATCATAATCTTGAGTGCAAACATAATTTATTCATGGGTCGAAAGTTGATCGTGTACTGACTAGGATTTGTATACTTAAGAAAAATATAATTGGTGCTAAGTACACTTAAGAAGGTCTTTAATTAGTGCTAATTACCCGTTTAATCATAATTTTGAGTGCAAGGATAAAACAAGTGTCAATGTGTAGCTGACACCTTGCTGAAGCACAATCCGCCACTTAAGAAAGTTTAAATTGGTGCCATCCCTAATTAAGAAAGGGTCAAAGGTCATCAGAAGTCATCAGAAGTCATCAGAAGTCAATAAACACCAATAATCATAATGTTGGGTGCAACTTGCATTTATGTGTATATCAACAGTTTATTATAGACCGATCACTGATCACAAGCTTAAGAACATATTATATAGTGCAAAGTCCAATTAAGAAGGTCTTTAATTAGTGCTAATTACATGTTTAATCATAATTACGAGTGCAAGGATAAATCAAGTGTCAATGTGTACCTTACACATTGCTAGAGTAAAATCTGCAACTTACGAAAGTTAAAAGGGATGCCAACTCTAATTAAGAAAGGGTCAAAGGTCACCAGGGATATAAACACCACTAAATAAAAAAATGTTAGTTCAACTTGTATTCCTATTTGGATCAACCGTGTATTATGAACCAATCAATGATTATACAGCGCAATGTTTGATCAAAAACAACTTTAAATAATTTACCTGTTTAATACATGATTAGAATGATAATTGAAATCATAAAACGAGCGTCGAGATGTACGTGTATATTACCAAACGCATGAACAAAAACCACTACATAAGAAATATCACCAACAGTCATGAAGCCGATCATTGCAATTACCTCTAGCCTCTCAATCACGAATGGATGTAAAAAAATGTAATACGTTAAAGGTGGGGAATATGATATTACCGGAGCTTATAATTATTGGAACATAACTTTTTAGCAGTTTTTGAGCTCAGACAAGGTTTGCTTTATTGGTTGACATTGAGAAATTTATTGTGATGATATCATTAACATAAGCTGCTTTGAAGTACGAAGTTACGTTAATTTGACATTTTTCTATTAACTTCATAATTATAAATGTAATAATCTTAACTTAAGGTACACAAAATAAAGCGCCCCCCCTTGATTTGACAATTTGAATGTGGCCCATATCACACAAGAACAATTATTTACGGGAATGCATCTTTTGTACAGCATGCACTAGGAGGATTATCAAAATATTAATGTGAAACTGAAATTTGTCGTTTTCTTCCTAGAAACTAATCAGTTACTAGTAAACTGCCTCGTGTAACATGGCCCTAATCATTCCTAACATTCCTGTTTAAAAAAACAAAAAAACTATAGAACGGCTGTTTGTGCAAAGAATGCACTTCTATTTGACCAACCGTCGCAATGATAAGGGACTGACGGGATTCCCTGACAAAAAAGACTCATACACGTCGTGATCAGAATGTTATGAATAGATGAAGGCGACGAGCAGAAGCAGTGTTTTAATCTTCCTCCGAAGTGAGCGCGTGGAAAGTTCGGGTGACCTTTGGGTCGTGTTAGCTGCGCCGCGTGTGCTATCTTTAGCCTGCGTGCTACACATTTCGTTTAGTTGGATGTGTGCATGCGTGTGTAATGACCGGCAATCGTGGTCGTCGGACAAAAGAATTGGGAGTCAAACAATGGGTCCACGATTGACAAAACGTCCACGATCTTTTCCCGTGTACAAATCCTATGGCGATCATCAAAAAACGTTAGAGTATAAACAAAAGAGGGAAGACGGTCGGACAATACCCCGTCCACGATCGAAGGCCTTTACACACTTGGGTGCGTGTACACGCATTTTCACAATCATTTATGTGTGTTAATAATTAGGTACTTGGTACAGATTACTACTAGCCTTTGGGTTCCAGGCCTGACGTTTGTTGCAGTTTAGCCCATGAGTGTTGGGTGAGTTGTAGCCATGGTTGTAACTGTTATCCTGCACATAATGCAGCATGTGGAACATGGGTCTACATAATGACACACAATATTCTATTTGATGCTCTAAGTGCCACACTCATTGTAATATGATACATTATAATTAAATACATTATAAGTCTTATTTATTCTATGTTGTAATTATAATATTTTGTTTGTTTTTCTAAAAAGGGATACTAGAAAGATGCAAGGATAAATATACCACATGGATATAAGGATGTAAAGATTAAAATAATTATCGACTAAGCAGTTGCTGTCTGATTGTGGAATCTTCTTACCGAGAGGGCCCTGCCAGCCACTGAGGGACGCATGCCATAGAGCGTTGCCTCTTTTTATACATTAAATTTTGGCAAACCAAATTTCACGGCGTTTTAACCTGCCTGCCAAATTATATTTTTAGGTACGTTTTGTAGGTTAACGATTATTTCATCTCAGTTAGTTTGAAGACGAGTGGCTTGGACTGATGTATTCTACTTAAGGGTGATCTAGCGCAGAATTGGTATGTTCATTAATTTACCCATCACAACGATTTTCACAGCTAATTGTGGTATCCCTATAGCTCTGTACACATGGACGTAATTTTCAGTCGGATTTTTTGAAAAAAAAAAAAAAAAATGTTCATTAGGTTCTGCTTGGGGAAACAATATTCTAGAAATATCCAATCTATAGTAAGAAACCATTCTATGACCTTCGTGTCATCACAATGTCATGATCATAATCTGCATTGCTTATTTAACGAAAACGTATTTTGTATTTAAAAAAATGTATTAGTAAACCCAGTTCTCTAATGGCATCGAATTGGCCGTGCGTTTTAAAATAATCTTAATTATTAATAAGTTCGAAATAATTATCACCATTGCGAAGTCTGGTTTACTAATACGTTTTGACAAAATACACGTACAACTGTTTGTCACTGGTTTTTGCGTGCTTTCTTTGGTTCTTCATGATCTGTCCGTAATAGCCGTAATAGCCCACAATAAACAGATTGTCATCTTGTGGGTGCCCACAATTGAATTGAATTAAAATCAATTGAAATGAATTGAAATTCAATTAATTGAAATTAATTGAATTGAGTAATGATCGATCCCATGTTACTTGCTTTTGTGCAAGAAATGCAAGGCCCAACTGAAACCCATATACGCCTGCTGGGCTGCCAACAATAATTATACATTATACGTACACTTTGCCCACTTATAACCCGAATAAAGTGAAGAAGGGACCCACATATGACCCACCTGAAGTAACTGGGGCTTTCCCATTTGGGAACAAGTGGCACCGGCGGACAAAATCTGTGGGCCCCAACTGGGTAGCCCGCATGGGACCCATGTGAGAGCCCATTATAACCCGGTTAAAGGTAAGAAGGGACCCACATGAAGTTAAGTTGGCTTGCCCCTTTGGGACCAAAGTGGTGGCACCGGCGGGCCCCATCTGTGGGCCCCATCTGGGCAGCCCACATGGGACCCACGTAAGAGCCCATTTGGGCATGTTGACGTGACTTGTAGGCCGTTTTACGTCCCCGTTTTTCGTGTTGCCTGGTGGTACCTGACGGGGAACAGAATGAAAATTCCCATACACATAAATTGAACCACTGCGAATTCAAAAATCCATCTTGTCGGAGCAAGGGAATGGAACAAAGGGGTGAAATTGGGCCTCGAAAGACCCGTTTTTGGTCCTTGAATCGATGACGTCGCAACAGGCACAGTATGGACAGCCATATTGACAAAAAGAAAAGAAAAGTGACAATGATTTTATTTAGGCTAATAATAGTAGCCCCCACCCCCACTTACATTTCACAAATTGATATACATTTCAAAATCATTTTGGTGAAAAAGATGCATCTTAAAAATAAACTTAAACTATACAAGTTATGTCCCCAATCCCATTATTTACGATCGATTTCTAAAAGATGCGGCTTTCCATACAAAAGTGTGTCGATAGGTGGCGCCAGCGTGGCCACTCCTTGGGATTTTTCCCAAGATCTTGGGAATTTGGGCAAGACCTTGGGATCTTGGGATTTTGTATCCAAATTTCACGAAATCTTGGGATTTTTGCATTTTTGTTAACCGCAAACAACCTTTATATACATTTTAGGCATTTTTGTTAACCGCAAACAACTTTTTTTCTATTTATAGCACTCATCTAAACCGCAAACAACTTTTAAAGTGTGGACAGCGACTTTGAGCGCTGTACATTTAGATAATTTTTTTGTAGTACGTCGAACCATGGAGGAATAAGAAGGAATAATAAGAGCACTGTTAATACAACATGATGCTTATAACAAGAACAAAATAGGTCCTGAGTCCTTTTTTTTTCATTACTGAGATAATACAAGATACCTGTTATACAAGATAATTTGTAAAAGGACCTTGTTATAAAGGCGTTTGACTGTACTGTACATTTATTCACAAAATTGGGCCTTTTCGCGGGTTCTCTGGTCCGTTATAGCATCATCCGTGCTATCTTATGAAATCTTGGGAATTCTTGGGAATTTTACTGCCTTCATCTTGGGATTTTCAAAATTGATGAGTGGCCACGCTGGGTGGCGCACTATATGTAAACAAATGCATGCGCCATGCGTGAGTCAATGTTCTCGTCAAATGGAGAGAATCATTATTCAAGCTTCAGAAACCGCATTTTTGTGTGTGAAGAAGTAACTTAGTACCTGGAGAGTTATGAAACAATACTGACAAGTGTAAATAACATGAAATTGGTGTATGAAAATCAAATTCACGACGCGACCAGCGCGGCGAAGGCGAATACAACTGATTTTGTAGCCTGGTCGGAGTTGTGTCGTCGTGTGTCGCATTTCTTTTCCACACGGGAGTTGCCACGGTCTGCAGCGAAAAGGACTTATTTAGAAAATAAGAACAAAAACAAGGAATGGAGCTATAGTATCATATTAACAAATATATTTGTCGTATTTTAGGCAAGGCTTTTTGTTTGTTTATTATTTTGAAATCGGTTCCCGATTTTGCAAGGCGCCAAAAAACACACGGCATTATCAACAACACAAATGCATCAACACAGTCAGTCTATCCGCAGTGCACGCGAAAGTGCTTCCTTTTCTTTGCAACGTATTCATAAATTCCCGTGCGTGACCTCGCCTTGCATATTTAATGAGCTGGAATAGCCTGTGGAATGTGGGAAAATACTCGGCTTTTTTGGCATGTATGATCACTTTGTTGATATAAAATCACAGATGAAGAGTATATCTTTCAAACTGTTAAAGTTTGAATAAGATTTTGTATCAATTAAAATGAGAAATTTTGGGACGAATTTTGGTTCAAAAAAGAAAATAATCGCGATAGAAAATACGTTAAAATCTTTCTTTTTTGTGTGTGCCCACAGCCCAAATTTTTACTAGACAAACAGGTTACTTCATATTCTACATAAAAATATACCTTTATACTCACAATTTTGTCTAGCTGGGTCAGGGCGCAAGGTTTTCGCCACAAACTACCGGCAGACTGAAACGGTACAACCGCCATCTTTGCACATGGATTTCTAGGCTTGTGATTGGTGGATGGCGAGTATTGCACATGCCCGGATGTACTTGTAAACAAGCCGGCGCGGCCCAGATTTCGGACCCAGATTTTGTTGTGCTTTATGCTATATGGTACAATAAGTTTCGTTCCAATATTCTTGTTGGTTTCAATCCAAATAAAATGTTACAATATTAGTTTTGACATGGAGCTTTTCAATTCATTTTCACAGAATGATTTTGTTTTATATTTTCTTTGCTATAAATTGAAATAAATGTTCTTGAATTGAATTAAATTGAAAATGAAACATTTTCACAGAATGGTTTTTTTTTTTAATTTTGCGACAAATGGAAATAAATTTTCTTGAATTGAATTTAATTGAAAATGATACACCATTACTTGATTTACTGGGTGGTTAGAACTGTGCAATGGAGGGTAGTTTGTGATTTTCCGATACTTTCCCTAGTAACAAAAAAGTAACATTCCAAACAGACGCTGAATACAAGAAACTTAAACATGTTTTATTTACTCTTTTTATGTTATGCAAGCTGAAAAAATGCATAAAACACATCAACATTGAGGTAGTTTAAATTAAACGTGACATTTACCATAAAGATTTACACATATAAAGATTCACACATATACATAATATGATGTATTGGCATAAAGTAAAAAATAATACTTGCATCGTGTAAGGCACCATCGATAGAAGTTCAGTTTAAATTTTAATTGCAAGAAAGTGCATTGCGTAACAAAATACTTGAATGTATCAGAATAAAAGGCACCTTACTGGAAAGACACTTTACCCAATGGCACATCTTAAAATTTCAAAATGAGCAAATGTATTGGCAAGTTCATGTAGATTGACAAAAATCAAATATTGCAGCACCCTAAACTTAAAAAACAAAACAAAACAAAAATAATTTAGCCTGAGCAGTGAATAACTGAATATGGTTTCTTTGGCAATACAGAGAACCAATAATACCTTAATTACAGCACAATTAACATATCACTGACTATGACTACCACATAAACACCATTTTACAACAATTAAATTTCCTTTGATGAAAAGATCATTAACGAGCTATGATGCACTGTTTCAAACCTTTTAACCAGTTCGGGAGGTCATTGGTCCCAACATGGACAGCAACAATATCAGGAGCATCTTTGAAGTTGTCTCGGTGCTGTTGTAAAAACTTCCTCAGACTGGATATTGTTGCTCCGCGACGAGTGATCACCTCGACCTCAACCAATGGTGACGAGACATTCTCGGCAAAAAATTTGCTCAAGGAATCTCCAATAATTAGTGCCTTTACTGCACGAGTGGGCTTAAAAATTGGTGTTGGTGGCCGTGGTGGAATAGGCCACGGTGGTGGACGGCATGACCTACATGTATGAAACAATAACAGAAAAAAAGGAAGGTACATGTAAGTGCATTGGCCTAACCTTTAAATAAATCATGTACACAACAATTTGTCATGTCTGCCTGTTTCATAAATACATGAAGGCCTACATGGATATATGGTGTATAAGTTTATAGTAATTAGGCCTACCCAATAGTAGGCATAGTATTAGTATAACCATAACTGTCTTTCAAATTTTGCATGCATGCATGATCATGTACTTGTGCATGTTCATAAATCATTAAATGTACCCGCTAATCTACAAAAATGGCCATAACTAGCCAATAAATCTGAAGACTGAACAATAAAACACAAAATTTACATTTACATTTCCACTCCAGACAAATAATATTTTTTTCATGATGAAATGTATTAATTTTTAAAATTTATGGGGCATACATAATGTACAAACATTTAGTCAAGACTGCTGCGCAATACCTGGACCCAATTTTTGGCTCTGCTAACCACATAATTCCGCCCTTACAGTCGCCATTTTGTGCTAACCGCGCGAGCAGAAAATTTTCTGTGCTAACCCTGTAAGCACAGAAGCCTTAGTTACAGGGCCCAATTTCATAGCGCTGCTAAGCACACGATTTTCTGCTAACCGAGCCTCCGTCTATTTCATGGGGACCGTAAGCAGTAAGCGCAGCCGAAGGCACGCTTAACCTAGCGGGAAAATAGCGCTTAAGGTTAGCAAATTTGTCTGCTAAAGTTAGCACAGCTTTTCCGGTAACTGATAAGCAGCGCTATGAAATTGGGCCCTGGGTGTACGCCCGCGCGCGCCGAAGCCAACATTCTTTGCTAACGCGTGACATACGCTTACCATAAGCACGGAATTTTATGCTACAGTAAGCAGGGGTTTTTCCCTAACGGTAAGCAGAGCCAAGAAATTGGGCCCTGCTCAATATATATTTTTGAAGCTTCGTTTGTTTGCCCTAAATATGTATCTTACATTGTAGAAGAACGACAGAGGTACGTACATTTAATATAAATCCTTGCTAAGCAACGCGACGTCGAAAGACCATGTTTGAAAGGATAGATTCTACAAAATAACAATTACAAAATGTTTAACATGGCGTCGCGCATTAAACGCAGTGACTGCAGTTCTAACTAAAATGTGCCAATATATGACACATTTAAATTATTATTCATAAATACCTGGGACAGTTTAGGCATTCCCATTGGTCGAGAGCCCGTCACGTGGCCGGTATTAAACGGACGATAAAGACATGGCTGGAAGTGTTTAAACATAGCTGGAAACAACATTCCGTCCCCAGGGCTCACTTTATTTCCAACCCTGAACCGTACCTCGTCTCCAATAATAAGAGCGGGTAGTGTTGGGCGCGTACAGCTCGACACCTTGGGAACGAGGTTGCCAATGGCAGTAATAGTCTGGTTCACAGTAAATACGCTTTATTGCATGTATTGTGTAGAGAGCGACAGAGGCGGAAACATGTCATTTGACACAGACAGAATGGCGAAACACCGAAATTTACTTGCGACAATTTTCCGGGATTTTGGGGGCTTTTTAGGCTGAATTTTACAAAAAAGGTATTTATGAATGGGAATAAATGTGTGTTCGGTCGGTATTAATCACTCTTTTTAATACCGCTTGGAGTCTGGGTGCTGATAATTACCCTCGCCTTCGGCTCGGGTAATTATCAGCACCCAGACTCCAAGCGGTATTAAACGAGTGATTAAAACCTCTCGAACACACATTTATTCCCTTATTAAGAGGTTAAGATCGCGCAAGGCATGATGGTAAAACATGGCGCAGCAAGATCGTAGCCATGTAAACGAGGTTGAAATAAAACTAATGCCAATGCATGTTTGCCCTCTATAGACATGGTGAGTGTCCACTAAAACCACAGTTATGGAGGGAAGCCTGGCCCTCGTTCTGGCAGCCTTTGCGGTATTTTTCGTGGAGTTCGGAATTCTAAAATCGTTTGGCGTGCTGTTCATCCCAATGCAAGACTCCCTAGAGTGTTCTACAGCCCAGTTGGGCACCGTGATTGGCATGACCCACAGCCTGGGCCTTATATTTGGTAAGTGTATTTACATTAATTATAGACTCGTTTCGATCATAGAGTTGAACTGATATAACAGTTACTTCATTAAATCATTCCAATCTGTATTATCAGGCTTGTTATCTGTTCCTTTATAGCCACATGGGTTAGTCCTTAAATAAGGAGTTCCAAAGTGTGGCAATTTCGGTTGGTGTCCCGGTTACGCCTGATCTATGTAAATTCCCACATTTCCCATGCAAGTTCCATTGAAATTGACTTCAAACTTGTTTTATTTGTTTATAAGGTAAATTGTTTTATGTAATCGCTATTAGAGATAGAAGGCATCAACGAATGTGTCCTAAATAAATAATAATAATTTATGTCAGACGTAACTGAGACACGAACAAATTGACCCCTTTGGACAGACCCATGATAAACAAAAATGATGTACAAGTAGTCATTTGCTGAACATATTAAATTTGCCAGCTGATAATTGCTGTTATGGTAAAATATGGTTCAGCATATTTACCAAAAGTGATTTGTATGCATCCACAGCTCCTCTGACTGGTAACATTGCACGGAAAGTCGATAACCGCTTGTGTGTGATGGCCGGCGGAGGATTGCTCTTCTTCGGGTTCTTTGCTACTGTATTTGTTAATAACATATATCAGTTGGCAATCACTCTTTCACTAACAGGTGTGTATATCACAAAGTGTTTGTGTTATGCTTGGTTAAATCGAGCTGTTTGTGTGCAGTCGTGATTCCAACCAAAAAGTGTTAGACTTTTGCGGACGTGTAAGAAACCATATTTATGCATTGGTGACGTGTGCAATTTATGTGAATTAAACACGCAACGTGTATCGAAGATCGAATTGTTATGGAAAAGTTACGTAATTAGTTTATGTTTAAATTGGCCGGGAAAACCTATAACATAATAAATTCGAAATTCTATTTTTTAATAGGTTTAATAGGTTTCATCATGACGTCATCCAAAATGCCATTCTTAAAAACACATACTGACTGACGAAGGTCAAAATGTTACGTCCCAATCAATGGTGCTTTTATCACAGAATGCACAATTCCTTTCCAGATGAACATTTAATTGTTGAGCGTTCGAATTAAAACGATTTTGCCTCTCCAGTTTTTACCGTGTTTGAAATTAAGAATTTATTTTTGATGCATTCAAATTCCTTTAGCATATCGTCGTTCTTTTTCGTAACGCACATTCATCATTCAATTTAGCAACGGTGGTATGACTTGAGAATTTTTCTTTTTGTGTGTAAAGAAGCTAAATTAGTATCGCTAAATGAGAATTCAAATAAGTACGACAAAAAGGAAATGCAAACAGATAAACAAAATAAATTGTGGTAGACAGCTGTTTCGTATCTTCACTTATAACTTAAAAGTCAGCAAACCCTTTTGTTTTTCTTTATTCAGTTGTTTCATATTTTTCCTGTATATTTTATATGGAGCTTATTGCGTTTTTGGTGGGGGGGGGGGGGGGGGGGGGGGTTGTCTTTATTGGTTACATAACCAAGACCTAATTTGTGTTTGGGTTTGTGAAACATAAACGTTTTGTTTATTGTTTGAGGGTTTGGGGTTGTTTTTTTCTCTTGGTTTGTTCTTGTTTATTTATGTTGACCCCTAGTATCCTTAACTTAAGGTTCATCTGTGAAAAAATTTAAAAGAAGCTAATTTCAACTGATTTGGGTAGGTATGGGTATGGACAACTACAAAAAAAAAGGAAGGAGGGATAGGGGTTGGGGAATATTTTTTATTAGAGGTCAAAGATCATTGACCCCTGCCCAAATCCCTAAAAATTATATTTCAGCAACAAAATATGGTATATAGATGATCTTGGTGTCAAAATGCACAGAATTATAATAGAAGATGACATCAAATAATTATTGACCCTTGGGACCAAATCCTGACCTCCGAAAATGAGGTCAAAGGTCACAAAACAATTTTATTACTAAAATGTCATATTTATAGCAACAAAATATGGTATATAGATGATCTTGGTGTCAAAATGCACAGGATTATGAAAGAAGATGACATAGAATAACTACTGACCCTTAGAAAAGAGGTCAAAGGTCAAATATAGACGTATTACTAAAATGTCAAATCTAAGAGGCTAATTTCAACTTATTGTGGCGGGTATGGGGGTTATTATTTATTCCAAGAGCAAAGAAGGAGGGGGAAATTCCCTTTCTGAGGGTCAAAGGTCTTTGACCCTGCACTAAAACATTATAAATTGTATCTCAGCAGCAGTATGTTTTTCATAGGCCTAGCCTAGATGATCTTGGTGTCCAAATGCACAGAATTATACTAGGAGACAAACACAATATGAAATGGATTCTTCACCACCAAAATACGAGGTTAAAGGTTAATTGGGCGAGGGGATTAAAGTCCATTAATGTCAAATAGTTTGTGTATGTAAAGTATATTAGTGTGCTATATTGGTGTTTATTGGGAAGGAGCTTAATCATACATTCAGCCTACGTTTTGTTATTATTAAAACGAGTCTCGGTCACATGGGAAGGACATTAAATTGAAGGACGTCTAACGCTGGGTTATGTGGAATTGTTTTCTTTTTCTGTGAGACTATTAGGTTTTTTAGTTAAAGATGAAGTGCCTTTGCAAGAAAATAGCAAAGAGAAACCGGTTTATGCAGGCATACTTCAAGGAATGATCAGTTTATTTGTTGTTTGTTTGATCAATCCCAGAGTTAGCTGCAGTGAATCAGAACTCATTCTACTATGGGAAGGGGAGGGTGTTTATGGAAGTTGTCACAAGTCAGAACTATTTCTCATCGTTTTCATTATTGTTTTGGAGATGCTGCAACAGTTCTGCTGCGTGAAGTATCATAGGATTGTATGTTTGTTGCTGGTCTGCAGAGATAAATCTGTATATTTATGATTTGCTGGTATGCCAGCAGTGTGGTTGCGTAACTATATTGCCCAGAGCGTAATTCTTAATGTAAGTTTTTTCTTGGTGATACGCTTCTGGGAAGTCAGTTCTGGCCACATTTTTTCTGCGAAATTGCAGTCGGTAGGAGGAGGGGGGAGGGGGGGGGGGGGGGGGGGGGGTTACGTGTACAAGTTTTAAGAGAACCCCTCCGTGTTTTTCGTTATTTTCTTGAGACGCGGTTCTGCTGACAAGTATCATATGAATTGTATTTGTGACTGGCAGAGTTAAATCTGTAATTGTACGTTATCTAGTGGGTATGCCCGGTATGCCAGAGAGTGGTTGTTTGACTGGCCTCTCCGGAGCGTAATTCTTAACTCATTGTTTTGTTCTTCCAATAGTTCCAATAGGATTTGCACATTCTCCTCATTCAGGTTGTTTTCTTCTTGGTTGGATTGTGGAGATGCTTTAGTCCTGGATCGAACAAGTTCATATTTTATGTTTTTGTGCCGTTTGTATAATTGCCAAGGGTTGGGTATCAAATAGCCTACATGTATTTAGGTATTCGTTTTCACTAATCCAGTGCCAGTGTTTGAGGAGGGCCCGTTTGAGAGCTGGGTGCGCGACTCGTGGGTAGTATGGTAGGACGAACACCAGTGGGGTATTGTGGTTGTTTTTTGGGGGGTTTTCACGCTTAGAGTCCGCGGAAGGCTCGCCCCTTTGAGGAAGGGCTAGGTCTTCGTTTGTGTATCCGCGCTTTTTAAGTTGGTCCTTGGATAATTCAACCCTCTCCTCAAAGTCTTTTAAATGGGTACATACGGTTGTTCCAGTCACTTCGCCCTTGATTAAGCAGCCAAATACCGACTTAGGGTGTGCTGAATCTCTCTGCTGTATACAAGACTCTCTGCAAGATGCACCAAACTCCTCTTCTTATTAATAGGAAACTTTTGGGACATCTCACTTCACTGGGGTAACTAGTCAGGGTACATGTAGGCTAACTAGGTGTTATGAGTAATCACTTCTTAAACAAAGACATAATTCATGTTGTTTTATGTTATACGTATATCTCTAGGGTGGTGCTTTGTGGATTCAATATGGGGCTTCGAATAATGACCTTTGACCTTTAAGGTCATATGTGGCGGTCAATTTGTATCCTACATTTATATCACAAGAATTTACATTTTTCTACTTCCAGTGTAATTATGACCATTTTGACACCAAGATCATACAAGTACATGTTGTTGCCGAGATACAATTTATAGTGTTTTAGTCCAGGGTCAATGACCTTTGACCTCTGCTCCTATAATAAATAATAATTCCCATACCCGCCACGTAAGTTAAAATTAGTCTCTTCGATTTGTTTGTGCTCATTTTTATTTAATGATAATTTTCCTGTTATAAATATGACATTTTAGTAATAAAATAGTTTTTTGACCTTTGACCTCATTTTGGGAGGTCAGGATTTGGTCCCAAGGGTCAATAATTATTTGATGTCATCTTCTTTTGTAATTCTGTGCATTTTGACACCAAGATCATCTATATACCATATTTTGTTGCTGAAATATAATTTTTAGTGATTTAGGCAGGGGTCAATGACCTTTGACCTCTAATAAAAAAAGTTCCCCAACCCCTATCCCTCCTTCCTTTTTTTTGGTAGTTGTCCATACCCATACCCACCAAAATCAGTTGAAATTAGCTTCTTTTAAATTTTTTCACAGATTGGCTCAATATATGGCTAATTTAGGGTTACTACCCGTGCTTTTATCATTCTAAAACAAACCAAATTTCAGCAGGGCGTGCTTTAAATTGTACAAATGGCAGAAATGCCTGCCCAAAAATGAATTTGAATAACCGAACATACGTCTCAAAAAAACCAAATGCGAATTTGAATGCTGTTTTGTGGAATTGTTAAATTGGATGGATATTTTGTTAAATCGAATGACAGTACTTTTCGAATGACCATTTTCAACAGCATTTCATTTCGCACAAAATATAATGGCGCAGTGGTTAAATTGGCTGCTCCTTTGCCTAAATTGACCAGGAAAACGCATAAATATTAATCGTGTTTATACGTTTTCTATCGTATCAACGATCGTATTCACCCAGGGCCCCCAGGGAGAACAGTTCTTAGATAACTGATGGGGCTACCCTGGTAAAATAAAACGAAATAAATAAATAAATAAATAAATAAACGATGTAAGGTGCTTTGCCTTGTGTGTCAGAGTTAATTAATATTTGAGGAAAATTGATTAATCTACGTCACTTTACTTGCTTACTTTTCCTATATACTTTCAAAAATTTATAAGACTGGATTTTGTTTTCAGGTCTTGGTTTTAGTTTTGCATACATTCCACAACTGGTTGTTCTGATCGTGGCTTTTCCGGAGCGTTTCTCCTTAGTGTTTGGCCTCGCTGGATTGGGTGGCTCGCTAGGCATGATGGTCTGTCCACCCGTTGTCGACCTTCTGGTAAAGACGTATGGATGGCGTGGTGCCATGTTAATCATTGCTGCCGCCAGTTTTAACGTCACCGCGTGTGGGGCAATTCAGCGGCTGCCACCGTCAGGTTACGAGAAACTGAAGAAAGAAGACACGAACAGTTTACCCGACAGACGTCCGAGAGACATCCGTTCCCAGCTCAGTGCCTTTGCCTCTGCAGTGGTCCAATGGCTCTCGCTGCATCTCTGCATTGAATACCCCAAAGTTCTGCTTCATTTACCGATGTGGCCTCTTCTTGGAGCCATGTTCTCGACTTGGATGGTGTTCCTGGTTCCACACGCCATAGCGAGGGGTATACCTAGCGTTGACGCTGCCTTCCTGTCGACAGTTGCGGGAATTGGACATCTTCTTGGTCGGGCTATTAACCCGTTCATTCTAGACCGCAAGCTCATAAGTGCGTTCTGGATGTTAGTGACAATGAACCTCGCCAACACTGTCTCGTTTTTCCTGGACTATGCAGCTGCAGATAACTATTTGGTAAGTTTACAAACACAGCATGACTGACATTTCCTGGAAAGATAACTTAATTGTCTACATTTTCTTGTTTCAAACGAAAACAGAAATCCCCCCCACCCAAAAAACAAATCCGGCAAAACACAAAATTTACCACAGTAAAAAAGAAAAACGTTGAGACATTAACAAAATACGAATTTGACTCTTTTTTATTAATTCTACCCCGTCGCACACAGGCTCTAATGTTGTTAGCAAGCGTAAATGGGGCCGCAGAAGGAATCGTCAATTGGATACTCCCCTCGGTCACGAACGAACTTCACGGGGATTCCGGCTATGCCATTGACATTAACGTCATAGGCAACTGCTTATTCGGCGCAGGGGAGATATTGGGCGGTTTTATGGCGGGTAAGATTTTTGTAAGAACTATAGTATCAGCGACTCCAAAACCATCCAGATCAAATTGATCTGCAATTCGAATTATATTTGTCTCGACCATTTTGTTGCGTCAAACATACCTTTTCGGATCAAAATGACACTTAAACCCAGAAGTAATGATCTGCAAACCCTATCCAAAACCGACCCGATCCGTCGGTTTTAAAATCATTTCGGGTCAGGTCGGGTCGGTTTTTCTATCGGGTTGGGTCGGTTTAGCCATCTTTGTGAAAACTCTGGAATAAACCGAAATAATCCGAAACAGTTTGAAAATGTATGTGGTGCAATAATAGCGGATCACTGTGCCTACTAACGCAGTCTTATACACTCAGCATGATCGTGCACAGATGTGCCGTTCTTTTTATAAACAGCAAATAACACAGAGCCCCGCGCTTCAGGTCACGTTATCATTATACGGTATGGCTTTAATTTTTGAGGGACAATTTTTTTAATAACACGACCTGTTATTTTCTGTGGGAAAAAAACATGGTTACAAACCAAATACCAGATAATGTATGTTGCTGGTGACTGTTAATCAGCTAAAATGGCCCCTAGTGGACAGCTAAGCCTAGTTGGAAGCTAAGCGATATTCATAAAACTTTCCCAAGCTTATAGTTGGTTGCTAATTTGGTTGCTAACGTTAGAGTGGATCTGGGGTGTTTCTAAGTCGCTAGTTGGAAGCTAAAGCATTTTGTTACGCGACTTTTTACATTGAAATTAAGTTTGGCTTTACGTTTCATTCCTTCAACACGTTTACCTTCCACGTAGACAAGGTTTGCGACCGCCATGCTTGTGTAGATTTCAATGCACACATAATAGGCCTCATGTATCAGATTTACTGCTGTTCCTAAAACCCATTCGTGCCCTATTGATCAACATGCAAATTTATATTTTCCTGCTTTTGTTTGTTTGACGAACTGTCTAATTAATGTCCTAGCTGCGTGCTTAAAATATCAAGCTGCCAGCTAGCTGGCAACATTCTTAGCAAGGTTTTATGCACACAAAATTAGTTGGTAACTACAGAGCAGAAAACTACGGATTTATAAGGCCTAGTTGGCTGCTAAGTTAGCAGGCTTTTATGAATATCGGCCCTTGAGTGTTGGCGTGCAACTTGTTTTTACTAAGCAAGACAATTGTGCGCTCAACAATTTGTTGTGCTTATCAATTAATTATAACAGCTCCATTAAATTGGCCCATGCCTGGTCAAGGGGCTTTTACAGGTTACTGAGTCAATCAGTCGGCTCAAAACGACAATAAATAAGTTATTGTTAAATTTGATACCGACGGGGGTTGACGAACAAGGCTGACTGGAGCTTGACGTTTGGCTTGAAATGTTAACTTCAGCCTCTGATTGCTAAAGCCCGCAGTTGGATCAAATCGGTTTATAGGGTCAGTTTGCGCAAATATTGTTAAATAAATCGTCGGTAGGCCTACAGTTTGAGCATTTCATATTACTAGTACGTGCCCGTTCAGGCCCGTACACAGGGGGGTGCGACGGGTGCGTACGCAACCCCCCCCCCAAAAAAAAAACCCCCAAAACAACAACAAAAACCAGAAATTAACCAAAAGGTCCACATTTTCTAGGGTAAATAATGGTATTTTTTTATATATAAAAAAAAATGTACTGGCACACGAAAATGTTTGGTTCCATTTTTGTTCCCATCGGTACAAATTTACGTATAGGAAAACGGCCTTTTATTTTGAGAAGCACATTTTTGAGGCACATATCGCGTACCAAAAAAGGTGGTTTTAAGGTGTACATGATATATGCAAGCTTACATGTGCCGTTGATCGCAACAATCAACATTTGGGTTTATTTGAAGATGGAAGGTTGATATTATTAAATGTGTTTATGTTGTTGTGTTTAATAACCCGTTAAGGTTATTTACTGATTGTGGGTGTTTGTCCTGCGAATCATTTAACTGTGTGCACACTATTCCTGATGTTTGTATTCGTGAATTTATGTAGAAACAGTCGTGTTTTATTTGAGTTGCTAAATAACAACACTTGAGATATTTTGAATTGATTTGTCTGTTATAGTTTTATTTAACTCCACGTATAGCGTTATACGCAAAACGCAGTGCTGCACAATCCATTGGAAATTCAAAAGCGGCGCGTTTGCGTCCCCGACGGTGGACCGTCACATGTTGCTATAACTGTAATTGGTTCGCGCGTGTGGCACATTCTGGTATCGTGCACTACTAGCAACGATCCGTGTTCGTTCCGCCCGTTCGATCCGTTATCCTCCGGCTTCGTGGTATATGGGAAACAGACGCACTACATTATCACGTGTTCCACTCGCGCTCGCGGGAAAATATTAACCCCTTGACGCCGGGGCGCGGCTGTAGCCGCGGCCTGATTATCCATTCGGAATGCTGTTGTCAGCTGTGATACGCTGTAGCATACGGCGTGTTTCACAGCTGCACACTCGGGTCCATTGTGCAGTGCCTTCATACGCATAATCCAGTGCAATGAGGAATTAATACCGGCGTCAATAGGTCAATTAGGTCCTGAGCAATACACCTGCCAAGTTTCAGATAATCGAATTACGAACAGAAACACACCCACACAAATGTGTATACGCCTTCAATCAATGAAATTCTGGTCCCTCGTTTGTTTGCACTTTTTGAAAGGCCTCCCATAGGTTTTGTACAAATGGGAACCTTTTCAAAATAGGGAACCCTATTGTCCTATATTGTTATACGTCCCCTATTTTAATCAAAAACAAACTCAAACACACAGACTCCTGGATTTATAGTATGATGATAAATGGTTAAACCGAATTGGGCAAGGTTATTTAATTGTCAATCATTTTCATTCCATCATTTCAGAAGCATTTTATTCAAAAATTATTGTTTCTTTCACTCGCCCAAATCGTGCCTTTTGTAATTTCATTTCTTTCATTTGATTTGTTTCAGGAGCGTTATACGACATAACACAGAGCTACAGTGCTTCGTTCTTCTCGCTTGGTTTAATGGCTGCTGTGACGACGGCAATGTGCCTCGTTGAACGCTTCGCTTCTAAGTGTACCAATGAAACAACAGTTGATAACTCTAGATGATAACATAATTTTTTTTATATTAAATCATGGGCAAACTGCTGACTGGAATGGCTGAAATAATGAAGTTTATTAATTAGGGGTCCCTGTTCCGGATCCCGCGAATAGAACAATTAGCCTATAAAAGTCGGAGTTTTTGAAATTATTGTTGGTACATTGTTTGATTTCTTAGGAAAATCAACCTGGGGAAAAGGTTTTTATAAAATTGTTACTAGCATCTCAATTTATGGAAACTGAAAAATCGCATGACGTGAAATGGAAATATTATCATTCTAAAAATCTTTAAAAAACGTGAACTCGTGGAAATAAGAGCACTCGCTTGTTTGAATAAACTTTAAGAACTTATTTTTGTTTACAAACAAATCTAAAAGGACCGTTGATAAGAATTGTATTAAAGTGTGATCAAAAAACGCCTGAATAAATCTAGAATCCGGATGTAGGTAGATAAACATTCACGTTGTTTTCGTTTTCATTTCGTTCTCACACAATACCAGAGCTGGGGATTGCTAGCGTAAGGCTAGCGTAAGAATAGCAACAGTCTCTTTCGTCTGAACAATTCAACATTTAAAATGTACCAAAAGCTGATGGGGGGATGCACTTACCATGCATGATCGCGCGCGGACTAGGTTTTAACCATTTAAGCAAGGGTGGAACATAATCTGACCAATTCCTAGGAAATATTTAACCAACAGTTGTGAAAAAATTATTCAACAAATTCCTGGGAAAAAATATAATTAAAGGGGCACTATGTCCTGAAACCTCCTAAAGCCTACAGCACTCTACTTACCCTGTAGAGCGAATACTACATTTGCATTGTTCCCTGTGCCCATGTGAAAGGTAATTCTGTCCCCCCTGGTAAATGGTCCCCTCAGACAGACTTGCCAGGCCGTGACCCGGTAAATATGTCCGGGGGGGGGGGGGGGGGGGGGACACATTTACCTAGGTATTTCTGTCCCCCTCCAGGTAATTCTGTCTCCCTGCCCAACGTTAAACGTGTGCAACGTCAGAAGTCAGAAGTCACCCCTTCATGGGTGCATCATTTGTGGCAGACTGTAGGATGTGTAGTGTCCTACAAATTACAGGTGGTCAAAAGTGCTACCTCATTTCGTGCTGGGTATATAGAATTTGTACGCGTGCAAGAAGTCTGAAAATACTGATTACTGCCATTTTCCCTTTCGCGCAGAAACGTAGATCGGTTAATTGAATTAATAAAGTTATTTTTATTTTTATAAATCGGTAAAGGATAAATAATAATTACCATGTGGGCTTTTCACTGAAATAACATCGAAATAACCACTTATGTGTGGAACACTGGGGGGACAAAATTACCTAGAGAGGGGACAGAATAAACTGGAGGGGACAGAATTAACGGCTCCAGGGGGACACTTTTACCTAGGTAATTCTTTCCCCCCGGACAATTTTACCGGGGGACAGAATTCCCCAATTACATAAAGGTACTTACCTGCAATATAATTGGAATTATATAAGACAATGGAGGAGAGACTCGCCGAGTATAGTTTTGTGGTATTGCGATCTAGACCACCCTTAGAAGCTAATGGAACGTCCCTCATTAGCATAAGAAAAGGATTCTTACCAAAGGTAGTGGTGTGATGCTGCGTTCTCCTAAGGAATCTGTGTCTTTTTGAAGCTAGCGGTAAAGTAAAAACATCATTGGCAACCAACTAGAATAACTCGGGCGGGTTATCTGCAGAAAGAAACTAAAGAGAAAAATAGGGAGGGAGGTTGAGTCTCTCCTCCATTGTCTTATATAATTCCAATTATATTGCAGGTAAGTACCTTTATGTAATTGGGGAATTATATTTCGCCAATTCCGTCTCACCGAGTAGACTTTAAAGCTGTTGTGTTGCCGATGACAACACAGCACCTCCAAAGTTTGACGAAGGAAGTTGTCTGTGGTAAAATCTTGCAAAGGTAGAGGCTGGTGTCCAGTCTGCTGTTTTCATAATTTCATTTGATGAAACCCCAGCTCGAGCTGCGGCTAAAGTACTTGCACTCCTTGTGGAATGCGCTTTAAAATGCGAGGTATCAATCCCTGATTGCAACATAAAGTCCTTCAACCACCTAGAAATTGTAGAGGGAACCACTGGATGGAAGGGCTTTGAATGTGAAAGGAAAAGCTGGGTCATTCTGGAAGGACCAGTACCTCTGTGACATTGGGTTCTCTGGAGATACTCTTCTAAAGAACGGACTGGGCAGAGATTTCTGTGAGGCTGGAACCTATAAATCTCAATCCGATGGAAGGGTTTACTGACTGAAGCACATTTTGAGGGCTTAACAAGCAGGAAACTGTATTTCCCATCAGTGGATCGAGTCATGTGATCGATGTCAATAGCCGTTAGGGAAGATCGGCGACTGGCGGTTACAAGTGCAAGAAGCATAGCTAACTTGAGAGTTAACTGCCTTAAGGACAAACGACGATTGTCAGGAAGAGACCTAACAAAGTTAAGGACCTTTCCGACATCCCATGTCAAGTTGTACTTCGGTCTCGGTGGGCGAAGCCCGAAAATACCTTTAAGGAATCTTCTCACTAAATGATGCTGACCAATAGGAAAACCATCAATAAAAGAGTGAGCCGATGAGATTGCAGAACGATAAACATTTATCGTCCTGTAGCATAGGCCCTCATCAAACAGCTGCTGAAGAAAATCTAAACAATTTGCTATAGATGTTTGAACGGGATCAAATTTCCTTTGTAAACACCAGCTTGCCCATGTTTTCCAGGATGAGTTATATTGCTTATTAGACTGTGGTCTCCATGAAGCAAGGACAGTGGTTGACACCTTGTGTGAAAACCCCTCTGAAGAGATTCGCCGCCCTGATAACTTCCATGCGGCCAGTTGGAGGCTGCCTATCAGTGGATGTACTTGAGACCGATCGTGGGGAAGCTGAAGGAGATCCCTTCTCCTGGGAAGGAGTAGAGGCATTTCTTACTGCAAGCTCCAACAGTCTGGGGTACCAGGCCTGGGACTTCCACACCGGAGCGACAAGAATCACTGTAGCTTCCTCCTCGCTGATCTTTCGAAGAATCTTCAGAAGAAGCGAAAACGGAGGGAAAACATAACCGTTTATGTTCTTTCAGCTGAGAGGAAGAGCGTCGACTCTCCAGGCCATGGGGTCTGGTTGCCATGACACGAAGGTCTCCAGCTGCGTGTTTAAACGAGACGCGAAGAGGTCTACTGATGGGATGAAATCCAGGGCACTGGAAATCTTGTTGAATATTTCTGGGAGAAGCTGCCATTCTGTGCGATCGTCGAAAACCTTTTTTATATAATATAAAATATTTTGAGACCCTGGTATGTGTTGTGCTACTAGAGTGATGTTCCTCTCGAGACACCAAACCCAGATATTGACAGCGAGGTGCGACAGTGGAACCGAATGAGTTCCCCCTTGGTAATTGATATAAGCAATGGCCGTGGAGTTGTCCATCTGAAGGAGAACATGAAGGTCCCGCCGTTCTTTGAAGAAAGATTGGATGGCGTACCAAACTGCAAGCAGCTCGAGGTAATTGATATTATGGATTTGTTCTTGCGACGTCCAACGGCCTCCTATCTTGGATTGAAGACAAGCACCCCATCCCAACATTGACGCATCTGTTTGAAGGGTCACATTTGGTGTCAGATGAAGAAATAGCCGACCGTTCCAGGCATGAAGGCAACGAATCCATGTTCTCAGCTCCTCTCGAGAATTCTGCGAAAGAGTAACTGTGGACTCGTAACTGTTCTCCTTGCGGAGAGCGGAGATTTTGTCTTCCTGAAGACTGCGGTAAAAAACCCGAGCCTGAAGTATTGCAAGGATTGTTGAAGATAACCTGCCTAATAGGCTGGAAAGTTGACGAACAGTGACTTGTTCTGTTTCCAAAATCTTCTGGCAGTGACTGATAACTTGCCATCTTTTCCTGGTTTAAAGAGAGATTCATATTCAAGGAGTTGATAACAAAGCCGAGGTATGTAATATCTTGACTAGGGACGATACAAGATTTTTCTTCGTTGATGATGAAACCCAAATTACGAAGAAGGTTGGTCGTCACCTGAGTGTTTGTCATACATGCATGGAAGGATGATCCAAGGACCAGAATGTCATCCAGGTAAAATATACAGCGAATACCACATTCTCTGAGGTGGAAAGCTACTGGTTTAAGAATCTTAGTAAAAGTGCGGGGGGCACTTGACAAACCGAAAGGAAGACAAGTAAATTGATAAATGACCTCATTCCAGATAAAACGAAGAAATCTTCTGTGACCAAAATCAATAGGAACTGAAAAATAAGCATCCTTCAGGTCTATTTTACACATCCAATCTCCGTGTGCTAAAAGATCTCTCACTAAAGAAATGTTCTCCATCTTGAAGTGTTGGTGCACAATAAATGTATTTAGTGGACGTAAATTAACTACTGGACGAAGATCCCCGAAAGAATTTGGGACCATGAACAGAGTAGAAATAAACTGTCCTTGTACAGGCTGTTCAATTGTAACGGCACCTTTATCAAGCATTTTCTGTATCTCTAGGTTAAACATCGAAGCGTGTTTTTTAGATGGAGCGTGGGTTACAGGAACGAAAGACTGAAACGGAGTAGAATTGAAGCTTAAACAGTAACCATTTAAGGTCTGAATGATCCAGGGATCGTGAGTTAATTTTAACCAAAAATTAGAAAAAAATCTCAAACGACCTGCTAGGGGTACAGAAAATGCTGGATTGGCACGTACGTTAGGCAAACAATTAGACTGAGCATCTAGTTTTTTAAGCCAGACTTCTCTAAAGTGCTGTTGGCCGTCCTAAAATTTCTGGATCTCTGGAAATCCTTGGGCTGTTGGTAACCTGAACCATGGTAACCCCTACCTTGGTAACGATTAAAGGATCCCCGTGATGGTCGACGTGATCTGAAGGACCGGGAGGCAAATTGGTATGGCGAAAAACGCCTATCCTTGAATGGGTTTGTCTGCAGAGACTTCCCACCAGTGACTTTGGAGGCCAGCTTGCTGACTTTCTCCGTTTCCTCAATGTCCTTCGTCAAGGATGATCCGAAGAGTTAACCTAAAGAAGGAGGATTCTTCTTAAGCACGTCAAACTTGCGGTCAACAATGTCGTCAAACGCATGTTGTCTAGCTAAGGCCAAACCCTGACTGCCAGAGCCTAGTAAAACAATGGCCGAGGAAAGATGATCCTGAACCAGATCTTTAGGAACTTCATTGGGGCATTCGGCATCAGTAACTGCGTCAAAAAGGCGAAGCAATGGTTTGACGGAATCAAGAATGTAATTATGAGAGGCTTTTAACTTCTCGTCACAAATAATGGTTGACGAATTTACCTGTTTGAAAACCTTCTTCAAACCGGGAGGAAGTTCCGGGGCCGAAAATAATTTCTCCTGGTCCACAGGCACGTTATACGGTGAAATTTCCTCTTTGTAATCCTCAGAGGACAACTTGTGAGTTCTCAGTTCTTCCCACCACTGGGTCACCTTCTCGGAGATCGGGTTACCTGTCTCTTTCTTGTGGGGAAGACGAAAAGGCTCTCTTCCAGTTCCAGCCGTTTGAACGGTTGAAGTGGAGAATTCGTCGTCACTAACGGCGACAATATCAAGATGGCTGCCGTCATCAGATGGAGGGTGTTGTGCAAGTACTGGGGCCGGAGGGATGGGCGGGGCGTGTCGTTGACGAATATTTCCGAAAGTAGTTGGAGGCTGGTCCGAAAAATCGCCGTGCAAAAATTGCTGGGGAAAATACTGCATAGGAATGCCCCACTGATTGAATGCGCCAGGTATATTTGTAGATACCCCTGGACCACCCGGGGAGCACCCCAGGGAGCTGTCGGTGGTTGAGGATACCTGTAGTACCCTGACTGAGCAGGAAACGGTTGCATATGGGTGCAAATTGCGGCTGATGGTGAGCCGATGGGTGTGGCGCACCGGTACCAGACGGAGCTGGGGCCGGTGAAGGCTGCCTAGGCAGATCAGTAGAGAGGGGCTTGGGGCATGAAAGCACACTGCCCATAAAGCCGTCAGCCCACGGAGGAGCTTGGGCTTGGTCCACCAAATTTACCCCAGACGGGGCTATCTCCTTAGCCGCCATGGCTAAAATATCCGCTGGAGGCGAGGAGGGTTTCTCATCAGGGGCTCGAGAAACCGTGCATGGGGCTGACGAAAAACTTTGTCGAGACTTCGGCATGCTGAGTGATATGGCTAATGTAACGCTAAAATCCCGGGTAGAAGTGAAGAACGCGAGCAAAATAAATCGTGGTGGTCAGACCGCGACACAAAAAACAAAGACGCAGATTCCTTAGGAGAACGCAGGGGGGGGGGGGGGGGGGGGGGGGGGGGGGGGGGGGGGGGGAGGGGCGGAGGGGGGGCCCAAGAAAGTGCGCCGCCAACGTTGAAATGTATCTCATTCGTTCTTCCACGCTCGTGAGCCACACATCTCACACAGTAAATACGTATAGATCGCTACCGCGAAGCGCACCATTGAAACACGTACAGATTTGCTCCGTGTATCGCTCTCCGCATTTAGTGATTCATACAACGTCCGCAAAGCCAGGTACGCAGGCACGATCTACACGGATTTTGTTTGGGGCGATGTCATTTTCTGCCATTTTCGTTCGAAAACAACACGATAAAACGCAAGGGGGTCACAGGCAGATTTTTTAAAAAATTCAGTATATCACTGCTACATCCTTTTTTAACGTATCCATGGACAAAAATGAGTGGGGTCAAAGCACGATTTTTCACAATTTATCGATTATTATTGCCCTTTTTAGGGGAGGTATTTGTTAACGTCGTTTGAGTATTTGTGCACAATCTCCACGCGCATCAACGGTACGTCAACGCTTAATTTTTTCGACTGCTTTTTTCATTTTCAATACAATTTTTGTCATTGGATGATAAACATTAAGGTAAATAACAACCTTGTACAACTACAAAAGACAAGATGTTAAGATTGGATGCCAAAAACTCTTTATTTTTCGAGTGAGAAAATTGTTCCCCCCTATTTTGAGAATGGACGGTACCACAGCGTTTCGCAATCACAGCCTCGAAGGGCCCCCCCCCCCCCTCCCCCCCCCCCCCCCCCCCCCCCCCCCCCCCCCCCCCCCTGGGAGAACGCAGCATCACACCACTACCTTTGGTAAGAATCCTTTTCTTATGCTAATGAGGGACGTTCCATTAGCTTCTAAGGGTGGTCTAGATCGCAATACAACAAAACTATACTCGGTGAGTCTCGACGGAATTGGCGAAATATAATTACCGTCCACACCGTACCGGCAGGCAAATTGCTAAGAGTTTTACATACAATAGCGCCCTCTGGTGTCCTATCCCCGACGCCCTGTGACATGCGCACTGCGTTAGCGTCCTCTTTTTCTCTTAGCGCAGACGAGGTACGACGTGAAAAATTTCAGCTCCTGATTTTCACGGCTTTTTAACCGATAATTCATTGCTGTGAGAAAACATAAAGTGTCACATAAAGTGAGTATTGTAGAGTTGATTGAGTGATATTTGAGTGAATTATTTGAGTGAAGTTAGATTTAAATGAGTAAATCTAGGAAGTTGGGGAGGACTGCGTGTGTCGGTAATGGAGGGACTAATTGCATCCCACCAGACAAGCCCAAGTCTTCGGGGGACTTCACCGGTGATGGTACCGCGGCAGCAGTCCCCTAGTTGGCCCCCTCAGCCACTGCCGGCTGTCGGAGCTGACGGATCCTTTGACCGAGCGGGGGGCTGTACAGCCCCACCGTCTTCGGTCAGTATTCACGGGTCCGCCCAATTAATGGGGAAACGCCCTGGCAAGACAAGTACAGTACCCAAGAAGGGACGTACGTACGGCCAAAAATGGCTCCGCTACGGAACGCACCGTGCCCGTCCCAGACCCGTTTACGGGGCACACACAGCCCGAGGGATTACTCCACGGCTCAGTGTACCCAAACCCTTCAAACCCCGTGAATATCACGGGGCCCGGAACGGGCCTTATTATACGGCCAGCTGGACCATGCAGCGCCCGCCTATGCTATCGGGCCGCGGAGCGCTGTTGGCCGGCCAAGGTATTCAGCGGGCCTTGGGGCAAGACTCCTGGGGTTCCCAGGTCGGCCGTCAGCTGAGTGCTCAAATTCGTTTGTTTCATTCCAGCAAGAGTGGGTGTAAAGTTTCTGAACAGTTCCGACTAAATAAATGACTCTAGATTACTAGTAAATTAGTTCTCCATATTTCATCCTGCAGTTATTTAATAATCCTGCTGTAAAGAGCGAACTATTTTGGCATCAGGGAAGTTCAAAAACGTAATGCGCAACATTACAAAATCCGTTCGCGAAATTGACGCAATCGCATCACGTGTTACGAATTGTCCAACCCCACACCAACTCGTCCTTGCAAGGTCGACGGTCATGACATGGCCTACATGGCGACGTCTAGTGCAGAAGGTGCGTCAAAGTGCGACCGATGTAAATGCATGAAATATGACTAGTGTACAGTGTTGAATCTGTATAATGTGAAAAAGTGAAGACCCTCACAAATGTCAGATGGGATCAATTCACTCTCTAATTTGTGTTAGAGAGTGACTTAATTTCAGCGGCAGAGCTCGTGAAATCGCCGGACATACCCACAACGTGTGGGCCTGTGGTTACGCATACGATTTGCATTGGTAAAGTATATGCCTTGATGCCTGGGCCCTGTTGCACTCGCACACAGTCCGACCTGGTGTACTACATTTGTTTACAAAGTATAGGACGCCTGAATGCTGCCATGGTTTCACCCCCGAAAATCCCCTGGGCAAGATCAATATTGTCTTCTGGACATACTGGACTTGATGGAAGAGCTTCAAGTTCGGAGGGTTTGCTTTTTGAACATGGAAAATGAATCTCGGACATTAGCTGCTAAGTGCTACAACAAGCAGAAATTTCTGATGGAGGTAGTTATTTTTTGTATTTTGTTAATTTCTGTAGGTTGCATATTGTTTGACTTGCATGTGCTATCTTTGGTCATCTGGTATAAATATAAAAATATTAGCAATAGCCAATATCTTATAATAAATAAAAAACTTTCTATTTTTATGACAGTCGACTGTTGCACATACGTCACTTGTCCAGCGAACGGTTTTTATCAGATACTCACATGTCTATATACAGAACTGAAGTTGAAGAGATTATCCTCAGCACTCTGCTTCCACAAACATTCCCAAAGAAACAAATGCACAAGATTGTCTACACTGCTACTTTAATTGTCAGCTAAATGTCGAAAATCTAGAAACTTCAGACGATACTTAAACATCAAGTGAAAAGTAATAGTCACAAACTACAAAGCGAGAGAGATGATGCATCATGTTCGTATGCTTTTGCTGGCCAGCATTCTATAAGAGCTTCATTTATCATACAATGCAGGTTAGACTGAAATTCATATTTATGATTTATCATGCAATTGCTCAGATATCTGCAGTATTTGCCTGTATTCCTTTCCTGATTCCCACAATTTTATTTTGTAAGTATAAGGTTGTGCTGCAGTCATTTAGTTGGCACTTTGCAGAACACGAAAGTGGGGTTTGGGTACTTTGTCTGTCTATCATGGGTTGAAACCTTTTTTGTGGCAGTGAACCAAACTATGCTGATTAAGAAAAGGTTAATAACAGATGTAGATTGTTTTTTCTTTTTGTTGGGGTGGGGGTGCAGGAAAATTCAATTGTTGATACATTGGCCACCCCACCTTTTCCCCCACGGGGAAAGGGGGGCATTGTCATCCATTATTTGCAGGTCCCAAAGTAATGGCCCCTGTAAAATTCCACTGAGTGCCTGGAAATACAATAAGTGTATGTAATTAACATTCATTATTATGTTTCTATTATGTATAGATTTGACCGTACGGAATACGATTAAAGATGTCCCTGCCATGACTTGTCCTTGGCCACCAACGTCAGATGAGTAACTCTGGAGTTGCAAGAAGATTTATTCCTTTGTAACTTTTCCACTGCGGAATGGCTTGGTGTATTTGGGTAACTGAAGTGCCAAGCATTACAACCTACGCAGATGTAAAAATTTAAAGATAAGATCAATTGTGTTCCTGTCTGAATGCAGAGCTACAATGTTCAGATCTGTGCAAATGCACAAATTGCAGCAACTTTACAGAGGTAGCTAATTTTGCAGGTTTAGGCGAGGGTTACTTGTAGTATAAACTTGGATGTACAGTTATTAGCAAATTTGTTTTGCAGTTCTGTTTAGATACAATAAACTAAATGAAATTATCAGGAAGCACAAAACTTTCAGAATTTACAACTATATATCCTTCTGTTAATTAATTTTAGGCCAATTCAGTACCATAAAGAAAGAATTGAATTGGGTGCAATTAAAGGTTAATCATGCCTACGTTGGCACTACGCTTGCCACTATATGAGCCAACACATTATTTTTAATTTCATTACAAGAACAAATTTTCTCAATTTGTTACAAGTAAATGCAGTGGTTTTGTCGAGGGGTACCTGATTCCCATTTTTAGAGGGGCACATCTTTTCTGTTGTTATGGTTTTCTTATGCTGTCAACTAAATATGTTATTGTTTTAAAGCCTAAATGTTAAAGCCTATTGATGTTTACCGTTTAATATTTTAGATTATAATGACATATTTTTGTGAGAGCAAGGGCAGTTGTGATGTCCACCAGATCAGAAAAGATCTCGGATGAAAATTCCTCAGATACAGATGCAAAAAAAGGCTTTTCCCTTTTTTACTGTGTTATAAATTTTCAATGTACATACATGTACATAAAACAATTGTTCTTACTACATGTATATACGATTTCACATGTGTTTTTCCTAAATTGGAAATGCCAAAGCAAGGCCTCGTACCGCGGCACAGCCCCTATAACATGGCGCACTTTGATTGTTTGAAATTTAATTTTACAGCTTGTGAAATTTCCCCAACCTGTAAACATTCCTGTTCATTTTGAGTTCACAGAATTAACAAATGTATTGTTATTGTGATTGTCTGAGATTTGTTCAAGTGCGCCACGTTTATGGGGAGTGGTGACGATTTTGTGCCCAATTTCCGGACAGGACCTTTGTTTGTATTTCGGACTAAATTTAATAAAAATTAAATTGGTAACAGAGGTTCAAGAGCACGTATTATAAAGGCAAATGTTCGAAATTTAGCTCCATGAATTTAAAGTCTATCAACAAAGAAGTTCGGAAACGCCGCACCAGGAAAGTCGAGGGATACGTCAAGAAAGTGCGCCACGATAGGGTACCCCGCTGTACATAATAATGGCCGACTTCGATGGTGTGTAACAAAATAACTGCACCATTTTTGTTGTAGAACTTTTAACATGATATTTGTGATGTAATAAACCTCACAAATATGCATTAAAAAAGTAGACCCAGTTGCTGGAGCGAAACGCATTTTACAGCCTGTTTTTTTAAGGTTCAGATGACGGCCTAGAAGCTTTACCCACTGGAAGGTTACCTGCCATAGAAGATTCGCCAATAAACCACCGACCGCGACCTCAACTGCTACAAGTCAATAAAGTTAAGTACAGTGAAGAAAGGGGAGGATCTAGTATAAACAAAACCAGTCCAATAGTTAGCATTGTTGATGACTACTTTGAATATGAACAAAATGACGGGTTACTAAGTATTAAAGTAGCCGGTAGATTAAAGAAGCATAGTTCTTTTTGGAGATCTCTTGCCCCGGTTGACTACATTCTAAGTATAATTGAGCACGGCTATGTATTGCCCTTTAATTCTGAACCGCCACCGATGTTTAAAGCAAACGACAAATCGGCTCTTAGTCATAGAGAGTTCGTAACCAAAGCGATTTCAGAGTTAAGGCAAGTGGGCACAATATAGAAATCAGAATCGTTGCCCAAAGTGGTCAGTCCACTGACGGTATCTGTTCAATATATGGTAAGAAGCGCCTTATTTTAGATTTGAGGCTGATCAATGAATACCTTTAAAATATTTCAGTGAAATATGAAGACATGCGTACTGCCCTTTTGTTTTTTTCAGAAGGGAGGATATACGTTTAAGTTCGACCTAAAAACTGGTTACCATCATGTAGACATAATGTCCACGAATCTGGTCATAGGCAATTTAGCCAACGAAAAGTTTAAATGTTTGCATTGAATCCAGGTCCACATGGGAATCCGTCTTTCCAAAATATCCAGAAGCCAGAAACGAGATGGATTTCTGGAACAGTACCATGGGTACAATGAATGAGGCTGTTTTAGGGGCACGCAATAAAGGCATGCTTGAAGATAGGTCTATTCTGACGCTAGTTCTACTGGTTTTGGTGGGTATTAGTTGATACTGGAGAAGAATTAGTCCAGGGCATGTGGGACGTTACAGAGTCCAATAAGAGTTCCACTTGGCGAGAACTAAAGGCAGTCCTAAAATCACTAATAACTAAGTTGTCCTGCCGAAGGACGAAGTGGTTTACAGATAACCATGCCAGGCTGTTTCTATAATAGCAGCAAGGGGAGCATTAAGGAGAAATTACAAGATACTGCCCTGAGTATTTGTAAGACATGCCTATCCCATAATATTCACCTAGAAATGGAATGGGTCCCGAGGTCAAAGAATGAAAAAGCGGATAAATTAGGTCTGATAATAGACCAGGACGACTGAAGCGTTTCAGATCATGTTTTTGCATCTCTTGATGAGTTGTGGGGGCCCCCATTCTATTGATAGATTTGCCAGTGTTAATAACAACAAGACAACGCGGTTCAATTCAAGGTACTGGAATCCAGGTTGCGAAGCAATTGATGCATTCACAGTAGATTGGAAAGGAGAAAACAACTGGGTAGTGCCCCCGATCTCATTAATACCTAGAGTTCTGAAATACATGGAAACCTCGAAAGTTATTGGAACGCTTGTTGTCCATGTTGGATTTCAGCGCCATTTTGGCCGATGCTCTTTCCAGACGGTTTTAATCCAATAAGAGCGGTGATAGAAGTTTGTGAACTCCCCGGGAATTGTGGGATATTTACCCCGGGCAGAGGAGGGAACGCCGAGTTCCTTGCCAATATTATAAGGATTCTGGCAGTGAGGCTGAATTTCAGTATTAATTGAGAATTGTGAACCTCGATCAAAGTATACGTGTGGTTTTTTCCAGATTATATTCAACAGTGAAATATGGGCACGGAAGGAAGAAGACAAGAATCAAGATATGAAAGAACTTGCACTGGAACTGCCCGACATCGTCCTCAAGGCACGAGCGGAATCCACAGTCAAACAATATTCTTACGCTTTCAACAATTGGTCTAAATGGGCAACAAAGTACACCAAGAGAAGCATCGAGGCAGACCCCTATGACATAGCTCTGTATTTAGTACATCTTGGCCGCTCTTGTAATTCCCCAGCTCCTATAATCAAAGCCGCTTCAGCCATTTCTTGGGCACACAAAACTGTCGGGGTTACCGACCGTACCCAACGACACTGGTGAAATCTACATGCGATGACTTGAAAAGAACACTATCAAAACCTATCGTGAAAAAGGAGCCAATTACACCCTTAATCATTCGGAATATGGTAGATTTGTACTAATATTAAGCCATTACCAGAATTAACCGAGGCCCATCTTATGCATTTAAGGAGAGTAGTTATGAGCATGGTAGCTTACACAGGTTTTTTTAGATACAGCGAGCTGTCGGCAATTTGTCTGGGACACATCACCTTTAATGATTTCTTCAAGTAAAACAGACATATACCACGAAGGCAGGTCTGTAGTCATCAGTAAGTCTGATTCTCAATACTACCCAGTAGAGTTATAAAAAAAGTACATCACTTTAGCACAGATACAAGACCCTAACTCTTTTGTTTTTCGTAATGTATCGAAAACCAAAGCAGGATATAAGCTAAGGGAAATTAACCAACCTATATGTCTTACACCCGTGTGAGAGAAATTATTTTACAGGCATTAAAGCCCCTAGTAGATGACGTATCCAAGTTCGGTGTACCTAGCCTCAGAGCTGGAGGCGCCACTGTGGCAGCTCAAGCAGGTGTAGCAGACAGACTGTTTAAAAGGCATGGAAGGTGGAAGTCGGAGAATGCTAAAGATGGCTATGTAAAGGATAGTCTAGAGGACCTATTGTCAGTCTTGATATCACTAGGTTTATGAATTGTTTTTGGTGTATAATAAGATGTTGTGATATTTTGCGGGATGAGGTTACAACGCATGGAACAAACCCACGTTTCTCATCCACGGGGTGAGTTTTTCGTAGCCGGCTTGTAAAAATGTCTTTAGTTTCACAAAAAAAGTCGAACAAAATAAAAATTATATTACCGAGTGTACCAATAATTTCCCGGTTAAAAGTCTCTTGTTTGAACAATGAACTAGAAATTTATATTGTATCAATGAATCAGTTGTAAACTGTGTTACATGTACTATGTATATCAATGTTTTGTTAAACAAGTGTGTATTTTACGCAGCTCATCAATGTGCCGAATTGTCTCAAGTTTCAACAATGAGCTAGAAATGTATATTGTCATTTGTATCAATGAATCAGCTGTACACTATTACTATGGATATTCATGTTTTGTTAAACAAGTGCGTATTTTACGCAGCTCACAGAGTGTGCCGAATTGTCTCAAGTTTCAACAATGAGCTAGAAATTTATATTGTACCAATGAATCAGTTGTAAACTGTATTACTATGTATATTAATGTTTTGTTAAACAAGTGCGTCTTTTACGCAGCTCTCAGAGTGCGCCGAATTAACACCAACACTACTAGTCCGGGAGCCCAGCCTGGTTTAATCATAATTTTGAGTGCAAAAGGTTTGAAGTGTGGAATATGTAGGGGTAACTGGGACAACTGCAAAATGGGTTTTCTTAAGTTTGGCGAGTGGTGCGTTGGGTGGAGGAGCCCCTGACAGACAACCCCCCCCCTCGTTTTACTCCAACATTTATGGAAATAAAAACTTACTTGGTAAGAAGTACAGCAGCTTTGGATAGTATAATGCATTTTTAGAAACATTTTACTTCGAAGTACTGCGGTTATGGAAAAAGATATCACTTTTTATCCCCACAAATTTGAATCTGAGAAGCGTCACTGCAGTGACGTTTCTCAGATTGTGTATTCCAATGCAGAATATTCTTCCTGCGTGGACATAACCGCTCCAGATTTTCGGCAATATCTCAAAATCGCTACCACCTTTTGAAATGAAATTTGTACAGGTTAGTTTATGGTATATATCTATATAGGGTTAAAACAAACAGTGGGTTCCAATTACCAAACGTATACGATCCCTTTAAATGAAACATGCAATCTAACATTTTCATTACGCATTTTTTGAGGAGATATAGAGGCAGGTTGGAGATTTGAAGAAGCGAGGGTTTATCGAGCCATCCTATAGTCCCTGGGCTGCAAATGTTGTGTTAGTCCGGAAGAAAGACGGAACTAAGCGATTTTGTGTCGACTATCGGGGTCTAAATAAGGTAACAATCAAAGATGCTTATCCTGTCCCTCGTATCGACGAGACACTAGATGCGTTGGTGGGTGCAGAGTGGTTTTCCACCCTCGATTTAGCGTCCGGATATTGGCAGGTCGACCTCGATGAGGATGCCATTCAGAAGTCAGCCTTTGTAGTGCGGAACGGTTTATACAGCTGGCGCTACATGCCCTTTGGTCTGTGCAACGCCCCTGTGACATTTGAAAGGTTGATGAAGAGGGTGATAACAGGTCTTCAGTGGGACATCCTGCTGATATACCTGGACGATGTCATTGTGTTTGGCAAGACTGTGAAAGAGGAGATTGAACGACTGTGAGTCGTCTTCTCCAGGTTGAGGCGAGCTGGTTTAAAGTTGAAGCCTAGTAAGTGCTTCTTGTTTCAGAGATCAGTCGGCTATTTGCGACATATTGTGTCGCCTGAAGGTGTGGCTACCCACCTTGAGAAGGTTCGGGCCGTGGCCAATTGGCCAACACCTAAGTGTGTTAAGGAAGTTCGAAGCTTCTTAGGCCTCGCTTCCTATTATCGGAAGTTGGTCCGGGGATTTGCAGAGGTTGCTTCACCGTTGCATGCGCTGACTGAAAAGTTGCGTGAGTTCCAGTGGACAGATGCCATCCTATAGGCATTTGTTGAGTTTAAACAGAGGATGCAGACAGCACCGGTGTTGGCATACCCCGTTCCTGATAGCGACTACATCTTAGATACAAATGCTAGTGGGGATGGGATTGGGGCAGTTTTGTCTCAGATCAACGATGGGGAAGATAAGGTCCTCGCCTTTGCGAGCTGCAAACTCAGCAAGGCAGAGAGGAACTACTGTGTTACCCGGAGAGAACTTCTGGCGGGAGTTGTCTGCCTCAGGAAGTTTAGACAGTTCCTGTATAGTCAGAAGGTGCTACTCCAAACCGACCATGCTGCTCTTAGGTGGCTGCTTAATTTTAAGGACCCCAAGGATCAGCTTGCCAGGTGGCTGGACGTGATCAGCGAGTAAGATTTGACGATTCAACACAGACCTGGGCGGAAGCATGGAAATGCTCATGGGTTGTCCCGGAAGGCCTGCAAACAGTGTAGTCGTGCTGACGCTGATGAAGCGCCAGAGACCGTTGAGGCTTCGAATAAGGCCGAGGTGACAACGATCAGTGAGGTTGACGATGGTCGCCATGAGGTTGACTCTGACGTGCCGATCCCAGAGGCAAGGATGAGGGGCATCTTTTCTCAACCACACTTGCCTAAGGATGCAGTCAGAGAGGGTCAACTTGGTGACGGAAGTATTGGTTGGATGATTAGGGCAAAGGAGTCGGGCGCCTCCTCGGCACACAAGACCCTCTGGTCCTCTTGGGATCAGTTGGAGGTGCAGGACGGTGTCCTAGAAATTGGGAGTCCAGCGACGGGAAATCCGTGAGGTTGCGACTAGTACTTCCTGAGAAATTTAGAGAGGTCGTACTTCAGGAGCTACATGGTGGCCGGACGAGTGGCCAGACGAGTGGCCATTTAGGGGTCAATAAGACTTTGGCCAAGGTCAAGTTGCGATACTATTGGCCCGGAATGACCGCGGATGTGAGCTCATTGATCAGACTAGATGTTGCGAGCTGTGTTGGAGAAGGAAATCTCCTGCGAAGTAAAGAGTTTCCCCGCTCAAACAGTATTTGGTGGTCGAGCCCATGAAGAAAGTGGCTGTGGACTTGCTGGGGCCACACCTTCGGTGTGACACTCTAGAAAACCTGCAAGGAGGTATCCTGAGAGGAAGCATAGGCTTCCCGCCAGATATAGGGATTAGGTTAGCCATCACCAAGGAACACCTATTTGGACGGCAAGCTGGTGCAGGAAGAAGCGCCAGTTTTGACCGCCAGTCGGAGTTAATCCCTCACATCCTACATCCTACATCACATTAACATATTCATACCATTTTATAAGATTCAGCTGTGCTGAATCTAAAAATGATTTTACACCTCTATATACAAATTTCTGTCATATATCTTAAATGTAGTATTGGCGGCCATTTTGAAATTTGGCAGCCATCTACTCGAGTTTCCAGAGTGAATACACATACATGGAGGAATGTAACTTGTAACTTTATATTCATCATGCACTTTATATTCATCGTGTAGTTCGTGTCACGAACGTACAGCATACATTACCAAAAAAAGTCATAATATTTGTAAACGCGAACTTAATCAATTGTATACATTTTATACATATGACTACGTACTTTGTATGGCGAACTTACCCGTAGCCCAGTAATTTTGTATTGTTTTACTGCTTAGAAGTATTATTGTTTTCCTATATAACAATTGTGTCTGTTTGTAGTTTTTTGTAATGACATGCCTAATACAAGCTCTGCTTACAAGGTTTTGACACCTTTACTGGTATTTATTACAGAGCTTTGACTTGACCATGTTCCATGTTTATGCGCTAACGTTTACCTGTTGCCATTTTCTTGTATCAGATTTGTTTCAGAAGTTGTCGTCATTGCTTGAGGACGAAGAGAAAGCAAAAAGTGCAATATACTTATTTATGAAGACAACGTAAATAAACAACGAGCACCATACCTTGACCGGCGCCTGATTGCAAAAAGGCCTGGCCTGCTGCGACACCCCCTGAGGTTTTGCTGCGCTTAATCGATCTGCATGAGAGGACTGCTCATCCATCGGACCACGCCTGCGCGCCAGCATCTGAATCCAGCACACCAAGGGCAGAGAAGGTAAAGCGGCCCGTGATATCAGCAGCTGGCACGAGCGCAGAATGGGCATACTACATGGTCTGATTACAGAGCCGCCACACACCTTACCGGTTCCGACAGAGTCTTTCAGCTACTTGAGGGCTGTGATGAGGCACTCCGGAAGGACATCACATGTACCTTTGGCGCCCTCGCCTCCAGTGATAAACAGACCATTCTCTGCAACATCAAGACACTTGCCATGTGTCAAAAGAACATCATGGTCGCCCGGGTGCAGCTACAGCAAATGCGCCAGGACCACGATGAGAAAGTGCGGGCCTTCTCTGCTCGCCTCCGGGGCCAAGCCAGGGTATGCAGTTTCAGGGTCGAGTGCACATGCAAAACTCAGGTCGACTACAGCAACATTGTGATAAGAGATACCCTCATCCGGGGGATCAAGGACGAGGAGATTTGACTGGACATCCTCGGTGAATCAAAACAGGACATGTCGCTCGAGGAGGTACAAATACATCGAAGCGAAGGAGTCTGGCAAACGGTCGGCCGGTCGCCTCTTCCACTGTGGCACCACCACAGCTGCAGCTGCAGCTGCCGCTAGCTCCTATAGGCGCCAGGAGAAGTAACACCTGCGGGGCACGTCAGGTCATGCCATACCCGCAGATTTTGTGTGGCCACTGTGGCAGATCGGGCCACGGGCGAAGCAGACAGGAGCGTTTACGGAAATGCACAGCCTACAACCACACGTGTACAAAGTGTAGCACCCTACACCACCACGAGAACGTGTGTCGCCAGCCACAGCGCAAGCGGAAATATGCCCCATCTACTGCACTGACACCACAAAACAATGCCACTGCCATCTTTGAAGCCCTGTGCCCTACCCCTCTTATCTCTAGCCATGGCCGACACTGGGTGCCAGTCATGCCTCGCTATCACAAGACTCCTATCCAAGCTGGGCCTGGGGAGGCGCCATCTCATCCCGTCACCGTGAAGATGACTGATGCCAATGACCGCGGCATCGGCATCGCAGGTACCTCCGTGCTACGAATTTCTGGGACTTCCACCACCGGAGAGACGCTTGAGACTCTTGAGGTCTACTTCACTGACTCCGACTTCTCTGACTGACTCCACTGACTTCTCTGATAGACTATTCTTATCGCGAGAGGCTTGTGTCGCCCTTGGCTTGATATCTAATAGGTTTCCCACAATTGGGGAGACACACAAGCCCGGCAGCACCAGAGTTTCATCTGCAGAAACTACACAAAAGCTTGTACCTGAATCCTGTATCACCCATACCTGCGAATGCCCTTCACGCCAGGTACCGCCACCTCCCCCCACATCCCTTTCATTTCCGGCGACGGGGAGAACCGAGAGAGGCTCGAGCAATCGCTGTTTGATCGCTACAAATCTAGCAATTTCAAGGTGTGCGAGCATCAGCCACTCTCCATGATGTCTGGACCCCCGATGCAACTCATGGTGAACCCTGCCGCTCGACCGCTCGCTCACCACACACTGATCCCCGTCCCTGTGCACTGCTGGCGAGACGACGTAAAAGCAGGCCTCGACCAAGATGTGCGCCTTGGGGTCATTGAGCCGCCTGTTACTTGGTGCCACAAGATGTGATTTGCGCCAAGAGATCAGGCAAACCCAGACGGACAGTTGACCTCCAGTGTGCAGTCACTCAATTGCCATGCTGTTCGTGAGACCCACCACACCCAGTCACCCTTCCACCAGGCACACACGGTCCCATCCCACACACGCACGCACGTCTTTGACGCGTGGAACCGATATTACAGCATTGCCCTCGGAGACAACAGAGGTGGGGGTCAAAACCGTGAAACGTCTCCTCACAGACAACACTAATGCTGCCGGCACATTGAACACTGACAAGTTCCAGTGGGCCATGCTCCAGTACCGCAATACCCATGACCGTGACACACACCTGTCCCCTGCCATGTGCATATATTTGGACGGCCCATAAGGGACTTCATCCCCATCCACCCCGGCAAGTACCAGCCTCACACAACATGGCGGGAGACCCTCTACTCCCGAGAGGAGGCACTGCGCAACCGTCACATGCGTACTGCTGAGCGCCTCGCGGAACACACCCGAACCATTCCTCCCCTGATCGTCGGGGCCTGTGTTCGCATACGGAACAGTCTGGCCCCACCGCCACCAAGTGGGACAAGACCGGCATTGTGGTTGAGGTGCGCCAGCTTGACCAATATGTTGTGAGAGTAGACGGCTCTGGACGGTCACACTGCGTAACAGGAAATTCCTTCGCAAGTATCTGCCCGTCATACCTTGTGCACCGCTAACTATGGCACCTGGCCCAACAACAGTTTCGATCCCACCAACCCAGTCGGCCAAGCCTGCTTCGCACATCCTTGCTCCGCTACCCCTAGCAACATTTATAGGCCTTATTACACTGATCCTTCCTCCACCCAGGACGACTCACCTGATGCTGGGATGACACCACCAGCCAGCCTGGCACCACCTCACCCAAAACCACGATCCGCCCACAGCCACCTGAGAGCCTTGCACCAACCGGCCTCATCCCTCGGGCTCTGCGGGCTCTCATGCCGCATAACGCCCCGGCCTTGAAGAGCAGCCCATCGTCACCATAAAGCCTCCGACCTCCCTTTCCCAACCGCACACCATCCTGCCACACGTCGCTCAACCCGACAAACCAAACCACCACAGGGGATGCAAAATGGCGACTTTTCAAGAAATGACAACTTTTTCAGTCTTTTTCACTCCCCTCCAAAGACTTGGGAGGGCGTAGAGAACTTTGACTTGACCATGTTCCATGTTTATGCGTTAACGTGTACCTGTTTTCTTGTATCATATTTGTTTTAGACGTTGTCGTCATTGCTTGAGGACGAATAAACTACCGTAGAAAGCAAATAGTGACATATACTTATTTATTTATGTCTTGTTATTCAATACTTTCGACCCCTATAGTTTCTAGTAGCTATTTAAAATACTATGCTAAACGTTCTCAAAAAAATATCTAGTCAAACTTGAGTTATTCACTTTAAAAATGTAATGGGGCAAAACTAGCATGGGGCGAGTTGGTTTTTTTCATAACAATTTTGCCCCAAAGCCACTTCGCCCAATACCTTTTTCCACACTTCATGTATATTGACTCAAACCAACTTTCCCCGTATAAAATAATGTACATCACAAAACATCAACGTTTGTTGTGACAAATATAATTGATATAATATATTGATAGGTGCCCAGATTGATCTATTTAAATACGTTTTTTGATATTTGATTGATAAATAAAATTACTTATTCAATCTGCATTTTTTTAAATATATTTTGTTAATGTTTTTTATTATTATTATTATTTTGGGAGGAAGGGGGAAGGGGTAATCAGCTGTTTTGTTTAACGGAGTCAATTTAATAGGTTTCATGTAAGGCGAGCTTGTAATGAAATACATAATAATGAAAACAAATCAAAAATAGGATCCACACAAAATCTATTGTTTGTCATTATCTTCTTGTCAGCACTACACAATCTTCTGTGCTCACTTGTGGAACATAACATTGCAAAGTGACATTAAAATAAACAGAATCACATGACAATTGAGGATTAACAAATAAATGTTCACAATTCGTGGCCCTGTACCCACATGTTTGTTGCTGTGGTCCACGAGTGATAGTGCCTGACCCACCCTACAGTTTTATTTTACACAGGATCTGTATTAACCTTACTGGGCATACTGTAACCAAGGGCATACTGTAACCAATGGCATACTGAATTGTATCTAAACATTTATTGTGATTAAAGTCAATGTTGTAAAATGACAGAAAGAGTGAATTATATGCACAATTTGAATAAATTTGTGTGAATGCCAATTTTTAGTACAATTTGTCAATATTTTCTCAAAAAGAGGGATATTCATACTCCATAATGGATGTTTCAGTGTGTAGTTCCAATAAGTTTAAACTTTGTTACACTTTTCAATTAGAAAGAGCGTTGAAAACAAATTCAGTATCACTAAATGAAAATAATTAAAAGTGTCAAAAAGAAATGCTCCTGACGTGTCTTAAATATCATCAACCAGTTCAATCATAACCAGTTCGAGCATAATTCTCTCAACTTTGCTGTTAGAACAAATAAAAAAATCACTGAAGTTGGAACATTAATGTTACAATTTTAACAACCCATGCGATATTTGGCAGATGATGTACATAGCTGGTAGGACGTGCTTCGAACTTTGTAGTCCAGGCAATCTACCCAGTTTGGCCATTCAAAACGGAAAAAATTGCAACATAATTTATTTGGACACAGATGTCAGCTATGAAGTGTTCTGAATAAAATACCAAAAGTCCTAAGAAATTAGTGTTGCGGAAATGTGTTAAATTTGCAAAAATCCAAGATGGCCGCAATAAATTTGTAATGTATCATATCTCTGCTATCAGAAGAGATATTTGAATGATTAAAAATTCTATTATATAGTCTTTGGACACAAGGAATCGTTTGGAATAGGTTAAAACTTGACTGAATGCAATGCTCATGGATAAAAGCCAATATGGGCGCCTAAAATCCATAGTTAACACATTATTTGCATTGATATACAACATATTTAATTAATGCCAATGGCGCATGTACGTATGTTTCAAGTATTACAGACACAAACGTATTCACTATAGCAAACTTTAATAACATACACATCAATATTCATTCTACACATCAACAATATAACGATAAGGGCAGGTGACACCACATGAGACTATTGTAACTACATTGATTGTGTGTATTGGGAAGTAGCGTAATCATACATGTTGCTTACGTTTTTTTTAATTATTAGAACAATTCTCGGTCACCTGGGAAGGACATTAAAGTGAAGGACGTGTAATACTGGGTTATGTGAAATTTTCTTTCTTTTTCTGTGAGTCTATTAGGTTTTTAAATTCTAATGGAGTGCTTTTGCAAGAAGGTAGCACAGAGAAACCGGTTTATGCAGGCATACTTCAAGGAATGATCAGTTTATTTTTTGTGTTTTTGTTTAATCAATCCTAGAGTTAGCTGCCGTGAATCAGAACTCATTCTATATGGGAAGGGGAGGGTGTTTATGGGAGTTGTCACAAGTCAGAACTTGTTCTCATCGTTTTCGTAATTTTTTTTGGAGATGCTGAAGCAGTTCTGCTGCGTGAAGTATCATTGGATTTTAGGTGTGTGTCTGGTCTGCAGAGAAAAATCTGTACAATTATGATTTGCTGGTATGCCAGCGTAACTGTACTGCCCATAGCGTAATTCTTAATTATTATTTTTCCTTAGTGATATACGCTTCATGGGAGGTCAGTTCAGTTTTTTTCTGCGAGATTGCAGTCTGTGGGAATGGGGGGGGGGGGGGGGGGGGGGGGGGTGTTTCGTGTACAAGTTTCAAAAGAACCCCTCCGTGCTTTTTGTTATTTTTTTGAGACGCGGAAAAGGTTCTGCTGACAAGTATCATATGGATTGTATTTGTGACTGGTCTGCAGAGATAAATCATTTTGTACGTTATCTAGTGGGTATGCCAGAGAGTGGTTGTTTGACTGGCCTCTCCAGAGCGTAATTCTTAACTCTTTTTTCCCTTTTTTGGGGGGTCAGTTCTAGCCACATTATCTCTGCTAGATGACAGTCCGTGGTTGGAGTTCGTAGACGGGCAAATACATCAAACGTCTGCAGGCCAATTGGGTTAGACATTCCCTAAAAGCGGGAGTTTCAAACCCCGTCTCTGGTTTTGGCGACGCGATGACTGCATGGTTTGTGTATTGCAACAGTGGTCCTTTTGTTTTTAGTTCACTCAGTGATTGATTATTACCGGTGATAATATGCCGTCCCCTCTTTTTTTCCTTTTTTGGAAGGGTAGCAAGGCATATTTTCTGTGCTGTGCACTTCATCAGTCACCATTCTTTTAGTTCACTTTCCTTTCCTTGTTTTTATTTGTGTATCGGTTTATATGACAAGTGGCAAGAACGAATACCGGCTGTCTTGACCTATTTATTTGTTTTAGTTTTGAGATCAATTTCTTTGATCATTGTTTTGTTCTTCCAATAGTTCCAATAGGATTTGCAGATTCTCCTCATCAAGATTTTGTTCCTCTTGGTTGGATTGTGGAGATGCTTTAGTCCTAGATCGAACAAGTTCATCTTTTATGTTTTTGTGCCGTTTGTATGCCAGGATGGGTTGGGTATCAAATAGCCTATTTAGGTATTCGTTTTCACTAATCAAGGGCCAGTGTTTGAGGATAGCCCGTTTGAGGGCTGGGTGCGCGGCATGTGGGTAGTATGGTAGGATGAACACCAGTGGGATATTGTTTTTGTTTTTTTCACGCTTAGGATCCGCGGGAGTCTTCCCCCTTTGGGAAAGGAGGGCTACATGTAGGTCTTCGTTTGTGTATCCGCGCTTTTGAAGTTTGTCTTTGAAGAATTCAACCCTCTCCTCAAAGTCTTTTAAATGGGTACATATACGTTTGTATTTGGTCACTTCGCCCTTGATTAATCCGCCAAATACCGACTTATGGTGTGCTGAATCTCGAGCTAGGTACTGAAATGTATCAGTTTGTTTGGTAGCTACTTGAGCTACTCAAATATCCCTTCATGTATGAATCGTTCGCCTTTGTAGATTTTGTAGATAATAAGGTGGAGAAAAGTGACTTGGCGGTGTGAGATCTCAGACGTGAACTTCAGCGTTGGATGAATTTTATTAAGTGATTGCACTAGGTCAGCAGCCTGCTTTTCTTTTCTGTTAAAGATTATAAGAACATCGTCTCTATATCTCATGTAGCTCACAATTGAGGGATTGTGAGGGATAATTGTTCTTGTTCGTATTTAAATAGGGTCACAAATCTCCGGACTGCATTCGCTGCCCATGGCCACGCCAATTTGTTGTCTTCACATATGCAACACGTCTGTCTCGTTACTGTTGCCATCACGTTTCTTATGTCAGCCTGGAACCGAAATAAGACATTCAATATACATTTAAGCAAATACATAGCACTAGATGTTGGAGTGATTCACATTTTTAGTACATGTATATTAAATAGGCCTATACCTAAAGTAATAAAATTGGTGATCGGTGAAGATTCACGTGCAAATGTATAATAAAATTTGGATTTGTGGCGGCCATATTGGATTTTATCCATGACCATTACCTCCAATCAAGTCGTAACCTATTCCAAATGATTTATTTTGCCTAAAAAACATATAATAGAATTTCAAATAATTCAAATATCTCTTCTGACAGCGAATATATGATACATTACATAGGCCTATTTATGGCGGCCATCTTGGATTTTTGCACATTTAACACATTTCCGCAACAGTAATTTCTTAGGACTTTTAATATGTTATTCAGGACACCTTATAGATGACCTCTGTGCCCAAATAAATTCTGTTGCATTTTTTTCCATTTCAAAAGTTAGTTTGCCTGGACTATATTGGGGCTTAGATGGTAGGCTGGGCATTGGATCTGAGTAAATTCTTTTTTGGAGATCTGCCATCATTACTGCTTGTTTCTTGATTAGCAACTGCATAAAATGTGTTGTTAAATTATAGACCAGTGTCTAACATTACATTTTTATCAAAGTTGCTTGAGAAGTTGGTTTTATTGCAATTGAACTGCTATTTTAAGACTAATTCCATGTATGCAAGATGTCAATCAGCGTACCGAGAGGGACATAGCACTGAGACTGCACTCTTGAGATTGCAGAATGATGTTGCACTTGCTCTTGATCGGCACCATGACATCGTTCTGGTATTGTTAGATCTTTCTGCCGCGTTTGACACCATCGATCATGATATTCTCACTAGGCGACTGTGCTCCCGTTTTGGTATTGGGGGAACAGTTTTAAGCTGGCTAAAGTCGTACCTAACAAATCGTACCCAGCGTGTGTGTATTGGATCGATGGTGTCAGACGAGGCCCAGTTGAAATTTGGCATTCCACAGGGGTCAGTATTGGGGCCTGTCCTTTTTTCCCTATATATAGTACCACTTGAAGACATTATTGACCGCCATGGTCTCAGTAGTGTCATTTACGCTGATGACACCCAGCTGTACATTGCCTGTGACACGCCGACGGATACATCAGTCGTTGCCTCCATTGAGGCATGCGTTGACGAGTTAAGACGTTGGATGCGATTTAATTTGCTTGCACTCAACAACAGTAAAACGGAGGTAGTTTGGTTCTCGTCAAAGTTTAAGACTGTGTCCGATGGTGCTGCCGCGCGGTCAGTGTGCGGGTGGGTGATGTTCACGTACACCCTTCATCTAAAGTACGTGATCTTGGTGTTTTTTTAGACTCTGCTGTGACCATGGAGCACCATGTAGCAAATATGTGTAAGTCGGCTTCATTTGCTTTATGGAAGATTGGGAAGGTTCGAAAAATATTGGATAAGTCCTCAACTGAGAAACTTATTCATGCTTTTGTTACCTCAAGGTTGGACTATTGCAATAGTCTGCTTTTTGGGCTTCATTCAAATCAACTGAAAAAATTACAACTCATTCAGAATTCCGCTGCTCGACTGATAACTGGAACCAGATTTCGGGAGAGTATTACTCCAGTGCTTCGGGATCTACATTGGTTGCCAGTTGAACAGCGGATTCGATTCAAAATCCTTGCCATTACATATAGGATAATTGAGAATGTCAATGCGCCGATCTATCTCACTGACCTGGTTGGTCTCCGCGTTCCGCAGAGATCAACAAGGCAGAGTAGTGAGATTCGGCTGGAGCCTCCACCTGTGAATTCTACGAGGACTAAGTACTATGGAAATCGTGCTTTCTCAGTTGTTGCTCCCATGGTATGGAATGATCTTCCATCAAACATTCGTACAGCCCACAGCTATGAATCTTTTAAGTCATTGGTTAAAACTCATTTGTTTCGTTCTTACTATGGTAGTCGTTGTTTACTTTAAGTTTTTTATTCTTCTTGTTCAACTTTTTAACTTTAACTTTTATTGTCACTATGTACAGTGTGCTGAGATAATTGTATGTGGTGCACTTTAAACAATAATTGATTAGATTAGATTATTATAAAAAGGTTGAATCTGGTTATAAACAAGAGGGGGGAAATATACAATCAATAATGGATTTTGGAACGACCTGTTACGAGAAAAAAAATGTAAAAGAGGTCAATATAGCCCCACTTGGGTCATCATTCGTGCAGTTTGGTAATGGTGATGAAGCTGGACTGAAGCATATAAGCAGGGGTTATTTTCCCACCCCCACCCCCTGTCTGGGCTGTCAAAATCGGGGTAGATCAGATTTTCCGGGGCCAAGGTAAGATAAATGATTTTTAATTTTATTTTGTCTATGTCTATTCAACATACAATTTTAAGGTAAAACAGTCTCTCAAAATTCGATATAGACACAATCTGGGAAAGCAGATTAATTCGTTAATGTTTACCTTACTATATATCTATACGTGTACCTGACCTACCTGCATCTTTATTGTTTTGGTCTGTCTGAGATTATTAGGTAACTCAACCTCTTGCTTGGCTCCTTGCCAATAATACATCTACTGACACAAAGTACTGATCTAGGCGGCAATATACGGGACCCGATGATGACAGCGAATCCGACAAGGCTGAGACTGAGTTTTGGGAGGCAAATGTGCTTTCTCCCACAGTGTCTCTGCACGTTTACGCTTCTCCGCTGCATGCCAGGCATATTGTAGATTGTCAGACGTTCGGGATCAATAATCCAGCGGTAACACCCAACGTTTAGCGTCAACCCGATGCGTGTACTGTGTAGTGTCATGAGTGTTTGGCTGGTTTTCACGACCAATTATCGTATGACAGTTGTAACACACAGTAGCAGGTTAGGCTTACCAACTTCTCTGCCAATTCGTTGTCATTTTCACAAAGATTTTCTCGGCCGTAACATAATAAGTGAACAAAAGAAATGGTTTTATCACGGAGTCATCGACACACGCGACGATCGTGACATAGGCGACGCCATGGTTGTTTTGATTCGCAATGATGAAATGGCCTATGACCTGAGTTGTGATTGGAGAATTCGGATCACGTGGTACCAGAGCGCATGAATTTCAACCAAATGTGACGCGCTAGCGTAATACGACCATAAACAAATGCTCCATCGCTGTTGATAATTTAGTGCAGCTTTTGGTCGATAATTACTCAAATTCGACAGGCGTTTTTGTGGAGAACTATTTTTAATCATAATCTCCAGACAAAACTATGTTCAAAATCAAAGAGTTCTCTTAGACCCACGGGGTCGAAACGGAATGGAAAAAAAAAATATGTGTACACCGTACGGCCTACAAACCTTCCTGACTGTAAACTTCAAACTTCACTACCGAAACTTCATGTATTGCTAGTTCAACTGTGTTGATCTTCAAACAAACCACTGTATTTACCACTGCATATGAATCCCGTGTTAATTGATGTGCAGAACACTGGAATATATAATACAAAACACTCAGGCAGAAAACAAGATCTCCATTTAAAAATGTGATGGGGCGAAAAAACATGGGGCGAGTTGGTTTTTTCTCGCCTTGTTTTTATTACAATTTCGCCCCAAAGCCACTTCGCCCCATACTTTTTTCACCCATTATATACTGACTCAAGCCAACTTGCCCCATGTAACATGTACATCGCAGTACACAGTTTTTGGTGACAAATATGAACGGTTTACCCTGTAAATCACTCTCTTTGGCTTGTTGGGTGCCTATAATGATCTATTTAAGTGTCAATTAGATATTTTATTGATAAATAAAATGGCTTATTCACTCTGTAATAATTTTTTAGGTTAATTAGCTGTTTTGTTTAAAGAGGTATTTTAATGGGTTTCATATATATCATTAAATTAATAAAATAATAATGAAATGCATAATAAAGAAATACATAAAAAAATAAGATCAACACAATACTTATTTGTTGTCATTATTTTTATTCATATAGAAACTGTTTGCTGCAGCTGTGGTAGTCGAATGACATCCCGCAGCCGCAATCAGTCCTTCGCGTTTGTCCTTGGCCATCTGGCCTTGTCGTGGGCACGTGGAGCTGTCTCGATGTACGGAGGGGTCCGAGTCCAGCCTGTTTGAGGTCAGCACGTATAGTGCCCAGTAGGTTTGTGCAATGCCGTCCTTGTCGGGCTTGGTAAGCTTGCGAGCCAGTAACAGCAAAGTCTAGGGCCCTCTGAGCGGGTGTGTCAGGGTCCATACGTAGGATGTGGCCTAACATTGACCATCTTTGCTTAGCGACCTTTGATGAGAGGGGTTCTTCGTTGCACAGTTCGTATAGTGCCTGGTTGGTGATAAGGCTTTTCGGCCAGCAGTGACCTGTGATTGAACGGAGGTGTCTGCGGTGGCATGCATCCAGCTTATTGAGCATGGCTTTGGGTACTGCCCAGCTGTTGCAGTTGTACAGCATAATTGACACGCAGTATGCTTTGTATAGACGGAGTCTTGTCTTCAGCGGGATCTTCTTTCGCCGACTCCAGAGTTTCCGTAGTGAGTGAAAGGCTACGTTGCCTTGTTGTATACAGCGGGCTGTGATATCTGCTGTACTGCACAGCAAGGAACCTAGCGTCTTATTCTTGCGCCAACTCTCATTGCCGCGGAGAGCCTTGCCATTTGAGTCTGTCTCCGTGGTTTCCGCAAGGTATACATGACTGAACTCTGTCTTCGTCTCGTTCATGAACAGATTGTCGACTTTCAGTTTCTCTGCTGCTACTGGCTGGAGCTGGTCCAGGGGTTTATTTTCTTCGTCGAGGAAGTCCACATCGTCTGCGTATTCCATTTCTAGTGGCAGACGTAGGCTGGAGACAGGTGGATTGGGCCTGGTGGAGCTTTCTCGGACGGATGAGAGGGCAGCAGCAAGATAGCATGTGAAGAGGACTGGTGAGAGGCTGTCGCCCTGGGGGGATCCTATTGTGGTCTCGAATGATTCGGACAGCTCGGTTTTTACGCGGACCCTGAGCTTCGTCTCTGCTAACAGTGATCTTACTAGTCTTAGTTGTTCGTCGTTACAGCCTGCTTGCAGTAGGACATCTAGGATGCGTATCCGCTTGATGGTATCGAAGGCACGCGACATATCAATGCCCATTTTGTGAAAGTCCCATTTCCTTGTCATCACTACTGAGGTCAGCATACGTTGTGCCCATACAATGTCTGCGCAGCTCCTACCTCTTTGGTAGGGTCCAGTAAAGCGATCGATCTTGTCTCTGATGTGGCGCAGAGTAATGATGGACAGGATCTTTCTGATGCTGTTCAGTAGGGCTATCGGCCGAAGGTTGGCTGGTGGGCCTGGGGGCTTCTTTGGCTTTGGAAGAGTGATGAGTGTACCTTCTCCTAGTGTCTGTATGGTGTTGTTGTGTTCGAAAGATGAGTTGATGATTTTGGCCAGTGGGAAGGAGACAATATGAGTTGAGTGCTTGAAGAGCTCACTATTGATACCATCTGGACCAGCAGCACGGCCATATTGGAGTGCGGCAATTGCGGTCTTGACTTCCTCCTCGGTAATGGGATTCTGGAGTGGCCGTGGGGTACCCTCAAATGGCTGCAGCGGTTCGTCCTGCTGGTCGGTAAACTGCTGCTGGAACCAGTCTTTGATGACTCTTTAATGCAATTCTTAATACAATTTACGCTTTAATACAATTCTTATCAACGGTCATTTTATATTTGTTTGTAAACAAAAATAACTCCTTAAAGTTTATTCAAACAAACGAGTGCTCCTATTTCCACGAATAATAATATTTCCATTTCACGTTATGCGATTTTTCAGTTTCCATAAATTGAGATGCTAGTAACAATTTTATAAAGACCTTTTCCCCCGGGTTGATTTTCCTAAGAAATCAAACAATGTACCAACAATAATTTCAAAAACTCCGACTTTTATAGGCTAATTGTTCTATTCGCGGGATCCGGAACAGGGACCCCTAATTAATAAACTTCATTATTTCAGCCATTCCAGTCAGCAGTTTGCCCATGATTTAATAAAAAAAATAAAAATGTTATCATCTAGAGTTATCAACTGTTGTTTCATTGGTACACTTAGAAGCGAAGCGTTCAACGAGGCACATTGCCGTCGTCACAGCAGCCATTAAACCAAGCGAGAAGAACGAAGCACTGTAGCTCTGTGTTATGTCGTATAACGCTCCTGAAACAAATCAAATGAAAGAAATGAAATTACAAAAGGCACGATTTGGGCGAGTGAAAGAAACAATAATTTTTGAATAAAATGCTTCTGAAATGATGGAATGAAAATGATTGACAATTAAATAACCTTGCCCAATTCGGTTTAACCATTTATCATCATACTATAAATCCAGGAGTCTGTGTGTTTGAGGTTTTTTTTGATTAAAATAGGGGACGTATAACAATATAGGACAATAGGGTTCCCTATTTTGAAAAGGTTCCCATTTCCGATTTTTGTACAAAACCTATGGGAGGCCTTTCAAAAAGTGCAAACAAACGAGGGACCAGAATTTCATTGATTGAAGGCGTATACACATTTGTGTGGGTGTGTTTCTGTTCGTAATTCGATTATCTGAAACTTGGCAGGTGTATTGCTCAGGACCTAATTGACCTATTGACGCCGGTATTAATTCCTCATTGCACTGGATTATGCGTATGAAGGCACTGCACAATGGACCCGAGTGTGCAGCTGTGAAACACGCCGTATGCTACAGCGTATCACAGCTGACAACAGCATTCCGAATGGATTATTAGGCCGCGGCTACAGCCGCGCCCCGGCGTCAAGGGGTTAATATTTTCCCGCGAGCGCGAGTGGAACACGTGATAATGTAGTGCGTCTGTTTCCCATAGACCACGAAGCCGGAGGATAACGGATCGAACGGGCGGAACGAACACGGATCGTTGCTAGTAGTGCACGATACCAGAATGTACCACACGCGCGAACCAATTACAGTTATAGCAACATGTGACGGTCCACCGTCGGGGACGCAAACGCGCCGCTTTTGAATTTCCAATGGATTGTGCAGCACTGCGTTTTGCGTATAACGCTATACGTGGAGTTAAATAAAACTATAACAGACAAATCAATTCAAAATATCTCAAGTGTTGTTATTTAGCAACTCAAATAAAACACGACTGTTTCTACATAAATTCACGAATACAAACATCAGGAATAGTGTGCACACAGTTAAATGATTCGCAGGACAAACACCCACAATCAGTAAATAACCTTAACGGGTTATTAAACCCAACAACATAAACACATTTAATAATATCAACCTTCCATCTTCAAATAAACCCAAATGTTGATTGTTGCGATCAACGGCACATGTAAGCTTGCATATATCATGTACACCTTAAAACCACCTTTTTAGTACGCGATATGTGCCTAAAAAATATGCTTCTAAAAATAAAAGGCCGTTTTCCTATACGTAAATTTGTACCGATGGGAACAAAAATGGAACCAAACATTTCCGTGTGCCAGTACAGTTTTTTTATATATAAAAAAATACCATTATTTAACCTGGAAAATGTGGACCTTATGGTTATTTTATTTTTTATTTTTTTATTTTTTTATATTATTATTATTATTATTATTTTTTATTTTTTTTTGGAAGGAGGGGGGGGGGGGGGGGGGGGGGGGGGGGGGGGGGGGGTTGCGTACGCACCCGTCGCACACCCCTGTGTACGGGCCTGAACGGGCACGTACTAGTAATATGAAATACTCAAAATGTAGGCCTACCAACGATTTATTTAACAATATTTGGGCAAACTGACCCTATAATAAACCGATTTGATCCAACTGCGGGCTTTAGCAATCAGAGGCTGAAGTTAAAGATGGACTACAACGGAATAATGATAAAGGCTGTGTTGCTGTTTTTGTTTGAGAAATGTATAATGATTACTAATATATCATTAGTATTCAATAAAACTTGTTCCTTCATGCAAAAAAAACCCAAAATTGATCGGCGTTCTACGACCCAGAAAAACTCAGTTTCAGCAAAAGCCCTTAACTCATGAATAATTCATACTTTGTGTGTGACGTACTACCCACGACGATTTACTCGGGTCGATCGTGTGCGTGCATTTTTACCGTACAATGCAATGCGGAATAACAGCGGACAAGCTAGGCTATATTTTGGTACAACTATTTTTGACCGAAAAACAGCGAAAAATGTCCGATAGCAGCGAGTATTGGGAAGACCACAGTATAGATGAGGAAGAGGCATTTCGTGGAGGTACTTCTGAGGACAGTGCAGTGATGGCAGCTCTAGCGATGAGGGGAGCTCACCAGACGAGGGGAGCTCACCTGCTGATGACTCTGCGGCCACGGCAGACCCGGCGGTTGCCGATGACTCGGCCGACGTAGAAGCAGTAGGCCTGGTGGTAGTACTAGTACGAATTCTCTCGATGTTTGGCGCTTTCAATGTGGGGATCGATCCAGGCTTCAAACGAAACTTTGTTGTCAATCCCAGTGATTTTTTCAAAGCACTTGAAGGTTCAACACAGTCCTCTGAAAAATGTGCTGAACAAACCAAAGGCCTACTTCTTTCCGAGAAGGTGAAATCCTTTCGTGTAATATTTACGAACTTCACCCATTCCTTTGATAACGCAGGATCCCGCGGAAATTGCACAAAATTAATCTCTGGATTCTTCGAACAATTTTCTTGTGCATCCACCAACAACACATGAAGTTGGCATTATTGTAGCTGAGTGATAGTGATACACTATACAAAAAAGATTCGTAAAAACTTCATGCCTCTGCATGAAAACGCATACATAATACACACGGAATAACATGGCGTCTTTTGTTTACTCTCGGTTGCTCATGGGTAGTACGTCATCACTTTTCGCTGGTTTACAAGTCCGCTGGTACTATATCGTGGATTTCATTGTGGTTTTCAGTGGATCTTTGCCGGGAACCAGTACAGGGCGGGGAATTTCAAAATCGAAGAATCGAGGTCTAATTTTGTCGGTCAAATTGCAACAAAATTATTTAGAGAAAAACATGACCGTAACAATAAAGTGTTACCTGAACACAACATAAACAAGGTCCGATAATAAATTTAATGTGTGAGTTTTCGTTGTAGTCCATCTTTAACATTTCAAGCCAAACGTCAAGCTCCAGTCAGCCTTGTTCGTCAACCCCCGTCGGTATCAAATTTAACAATAACTTATTTATTGTCGTTTTGAGCCGACTGATTGACTCAGTAACCAGTAAAAGCCCCTTGACCATGCATGGGCCAATTTGATGGAGCTGTTATAATTAATTGATAAGCACAACAAATTGTTGAGCGCACAATTGTCTTGCTTAGTAAAAACAGGTTGCAAGCCAAAACTCCAGGGCGATATTCATAAAAGCCTGCTAACTTAGCAGCCAACTAGGCCTTATAAATCCGTAGTTTTCTGCTCTGTGGTTACCAACTAATTTTGTGTGCATAAAACCTTGATAAGAATGTTGCCAGCCAGCTGGCAGCTTGATATTTTAAGCACGCAGCTATAGGACATTAATTAGACAGTTCGTCAAACAAACAAAATGCTTTAGCTTCCAACTAGCGACTTAGAAACACCCCAGATCCACTCTAACGTTAGCAACCAAATTAGCAACCAACTATATATATAAGCTTGGGAAAGTTTTATGAATATCGCTTAAATTCCAACTAGGCTTAGCTGTCCACTAGGGGCCATTTTAGCAGCCAACTAGGCTTAGCAGGCTTTTTTGGAAATCGGCGGTTTTCTTCCTAAGTGAAATCCAGCTGATTAACAGTCACCAGCAACATACATTATCTGGTATTTGGTTTGTAACCATGTTTTTTCCCACAGAAAATAAGTATCCACAACAGGTCGTGTTATTAAAAAAAAAATCCTTTAAAAATTAAAGCCATACCGTATAATGATAACGTGACCTGAAGCGCGGGGCTCTGTGTTATTTGCTGTTTATAAAAAGAACGGCACATCTGTGCACGATCATGCTGTATAAGACTGCGTTAGCCATATGAAGCACGAATGTGGCATAGAAATCCCCCCCTCTTTTGTGTTGACCATTGTGTTCCCGGAATCTCAGGAATTCCTTTTAGGTTTCAAGAGGGGTGGGTTAGGTTACAATAGTGTTGAGTGCGTATAAAGTATAGGGATGAGAGGGGGGTACCCCTCTGCCACATATCGTGCTGGGTATAGCGTTAGCAGGCACAGTGATCCCCTATTATTGCACCACATACATTTTCAAACTGTTTCGAATTATTTCGGTTTATTCCAGAGTTTTCACAAAGATGGCTAAACCGACCCAACCCGAAATGAAATGATAGAAAAACCGACCCGACCTGACCCGAAATGATTTAAAAACCGAAGGGTCGGGTCGGTTTCAGATAGGGTTTGCACATCATTACTTCTGGGTTTAAGTGTCATTTTGATCCGAAAAGGTATGTTTGACACAACACAATGGTCGAGACAAATATAATTCGAATTGCAGATCAATTTGATCTGGATGGTTTTGGAGTCGCTGATACTATAGTTCTTACAAAAATCTTACCCGCCATAAAACCGCCCAATATCTCCCCTGCGCCGAATAAGCAGTTGCCTATGACGTTAATATCAATGGCATAGCCGGAATCCCCGTGAAGTTCGTTTGTGACCGAGGGAAGGATCCAATTGACGATTCCTTCTGCGGCCCCATTTACGCTTGCTAACAACATTAGAGCTAGTCTTGGCCAAGACCAAGCTAGCCCGTTCATTTGTTCCGCTGCGCGCCGTCCGTATTATCTGGGATTATTGAGGGCGCCCTTTATTATCGCCATAATTCCTGGATCTCTTCCACTAGCTTGGTCTTGGCGCATCGGTCACGTGAACCCGGAAAATTCCGAGGACATTCCAAGCATAGCTCAAATAGCTACTCGCCCCCGCATGCGCACTAAGTCGTTTTTGTTTAATGTGGTGTTCGATTATTATAGTCTGGTTCCCAGACCAAATATTTCTGACTATTTGTGATTTTTCATTTATTATTTAGCCGTTAATGTCACGTGACCAACAACTGGAGGAATTGCTTAACGTTCGCGATGTTCGAGTGTTTCCAGGTTTTTATAAAATAAAACTCACATTAGCAAAGGTCAACACCAGACGAAATGCCTAAGACTATCACAGTCATTGTAGTCATTGTGCTATTTTTTTGGAAAGAGCCGTTAGAATTTGAATTGTTGCGTCGTCATAGCTACGCTGCTTGTATCGCGTCATTATCTATTTTGTTGTCGCCGGCTGCTACCTGACCGGACGTGTAAGAAACCACATTTGGCTATACGTCTAAATTGTAGTGTAGGTCAGGTAGCCGCCGGCGACAACAAATAGATAATGACGCGATGATACAAGCAGCGTAGCTATGACGACGCAACAATTCAAATTCTAACGGCTCTTTCCAAAAAAATAGCACAATGACTACAATGACCGTGATAGTCTTAGGCATTTCGTCTGGTGTTGACCTTTGCTAATGTGAGTTTTATTTTATAAAAACCTGGAAACACTCGAACATCGCGAACGTTAAGCAATTCCTCCAGTTGTTGGTCACGTGACATTAACGGCTAAATAATAAATGAAAAATCACAAATAGTCAGAAATATTTGGTCTGGGAACCAGACTATAATAATCGAACACCACATTAAACAAAAACGACTTAGTGCGCATGCGGGGGCGAGTAGCTATTTGAGCTATGCTTGGAATGTCCTCGGAATTTTCCGGGTTCACGTGACCGATGCGCCAAGACCACTGACCTCTATACATGGACAGATCATCCATTGTTTCATTTTGAAGTCGGCATGCAGAGAAGTGCAACATGGCGTCACTGCTGTGAGCCAATGAAATGTCCAGGTGTAGAGTTCAGTTGGTTGGTAAATCCACTGACCTCTACAACTGGACATTTCATTGGCTCACAGCAGTGACGCCATGTTGCACTTCCAGTTCGCGCCGACTTCAAGTGTTAGCACAGCAGAATATGGACAATGATCTGTCCAGGTGTTGAGGTCAGTGGCCAAGACCAAGCTAGTGGATGGAAGAGATCCAGGAATTATGGCGATAATAAAGGGCGCCCTCAATAATCCCAGATAATACGGACGGCGCGCCGCGGAACAAATGAACGGGCTAGCTTGGTCTTGGCCAAGACTACATTAGAGCCTGTGTGCGACGGGGTAGAATGAATAAAAAAGAGTCAAATTCGTATTTTGTTAATGTCTCAACGTTTTTTTTTTTTACTGTGGTAAATTGTGTGTTTTGCCGGATTTGTTCTTTGGGTGGGGGGGATTTCTGTTTTCGTTTGAAACAAGAAAATGTAGACAATTAAGTTATCTTTCCAGGAAATGTCAGTCATGCTGTGTTTGTAAACTTACCAAATAGTTATCTGCAGCTGCATAGTCCAGGAAAAACGAGACAGTGTTGGCGAGGCTCATTGCCACTAACATCCAGAACGCACTTATGAGCTTGCGGTCTAGAATGAACGGGTTAATAGCCCGACCAAGAAGATGTCCAATTCCCGCAACTGTCGACAGGAAGGCAGCGTCAACGCTAGGTATACCCCTCGCTATGGCGTGTGGAACCAGGAACACCATCCAAGTCGAGAAAATGGCTCCAAGAAGAAGCCACATCGGTAAATGAAGCAGAACTTTTGGGTATTCAATGCAGAGATGCAGCGAGAGCCATTGGACCACTGCAGAGGCAAAGGCACTGAGCTGGGAACAGATGCCCCTCGGACGTCTGTCGGGTAAACTGTTCGTGTCTTCTTTCTTCAGTTTCTCATAACCTGACGGTGGCAGCCGCTGAATTGCCCCACACGCGGTGACGTTAAAACTGGCGGCAGCAATGATTAACATGGCACCACGCCATCCATACGTCTTTACCATAAGGTCGACAACGGGTGGACAGACCATCATGCCTAGCGAGCCACCCAATCCAGCGAGGCCAAACACCAGGGAGAAACGCTCCGGGAAAGCCACGATCAGAACAACCAGTTGTGGAATGTATGCAAAACTAAAACCAAGACCTGAAAACAAAATCCAGTCTTATAAATTTGTAAAAGTATATAGGAAAAGTAAGCAAGTAAAGTGACGTAGATTAATCAATTTTCTGACACACAAGGCAAAGCGCCTTACATCGTTTATTTATTTATTTATTTATTTATTTCGTTTTATTTTACCAGGGTAGCCCCATCAGTTATCTAAGAACTGTTCTCCCTGCCATGGGGGCCCTGGGTGAATACGATCGTTGATACGATAGAAAACGCTATAAGTATAAGCACGATTAATATTTATGGGTTTTCCTGGTCAATTTAGGCAAAGAAGCAGCCAATTTAACCACTGCGCCATTATATTTTGTGCGAAATGAAATGCTGTTGAAAATGGTCATTCGAAAAGTACTGTCATTCGATTTAACAAAATATCCATCCAATTCCACAAAACAGCATTCAAATTCGCATTTGTTTTTTTTAGACGTTAATAACTATGTTCGGTTATTCAAATTCATTTTTGGGCAGGCATTTCTGCCATTTGTACAATTTAAAGCACGCCCTGCTAAAATTTGGTTTGTTTTAGAATGATAAAAGCACGGGGTCAACATAAATAAACAAGAACAAACCAAGAGAAACCCCCCCCCCAAAAAAAAAAAAACCCCAAAAAAGCCTCAAACAATAAACAAAACGTTTATGTTTCACAAACCCAAACACAAATTAGGTCTTGGTCATGTAACCAATAAAGACACCCCCCCCCCACCAAAAACGCAATAAGCTCCATATATACAGGAAAAGTATGAAACAACTGAATAAAGAAAAACAAAAGGGTTTACTGACTTTTAAGTTATAAGTGAAGATACGAAACAGCTGTCTACCACAATTTATTTTGTTTATCTGTTTGCATTTCCTTTTTGTCGTACTTATTTGAATTCTCATTTAGCGATACTAATTTAGCTTCTTTACACACAAAAAGAAAAATTCTCAAGTCATACCACCGTTGCTAAATTGAATGATGAATGTGCGTTACGAAAAACGACGGTATGCTAAAGGAATTTGAATGCAACAAAAATAAATTCTTAATTTAAAACACGGTAAAAACTGGAGAGGCAAAATCGTTTTAATTCGAACGCTCAACAATTAAATGTTCATCTGGAAAGGAATTGTGCATTCTGTGATAAAAGCACCATTTGACACCAAACATTGATTGGGACGTAACATTTTGACCTTCGTCAGTCAGTATGTGTTTTTAAAAATGAAACCTATTAAACCTATTACAAAAATAGAATTTCGAATTTATTATGTTATAGGTTTTCCCGGCCAATTTAAACATAAATTAATTCCATAACAATTCGATACACGTTGCGTGTTTAATTCACATAAATTGCACACGTCACCAATGCATAAATATGGTTTCTTACACGTCCGCAAAAGTCTAACACTTTTCGGTTGGAATCACGACTGCACACAAACAGCTCGATTTAACCAAGCATAACACAAACACTTTGTGATATACACACCTGTTAGTGAAAGAGTGATTGCCAACTGATATATGTTATTAACAAATACAGTAGCAAAGAACCCGAAGAAGAGCAATCCTCCGCCGGCCATCACACACAAGCGGTTATCGACTTTCCGTGCAATGTTACCAGTCAGAGGAGCTGTGGATGCATACAAATCACTTTTGGTAAATATGCTGAACCATATTTTACCATAACAGCAATTATCAGCTGGCAAATTTAATATGTTCAGCAAATGACTACTTGTACATCATTTTTGTTTATCATGGGTCTGTCCAAAGGGGTCAATTTGTTCGTGTCCCAGTTACGTCTGACATAAATTATTATTATTTATTTAGGACACATTCGTTGATGCCTTCTATCTCTAGTAATAGCGATTACATAAAACAATTTACCTTATAAACAAATAAAACAAGTTTGAAGTCAATTTCAATGGAACTTGCATGGGAAATGTGGGAATTTACATAATTCAGGCGTAACCGGGACACCAACAAATTGCCACACTTTGGAACTCCTTATTTAAGGAATAACCCATGTGGCTATAAAGGAACAGATAACAAGCCTGATAATACAGATTGGAATGATTTAATGAAGTAACTGTTATATCAGTTCAACTCTATGATCGAAACGAGTCTATAATTAATGTAAATACACTTACCAAATATAAGGCCCAGGCTGTGGGTCATGCCAATCACGGTGCCCAACTGGGCTGTAGAACACTCGAGGGAGTCTTGCATTGGGATGAACAGCACGCCAAACGATTTTAGAATTCCGAACTCCACGAAAAATACCGCAAAGGCTGCCAGAACGAGGGCCAGGCTTCCCTCCATAACTGTGGTCTTAGTGGACACTCACCATGTCTATAGAGGGCAAACATGCATTGGCATTAGTTTTATTTCAACCTCGTTTACATGGCTACGATCTTGCTGCGCCATGTTTTACCATCATGCCTTGCGCGATCTTAACCTCTTAATAATAATTTAAATGTGTCATATATTGGCACATTTTAGTTAGAACTGCAGTCACTGCGTTTAATGCGCGACGCCATGTTAAACATTTTGTAATTGTTATTTTGGAAAATCATATGGACAATGATAACATTGTGATATTTAGCCCAGCTAACAAAAACTTGTCCCTAAATTGGGCTAAAAAGTAGTTAAAGGGTTGCCTAACATGGAAGACTTGAACAAGTTCAAGGAAATCCCCAAAATACATTTTAACGTAGATATGATTATTGTAAGCAACAAAAATCTTAAATTTGGGGGGTTTCCTTGAACTTGTTCAAGTCTCTCACCTTAGGCAACCCTTCACCTACTTGTTAGCCCAATTTAGGGACACATCATTTTTTCCAAGTTTTTGTTTGCTGGGCTAAATATCACAATGTTATCATTGTCCATATGATTTTCCATAAGGTTTTAATAGGATAACTGTGCCAGTAAGCAACTTGGTGAATTTGAAGCTCACCAATACTGACTACATGATGATATCTGGAGACAGTGTAATGTGCGCATATTTATAGGGTCACAAAGTTGTCATTTTGGATAATTACTGTGTTCTCATAATTATTCAGTCACTTATATGCTTTAGCAAATGTTATTGAAGTAAGGATATGTAAGTAGAATCACCAAAATAAACTTTTCAAAAAATAAAAATAAAATATATACCCAAATATGGGAATAAACATATTACATGGCAGGGATTAACGATTTATGCAAATTAGACATATTTCCACCACTTGGATTTTTGGTAGATTTTTAGTATGTAATTCTAGGAACCTTATAGAAGTGCACTGTGGTGAAAAACAATTTGTTGCAATTTGTGAGGTCAAAACTTATTTTTCCTGGACTAAATCGCGTGATATAGCAACAAGTCAGTGTACCAGATATTATTCAAACTCCACACGCAAATGGCCAATTGGCCAGCAGACGTTTGATGTATTTGCCCGTCCACGAACTCCAACCACTGACTGTCATCTAGCAGAGATAAAGTGGCTAAAACGGACTCCCCAGATGAGTGTCTCACAAAAAAAGGAGGACAAAAAAGAGTTAAGAATTACGCTCTGGAGAGGTCACTCAAACAACCACTAGTCTGGCATACCCACTAGATAACGTACAATTACAGATTTATCTCGGCAGAGCAGTCACAAATACAATCCCTATGATGCTTGTCAGCAGAACCTTTTCCGCGTCTCAAAAAAAATAATGAAAAAAGTTTCATGCTTTTATCACCAAATTCACAATTCTGGCCCAATGCCGCCCCATTATATGCTTTTGTATAACTGTATAACTTTTGTATAACTGGCGGTGTATTACGGGAGATCGTTCGAAAGTCGTTGGTGGTGGACTAAACACAGTCAGTCAGAGCATCATAGAGAAATAAGTCTCATCAAACCGCATTTTGTTTGACAAAACTTGCACTTGTACAACAACAGAGACGTGATTACAAACCTGTTCGTCCAAAGTTTAGCTCTGCCCCTCGATGGTTCACTTGGGTAGAGTGGTCAGGTAGATAACTAAAATGAATAATGGCGAACGCTGCAGAAGACAGTGTTTCATATCTCAATTCAAGGATGCACGCATGGCGACCACACTTATTATGAATATGAAAAGAAACGCCTCAATGCAGGAATTTGTGTGGGAAGAATTGGAACTAGTATATAGGTATTACAACACAATAGACTCAAGTCACGCGTAGGCGAGCCGTCGCCTTGGCCAGTCATAAGGCTGACGGACATTGTCCGCGTACTCGGTCACTCAAATTTAGAAAAGCTACTTTTTCACTGGCATGGCGGAATTAGGCCCCTCTCTGAGCTCCGGAACTTAATTGTCAATTTGTATTGCTGTTGCAGGATGTACATTATTGTAGTAAATTAATTAATGATTAAAATCATTAATTACTGTTTTCTTCGGGGATGCCATCTTGAATTTTCGCCTATACATGCACTCTGTGCACATGTAAGTCACGTCAACATTCCATAGTGGGGCCCATGCGGGCTGCCCAGTTAGGGCCCACAGAGATTGTGTACGCCGGTGCCACTTAACTTGTTCCCAAATGGGAAAGCCCGGTTACTTCATGTGGGTCCTGTGTGGGTCCTGTGTAGGTCACTTCTTCACTTTAATCAGGTCATAAGTCATCCTGAGCCACGCAGCACTTTCTACTATCGCTCAAATCCCTGCGGACATACGGCAAGATCCGTGGTTATTAGCGCAAAAAATCATGCGCCCAATCAGAGCCTCCGTTACAAACAGACCAAGGCAATTTCCTAAACCCTGGCTTTGGGTCCGTCTCCGGCTACAGTCTATTGCTAAACTGTATGAATGAAGCCTGAGACGAAGACAAAGCTGGGGTTCGAAAAACAGCCAAAGGCATGCGAACAAACGCGCATTTCTATTGGTCCATTCGCTTGGACATATGAGGTGTTCTCACAAATGTTCATCCATAATTAATTGGACAAATTGTAAAAATTTACGTACCGAACGTGAAATAAAGCTTTGCTATTATATATTATACAGAATAAGAAAACATAAACGAATAAAAAGCTACGTAAACGCCAATAAAATTAAGAATAAAGGTAGAAATTGTCCTTTTACCAGGGGTGGTCGTTCATATCATGTATTGGCCAACTAGTTTAATGATCGCTGCGAATGTCCGCATGGTTTAAGGGCGACAATTCAAGATCCCGTTAAACGCTGCGTGGCTCAGGATGGTCATAAGTGGGCATAACAAAATTACGTATAATGTGGGTCATTATTTTTGGCAGCCCAGCAAGCGTATAATGGTTTTATCTGGGCCTTGCATCTCTTGTACAAAAGCAGTTAACATGGAATCATTTCAATTCATTTTAATTCAATTCAATTGTGGGCACCCACAAGATGAAATCTGTTTATTGTGGGCTATTACGGCTATTACGGTCAGGTCATGAAGAACAGAAGAAAGCACGCGAAAACCAGTGACAAACAGTAATTGTACGTGTATCTTGTCAAAACGTATTTTAATAACCAGAATTCGCAATGGTGATAATTATTTTGAACTTATTAATAATTTTGATTATTTTAAAACATGATTTCTGAGTCCACGCACGGCCAATTCGATGCCATTAGAGAACTGGGTTTACAAAACCGTATTTTTTACAAAATACGGTTTCGTTAATCCAAGCTATGCAGATTATGATCATGACATTGTGATGACACGAAGGTCATAGAATGGTTTCTTACTATAGATGGATATTTCTAGAATATTGTTTCCCCAAGCAGAACCAAACACCTTTTTTATTTCTCAAAAAAAACCACTATACAAACTTTAGATGAATCCGACTGAAAATTACGTCCATGTGTACAGGGCTATAGTGATACCACAATTAGCTGTGAAAATCGTCGTGATGAATAAATTGATGAACATACAAATTCTGCTATAGATCACCCTCAAGTAGATTACTGAGTCTGTTTTATCGCATCAGTCCAAGCCACTCGTCTTCAAAATAACTCGGATGAAATAATCGTTAACCTACAAAACGTACCTGGAAAATATAATTTGGCAGGCAGGTTAAAACGCCGTGAATTTTTTTTTGGCCAAAATTTACAAATGCACGATGGATAAATGAGTCTTCATTTGACTGTAGATATTAATTACCTGATTAAAACTACCAACAAGTATACATCTTGTAACCAAATCAGCTTAACAATTATTGTCTTAATTGCTTCGTTCAGTGACTATAACTTGCTGCAGCTTAATTGTTTCTTAGTAATTCGTCTTGTGTCCTCTGTCTCATCCTTGTCATGTCCAACCTGTCATGTCGCTAGCCAGCCATGTGCGCTTGGATTCCTCAGTATTGGTTTGACTGTTCTTCTTGGTGGCTCCTATAATTTAATAAACAAAATAAACAAAACCAAGAAAAAGCAAAGACGGTCTGAAAGACGTATGCAATTTGAAGACTCATCCAAAATTGTTGCTTTTAATGTTTGCAGTCACAAAATGTTCCAAATGTAGGCCAACAAGAACTTTAAAAATAAACAACAGTCAACATGATTATTTTAAAAAGTTTATTTAATATATATTGTTGCAACATATATGTATTTAGCACGATGAAGAGGTCCCCTTGATCAGTTGGCTGATCGCTTGGTTATCCGAGACGGAAGAACCGTTCGGAAACCCGAGATGAATCGCGGCGACGGCAGACCGCTGTCAAAAAGGTATAGGAGGAAACCCCCACATCCCCTATAGAAGTATTGGGGGATGAAGGGATTGCCGTCTGCACCATTTAAAGTCGGCTAGTGTATATCTTTCTAGTTGAGGCTCTGCGGGATTGGGCTGCAATTGTTGCAGCTCGTCGCGAAAGGCCCGCTGAGCAGAGGGATCGCGTGAAGATCCCCGGAGCCGGGTAAATCATCCCCGAGCTGGGCTGCTAGAGGAGATATGTCCTCCTCGGCTACTGGGTGGTGAACCAGGAGCCTGACGAGTCGGTGGAACCACGGCTGTGGGCAAGAACGGGGCTACGAGGAGGATTCGACAGTCCACCTGCTCGACCTTGGTCAGTACTCGAGAAATGAGGGAGATGGGTGGAAAGGTATAGGCCAATAGGCCGTCCCATCCCACCGTCAGCGCGTCGATCTGCCATGCATCGGGGTCTACGCCCCTTGTGCAATAATGGCACTGAGCTGATTGTTTGCCCGAGAGGCGAACAAGTCGACATGGGGTCGATCGATCATCTTGTAGAGTGATCGAGCTACTTGTGGGAGCAATGACCACTCCGTTGGTGCGACCCAGCCTCTGGAGAGGGCGTCGCCCGCGATGTGGACTGCCGACAGTGTTATCCCGTGATGTGCATGTGCATAAGAGGGTGAGGTCCCACGCTAGTGCACACAGACGGCCCGACCGAGTGACCTCCTGGTGATGGTTGATGTATGCCACTACTGTGGCGTTGTCGCATATTACCAGGACTGCTCGTCCCTCGATGTCCGTCTGAAAATTTTGTAGCGCGTTGAAAACTGCCAGCATTTCTCGGACGTTGATCGGTGTTGGGGGCCCCACACGCCCGCAACCGTCGCGACGGTAGAGGGTAGCTCCCCAGCCAGAACCTGACGCGTCGGTCGTGATTGTCAATCGACGGGGTGGACGGAAAACACGGTCCCGCATGATGTGGACCTTGACTAGCCACCAACGAAGGTGGGGGACTAGCCAGGGTGTAGTAGAGAAAAAGAGAACGCTGACGTAGTGCGCATGTCAGAGGGCGTCGGGGATAGGACACCAGAGGGCGCTATTGTATGTAAAACTCTTAGCAATTTGCCTGCCGGTGTGGAAGGTAATTCTGTCCCCCGGTAAAATTGTCCGGGGGGACAGAATTACCTAGGTAAAAGTGTCCCCCTAGAGCCGTTAATTCCGTCCCCCTCCAGTTTATTTTGTCCCCTCTCTAGGTAATTTTGTTCCACACATAAGTGGTTATTTTGATGTTATTTCAATGAAAAGCCCACATGGTATTCATTATTTGGACTTCTGTTCCCTTCATCGATTTATCAAAATAAAAATAAAAATATAAATAACTGTGTTAATTAAATCAACCGATCTACGTTTCTGCGCGAAAGGGAAATTAGCGGTAATCAGTATTTTCAGACTTCTTGCACGCGTACACATTCTGTATACCCAGCACGAATGTGGCAGCACTTTTGACCACCTGTAATTTGTAGTACCTTACACATCCTACAGTCTGCCACAAATGATGCACCATGAAGGTGTGAACCTGTACTACACTGGTTGTTGCGTCTAGTGGGTGCTAGACTTGTGACGTTGCACGGGACAATTTTACCAGGGGGACACGTTTAACGTTGGGCAAGGAGACAGAATTACCTGGAGGGGGACAGAAATACCTAGTTAAATGTGTCCCCCCGGACAGATTTACCGGGTCACGGCCTGGTAAGTCTGTCCGGGGGGACACATTTACCAGGGGGGACAGAATTACCTTTCACACCGGCATACCAACGAGCGTCTAGATGCGCGCCAGGCGGGTTCAGTTTGTCTTAAGCGGATCACACCAATGTCCGGCTTTGCTCTCCCGCTACGAGTAAAGACCCTGAGAGGGCTTCATGTGCATGGAGAAATTGAACGGGTGCGGGTCGCAAACTGGGGTTCCATGGATTGATAACCCTTGTTGTCATATGCCAAACATTAAACACAGCAGATCCTTCGATCCGATCCTCCTTCCTTCCTTTTCTCTCACCTCCCACTCTTTTCCCCCAACCCCCGTTAAAAAAACCCATTCTACCCTGGGGGCACGTGCCCCCGCGGCCTCCCCCCTGGATCCGCGCCTGCTAGGGTTGTAGGCTCGGTCTAGGATTTTGGGCTGCCAATATTTAAAGCCTCATACCAAATGACGGGCTTTGGATATACGCGACGAAGCCCGAAGCTCCAATTTGGGCCAAAATCCGAAGCCTATCAAGCCTACCGAAGTGGTGGCTACGCATAGGTTTGATGACGTCACGGTGTAAAAACTTTCAGCGAATCGCCATCTTGAAAAACACACCTTTTTTCACTTGTGTGTCGACAGTACTCGATTACTCGCGAGTAATTTCTTTGCCAGCACTCGAGTGGGACAAATCAATACTCGTCATCATTTGACTGATGAGGATAAACTGTGCCCCCTTGAGAGCATTATTAATGAAATATCTTTAAATTTTATAATAAAGAGCAATGGTTATTTTTGTATTGCATAAAGATTAAAATCCAGACTGATAAAAACAGACACTGAATTTAGTTTTCATTTGAGGAACAAATTTTTCAATATTTAATGTTTTGATAATTGTACATTTAACTTGTATTTTGTTTAACATATATTAGGTCCTAGACCAGGCACCACAGAAGTCCTGGCTGGCAGTTGTATGGGGCTATAAATGGAGCTTGTATATGTCACAGAGGTACAACTGTTTGCTCCAAGTAGAAATGACACAAGTAATGGTGAATCCCTTATCAGTCTCCAGCAACTCATTCTCAAGTTCTTGGAAATCTCAACTCAAAGAAAGTCAGATTATATTTATATGGGTGTTTACAGTGATCATTTCCAATTAAGAATAAACAAAACACCAAAATACTTCCATTTACCCTAACCCGCAGTCCTTTTTTTTTACTAGAAAATCCGCGCAAAGTTCATTAAGTTTGTCATGCAAAAACTGCCGGTGTCCTGAGTGCATCAGAATTCCGACCAGTATATATTCTGCATCTGGAGAAATCTTGAATCCACCAACAATCCACCAGAAAAGGTATGATGGATTCAGACGGATTTAGGCGGATTGAGGATACCATGCTGTCATTAAAAAAGTTTGCATTGTTTCTCCATTAGAGTCTTCTCAATACCTCCTGCACCTCAAAATCCATTTCGCAGTACTGAACACTCCTGCAGTAGGCCTAGTACTGCTAGGCTTAAAATCCTGAATTCATCAGATTCTACCAGTTTGTCCTTTCCGGAGGTATCCTGAATCCGACGAACTCCTCCAAAACAGGGAATGGATTTGGATGGATTCAGGTTCAGGTACATACTACCGACGGGTACTTTTGGAAGTCGAGGTGGCCCACACAATCACCCCAAGTGTTTTTGTTTTATACACCAACAATTATATAATCATGAAGGATCATTTCTTATTTAAGTTTGTGGTCCACTTTTCCCATTCATGTTACTTCTGACAATTCCATTTGTAAATTCTGGAGGCACCATTTAATGTCCTCTTTCCAGGAGTAAAGCAAACTACCTGCCAAACAAGTAATGAGAGGTCATTTTTACTTGAAGGTAATTTTAAACAGTTTACCACATGCTGACCCTAGCTCGATCGTCAGCCACGTTGGTTTAAATGATGACATCCGAGCAGCAATGAAGATTCGCCGTCAGCTCGAACGGAGGTGGCGTGCCTACGGCAAGCAAGAGGCTGATCGGCAGAGCTTTCGCAAGCAATGCAATGTTGTGAACGACATGATCAACCAAGCGAAAGTGGGTCACTTTTCATCACTGGTGCAGCAAAGCTCTGGAGACCAGAAAAAGCTGTTCAGCTAGGGTTATCGACAAGCTGTTACACAAGTCTACGTCCCCAGTCCTTCCGTCCTCATATTCTGACCAGGACCTTGCAAATGCATTTTCAGATTATTTTGTCACCAAGATTACGAACATCCGATCCTCATTGATGCCGGTGTCCAACCCTGTCCCACTAGTAGAGCCACATGCAGATCCCAAGTGCAGACTGTCTTATTTTGAGCTTACAAATGTTAACGAAATTAAGCGTGTCATCATGAACTCGCCGTCAAAATCTTGCGAACTTGACCCTATTCCAACTATGATGATAAAGCAACACATTGATGTGTTTGCTCCTTTTATTACCGAGGTGGTGAACAAATCGTTGGATTCTGGTTGCTTTCCGAACAACCTAAAGGTTTCCTACATTCGGCCACTTCTAAAGAAGTCCAGCCTGGACAAGGAGATTCTGAAAAACTACAGACCCGTCTCAAACCTGAAGTACCTGGGAAAAATCATCGAGCGTATTGTCTCATCCCGCATCTCTGACCACATTCAAGACCATGAGCTTTCGGACGTTTTCCAGTCTGCATACAAGCCATTCCACGGGACGGAAGTTGCGCTTGTTAGGGTCAGTATTGATATCCTGTCTACGATGGATAATGGCGATATCACTGCGCTGGTTATGCTTGATTTTAGTGCAGCATTCGATACCGTTGATCATGGCATCCTCTTATCTCGACTTCAAAACTATCTCGGTATACACGACACGGCTCTCGAATGGTGCAGGTCCTATCTCTCAAATAGAACCCAGCATGTCCGCATTGGCAATGCAATATCAGATCCTGTTGTTTGGTCTGTGCTAGGCCCACAGGTTTACTCTTTATACCTTGCCAATTCGTGATATCATCTTGAAACATCATCTGAACTACCACGTCTATGCTGACGATACTCAACTCTACATAACCTTCAAGTCTTCACAGGAGCCTGCCGATTCTTCGATTGCAAGACTGGAGCAATGCATCTCTGAGATCCGATGCTGGATGAAAAACAACTTTCTAAAGCTGAATGAGGAAAAAACGGAGTTTCTCTTGTTTGGATCACGCCAACAATTACAAAAGGTGTCTGTGCCATTTATTACAATCGGTGATGCACAGATAGCCCCATCGTTGCAGGCCCGGAACTTGGGGGTTATATTTGATTCAGCAATGACATTTAAACCTCACGTCGCTAACACTCCGTTTGGCATCATTCCAAATTCGAAACATTGGTCGTATACGCAAGTATTTGAATAGAAGTGCTACCGAGCACATTATCCATGCATTTGTGACTTCACGACTAGACAACGGCAATTCACTACTCTACGGACTCCCTCAGAATCAAATATACCGTCTTCAACTTCTTCAGAATACTGCTGCCCGCATCATCACCTTATCTAGGAAGAACTGTCACATAACCCCCATTTTGAAGGAACTACACTGGCTTCCTAGCTGTCTCCCAAAGGATTGTTTTCAAACTCATGCTTCTGGTCCACAAAGCTCTCAACAACAAGGCTCCCTACTACATTAAGGAACTACTACATGAATATTCTCCAGCAAGAACTCTTAGATCAAGTAACCAGCAACTTCTCAAGGAACCAATTGCTAAACGAACATGGGGCGCCATATCTTTTTCTGTTGCAGCTCCTCGACTTTGGAATTCATTGCCACTTGAACTCAGATCATGCCATTGTACAACTAGGTTCAAATCGCTTCTTAAGACTTACTTGATGTCGCAAATTTTCAAGAATTAATTACTTCTTGTTGTCTACAGCGCCTATGAGCACCCTGCAGGGTGGATATGTGCGCTTTAAAAATTCTCATTATTATTATTATTATTATTATTAGCCTGTAAATTTCGCCCTCTGTTGATATATATTTTGTTAGGCGCACAGCTAGCTAGCTAGCTAGCTGCCTGCTAAAGTACAAAAGTACAACAGTAACGTCTTGGAACCAAGACTAAAAGAGGCAGCCGAGTATACACTGGCCGTGTCCGAATTGCTGGCTTTGGCTGTGACTTCGACCGTTGCTATGCTGTTGCTATGGGCGGTCATTGTCCGTCATTAGCAACAGCATAGCAACGGCCGAAGTCACAGCCAAAGCCAACAATTTAAAAATGGCCGTAAGTAGTACAGTGTGCATAATTCCTCTATTCTACAACATGTACTTAGTAGTCTGTGTTAGTGAATAGAGATAGCAAATAATTAGTCCATTGGGCAAAGTAAAAAAATGTAAATATTTTCTGTTATTCTAATAGTTCGTTTCTTCGATCCTCTTTCTGTATTTTGTTGCCAGCATGGACGGCTCGTCCTTTCGTGACGTCGTGCCGACTGCGAGATTCTGATCATAGCGCGTTATTTATCGTCAGACCCTCTAAATCCACGCGGTCCTATTTCTACGCATTTACATTTGATTTACGTTGGCAACACGCGCGCGTGCATGAGCGTTAGGTGCGCAGATTACGGAGGGTCGAGGATATATAACGTTGACGTTGTTGGTTGTATGATGTCCATTTTCCCGTTACCTTTTCCCAATGGTAATTTTAATTGATCGGTAAGTTCGAACAAACGAAATATTATTAGGAAATTACAACAGGGGCTGGATCATCATGAGGGGCCGAGTACAATGTTATGGTAACCAGGACCACAGATAGAACGAGGTCCTGTGAATGATATTCAAAACGACATCATGATTTTGTGATTTGCGCGGCGCCCGACTAAAATACCAACACTAGCAAGTTTACCCTTCGAATATAGGGAATTTGTACACACCCTAAAGATTTCCAGTCAAATAATTTTGTGTAAGCATTTGTCGATTTTTAAAAACAAATACGTAATGTTATATCATTAGCAATAGGCCATGTAGATTGAGCATACATGTATATATCCAGTGTACGTTATACCCGTGATACACCGCCACGCTTTTATTTATTTTCCGATGAAAAATGCTATCCTTTGCATCGAAAATTTCTTACCAATTTACTCTCTAAGTGATACAAGTTGCTCTTTTACACCAAAGGCTGCACAAAATAACACCTTCCGTTCCCAAAAAATTTGATGAAAAAAGGTGGAGTCCGAAACAAACGTGTTGCCTTTTTGATTCGCCGCAATTTGCCGGAAGATCTTCGCACGGTGCCCCGAATCCTTCACGTGGAAATGGCGGTAGAGATTGTTGGAGAGACGTTATCCAGCCGGTACCTGACTTGACTCGATTACAACTCTGCCTTTTATAAACATTCTCAAATATGTTTTTATTTTCCACTCTTTTTTTCTTTTCTTACAGAATTCGAATGAGTAGTTTCAAAGTGCATTGGCAATGGCTGATATCAACTCATCAGATATCGTAAATCTCCAGGATGGGGTCAAGATTGTCAAAGTGCCCGACCTAGTGAACGAGACCAATCATGTGGTGTTTGCGCAGAAAACGAGTGAGCCACTGTCTCCGGAGAAGCCCTACTTTAGAGTGAAAGTTGTGCAATTAGGTGTGTGGAGAATTCTGTTACTGTTAGCAATATATGTAACCTGCTCCAACGAAACCCAGACAAAGTTGAACATTTTAGTTTTTTTGATTTTTGTTTCATTCAAAGTCTTCAGGTTCTCAGTTTTGAAATGATGTATTATTTACATATTATGTACCCCTATTTCCCCTGGGTGAAGAATTTAGTAATAAACAACCTAATTATGAGATAAACAGCTTTGAAGTTCAGAAAAGCGTATCATTTCTATACACAACTGTTTCACACTTCTGGATAATAGATTATGTTCAAATTTGGGGAGATTGTTAATTAATGGTGCGTGATTCAGAAAAACCCCAAACCTCAAAATGGTAAAATCCACCCCAAAATGACTTCACGAGTACATTGTAATAAAAACCATTGTGCGACTTTGTCCGGGTTTCGTTGGAGCAGGTCACACAATATTGGGGTGTCTTCGAAAAGTAGTTCTGAAGTAGCCTGCAAACAGTGTTCTCAGGGTTTGCCTATTGCAAATGCTCAAGTGAGTTAGTCTTGCATGCGCCCTGTGGACCTCCGAACAATATAGGTCCACACGATGCGGGAAAAGGTTACGGTTTGCGGACTTGACCAGGTCCACAATCCGTTTTTCAGTCTCTGAAAAGGAGCACTAGAGGAAAAACTGTTTCTAGAAAAGATGGGAGGAACAGCTGAGAGGCCCAGAATCAACATTTGAGGTTAAATGTGTTTTTAGGAAGCGAAAAAAATGAGTATTTAGTCAACGTTTTTTATTAAGACACAAAGACACGAAGAGTGTTTTGTTTGTAGGCAAAAATTCAAGATGGCACCCCAAATTAAAACTCTGAATGAAAAGAAAAGAATCTTAATGATTTTATGAAAATATTTTCATTACGAAAATAGCAGTAAAAACTGATAGATAACCCCACTTCTACATGAATAATCCCGTACAACTGGGAAAACAGGCTTTGAAATAGCCAGCTTTGTTGTAGTACAACAGTTAGAACGATCCTCGATGCACACAAAATGATAGTTTTCCCCACTTTCTTTTTCAAAATCAACATTTCTTTGAATGAAACATGAAACTGTAGGTATTAAAGATGTCATTCATAAAAATCACATCTGGATGAAATGTTTACCCTCTCAACGTTGAGTAGGCCATTACACGATAATGCACAGCGCGAATAAATACCCTTTTTTTTTTAGAGCCAATCACAAATGGCCTTGTTTAATTATCCCCATCTACTTTCTACCCGAAGCCAAAGAAGCTGTCATCGCGATTGGTGTCAGCCAAGAGACAGATTTAGATGCAGACGACGTAGAGGATGATGAAGTAGACAGATCCTCTAAGAGGAAAAGCGACGCGGTGGTCTACTTCAGTGACGACGGCAGCATTGCCAGCCCGGCAAGAAAGGACTCCAAGGAGTTTGTGCAAACTTTTGGGCAAGGTATGTACATGTACATGTACAGGCTTTAAACCAGTTCGCGCCGGAGGACGTATACATACACGCAATGTTTTCCCCAGATTCAAAACGGATGACGCATAAACATGTCACGAGCCAGGACGGAAATGTCTGTCAGAAATGTACCTAGTATAAATAGGTACCTCAGATGTAATTGTAAGCAAAAATGCAATCGTTCTCTGGCTGTGCTTCGTGGTCATATAGTGTCGTATGGTGGCTGTCTACATGCCATCGGCTCAACCACGTTGTAGTCGCGTCCTTCGCAATTCAGCTTATCAGCTGCAACTAAGAATGATTTTTAGCCCCCATAAATTATTATTATTACTATCAATGACCCAAAATAGAAGCCATTACTGCCATCATGCTAGAATGCAGGTTGTACACATGCTGTTACTGTTCTTACAACCAAATACAGCATTGGACAAAATGTTCTTCCCATTTTAGGTGACGTTGTGGGCCTGTACATTGACTATCACTCCAAGCACAAGTCGTTAGTTTGTGTCCTGAAGAACGACCAGCTGATTCATCGTCAATGGCTGGCATTGAAGGAGGAGTACCTACTGCCCACCATCAATGTCTGGTGGGGGACGGCCGAGCTGCACGTGGATTGGCTTAGCTCCTCACCGCCAATATCCTCCCAGGTAAAAGTTTTAGAAAGGAAGAATTAACTATTCACAAATACATAAAGTCGTGGTCACCACAGCCCCAGATTAGTTGTAGCAGTTTTAATTGACCAGGGTGAATTGGGATAAATTCTGTGAACAACTTTTTTGAGGCTTGGTCCTGAGATATCACTGATCAAGTTTGAAAAAATAATCGGACTCGTACTTTTGGAGATATACAGGGCCAAATGTATTGCCTAAAGAAAACGTGTACAAATCCTATGGGGGGAAATTTGCACCTTTACCATGATGTAACATGACCTCCGATTACGTCATCGTAACAATTTTTTTTCTAGGGTCATCTGTGGGTGGTGGTTAAGTATGTGCCAAGTCTGAAGTCGATCAAATTTACCAAAGTGTGTTAGTGGAATACACAAATTGTACAAACCCTATGGAGAGGAGTCAAAAAAAGGTAAAAAGGTTAACAAAAACGAAAACGAGATCTGTTTCGGCTGAATTGACGAAACGGCTAAACCAAACAAATCCCAACGAAAACAAGAGCTGTTTCGGCTGAAAAGCGGAAAATATCAGATTTTTTTGATGATTTTTTACCAAAACAGGAACTGAATGGGATAACGAAAACAAGTTTGTAGGTTTTATCAATGCAACTTATTGGAACTAGTTGCACATAAAGTACCATTCACTTTAATACATTTTCTATTTTAGTTAAAAAAAAAAAAAAAAAAAATTGTAATGGACCCCTAATTTATAGAATGACCCATCTGCATTCAGCACACTTTATGCCTAGGAACTCTAGGTGAATAATAGATTCGGTAAATGTTGGAATGCAGCTTATCCAAGTCAACTGGCCCTGTTGCTGCTCCTCATGTAGATATTAGAAAAGAAGATAACATTTTCCTTACAATGCTGTTTCTTGTACTTTAATCAGACATCCTATTAACAAGTTATGGCTGTTTAAAGTTTGCATTTACCAACAGGTCGCAAAAGTAAAATATTGAGAAAAAGGCCTTTGAAGTTTCGAGTTTTGTACGTGTGATATGGACAAATGTCAATTGTTTTTCCAAAAAAACACTGTTATTCCATTACTTTCTTACTATTTCTTTAGAAATATGGTTCGTAGACATAACCAAGATTACAAATATCAATAAATTTGAAAATTTGAAAAAAATAACTACCATTTACTTATTTGCATTTTTGTCTTCTATAGCCTGTCTTCTATAGTCTCATTTTGCCAGAACTCCTCACATATCAGAAAGTACTTAATAAAACATTGACTGGGATGACAAATTTAACTGCAGGAAATTACAAAACAAATGATTACAAATTTAAATTCATTTGCTGTTGTATCTTTAGGATAATCTATCCGACTGGAACATGCCTGATACAGTCACGGCAAATGACAACCTGTTGAGCTTACGGACGTCATCCAAAGTGGCTGCCATCCAAGCGCCATACCCTCTTCATAAAAGTAAATAAAACAAGTCATGAAACAGAATGTAACAAACTGCAAAAACATGGGACCTTTACCCATGAATAAAAACCAGGCCTCAACCTTTAAAGCGACCACCAGCGAATTGCCGTGAAGACCCTTTAAACAAAAGTACCTTACGACCAATTGGCCGTCGTGCCTCTTTCCATTGATTGTAAAGTTTGAAAATGGCCTTGGTGCCCTTTTAGTTGGCCTTGGTGATCCTTTCTTTATTCGAGCCTTGAGGCCAAGTGGCCTTGACCCTCTGAAGCATCAGGTTTAGGCCTGACAAACTGTTAACATTTTTACCAAATTTATCAGTCAACATGTCGGACTGAATGATTTAAACAAACCAAACCCACAGGATAAGCTCCTTGCACCAACACTAGGAATTGGCAATCACACTAGGAATTGGCATGATGGGATTTTGCATTTAAGCAGACACAGCCAGTAGCAGGACTTGATTTCAACAATAGATTATCAAATTCCCATCTAAAATGCTTAAAATTGCCAATCCAAATACTCCAAATTAACATCCTCAGTTCAAATTCACATCCTGGGTTAAGTCCAAATTCACATCCACTTGTCATCGAGGGGGCACTCTTGCACAAATCCCATACATGTATCCTTTTACTGCATGCCCAACGAGTGAAAATGTAACAAGGATATCTTTTGAGCCTGTTGAATCTACCATTAGCGACAAATACATTTATTTTTGTCATCTTTTCATTTCCTGTTTGTGGCCTGATCAAGATAAATAGGTCACATGTCGTTTTCCAGTGGTGCTGAAAATCACTCAAAAATACATATTTCTCATCAAAAATCTGCTAAGATACCTTGGGAATATATAATTGAAGAGTTTATTGAGTAAATACTACATTAATCTCCATTTCCAAAATAAAATGACCTTTACGTTGTTTTGGTCTGTGCGCCAATAAGACAATAGCCACATGCGACTCGTTTCTCTTGATCGGGGCCACATTTGTTTTTCTTTTAATTTCATTTCATTGTTCTATTGTACAGGCTCAACCCAGTATGTAGAAATGACCATTGTGTTGATGGGGGAGGAGGCTGAACTAGGCCCTGTGATTGGTCTCACGTCGGCCCTTCTCAATGATAACAAGCTTCCAGGCACAATGATGGAGGCAGTTGGATATAGTGGAGTGGATGGGACAGTTTACTTTGAAACTCCCGACAATGGTAAACCGCCCCTTATACGTCATTACATTTGTTATCATCATCATGTTCAAAAGTGGAAATGTGTCAAGCAGGTTGTAGTATGGTTCTAGCCTCCACCTAGTTGTTCTTTTGTTTTGAAAAAACAGACCGAGTAGTGGGGACATTTTTGAGTCCCCATAGCGCGTTGGGTCTTCAGTAAAGGTAGAACAAAGTAACATTGGGTTAGGATATAATGAAAGAAAATGTAGAAGACAAATTAGGGTGATGTTAAAAATTTAGAATTTTAGAGTGTTTGAGTTTAGAGAGATTTCCCTTAGCACACGAAAAGAACCGATGTACCAACAGAAGTTGGGATAGCATGTGTTGCAAACTTGGGATTCTGGGATCTCATCTTAGGGTACGGTTATACCCTTGGTCAAGACGTACGACTTTTGTGCCTGATCATGTCCAATGAACAGTGGCCGCAGTACAGATACACTCACGTAAATGAACTGTACACTAAAGGTCTCATCTCACTCAGCCACACAAGTATCTGCTGGTAGGCTACAATGTGCAAATAAGTAGAATCCGATCTCACACCTTGGAACAACGGCGGCGGACTTTATTTTGTCGTTGGATATCCACTTAAATTTGGTCTGCGGACTCCAAACTTGTTGGAAAATGTACTATCCAGCTGTACAATGTATACATGTTTCAAGTAGACCTTCATTACCATGTACTGAATAATAATCTCATTTTTATTCGCATACTGGAAATCCAGCGACAAAACTAAGGTTGTTTCCAAGGCGTGCGATGTGATTTCAATGATTTGCATGTTATGTTGCATTCTAGCCACGTGAGGTCGCTGTTCGTGAGTCAAACAGTACGTGGAGAAAGTGAGTGCACAGTGCGTGGCTACTGTTGATTGTAACCGGATTGCTGTAGATCGTTGGACAATCGATCGTCGATTGATTGTCAAATGCCTTGACAAAGGCTAAATACAGTACTACTTTCTCAACCCAGTCATTTAAATAATTTGTTTTGTGTTTGATTCTTTTGATAATTATAATTATGGGCCAATTAACGATGTGCAAACCTCACCCGAAACTGACTTTAGGTCGGGTCGGATAAATTTTTCTATCATTTCAGTCGGGTCGGGTCGGGTCGGTTTCGGTTTTGCCGTCATTTGAATAACCCAAAATAATCCAAAATAAACCAAAGTAAATCGAAAAAGTTTGGAATCCCTGTGGTTCAATAATATTGTAGGATCACTAGGATCAGGATGTGGGTTTTTCCTTACACAAAGGCGAACAAGTTCATGAAATATAGGATATTTTCAACAAGCCAGAATATTTTAAATTGTTATTATTTTAATAATTTGTTTGGGGGGTGGGGGTGGGGGGGAGGGGGGGAGGGGGGAGGGGGGGGGGGGGAGAGTGGGTCGGTTAGATTTTTGTCGGTTCAGGTTTGTTTTTCCCTGATTTTTGTCAATTTGAGTCGAGTCGAGTCGATTCGATTTTGTTTCGGAGTTCAGATTGGTTTCGGTTCGGATTCGGTTTTTACCTTTCATGTTTCAAGTCGGTGTAGCCTGACCAAGCAACCTAAATGCACATTATAGGCCCAATGTAAGAAGAGCGCTTCATAAAGTGTAATGCGAGGTTTAATAAAAACCACTGAATTGTTTTGTGTCTGAAAATAGAGAATTGTCTTATTTTGGTAACAGCCACCCATCTGGGGGAGAATTGCAAATGCAGCACCGGGGACACCATGGGCTGTGGCCTGGTCTTTGTTGACACTGTCGTTGCAAACCCACGACTGCCGAACAACGTCATCGTTTACTTCACCAAGAATGGTCAGGTGGTACACCAATGCTCTCTGGATCAGCCAATGGGAGGCTTCTATCCTACGATTGGCCTAGCGTGTCAAGGTATATGAAGACGGATTTACATGTAGCTGTTCCCCTGTAATGATTGTTGAACCTTGTAATTAATCATGCGTATTTATAAATTGCACGTACAATGAACATGTATCTACCTGACAGGTTCTCAAGGTGCTACATCATTGTATTAACCAGTTTATTGAAACATTCCAAATACCATCTGAGCTTCCTGGGGAATATGCAGCTTGATGAATTTTATTTGTGACCGGCTCCACAAAAAAGGCTATTAGGTCGCAATACTCAATGTTGAGAGGTTAAACATTTTGTTTAAATGTTATTTTGTATTCTTGTCATGAATGACATCTTTGTTATCTATAGTTTCTGGTTTCATTCACAGAAAGGTAAATTTTGATAAATAAAGTGGGAAAAAAACCCCAATTTTGTGTGCATCGGTCTGTTGTTTTACAACAGAGCCAACAATTTTAAAGCCCGTTTTCTCGGTTGTGCATTTTGAACTCCAAGGAATAAATCAATTTGCAATTATGTCATTTCTCCAGAACATGATGGAGGGCTATATAGATCTCTATTATATACCAAATGAAAGCTTACAGTGTGGGGCTTTCCAACCATGTATATGTTCTCAGTTTCAATTTTAGGGGCTTGCTAAATATTTCGCACATAATGCTGTATAAGTTTAAACACACCTTTTTCAAGCATTCCTGGTAGAAGTGTAATTCCTGAAAAATTGATTGTAATACCATTGTAATAGCAGGGTCATTCCGGGTCAAAATCACCCAATGGGTTATAGACCCTACCCCCTTCAAATTAGATATTTGTTTTATAGGGTTATTTTGGATGAAAAAGCCAACATTTCAAGGTTTAGCTACCAGACCAGTGTTTTTTGTGCAACCGCCTGCTATTTGTTTGGTGATTTTGTTCAAAATGAGTGTGTCCACCAATTTTCAAATGTACCATCCTGTTGACTCAATTTGCTGATTTTGATTTTATTGGAAAGCTAACATTATAGATAATTCAATTTTGGCATTATTTGTTATGTCCCAGCAATTTGACCTACAATAATCTTAAGACCTTGAATTTGACCTTGAATTTGACCTTGTGGATCACGCGAACTTGAGCCGACTCTAAGGCTGTCAGTTTGCGGTTATTAAATTATCCGACTCTGGGTTCAAATTATGTACCCATACATGTTTTTTACAATATAACATTTGAGGTCCATGTTTAATAATTTTTGCTTGCTCCCTAGCTCATTTACAAGTTAGAAAAATGTTTGTATAGTGTATGCAAATTGGATGTACACATGTACACATGTACACTTACGTACAATATACAACTACGTCGGACCTATCACGCTTATTGAGAATGATATTACAATAACTTTTCAGGAATTACACCTCTACCAGGGATGCTTGTGTAAGGGGGGTCCGGGTGGATTTGAGCGAGGCCTCCAGTACACTTGAAAAATGAGTTTAAAATTTAACAGCATTAATACGGTACGTGAGGAATTGCAAGCCCCCAAAAATCTCTAAAATCAAATTCTGAATTTCCGGAATAGTTTGTGAACCATTCTTTAACTGGTACCAAATTTCTCCGAGGTAGATAGATGCAAAGAGTGACAAAGTACCAAGGTTACACACACCATATCCCCTGGCTGGACTTGAACCCACAACCTGCAGAATTGCAAACAGACCACGAATTCAATGGTAGATCTAGGCTACGACGAGAACACATTTGAGTGCTTACGTTTAAGTTGAAACTTTAGATCGTTTTCTCATTCAGGTTGCACTGTCAAAGTGAACACTGAGTGCCCAACACCATCCACACTCAACATTGATGCCTGGAGGAGTGAAGCAATCAAGAAGGCCATGCGGTTTGGTGGACTTGGCCAAATAGGTACGTTGTTTTTCGAAGATTGGTTTGTTGCAGCTTAATTACCCTGCGTCTAGCCGAATGCTGCCTTTGGGGCAGCAGGTTCCTTTGTTTTCTTATACAAAAAAACGAGCCCCCAGACATTGATACTCCAGAAATGCCTACCCTGGTAGTTTCCCAAACAGACTGTATAGTCACTGAGTACCCTGGGTTTGAGGTCAAGCAAGGCCAAACCCTAGAAATGCAAACTCTGAGAAAGTCTCATAGGGCTGTGCACAAACCTATTTCCTGTTTACTAAACCAAACAAACTATCACAAGCTATAATGTCAATGACCCAGCTCCACAAATGGGGTCGAGAAGAGTTCATGGGGCTCTCCTTTCAACTATTCAACTCATTGAGAAAGGTTTGTTTACATTAGGGGGGTGAAAACACACCTGGTGCCCCAAAGGCAGCAGGTGAAGCAACCCTGTTGCTGAGTTTGCGGGTGCGGTGCAGGGTTTTAAACAATCTCCATCCGGTCAAACTCCAACACCAGGTTTTGTTGGAATATGTTAGGATGGGTACTAAACCCCTAAACTGATTGTCTTTTACACTGGGTTTATTATAGGCATAGCAACAGTTTGCGTGTGCAGTTTGCCACATGGTGTTAGGATTTGGATGGTGTTAGGATGGGTATGGAATTACAATAGGGAGTTTGGGTCAAATATTTTCTCTTTACGGCAGAAGGCAATAAGATGTTAGACAGCGCACTGAGAGCCGCCACGGCAGTTTTCGCCAGGCTGATTTTTTTCTCTTCACATGCGGCGGCGCCCAGACCAGACATCAGCTCATTAATAGCTATTGTGCTTGTCCAATGGTTATGTTTATGGGCACAGTTAGTGGAGAACTTTCAGTCCCTTGCAGGAGGTGTGCCGCGGCACGCTGACCTACACGAGGCGAGTCGCCGCGGCGCACTGCCCTGCTATTCAAAGACCACCACTAAAGAATTGTGTAAAAGACTTTTTTCGAATTGTGTCCACTGATTGTGTCCAAGTTCTTGATGGCGTAACTTTTAAAACCGAAATTGCCTCTTAGAGTTTAGAGTTATGCATTTCTTGAAATGCCACACCTCTACAAACCACTTTCAGCTTTACTGGTATCTTGTTGTGTGGTAAAACTAGCATCCCTCGGTGATCCATGGAGCATTTTATTTTCCTTCGGCTTTGCTCCAGGAAAATTAAATGCTTCATGGATCACCTTGCGAGGCTAGTTTTAGTACACCGCTTAAAGGTAGGATACACCATTTGCAGATATCGAAAAAATTTACTATCGAATTATTAAGAAATATCTTACTCATCTGAAAGTAAATAATGATTCTAGGCATCCAGCAAAATGATTGCGCTAGATATCCTTTAATTATTCTTAAAAAAATTATTTTATAAATGGTGTATACTACCTTTAAAGCAGTACATGTATATGTATTTGTACAATATCCACCTGAATTTTTTTGTTAAATGGTATATTTGTTTTTACTATACCTCGTTCATATTCAGTTGCCATCACAATTTCGGAACTCAGAAAAACACTGATTAACATTTATGTACACCGCTATATTATCATGTGTAGCCTGGGCGATGTTCGCATGTGCGTTCATGTATTGCACCTATGCACTAGTTCCACATTTGCATCGGATAATCTGTGCGTGCTTCGCAAACGGCAAAAATAGTGGCTGGCACTTGATGGAGAATTGATCAGTGAGAATTTGGTTCGCTCTGGATCGTGAAAATGTAGGAGGTATAGTAATATGGTATATGCAATTCAGTTATCAGCATTTTCTACGATTGCAGGTTCTCCGCAATCCCACGGTCCAAAGCACTTAGAAGGACAGACGTCGGGCGACTACCGCTTCAGTGAACTGCTTGGAGTTCCCTCCAGTGACGTGATCAGGCTGAAGGAGAGAGCCTACAGAACACAGCTGATACAGCTGCTGAAAACGATGACGCCTGAACTGCCCTACTTCACAGTGACCATCACGGAGGAAGGTATTAAACAGAAGCCACAGGCTCACTTATAGTAGCATAAAACCTTGCCAACTATGAAGGCCTGTAGGAAAATGTGCAGTAACCCAGAAACGTACATGTATATGTACCTACCAAATCATCAAGAAAATCCTTGCTCAAAGGGAAGATATTACCAAATTATTGCATGAAATTGCATTCTGCTAAACGGTACCATTTGGAGGAGGAGCAGGAGCCGTGTCGTTGAGTCTTCGTCTTGTTCAAATGCACAACAATACCGCTGAAAATTATCTATATAGCATGTTCATTTTATAATGTTCGGAAAGCACTGTTCTACAACCAAAACGACACCGCCGTGTGGCTTTGGTTACGCGATATCGTCGTGCGGCTTTGGTTGTCATTTTGGTGGCTCTCATAAGTGATTACCAAGAAGTTCACGAATGTCAATTTTTGACACAAGAAGAACTGAGAACAACAACAACAACAACAATAATGCTGGGCTCTTGTAGAACCACTGTCTGTGACGCAGCTAATAAAAAAAGTCAGGAGGTTTTAAGAAAATGTACCTGCGGGCACAGTTTTTACTAGATTAGTCACGGATGTCGCCACGCCGGTCGGTGCCAGTAGGGTCGGACCGGCACTCACATTTGCCGGCCGGGAGTCCGGGACGGAAGGTAAACTAACACCTTTCTGAACGGCACCAAAAATCTCAGTTTGAATGAAGATTTGTTGAGAAAAGAGAAAAACAAACATAGTTGCACATCCATAACTTCCCAATTTACTTGTAAAACGATCATCTCTGCTTCGTTTAAATAGTTACTCGTGTTTTGACATTGTTTTCTACTCCGAAAACAGGCTTATTGAGGGCGCCCTTGATTATCACGGAATTTGCTTTACAGAAACAAATCTCGTGATAATCAAGGGCGCCCTCAATAAGCCTGTTTTTGGAGAATTGATGAATAATGAAACGCATAGATGCCGATAGAACGCTGTGCTTCGCTCGCTACGCTCTATTTTTTTGGTAAATTAGCCGGCACTCAAAATGTTCTACCTACAACCCTGAGATTAGTATAAATGTAATATATTTATTATAGAGGATGTATACACACGGACAAAAATTCCAAAGATTCAAACCGGATGACGTCCCGAGCAAGGCCTGAAAACAATTGTTTACTATCCATGGATGACGCGTTAATCCGTCAGGCACAGCAGTTTAATTCCGCGAACTGTTTAAAATGTAATGTTGTAACGTACATTCATTAGTACATGTGTACCAAGTAAAACCACTGGTAAAAAAAAGGGGGGGGGGCGGGGTGCAGCCAAATTTACCTATCACCGTTCACAATCGTAGCATCTATTGTACTGGTACATCACATGATATTCCCAATCTTGGACAAACGTACGTTTAATCCTGGCTCATAGGCCTGGACATTGTTAATGACCCTCGTCTTCGGCTCGGGTCATTAACAATGTCCAAGGGCCGATTTCACGAAACGCTAAGACGCGTCTTAGGAAGAGTAACTTGTCCCAACTCGCGACTCGTCCTAGGATCGATTTCACCAAAGTTAAGACGCGTTCAACACGTCCTAACTTCCATAGCAACGCGGCTGAACTCGTCTTAACTTAGGATCGGTCCGGGGGTCGTCTTATCTCATTAATACGTGCGTCAATCTGTATAGTGTCTGATCTGGAAAGTGGAAACCATTGCATTATCTTCTCGTTATAGACAAATGTCGGCGTAGAGTTTTAGTTTCGAGGAAGAAACAGAGTTGTTTTATGTTTTGCTATGTGTGTAGGCCTATAGTTTTAAAAACTAATTATTTATACGCCAACTAGTCGACTCTGTCGTATATAGAACATGCAGAACTACCGTACGTGATTGTACTGCGCAGATTAGCAACAGTATGTGTTCTTGCACGCGCGCACGCTGGGAGTTGGTTTGCGGTTTCTTTTCAACGACTGTTTCCTCTAGCAGTAAAAACAAACATGAAACAGCCATCAAATTGGTAGTTGCGATGCGTCTTTTGTAAAATGGGTTTAGTGAAATCGATACTAGGACATGTCTTAGCCAAGATCGATCTTTGATCTAGGACTCGTCCTAAGTCCTAAGATGAGTCGTAAGTTAAGACGAGTTTCGTGAAATCGGCCCCAGGCCCATGAACCGGTTTTAAAGGTACGTTTAATACTACATATTTATTCCAACAATTTTGTTAAACAATTATCCTTCTTATTGTGTGAAACACCGCTCTATCGTTCCTCGAATATTCTCGCTCGTGTGATCTGTCCGGAAGATAAACAAACTCCTAATAAGGACATTGACGTGTGATGTTACTCAGAAAATAAGGACTTGTTTGTTGTATTGCGCATGCCTTTTGATGTTTCAACCAATAAAAGTGTAAGACGAGCAGATTTAACAGGCATCCAAATTTGTATGCGACATCGGAAAAAGTTTTTAAAACTGGCCCTGGTGTTTTATCATCAGTTTAAAACCAGCCACATGACTGGCTCTCGACCAACAGGAATGGGTAAACTGTCTAAGGTATTTGTGAATATGATTTGTTTTTTTGTAACAGATGCTGATGGTAGAATAGTGATGGGCATAAGTCGGGAAGGACAGAGTGTAGGCAACATGCCAGGTGGTCTGGTGGATTCAGTCGGTTACTCCTGCGATGGCAACATCTGCAATGGCATTGATCACTTCAAGACTGGAAAATATTCCAAAGGTAAAATAAGGATCTTAATTTGGAGGCTAAGCATCCTTACTCACAGCAGGGTGCTTAAAGGTAGGATACACCATTTGCAGATATTGAAAAGTTTTACTACCGCATTATAAGAAAATATCTTACTTATTTGAAAGTAAATAATGATTGTAGGCATCCAGCATTGTGATTGTGCTAGATATCCTGTATTTGTTTCGAAAAATTGAAGTTTATAAAAGAAAATCACAATAGCCGTCCGACAATCGTGACAAAAAAAAGAATATGAGAACCACTGCTTGGCGCCGGTTGAAATCGAATGCTGTTTTTCTTGCTTTTCTCGGCATTCATGGTTGTAAAACTACGGACAGGTCAGTTAAAAGATATTTACTATAAAATACAACCCCCCTAAATCCACCCATTCGTGATAATTCAAGCAATGGTGTATCCTACCTTTAATTGAGAAGGACGCGGCTACAATGTTGAGTCGATGGCACGTAAAGGCACCTCTGGCAGCCTTCCATACGACCCATATCTGACCACGGAGCACAGCCAAAGATCATGCTGATTTTTGAGGATGGAAGAAAACCGGAGGACCCGGAGAAAAACCCTAGTGGCAAAGGACAGAATCAACGAACAAATATACTCACATATTCGACCTGCTCCTACGAAAACGGCGTAAAGTCGCGCTATGCTACCGTTAAGATTGAAAATAGCCAATTTGACAGTAGGGAATCGTTTTCTTTGGGGTTTTGGAATGATACAATTCCCACATATGTTTTCTATGTATTGTGTTTATTGGAAGGGGGCGTAATCATACATGCAGCTTACGTTTTTTAAAATTATTAGAACGATTCTCGGTCACATGGGAAGGAATTTAAATTGAAGGACGTGTAACGCTGGGTTATGTGGATTTTTTTTGCTGTCAGACTATTAGGTTTTTTTAGTTAAAGATGAAGTGCTTGTGCAAGAGAATAGCAATAAGAAACGTGTTTATTGGGAAGGGGTGTAATCATACATGCAGCTTACGTTTTTTTTTTTAATTATTAGATCGATTCTCGGTCACATGGGAAGGACATTAAATTGAAGGACGTGTAACGTCAATATTATATATTTTTTAAATACCCTACCCAATAAATTATATATCATTTTAAAGCTAAGAATTCAAGGAATCTGGAAATACCAATATCTCAATATATCAAAATGTCAACTTGACTTTGATTTCGTGGGTGCAGGTCACATATGGTCCGAGTTAGACATGTACATGTAAATGGAAAAGAACCAAGATATTTCAAGATGTACTTGATCTTCCTTAAACATTGTAATTCAAGGTTTATCCCACTGGTTTCCTTCATATCAGTGTTTTTTGTAGGATTCAAAAATAATTATCTGGGAACATTTGTTTCTCCATTTGATTAAGCATATCCACTGCACTGGGGCCAAGTTAATGGAACTGCTAAGCACAAACATTTGCTCAGCACAAAAAAAATCTTGCTTTAAGCAAGCCTTTTTTTACTAATATTAAAAACAGGTTACTAGCCAAAACTGCATGTGTTTTTCATTCTAAGCAAAAAACTAGCTTAATATCAGTCACAAACAATATATACCACCTGATCATAACATTTGGTCTGCAACCCTGTTTTCGCCAAAGAAGAATTTTCATGTTAAGCAATTTGTTTGTGCTTAGCAGCTCCATGAAATTGGCTCCTGTTTTTTTTATCTCAGGTGATGAAGTTGGATGCTATGTGGAGTATTTCAGCGAATGGGTCAAGATTGTGCAATTTGTCAGGAACGGTCAGTTGGTGGGTCTAACCCCACTGACCGGCGGGAGTCAGGACCTCTACCCTAGCCTGGGGTTTGTGGGGGAACCCTGTGCCGTTAAGGTCACGTGGCCGGAATCTAGGCCACGCCTACCTGAGACGTTTTCCAAGGTGCGTGCAGCAGACGTTACGATGTATTGACACAGATACTGAGTGTTTGAAAGCTAAATAGGAAAGTTGCACTTTGCACCGACCGAAGTATGAAAATGGAACATTGGACTTTAATTTAAGATGAACACCCTTACAAAAATGCCCTGTGGTATTACCACAGGACAGTACCACAGGACAGTACTACAGGATATTACCACACAGATTCCTGTGGTATTTTGGGACGTTACCACAGCAACCTTTAACAGACCTTTAAGTTCCTTTGGTAACGTCCCCCCAAAAAAATCTGTGTGGTAATATCCTGTGGTAATACCATAGGAAATTTGTTTAATGGTGTACCACAGAAAATTTGTTAAAGGAATTTATGCAAATTAATGTAAGTTTTACAGGCTTAACGTGATGACAAATTAAAGCTCAGTAATGTCAACCCCACATTTGTGCTGATTGGCCGAAATACAGATTTAGCTTGCAGTGTTTTGGAAAAATGTAATCACTCAATTTTCTGATAATATTGCACTACCTCGTGGCAGGGATGTAGTCGAGTCCATCACAAGTCCCTGCAAGTCCCTGTAAGTCCCTGCAAGTCCATCACAAGTCCTTCAGCTCCAATTCAAATCACAAGCTATTCAAATCAGCTTTGACAAAGGCATTCCTTTGTCATTGTTCATCTAGTTACTTGTGACTGCCTTTATGAAGGGACTTGTGACTGGCTTCACGAAAGGACTTGTGAAATGACTTGCAGGGACTCGACTACAACCCTGCCTCGTGGTAAATGTGCACACAGTGAAAACAGGCCAATAAGAAGCAGTACATTACTTTTTCTTTACGTGCACAAAGCCCCTTTTTTGTCTTGCCTAAAAGAAGTTTAGAAAGAGACCATGCAATCACTATTTCTGTATGTAGTCCGTCTGTCCTTATTCATTCGTACATCTTGATTTGCATGCCCTCAAATTATCTGCTGTTAAAGCATTTTGTAGGCGAGGTCATGAACTTGAGGGTTTGTAAAAAATGAAGAGTGGAAGCCGTACTTACTGCAAAATTTGGATCAAATTTGGCCTTGAAAGTTTCTTATTTTCTCCATGGAGCAGAGGCATCATTTTTCAAGATAGTGATGGGTCACAGCACTACTTTTAGACGTGATCATCTTTGGATGGAAATTTTCCAAAAGTCATTGGTTACCCCCTACAAAATTAACAGAGTAGTTTAAAGTTTTAATTTCATTTGTGTCTCAAACACCAAATATTTTTTCAGAATATAAAAAAAAACCAACATTTGGTTGAGGTATTAACTGCTGCTATTAGTACCGCACATTATCAATATTATTCATAATCAAACCAGCCAGCTGACCCCGGTTAGCTCCGTGGTTGAGTGGTAAGCAGTCTGCACTAGAGGTCACATGTTCGAGTCCTACCTGAGTGATTATGTTCCTGATAATCTCAGGGGACAACACTGAGTATACAGTGTTTATGAAAAAAAAAAAAAATGACTGTGAAGGGCAATATTCAATATTAAATGTTATATAACTGACATACAGATCCTGGTCATTTGATTTGTGGAACTCTCATCACACGAAATTCATTATTACACTCATTCACGCCGCAGCTCAAAAAAGTCCCGTTTGCCAATGGTGAATGGGATTATTACTCAACAGTTAGGATCGTTCTCATTCCCACGGCTTTCGAACAGTCGACCCTCACTCCAAAAACATGGGAAGAAAGTTGTGACCCGATCTGTGCTTCAGCTGGACAACTAGTTAACCAGTTCGCGCCGGATGACGTATATAAACGCAAAGTTTTTCCCAAATTAAAAACGAATGACGTATAAACACGCCAAGTTCAAGTTCGGAAATGAGCCAACGTTCGCAGATATGTCAGTTATTGAGTGGCTTTAAGTGGTGAAATAGGAGGAATATAATCGCTCGGTAAAATCTGGACTTTTCCATTTCACTCGGCTTCACTTTATGAAATGGAAAAGTCACAATTTTACCTCGAGATAATATTCCTCCCATCCCACTCTAATCCACTTAATATTTGAATAAACATCACCTGCTGCAAAAAAAAGTATAAAAAATTTGAAATATTCTCAATGTAACAGGACAAGCTGTCCAGTTGGTTGAAGACTACTGGGCTTTGCATACGTGAATCCCGACTCAGTGTACAGAAGAAGATGAGAAGATTACGAGCAATGTGTCTCCGATCACCCCAACCTCTTACAAGGGGTGAGTATGATCTCGGAGAAGTTTATTCAGGTATTAGAAAATGGAAGCAAGGCATTTCTAAATGTCCAGCACCCGATTTCGCGAAGCACTACGATGCGTTGCAATTCTATTTACAACTACTAACGCGTCGCAACTTGAGTCATACGATCCATTTCACAAAAACTTGCAATACGTTGATCAACGCATGGCAAGTTTCTTGACAACGGTTCAAAACACTTTTTTAAATAACGACGTGTCTTTTGGTCAACGGTGCAAAGTGCGCCGCAGCCCCTTGTAAAAAGCTCTTAGAAAGGTGCAACATAATAGGTCTCATATTCTCATAAACTTAATTGACCTGTCTTTGAAAATCATAGAGCGCTTTGAGTACCAGTCTTGGTAGATACGTGCGCTATATAAGAACTGTTTATTATTATTAATAGATTAAGCACCAGCTAGCTAAACAAAATTGTATTAAAAATTATTATACATTACAAAAAGACAATAATTACACAACATATACAGCAAACAACTAGACATTATTACAATGATTAGATACAACAATGGTTATAAGAACATGAGACAAACAATATACTTTGATAAGATAACCCAATTACACAAACATACACAAAAAACAGTCGCCATCAATCATCATTATTATTTAACAAATCGATAAAAAAGATAGGTCTTAATGGCACGCTTGAAATGTGGCAAGAAATTGCATAACACAGGCCCAGCAACAGCAAATGCCTGGTCATTCAATCTACTGGGTATTATACGATCGGCGAGCAACAAGATTTAAAGTATCATGACTACATAAGCCATAACTACAACGGGATTGCACAATCAAATCAAACAAATAAACTGGCACCTTATTTTGCAAGACCTTAAAACCCAAGAGCAAAATCTTGAATTGAACACGTGCATGAACTGGAAGCCAATGCAAATCCTTTAATGATTGTGAAATTCTGTCGTACTTAAGCAACCCCAGAACCAACCGAGCAGCATTGTTTTGTAATCACTGTAGATTGTCGAATAAAGATTGAGACATTCCATACATTACAAAATTGACATAGTCCAAGGGATCGGTAATTAATGAAAGAACTAAACACTAAGTAGCTCCTTGATTCAAATATTTTTTAGTTCGGCGCAAATGAGGTAGGCTAAAATTTACAAATACGATTGACATGGGTATCCATTGACAACCTGGGCCGGTATTAATAAAAGCCTGCTAAGCTTAGTTGGCTGCTAACATGGCCACTAGTTGAAAGCTAAGCCTAGTTAGAAGCTAAGTGATATTCATAAAACTTTGCTAAGCTTATTAGTTGGTTCTTAAGTTGGTTGCTAATGTTAGTTGATCTGGGGTGTCTCTAAGTTACTAGTTGGCAACTAAATAATTTGTTACGGGACTTTTTACATTGGATAACATGGTTCTTGGATTCAGATTTGAGTTTTGAGAGCCTATTGTTTGTAGGTGTCCCAATGTTCTATTGGTTGTGGGGAATTTAGCCCTATTCTGGGTGAGGATAACTTCCCAACCATCTTTCTTCTTGCGATTGGTGTTGACGTCTTTGTGCTTACTCTCAAGAACGTCTTTTAATTGATCAAACTTTTCCGCAATAAATAAGTTGTAAATAATTTTAAGACACAGTGTGAAGGATTCTTTCAATTAATATGTTTCCTCTTTTTTTAGCCTGGAGCTATTTTGAAGTGGTTGTCCACTCCAAATTACTGTCCACTCCTACTCAGAAGGTCAGCAAAGCCCCGGTCATTGGACTGACCAATGACATGGGCATCAAACCATTCAAAAAACTGACCCACGATGAAGGAACCAGGGACATCAGATACTACTGCAACAGCAATAGTATCGGCTTCAAAGATGTCATTTCTCATGAAAGTAAGTACTCCAAAAGTATTCCAAAAGTATTCCAAAAGTATTCAAAAAGTATTCATTTAAATTTATCACAGGATGAATTGTGTACATACAAGATTTTTCGATTTTGTTGGGAAATGGGTAGTTTTGCTTTTTAACTGATTTACATTTTATACCATTATAAAGAGCATAATCAGCTCTTCATTTCGTAAAAGTTACTGCCTACTAAATAACATAAACATCAATTTCCATTGTGCAACAGATATGGCTTTACAGGCTCAAAAAATTCACATGATCAATAACAACCTGGTTACGGTATACCTACTGTACATTGTACGTAACAAGTTTGAACCCAATCATACCTATACAGTTCTATGGATATATCACCTTAAAATTTGCATCTTTAAGATAACATCCAATACATGTACATAACCCATGATTAATCGCAGACAATCTTATGTTGTTTTTTCTATGTTAACCAATTCGCGTCGGAGGACGTATATACACGCATACTTTAATTTGTATGAATACAAGTCGGTTAGTGTTCTAAAATAACCTCTCGTATTTGTGTGTGTTTTTTCTTTTTAATCCAGTGCTGTCCCAGAAGCAGTTCCTTGAGAATGGGGACCGTCTAGGCTTTGGTATTGTCTACCCGTCCGTAAAGAACCAACCAAATGATCGCGCCCAACAAGTCGTAATGGTCTACTGTGCTGTCAACGGCACTGTCATCCACCACCAGGCCATGCAGCAACCCGCAGGAGGATTCTATCCCATCGTCTCACTCTACAAGTATGGTGTGTAATAGGCTGGTAACTTGTCATGCTAGTGTCTGGATAAATCATGATTCGAGAATGCTGTGATATGAACATCGGTATCACTATTTTTGGCTATTAACAAACTTTATTAGAGTATACTGGTACCATTTGCAGCTGTCCAAAAAATAACCAACCAAACTTTTGACACTGAACTTTCTGTACAATGACACTGAACTTTCTGTACAATGACACTGAACTTTCTGTACAATGACACTGAACTTTCTGTACAATGACACTGAACTTTCTGTACAATGACACTGAACTTTCTGTACAATGACACTGAACTTTCTGTACAATGACACTGAACTTCCTGTACAATGACACTGAACTCCCCGTACAATGACACTGAACTCCCCGTACAATGACACTGAACTCCCCGTACAATGACACTGAACTCCCCGTACAATGACACTGAACTCCCCGTACAATGACACTGAACTCCCCGTACAATGACACTGAACTCCCCGTACAATGACACTGAACTTTCTGTACAATGACACTGAACTTTCTGTACAATGACACTGAACTTTCTGTACAATGACACTGAACTTTCTGTACAATGACACTGAACTTTCTGTACAATGACACTGAACTTCCTGTACAATGACACTGAACTTTCTGTACAATGACACTGAACTTTCTGTACAATGACACTGAACTTTCTGTACAATGACACTGAACTTTCTGTACAATGACACTGAACTTTCTGTACAATGACACTGGACTTTCTGTACAATGACACTGAACTTTCTGTACAATGACACTGAACTTTCTGTACAATGACACTGAACTTTCTGTACAATGACACTGAACTTTCTGTACAATGACACTGAACTTTCTGTACAATGACACTGAACTTCCTGTACAATGACACTGAACTTCCCGTACAATGACACTGAACTTCCCGTACAATGACACTGAACTCCCCGTACAATGACACTGAACTCCCCGTACAATGACACTGAACTCCCCGTACAATGACACTGAACTCCCTGTACAATGACACTGAACTCCCTGTACAATGAATCTGAACTCCCTCTACAATGAATCTGAACTCCCTCTACAATGAATCTGAACTCCCTCTACAATGAATCTGAACTCCCCCTACAATGAATCTGAACTCCCCCTACAATGAATCTGAACTCCCTCTACAATGAATCTGAACTCCCTCTACAATGAATCTGAACTCCCTCTACAATGAATCTGAACTCCCTCTACAATGAATCTGAACTCCCTCTACAATGAATCTGAACTCCCTCTACAATGAATCTGAACTCCCCGTACAATGAATCTGAACTCCCCGTACAATGAATCTGAACTCCCCGTACAATGAATCTGAACTCCCTCTACAATGAATCTGAACTCCCCCTACAATGAATCTGAACTCCCCCTACAATAAATCTGAACTCCCTCTACAATGAATCTGAACTCCCCCTACAATGAATCTGAACTCCGTCTACAATGAATCTGAACTCCCTCTACAATGAATCTGAACTCCCTGTACAATTATTTCCATAAAGAGGAAAACAAAAAAAGGGTTGTTGCCAAAGACGCATCTCGAAAAAGCGTTTTTGGAAATCAGTTTTTAGAAAGAAGAAAATTCTGACAGTTATATTTGCTTTTTTTGTCGTTGCAGGAAGTGAGGTTGACATCATAAACAACTGCAGCCCGCCCTCTATGGGTGACATAGGCAACTGGCTACAAGAGGCCGAGCATCTCAAGAAGGCAATCATTCAGGCCAAGAAAGACGCAGGTAATTAAGTCGCACAACTCATTAAGCCTGTTTTATAGTTCATGATTGCTGGATGCCAAGTCTATTTTGTACACTTAATAGCCGTCGCGCAACGCTTGTAAAAATTACGCGCAATGGTTGCAATGTTACAAACATGCGCACAATACGCGATAAGCGCGCGACGTTCAAATGTGAAGTGTGACGATCAGACATTACGACTTTTAAATAAAAGATTATACTTCTCGCTGTTGCGGCATGATTTTTTGTTTTACATTAAATAATACCAATAAATATGTTGAAAATGGCAGTTGACATTAATTTTTTTAAATACCTGGAAATTGCTGTACAACACGGTCTACCATTTTTGTTAGATATTATTTGGTGTCTATTTGCATATTCAATTGGTTTCGTGCATCAAATTATACTCTTGCACTGTAATCAAATCAAATGTGACCTGGCACCAAGAAATGAGCGGAAAGTCGCACATGGCCAAAACGAGTTATTTGCCAAAACGTCCATTTTTCAAGTGGGAGTTCGGTTTTAGAGTTGTTAACGTTTTTACAAACAAGAAACCTTCTTTATGATATCCCCAAATTGTACAGCTCAATTAAAACTCTAAAGTGTGTTTTTTGGTGGCTGAATTGCACTGAGTGATAGTATAGTTGGCACAGTTCACGGACTTTGAACTCTGTTTTCTTAAAACCAGGGAGATCAATTTATTAAGACGGAGCACCACACCTGTTTTTTAACTCCCAGTTCACTTACAGCACCGAATCGCTACCCATATACGCTGGGTGAACGGAGGCTGACTAATTGAACCGCAGCAATTCTTAGTTCGTCGCTCTACAGACATTTTTCTACGCTTGCATTTTCAATTTTAATGTGGACTTTTTTAATAGCTGGGGATCACAAGCAGACAGCAGAAGACAGACAAGTTCGGCCGGCCTCCCCAGCAGAACGTACCCACAACCATCTTAACAAATACAAGATCTATATCTACTGTGACCCTGTACGCTATAATGAGGCTACGTACATACAAGCAAAGTAAGTAGATAAATTATTATTTATATTTAATTTTTTATAAAAAAAAATAAAAAATCGTTGGGGGGAAGGGGGGGGGGGGGGGGGGGGGGGGGAGAGGAGACATGTTAAGGCTGGTTTCTACATCATGCGAATGTGATGTGAATTTGACGTTATGAAACATTTTCTGTAAAATGCGCTCAGATAATTAGTTAATTTTGTGTAAATTTGTAGCGTGAACATTTACCATGATGACTTCACAATATCGCATTCGCATGTACATGTATATACATGTATATTTGTTCATGTACTACAGAAGCACAATGGGCGAACAATAGATCGTATTTGGTCGTTCGTCTTTTGTTTAATTTTGTCCTGTCATTAAAATGTATGATAAGTCAATGGTCTAGGTTACATGTACCCCTGTACTGTAACAAAGGAAAACACAATTGGGGATCCTCGGTCGTTATAGCAAAACACGACTATCTGTGGCCATGAAAGGGTATACATTAGCAGGGCTGTTTGATCACAATGCTTGTTAACAAGAAATTTCATGTATTTTCCAAATAGCAAAATATCAGGGTTTCAGACAGTAGGACGTTTTCAGTGCGTGTGCCTAAACAAATCCGCCCATAATCCTTTGCAATAGTACGTGTACCGGTATATGCCTTTTATTCAATTCTTGAGTGCCATGCAAATTAGCATAAAAGAATCTTGGAAATTAAAATAACGATTCCCAATTCAGATTGGAGACCAAAGGTTTCACCACCATTCTGCCACCAAAGGATGCCCTCAACAACTCCACCCTGACCTCTGACCTGACAGCTTCCATCAAGACATGCGACTCGCTGGTATGCTGCCTGGGGCCTGAGATAGGCACCAGTCAGCTGGCGGTTACCGTCTTAGACCTGTGCAAGGAGAGCAGTAGACCCATACTGCCTTGCATCCTGGCCCACGTAGCGTGGCCGCCGGAGGGGTTGACGCAAGAGCACTTTCAAATGCTGACGCTGGACAAAGTCGGTACGTTTAGACAGTTTTGTAGTTTGGTTCATCACAGGTCACCAACGGTCAACCGCAAGTCATCCAATTCCAATAAAGTTTATGCATATGACGTCACACACACGTCGCACTTCACGACAGCGCCCCCAATGAGGTCGTTTCATAATCACGGTAATGTACCGTCTGCACTTTGTTTGACCTCAATAATGGCCGCTCGGCCCGGTTGCTAGTGCAATTAGTGCGTACACGTAGCGGGCGTGACGTCAATGCAACCCCTTTATTGATGTCCTGATCAAATAAAGCCATTCATTTGACAATTATTGACTGCTGTGATGTGGAATTTGATGTTTTACACATCGACGCATGGCACCCTCGGCTTCGCCTCGGGTGCTATGCCAGAAGATACGTTTGCTCGTCTTAATTGGTTCCATAGAGTTACGTTCAAAAAGCTATTCTTGTTTTTATTTTATTTTATTTTATTTATTTTATTTTCCGGGATATACACTTAATGTCACAGAACTACAGACAAAATAGTGAACATAATAAATAATAGTCTTCAAAAGTCTCACCAAATTTTAATTTCATATTTGTTTATTTGTTCCCAGAGATGACTCAGGATTTTGATTGGGGTGTAGAGCAGGTCTCGGAGAAAACTCTGAACCTCAAGGGCAAAGGTTACAACGGAAAGCTCATCAAGGTCGAGCTGGGAGATGCAGCTAAAATGCTGTACACTGATGCTCAGGTAGGTTTGACTGAAGAAGATTGTTTAGTGTTGTGCCCCTATACATGTAACTATGCTCTTGTATTGTAGGGAAATACGTAATGACAAACATGAAATACTCAGAACATCATGACTTCACCTCAATTTTTATCTGTAACATGCCCCTAACTATTGACTAGTATGACGTTTTGACTATTGACGTTTTTAAAATTTTGATATTTTGTTGTTTAAACAATAGGTCGTTTGTGTGAAAAGTTTCAAGAAGAAAAAATGATTAGAACATAGCCGTTGCTATGCTCAACCGAACCTTATTTGTCCTGTGTGTGTTTTGTTTTGATGTTTATTAAGTAAGTTTTCTCAAAAACATGTTTTGTGAGACCCATGACTTTCTGAAGCGTTGTAAAATGTATTTATCTCAAAACTCCCAAGTGTTATATACCATTGGGAAGCTCTCTTCCTCAAGAATTTGAAAATACCAATATCTCAATTTTTTAGTTTATCCGACTCTACTCTTATATTGTGGTGACAGGTCACAATTGAGATTTTGTTCAGGGAATTACAAGAATTAAATGTATTATCACCACCACAACAGCCATTTTTCTCAGAATACATGTATAAATGATTTGTCCAGGGTAACACAAATATCGCTTGTCATGAGCGCAAAATTGTGGTATAACAGGATTTTTTTTAATCGTATTGTCGGATGTAAAAATTGGACCTCTAATTTTCGACTGACCCCCAACAACAACATAATTTTATATAGCACTCTTAAAGGTAGTATACACCATTTGCAGATATCGAAAATATTTACTACTGAATTAAAAAATACCTTACTCATTTGAAAGTAAATAATGATTATAGGCATACAGCAAAAGGATTGCGCTAGATATCCTGTAATTATTCAAAAAAATTGAATTTTATAAAGAAAACTTCGCTCTCGCCGGACGGCGAGAGCGAAAAAACAAAGATAACATAAGAATAACTGCTCGACCCCGGTTGAAAACAAACGCTGTTTTTCGTGCTTTTCTCGGCATCCATGATTGTAAAACTTCGGAAACGTCAGTTAAACGATATTTACTATGAAATACAACCCCCCAAATCTACCCATTCATGATAATTCAAGCAACTACCAATGGTGTATACTACCTTTAACTCTGATCAAAGTGCTTTACCCAATTAGGATACCAATAAGCTATAATTATCGCAGTTCTTCAATGGGCAATGCATTACATTTTACTAACAGAAAGGAGACAAGACAGCTAACAAAGAGAGTGACCCAGAAGCACTGAAGACGGCAATGGAGGACGCCGATCGCAGGAAGGCCACGTCGTTTGGTAACACCTTACCCAACGGTTCCCCACCCCAGGACAGACCCCAGAGCAGACCCCAGAGTGTCACACAAGCGGGCAAAGCCAACAGGGCTTCGTCAGGGAAACCCAGAGCCCAATCTGCTGGCGTTGGAGGTCAAGGGTCAGGGGCTGTTCAGAAATCCAAAATGTGCTCCATTTTGTGAAGATTTATTTTAGCCTTTTGAAATGAATTTTAAAAAACAGGCTTAAATTCTAGGGATACGTCAGTTCCCACCAGAGGATGTATATACACATTTTTTTAGATTTAAAACGGATGACGCATAAACACGTCATGAGCAAGGCCGGAAATGTCTGTCAGCAGCGAGCAAGGCTGGAAATGCACGAGTGTGCTTCCTGATATTGGCCTGAACCCGCCTCGGATCGAGTTTTGTTAAAAATAATCCCGCGCCTCGGCTCGGTGAATGTTTCAATAATCATATAACTGATTGGTTAAAAAATTTGACCAAACATATTTTTTAAGAACAAATTGGGTTTGTTCAAGTCTACTGTGTGGTAAGATTTCAACCATAATTATTATGCAGTTGTACTATCAAAGAAACTTGTACAAAAACAAAATTGTGAATACCGAACAGTTCTTTTCTGTGTTGTTTAAAATGGAATTCCAGCAATGATAATGCATGTTAGGTTAGTCACATTCTGAAGGTAGATGCACAATTTCAGAAGTGTACTTTTTTATAGAGAACATTAATACACATAGTCGGGCAGATTGGCGAACAATATCATGAATATTACACAACTTGATGATAAAAGCATACAATATGGCACACAGCCAGAGTATGTCATGAGAAAGATATTTGGCTATAGGACCATCGCGAATTTGACCATTTGAAAAAATATCGAAAGGGTTAAACACGCAATGGCAGCCATTTTGAAAATTTTGAAAATTTTGAAAATTTTGAAAATTGCATGTTATTCTACCTATATTTGTTGTGTGAAAAATCTGCGATGGCCCTTTAGCCAAATATTGTTCTCATGACATACTATGATTGTGTGCCGAATGTCATGCTTTTATTGTCAAGTGAAAATTTGTTGACCAATGTGCCGGACTAACAAGCATATATAGCACTTGTACTTTTAGTATATGATGCCAAGGTGCAATAGGAGGGTGTTCCTACATGTATATACATTTGGGTTTAATTTTTGTGCTCGTCCTAATTTAAATTAGTTCTATTTTACATGTTTGAATTTGGATAACCACTATATATGTAAATTTGTATTTTTACAAAGTTTTTTGTAGTGTATTTAGGTTTTAAAGGGAACCTAAAGTTATCCCCTCCTAAATTCTGTAAGACCAATACTTGTGTTGTGTAAACCAAATTTAGAGAAGATTTTCTTTTAGCAAGTAAGTTTAAGTTCTTACACGCTATTTATCTCACCCTCCTGCAACAAAAGTAACTGTTTCTCATCATTTAGGAATTGTACATGTGGAAAAAGGCAAATGTTTGGACAATTTAGCCATGTGACTTGAGGTACAGCCGTAGTATTACTCAATATAATATTTTCCTTGATATAATTGTTTAACTTGATAATAAAACGGTACAACATTGTGCGAAAATACCTTCAAAGTATATAATGCACATATTCAAATTAATACCCAAAACGTACTGTTTTGCTGTGGGTGAAAGGACCGTGCAACTATTAGTAATAAACACATTTGTTTTTAACTTGTCTTCCAGATGAACTGTAAGTCGTTGACAATCACAGGCCTTGAAAAAGAACAGGGCAACCAATTCTAAGTAAGAGCAGGATTTCTTTTTTGTAGATTTTGGAATTGAAAACAAGCAATTGTAGTAATATTGAGATGCAAGAGGGTGTTTGATTATTAACTATTTTTCTTCGTCACTCAACTCGGACATAAAATCATTTTTCAACTAAAAATTATACTTCTGTACTCCACCTAAACATTGGAGAATATTGTTTATGTTGCTGTATATCTGGCTTTGATCCAAAACACAAATTTTGGTTGAAAAAAAAAGGGGTTGGCCTTTTATGAACAACGGACTTGGATCGGTTAGCAGGAATCTTTTTATTTTTGTATTATTTATTGAATATTTGGAATCACTGTGTTCTCTGTTCTTTACTATAAATGGAAAGCACATCTTCTGGCATGTTGTTGAGCTTTTGTTTATGGTGTAAATGGAGGACACATGCCTGGTGACACGAAGGTGAATTGGGCTTAGGGTTAGAATCGAGGACGTCCTCGATTGAGATTCGTGTACAAAACCAATGAGAGCCGTCGGAAAAGATTAGTAGTACAAACAAAGGAAATTATCGAGAGGAACAAAATAAACTCCTCGATTTACACCATAAACAAACACACTTGAGTTAGTCTTGCGTACGCACTGTGGACCTCCGAACAATATAAGTCCACACGATGCGGGAAGAGGTTACGGTTTGTGGACTTGCCCAGGTCCACAATCCGTTTTTCAGTTTCCGAAAAAGAGCGCTGGAGGAAAAACGGGTTAGGGTTATATATAGAAAAGATAGAAGGGACAGCTGAGAGGCCCATAATCCAAATTTGAGGGTAAATTTGTTTTGGGGAAGCGAAAAAATTAGTATTTAACTACACGAAGACAAAGGAATGTCCACAGTACGTTTGTAAGGTAAAGCTAGTTGTACATGTATGTGTGTATGTGCTTGTTTCCTTTTGCGATCGAGGATCGAAAAACAAAAGAAAACAAAGGGAACAAAAGATCCTCGAAGGACGGTTTCTTTGTCCTCGATCGGCAAGATAAGCGCAAAGCAATGGGGTTAGGTTTCAGTAAAGGAATAAAGGAAAACACAATAGGGAATCCTCCGTCGTAATGGCAATTCACGAACTATAGTACATGTACGTCTAAACCCTCGAGGACAGAAGCACAATAGGCGAACAAGAGATAAATTTGTAAAATAAGTGAATTGGGTTACAGTACAGGTTACAGGAACAAAAGGAAACTACAATAGGGAATCCTCGGTCGTTAATTATGTAAAACACGACTGTATGTACAAATGTACGTCTAAACCCTCGAGGACAGAAGCACAATAGGCGAACAAGAGATAAATTTGTAAAATAAGTGAATTGGGTTACAGTACAGGTTACAGGAACAAAAGGAAACTACAATAGGGAATCCTCGGTCGTTAATTATGTAAAACACGACTGTATGTACAAAAATGCTATGGACGCAGTACTATTAATGTTCTCAGGTGTTCTTTAATACATCAACAAATTGAGGTCGAGATCGCAGTAACGCGAGGCGTCATCTTTAAAACTATTTTGTTAAAGCCATCTTTAACACAAATCACCAATAGTTTGAAGTTCAGGAATTAAAAACGTCCAGAATAGCATTTGATATACCCAGTGGATTTCTGAAAAACTGTTTACATATTTTCAACAACAATGTTTAGGAGCTTGAAGGATAAAGTATTTTGTTCAATCTCATGATTTTTTTTCCCAACAACGTTCGGTAATTTTGTGCACAAAAATCGTGACCCAATTAAGGATCGTGTTCGGCCTAGCCAAACGTTCGGTATAGTGGCGTTCCACTGTATTCTCCATTTCCCAAAAAATATGAGAAACTATTATTATGCTGTGTAACTGATAGTTTATCGCCTGTGTTGCATCTATGTTCTTTCGTTGGAAGTGTATTTCAGAGGTGACTATATTGTGAGTGATGTGAAAATATATTTATTTAGATACCGACAGTCTAACATTTTGTTGTTATATTTGTGTGTTATCTCTCTTGAAATATTCAGTTTGAGAAAGATGTTGACTAATTTAATTGTTACTCTTGCAGAAAACAGCAAAAGCAAATAATCCATTTAAAGCAACCCGAAATAGACCTGAGACATAATGGCTTTGTTTACATAGTGCGCTTCCCAGTTGGAGGGAAGTCGGGACATACTATCACATAGAAAAGCTCACACAAAAACAAAGCGTGACATCATTAAATCTTCAAGGTAGGATACACCATTGGTAATTTTTTTATGAATTATCATGAATGAGTGGATTTGGGGGTTGTTTTTTATAGTAAATATCGTTTAACTGGTCTTTCCAAAGTTTTACAATCATGGAAACGTGTTCAATTTTTGCAAATTCGCAGCCTTGAATTTAACTCCCTGTACTGTGATGTCATAAATTCGCTATAAACCGGCCTTTATAGATTTAAATGTAACACAAAATGATTTTGAGGAGACGCACAAACTCTACAAAGCACAGATACATGTACAAACAAATTTTGGCTCATCGTTATTTTATTGACCATTTACCAAGTTCGGTATGTAAAAGTATACATGTATTTTAGTACACAGCGTTCATGACCAAGTTGACTTAATCTGAAGAATAAATTCAACCGTTTTAATCATATTTCACAAAACCACAATACAAAAAAATGTTATGGCTGATTTTCAAACAGCTGGTCGAGCGGAATATTTTCAGTTGCTATAAAACAACTCTCGTTTCACAAAATACACACTTTGTCTTTTGCGAAAAGTAAAAAGTCCTGAGTTAATGGGGTATTTTCTACATATACACACTCACATTTTAAGTTAAGATTCAACATTCAAACATGTACTTGGTGTACTAGGTACACATAAGATGTAATAACTATCTACAAACTTAATATTTTTAAGTTTTTCGATAATATAATTTTGCTGATATATCTGTTTTTACAGTCTACTTTTATACATGATTGTTTTAGAACCAAAACATTCAGAATAATAATTATTTCAATCATAAATGGTACTTAAAACGTATAATTATTACAATGTACAGAATAATATTTTTTCCAGCACTGATGTGCTGGTTCCTCTCTTGTCCGACGCTCTAACTTTAACGAAATTGCAGTATTTTTTTCTGTTTTTAGAACTATTGCCCTACAAGATCTTCAGTTTATTATTACTGCTGTAAGACACATGAATTGAATTATAATGTATGTACACAGTAGCTTGCAAATTGCAAATTTCAAAACTGCAAACTGAATTCAAGTTATTAAAGCTACTTCAAAATATGGGTGTAATGATGCATCGGTAATCTCGATACTGAAATCCAACAATACGGTATTGTGATACAAAATTGTGTATCGCGATACACAGAGACCTGATAGCAGAGGCCAACAGGCTGAATAAGCCATAAAATACATGTATAGGCAATACAAAATAAGGCAAATAATAAGCAGCTTTTTTGCACAATTACATTTTGAAAAAAAAAGGCTCTGTGTGGCTGTCCAACCATGTGTAAAATGAGATTAATTTAATAAAGGGGTTGCATTGACGTCACGCGCGCTATACGCAACAGGGCCGGGCGGCCGGCCATTATTGAGGTCATACAAAGTGCAGACGGTACATTACCGTAATTACACAACGACCTCATTGGAGGCGCTGTCGTGAAGTGCGACATCATATGCATGAACTTTATTGCTAGGCAGTGTACAATGTGCATGCATTTGTTTTCATTTTGTGTGAAAATGAATATGAATTGTTCAATTTGGAACTGTATTTTGGGATATTTTTGTTTGCTCTTTTTCTGTTCTCTATATTTTTTTGTTTTGTTTACATGATCTGTAACGAGATACATTGTACGTATCGTATCGCCACCCTTGTATCGTGAGAAAGTGGTATCGTTAAACCCCAAATACCCTGTATTTTATGTACTTATATTACTTTGGTAAAGGGTGCATACAAAAATGTAGCAGTGAAATTAAGTTTGCAAGTTCACATACACACATGATTACTATACATTTTGTCAATGCTATCACTATAAAAGTCTTGGCACAACGAACAATTCATTTACAACAACATTAACATTTTTGTTCCTCAGCTATTTGTAACATTTACTTCATATGTGACCTGCTCAAAAAAAAAACCGGACAAAGTTGACAATTTTTGATTTTTTGTTTGTTTTAATTCTCTAGGTTCTCAGCTTTAAAATGATGTATCATTTACATATGAACCCCCACCCTATATCCCCTGGGTGAAGGGTTTTGTGATAAAACCCTGACAATCTAATTATGAGATAAACAGCTTTGAAGTTAAGAAAAGCGTATTATTTCTATACAAAATGTTTTCACAAAATCGACCAAAAAACACACTCCTGGATTATGTTCAAATTTGGAGAGACTGTAGATTAATAGTTTGTGATTCAGAAAAAACCACAACCTCAAAATTGTAAAATCCACCCTGAAATGACTTCACGAGTACATTGTAATACAACACATTGTGCAACTTTGTCCAGGTTTCGTTGGAACAGGTCAAATATTTTAGTTAGTTTTAAAGTCGAAAGAATCTCGGCCCAATTTTCAAACCTCGACCTTAGCTCTGCTCTGACCTTACCTCTTCAATTAGAAGCCTTGAATGCCCAACCAAAATGAAAATACCTCTCAACTTTGGCATCACATTTATGTTCCTGTAGAAGAACGTGGGACCTGTGATTAGCCCATAATAACTACGTACAGTACAACCAGGGGCTAAAATCTCCCAAAGCCAAAATTTGAATGAAAGTCAAGATTTTAGGCAATTAACCTCTAGATATTTTAGTACACTTCAGCGTGGTGCTTCCTGCGTCGTGTCGGAGAGACTGACCTGGGTCGCGGCCGGCGTGGGTGCCCACCATTCAGCGTGGTGGCCTCCTCGTATCCCTGCCGGAATCCTTTTTCCATGTTCTGCAGGCTCTCATCCAGCCCGTAGGCTGTGATAGCGTGAGAGTGGTGTGCCTGGATCAGCTTCTCCAGTCTGGAGATGATCTCGTAGTCGGGCACAGCCAGTGTGGTGATGTCCATACCGAGCATGCGGGCGATGACCTGCCTGAAATCTACCAGCTGTCGTTCCCGTCGCTGCACCTCCTGAAGCAAGGCTTTTGTGGCCTGTAGATCCTCACTCAGGGCTTTGACCGACTGCTCAGCCCGGTTGTGAAGCTCATTGGCCTCGTGCTCTGTGAACTGCAGCTCCTGTTTCATGCCAGCGATCTTGCGCGCCTGCTTCTCCTTGGTCTTCTCTACCTTCTGCAGGACTTCCTCAAGCTCTGAGATACTGTTGTACTGATGCATCGATGTCAACTGTAAACAAAATTGTGGATAAACAAATACACTCACTCTTTAAAGGGAGTATACAACATTTGCAAACAGAAATGGCTTACTTGTCTGTTGGTAAATGGCAGTTTAAAGCATCCTGTAAAATTATGGCACCTGGTGTGCCGTCATTTTTAGGAAGAGTGATATTTTTATTTATAACAATTTCCAAGGCCGATAAGCTTCTTTTAAATACTACCCCCAATTTACCCCCAATTTGCCATATGAATGGGTACAAGCAGCTAGACTGGTTCCCTGAACATACAATTCCCCCGACGTTTATAAATTGCTTCATTTTATCCTAAGTGGGGTCTGGAAACCAGGCTACAATAAGATTGTTTTCTTGGTGTTTCCAGCATCTACAAACACAAACCTTCAAACAAGTCAGTGTAACATTATTTGATATACAATACTAACCCCCCAAATCCACCCATTTATGAAATTTAGAGCAAAAGCAAAGGATATATTCCCTTTAACAGGAAATAATAAGATTGACTTGTCATTAGTAGTATTATTAATATTATTATTAAAGGTTTATTGTTAACATTTAAACATCGCAGCCAAAACGGCTGAATTGTGTTTAAAATCCATTTGAGTAGAAAAACACTAAAAAGCTGACAAGGATTATATACTTGCGTCACACATAAAAATTGTAAATTAAAATAGATATGCAAAACATTTATATATACTACGTTAAACAACAAAACAAGAGTCACCACAAAAAAACGACATTACATTTTGTTAAGTGAGTCGAACAGGGATGGGATACAACTATTTTTGTACCGGTTTGTTCTACATTTAGTTGGACACATCTTATTTGCATTACGTAAGTTGTCACCAATTAGTAGTATCTGACTACAAAATGGTTAGAGGGGTACGTAAGTATCGCAGTATGTTAAAGTCACTTATTGTGTTTACATAGTAAATCTTTAGGTATAACATGAGGTACAGTAACCTGTCAGTATGTTTTTGTTAGCAGCCAAGAAAACCTGAGAAGTCAAATTTCTCTGGAAACTCACCTTCAGATTGCTGACATCCAACATCTGTGCCTTCATGTCGATGATCAGCCTCTTGGCTGTACTCAGCTCTCCCCTTAGTCGTTCCACCTCCTTCAACAGCTTGCGTCGGCTCGTCTCGGTATCATCACGCTCTTTTTGAAGCGAGGAGCGTCCAGCCATAGCTTCCTCCAACTGGGTTATCTTCTTGCGCAGCAGGTCCAAGTGCAAATCCTTGCTCTCCAGCTGCTCCTTGTTGACCTTCAGCTTGCGCTGTAGGGAGTAGACGTGTGTGGTCTTGTCAGAGAGACTGTCGCCCTCGTTGCGCATGAGCTGCTTGGCTCGAGCCATGATGGCATCGCCGTTCAGATCAAAGCCCAGGTCTAGTGCAATGGTGTCTAGCTTGAGCACGGAGGCAAGTGACTCCAGGAATGCCATGTACTGTGGAGATTTATCAAACAATTTAAATCATTACAAAAGTTGTTAATCATTTGAGCTATTAGCTATTCTTTAACCAGTTCGCGCCGGGATTATTTTAACATCACTGAGCCGACGCGCGGGATAATTTTTTTTACGAAACTCGATCCGAAGCAGGTTCAGGCCACCAGTACCGGGAAGCACACCCACGCATTTCAATTTCCGGTCTTGCTCGCTGACAGACATTTCCGGCCTTTCTTGCTCGTGGCGTGTTTATGCGTCATCCGTTTTGAATCTGAGGAAAACTTTGCGTTTATATTTGTCATCCGGCGCGAACTGGTTAAAATGTGTGCATTTTCTGGGATTTTTTGGGGGGAGTGGATGTGTATTTACCCCAACTCTTTACTTATTCTTTAAATAACATTTTCTCAGATCGTAATGGAGTTTATTTGTGGGAAGAGGCAGCAAGAAAGTTATGGACTTAATATTGTAATGCAGGATATTTTTTGTTTACTAAGAATAAACTGAACCTAAACTTTACAATAGAAACCATCACAAAGAGATTGGCAATGTGCCGTTAACATAAACAGAGAGCCCACTAGCGTCAGTAACCAGTTCGCGCCAGGATTGTTTTGACATTGACCGGGCACGGTATTGTTCTTCAAAAACCTTGATCCGAGATGGATCACATCTGGCTGACATTTGCGGGTAGCTAGTACACCATGATATTTGCGGCCTCGATCGCTGCGAGCCGTTGGCCGACAGAAATGTTTATCCTTGCTCGTTACGTGTTTATCCCTCATCCCTTTTGACTTCCGTCTAAACTTTGCGTTTATACATGTACCTGGCATCTGACGCCAAATTGCTCTCCCCAACTAGATTTTTTCATTTTTGCTGCCATGTCGACCAAAGAATACGAATGAGCCATCCCAAGGACAAATCCTGGGAGTTCCACTGGAATAACTGTTTGGTGGAATCGAGTGTGACCTCAACTCACCTTCAGTCTCTCTCCACGCAGGTTCTCCATCAGGACCCCGTCGGCAGACAGGCTGCTCTCAAGCTGCCTGATGCGAGCCTTCTGGTCCCCGAAGTCCTCATGTGCCTCCTTGGCTCGCCTGATGGCTGCCTGGTGCAGGTTGGCCTGGCTGTCAAGCTGCTCGGTCAGGTTCTTTATCTTTGTCTCCAGGAGATCAATGTGCTGTGCAAAGGTAAAAGAAGATGAGATGCAACAATTTAAACAAGGACATTTCTCAGTGGTAAAAAGTGAAACCTAGTGAACAATTATATTCTTTCGTATTATGAACTCTTTTAAAAGTCATCATGTGACTGTATTATTTTGTAATACAGAAATAAACTACAAGGGAAACTAGGTAAGTGAACAAAGAAATTGGCAAGGCGGGACTGGAACTTGCGGCTTTCGGAATACCGGACCGGCGCTCTACCAACTATATCCGGAGGTCGCAGGTTTGAACCCCGCCTTGACAATTTCTTTGTTCACTTTGAAATTGTTGTGGCGATTGGCAAAGTTAAAAGGTGGTCCATATCTGTTGACATGGACCACCTTTCGACTGGCCGCATGCTACACAAGTGTCATATGAAGCCAACACCACTGTGGGTACGTTGCTGATCTGTCTGAAGGGCACATTGCCAATGAGTGCCCAATTAGAAAACTGGACGGTGGCATTGCTTGTGGTGGCCAGCTGTGACCCGATCGCGATACGGTGGCTGTCGGATATTAACCGTGACATTTGAATCGGTGTTGCGGACGAGAGATAGAGAGACAAAGTTGTAAACTAACAGATGGTGGATGCCAAGTTCTTTTTCAGCTGTGATAACTGACTGAAAAACTCACTGTTGAGTATTCTCTGCTGTCCACTTGCAGATGATTGACGCGTTCCTTGATGGCCTCCTCGCGTGCCTCACATCGGTTATTCTCCCAAGACAGCAGCAGGGCCAAGGACTCCTTGAAGCCCCTCAGCTCAGCCTTGGCCACCTCAGCTTCATGCCTCAAGGTCTTGGTCTCTTTGCCCAGGGTGGACATCTTGCTCTCGTGCTGGTCCAGCTCGTGCTGGTGGCTGTTCCAGGTCCGCTGGTTGACATTCACACGTTCCTTGAGAAGGGCATTCTCACGCTCTAACTCATTACGAATATGTAGTGCTGCATCCCTTTCCTGTCAATAAAAAACAACTGGATTGTAAAAGAGGGTCAATTTGGACTATTTTTAAATCCCTTTTTTTACACTTACGATCATTCTAGACAAAATTATTGTCTTTTTTAAATCATGTAAAAATTTTCAAGTTTTCATTCAACAGTTTTTTGTTCAGTTGGGATCTCTGGAAGTAAAATGATTTTTTTTTGCCGCATCACAGACGGTGGCTCTGTAAGCGCTTAGCATTGTTGTTGTTATTTTTCCCTTCTAATTGTTCCTGAAGTTCGACAACCGGAAACTTCTTAAGCACTTAAAGAGAGTAACCAAAATGACAACCAAATCCGCACGACAATTTCGCGTACAAACCAAAGCCACACGTCAGTGTCGTTATAGTTGTAGTCGAAGAGTGTCTTCTGAACATTATAAAATGAACATGCTATATAGATAACTTTCTGCGGTATTGTTGTACATTTGAACAAGACCAATACACAATGACATGGCTCCTGCCCGAATTTGTGCCAAGACACAATGACATGGCTCCTGCCCGAATTTGTGCAAAGACACAATGACATGGCTCCTGCCCGAATTTGTGCAAAGACACAATGACATGGCTCCTGCCCGAATTTGTGCAAAGACACAATGACATGGCTCCTGCCCGAATTTGTGCAAAGACACAATGACATGGCTCCTGCCCGAATTTGTGCAAAGACACAATGACATGGCTCCTGCCCGAATTTGTGCAAAGACACAATGACATGGCTCCTGCCCGAATTTGTGCCAAGACACAATGACATGGCTCCTGCCCGAATTTGTGCAAAGACACAATGACATGGCTCCTGCCCGAATTCGTACCTAATTGTTTTCTTCTTAGGAGTTATACAGAGACAGTTTGAAAATATAACACCACATTTAAATGGTGGACTTCCTGTCAAGCAAACTTACCAGCCTGAGCTTCTCTTGCATGTTAGTGTTGTCCATGTTGTTCCTCTGGTCTCTATTCATCTCAGCTACCAGACGCTGGATGGTCTCGCGGCTGGCCTTGGATTCCAAGTTGCTGCTGCTCAGGCCCTCTTCTAGAGAAGACAATTTCCCCCGCAATGTTAGATTCTCCTGGGTAAGATCTGTAACCTGAAAAGAAAGAAAGTTAAACAGGTTAATTACTACCTGGTATAAACATGACTTAATTATGTTGAACTTTTTCATGTAGTAATATTTTTCTTTTCTTTCAAATACTGCTAAGGACAGTTTTCTTCTTTTTCAGGAGGCAAAGCTCCATCCAAGTGCAAGTCTCATCAAAGTCCGTATCTTACCTTTTTGACGACTTTTCCAGGTGTCATCTCTTCCGCGCTGAACACCCCCTGCAGGCTCAAGAACACTTCGTTGTACTTCCTCTCCCAGGCCTGGGTTCCTCGCTCTGCCTCCTCCCGCTCCCCAAGCAGCTTCCTCACCCTTGCCTCCAGCTCCAAGACATCGGCCCGCTGCTCATTGGCGTCTTGCTGCAGCGTCTCGATGGCATACTGGCCCCGGGCTTTTATCTGCTCGGTGGTGCTGGAGGATTCCTGCAGGTCTCCAATGCGCGCCCGCAGCGACAGCAGTAAGCTGGACTGGCTAGAGTTCTCCTCGTTCAGCCTGTCAATCTCGTCCTTCAGTTCCTTGATTTGGAGCTCCCGTGCAAGGACCTTGCTCTGAGTGTCTCTTAACTGTTAGATAAAAAGTAAAGGTATTTACATTTATCTCTAGTCAAGTTAAACCAGAAAGTTAAACAAAACTTTAGGTCATTTGATACAGTATTCGTACTTGAGACAGTTTCCTATTGGTCGATAGCCCGATCACATGGGTATAGTTAAACGGCCGATAAAACAAGACCCAAATGTCTTTTCGTTGTCACATTATCTTGTCCATGACACTGTCATTGGTTTAAACCTCCCAAAGTAGTACCAAACAAATATACATGCAAGCCGATAGCTTTCATAAACAAGCCGATGGTAAATGTTTTAAAGGTATAGTATACACCATTGGTAATTGCTTGAACTGTTCAGAATTGGTGGATTTGAGGGGTTGTATTTTATAGTAAATATCGTTTAACTGACCTGACAAAGTTTTACAATTATGAATGCCAAGAAAAAAAGCAACAAAAACAACTTTTGTTTTCTACCCTTCTGCTACAATTTTTTTTGTGGCGATTGCCATTTGGCAATCATGAATATTTTTTATAAAATTCAAATTTTCAGAACAATGACAAGATACCTACATGTAGCGCATTTATTTTGCCGGATGCCTAGAATCAATATTTACTTTCAAATAAGTAAGATATTTCATAATAATTAAGTAGTAACATTTGTTGATGTCTGCAAATGAAAGGGTTCATGTATTATGATGAATGTCCAACTTGTTTTTATAGAAAAATTATACACTGACATATTTTTAAGATTGATGCATAAAGTTTTAAAATCAATATGTTTAAGAAAATACATTTTTAATAATCAGAAAATTGCCACTGCCGCCAACACAGGATCTACAGTTTTTGTTTGGTATATCGATCGTTCAGTATAGTGATTTTCAGCCACCGGTTCATCAGCTACCCATTTTTCAAGGCAGCGTCCGACCCAGTAGCCACCCTTCATTATTCTTTAACAAAAAGCACCGGCCGTATGACGTTCAGGAATTCAAAACGGCCCCAAAAGCGTTTGACATATACCAACAAATCTGGTGACATATGTTTAACAATAATGTTTGGACACAACAATCGGGAGCCAAGGACAGTGGATTTTGTTAATCCGTTAAAAAAAATTCAATATTTTTTTACACAAAAAGCAGGAACCAAGGATGGTGTTCGGTATAGGCAAATATTCGTTATAGCGGCATTTCAATTATATTATAACGTGTGTACTTACTTCGTCAACAAGCTGTTCATTCCTCAACTGCAGCTTTGCAAATGTGGTTGAATCCAAGGAGGATCTCAAAATAGAATCCCGGGTGTAAAATGCATCGTGCTATTACAATTGAACAGTAAAAAAAGAAACAACTTTATTTTACTTCATTAATTAACACCCAACAGTGTGAGCGCCAATTACAGGATGGGTCCCAGTACTGAGGAGACAATGTGAAGGAATTACAGTTTTAGAGGTGGGAGGAAAACCCCAGAACAACATTATGAGGAAAACCCACAGAATCAAGTACCGGGTACGAACTGAAAACCCAATCGTATACCCAGCACGATATGAGACCGAGGGACTCTTAGCCCTTAGTCTCTCCTACCTACACTCTCTAGACTATTGTTACCTACAGTACATTGTAACGCACACCTCCCCCAAAACAAAAACTAAAAAGAAATTCCTGAGAAACCACAACATTTTAAAGCAAGCATTAAGACCACCACAAAGGAGGATCCCCCCCCCCTTCTTCTTTGTGGTTCCCTCTGTCTCATATCTTGCTTTATATGCCCAATCCATACTGTATGTTGTCCCAGGCGTGATTATTTGAACCCAGGTCACAGCGGTGGAAGGCGATAACCCGATTCTCCAATTAATGTAGTCACTGAATTAAAAGTGTTGATCGTTATCGAATGATTAACTGTCAAAAAAATACGTATTTGTATAAAGTGGTCCATGAAATGGATGGGTAATCAGAAAAGAACTTTAAGCCAGTTCAATCAAAAATTCAATCAACGAAAGTAATTTTTCATCAATTTTGTTTTTAAATAACAATAAAAAATAATAATAATAGGGGCAGACTAAATAATATTTGCAATTTATTTCAGAATATACAAACTAAAAACTAAATGTTGTATTTTTTTGTAATTTGTTACCTTTTCGTCAAATGAAACGTGCTTCCTGTGGGCTGGTGTTCCAAGGTCAGCCCTGTCAAGAAATAAGGAAAATTTCCAATTGTTCGTGCACAAAATAATATGATTTTAAAAAGAAAAAAAACAAGGTGAATGATTATGGATTTCACCAAGGGATTTCATAAGGCAAGCATTTGTTTATTTATTGGATTACGAACTTGCCGACTCTGAATAATGCGATTTTAGAGAAAACTTTATTTCTTTCCCCAGTGTTTTTACCAAGTTGGAATATTTGTTTACCAAAGCACGTACAGTAGTAAATGTCACCAATATTTTTCTGACTTATCATTGGTTTCAGACCATGAATCGCTTGCACACAGGAGCATATTAAAACAAATTATCAGGCCGTTCAGGCATTTGTACAAATATTATTTATCAGTTCAATATATACTGTATGTAAAACTGTAAAGTGCCTAATGCATACTGTGAGTATCCATTATACCTCCTTTTCTTTTTTTTATTACTTTTACAAAAAGATAAAATGAGATAATAACCCAAGGGTCCCGTTCGAACCCCACGTAAAAACACGCAAAGTTTTTCTGAGATTTATAATGGATGACGCATAAACACGTCACGAGCAAGGCCGAAACTGTTTGTCAGCAGCAAGCAAGGCTGAAAATCGTGAGTGTGCGTCCCGGTACCATCGGCCGGAACCCGCCTCGGATCGAGTTTCGTTAAAAATAATCCAATCCAAAATCAATGACAATTATTTAAGAAAACAAACGATTAAACAGTAGTAAAATAAATATTACCTAGACAACTCTTGGATCAGTTTATCTTTCTTTTCCAATTCATTCTTCATCAGTTTCACTTGGTCATTCATCTACAGAAAACAGAACATAACAAATTTCATGTACATTTTATAAGGCCTAGAGACGATTTCACGAAAGACTAAGATCAATCTTAGGAAGACTAACTCATCCTAACTTGCATTGGATCTATTGCATGTTAGGAGGAGTTACTCTTCCTAAGATTGATCTTAACATTGGTGAAATCGGCCGCTGGACTGCACACGTACGCACAAAAATCAATACATCAAACGGGCAGTGCAGGCAATCAAGCATACGATGTGAAGGTAAATTGGACAGTGGTGTTGCTATGGATACAAGATGGACGGATTTATTATTAAACACACAGTTCTCATTGCTCTAGGCGAGTGAACTAGATTTTCATAATGAGCACATACATTGTACATGTACATGTACGTACAAACTGTATGGCGCATCAAGTCGTGTTTTGTCATAACGACCGAGGAACCTATTGTGTTTCCCTTTGTTCCTGTACAGTAACCTAACCCCATAGACTTATCCAACACTGAATTCAACAAAAGATGAACGCCTCATAACTGAAAAGATCTATTGTTCGCATATTGCGCTACTGTCCTCGGGGGGGGGGGGGGGGGGGGGGGGGGGGTTTGGGGGGGTTGTATATGCACATGGATATTTCGAAAAATATAGCAAAGTCAATAAACTTGAACTATTTTGAATCATTTTTATGTTCATAATTTAGTTCTGTAAATTCCCTGTTGATGTCAACACCATTATATAGCTGCAATACTAATTAAAATAATCATGACCTACATTTGAAAAACAGTGTAAATTACGATAGGCCAAATAATTCAATTTATTTTGACAATATCCTGTTCATCATTATTATACACAAGGAATAAATTTATTTAGAATCCAAATTAATAAACTGCATTAAATTGTGTAAATACACTATATACAGCTTGGAGATATTTTAATTATCAGTAATCTTTAAAGTGCAGAGAAAACAATTGATCACTATCAGTATTATCATTTAATTATTTACATTGCCAAAGCCAATTTAAATAAGGCACAATATGCACACAAGGCAATAAATTGAAGTTTCTAAGAAGGTAAAAACATGAAATCAGGCAAGATTTTTTAGACCTTGTTTATTAACTAGGATTTTGTTTAACATTTCATTAATAGTGTGGCAGTATTATATATGAATAAAGACATTTTTGTACAAGACATACATGTACAGTATATGTATGTGACCCACTCTGCCAAAATGAGTCTGTGATGTTGCAAAATACAGTTTCCCATACAGGCCCTTTTAACATCAGAGATAATTTTTCTATCAACAAATCATTATTTCTTTTATGGATTTTTGTTTTCTCTGATATATTTATTTTCAGATCTGATTGCAAAAGTTGTTTTGATCCCTATTAAAAGCAGATTTAATAAAGGTTTTTGTCATTCTCTTACCGTAGCATCTAAAGAAGCACTACAATTTTAAATCTTCATTTCTGTACAAAGACATTTTTTTATATAATAGAGAAAAAGCACATTTCAAAAAAATTTATGCAAAAACACTACAGAATTGTGCCAATATATCAAATAAAAGCTTATTTTCTGCTTTTTCTGACCAACAAATATTTGTAACACATCAGACTCATTTTTTTTGCAGAGTGGGTCAAATATGTGACCCGCGCCTTCGAAACCCGACGTAAGTCGCACAGGCTATTTCGAGATACAGCTTGTCAAAGTTGAAATGGGGTGAAAATTGTGGCGGACATCGCTTTTTTGTTTTTCGTTATTTTTTTATTCTTTAATACCGGAACTTTAACCCTCAGTTAGGTTAAACAAAATCCACTTTATTGATGAGAAAGTACAAAAATCATGCATTTATTGAGGCAAACTGTGTCCTAAAAGTGGTGCATCTCCCAAATACATCAAAATAAAATCTTCATAAAATTGATGGTATACATGGTATATGAAAGCTGAAGATGTGTACTAAATGAAAATAACAATATCTCACTTTATGTCTGGTTTTGTGAGAGCAGCAGCCGATTTCACGAAACTTTACTTTATGGCGTAAGTGGACTTACGCCATAACTTATTGCGTAAGTTGCGCAATAACTTTAGGACGGATTTCACGAAAGTTACGCATTATCGGGATATGTCGTAACTCACCGAGTTACGCCATAAGATGTGGCGTAACTTACGCCATGACTTTAGGTGGCGTAAGCCGTGGCTATGTGTCGTAAATATGGCGTTCAACGTGAACACCGAAGAGCGCTTCGCCGTGAAAGATTGTTCCGTGACCGAATAAATCCCCTATAGATCATCTCGAAGACGACGAAATCAGAGGACGGTATCGCTCTTCTCGGAAGGGTATTTTCCAAATCGTTAAAGATTTACGACATGTTTGGAGCGTCCTACAAGGATAGTTTCTCATTTTCCGTTAACGTTAGTAAATGTCGCGTGCAAAAAAAACCACCGTGACCCTCGTTTAAATCTCACTTTAACAAATCTCCGGCGCACTGTATTGTTGTATAGTGAACCTAAAGTCCAACTACAGTCCCTAACGTACCTCACGATACGCCAGACGTTCAGACAGTCGCCGTGGAAGAAAGTGGGATTTAAAAACCGTTCAGGAATGTGCCCGTTGGTGGACTTGACGACCGGTTATAAAAGATCCAGTAATGTCAAACCCGGCACGAGGGGATAGGTAGTTCAAAGACACAGAGAGCACACAGAGGGGAAACAGTAAGAACTCAAAATGCACGCGATATACCGACAGTTCTACGAGTATAGTTATTTACTGAGTTCAGGTTAGTATAGGTATTAAAGATGCCGGCGTGTAAAAGTTCTTACCAGTCTATTTCAGTAAATTTCAACAAGGAAACCAGAACAAATTTTCTAAAAAGCGAGACTCGTCAGGTGCAGTTCGCTATTTACTTTTCGACAGTATTAGTTACTACAATTATGAAGTATAGCTAAATACAATTAATTTTAATTTAAAGGTTTGTTCATTATACTAGGAGCTAAATACAAAATGCCGAACTGAAATGAGGGACTTACATCTTGCAGTATTTTCTTTGACTGTGGAGGCGATGGAGTGTAACCTCTATGTGCTGCTCCTACGGCTACGGGCGGTGCGGACCGGTTATGCCTCAACCTCTCAATCTCCTCATCAAGGAGCAGCAGACTGCGATCAACGGGCCGGCCCGCTGACGAAATCCTCGGCAGTCCATTGCTCGGCGACTGTCTCCCAAAGTACGACATATTTTGTACACTTTCTCCCTATCTAAATCAGCAAAATGTTTTTGTTTCAAGTAAAACGTGTTTGGTGCAGGGTTTTGTGGGAGTATGGTGTCGTGTTATTCTCATCATTCATTCATTCATTCATTCATTTATTGGCAAGGGCTGCGCGTAAAGTATGCCGCTGTTGATATGGGCAACTGCATCAACACAACAACCTGCTCGCGATCGATGGACTTCATGCAAAAAATGCACCTGTATTTGACTGGTACTCGGTAATTAATGCATGCAGGTATAAATTAGGTCAGCAAGGGTTGCTGCACACCAGTGTTTGTTACTGCGCTTTTAAAACGTCGGGCCAATTTTAAGCTTCGTCTTCATCCGGGCCTTTAACCAAAATTCGCGCGGCGACTAGTCTTGTGAAAGGCGTTCGTCGTCCGTTCAAAATCCACCTCGGCGCTGCATGCAGTTAGCATGCAAGAAGCGACACGCCGTGGCCACTATTTATGCATATTCAAAACGCGATATTGAACTAATTAGTCTTTATTATTAAGAAAAAAACAGGTTTGGTCTAGGCACTTATTCCTCCATGGTCTAGGGGAGAAAAAGTGGTCAACTCGTCACGGTCAAAGAAATGTTTACTCAAACCATGGAGGAATAATGGGTTCCTCCATGCTCAAACATAATAGCCATCTCTAGACAAACAAAGTTCGCTGGACAAACTTTTTATTCATAATCATAGTGTTCATATGCTACTTATTATTACTTTTAATCTGTAACTTTAAGCAGGCAAACATGTTTGATCGAGTAAAAACTGTTCTGGTAAAGTTGATATGTCCGTGCTTTTAGGAGGTTGCACAATGAAAAATCGATTTTCAAATTGAATTGAAAAATCGATTTTCAAATTGAATTGAAAAATTGATTTTCAAATTGAATTGAAAAATCGATTTTCAAATTAAATTGAAAAATCGATTTTCAAATTGAATTGAAAAATCGATTTTCAAATTGAATTGAAAAATCGATTTTCAAATTGAATTGAAAAATTGTTAGTATGCACAACTGAGTGCCAAATTGGCGCCATGATTAAAACTTCGTTCGGAAAAGATAACCAAAATTTTGAAAAAGCACGGACAGGCCAACTTTAACACATAGTTATACATGTACCTCAATAGTCAACGCCAATGTATTTGAAACAGATGATGCTACATATACATTTGTATCATTAATGAATCCGTCCACAATAAAGCTCAATAAATATGACCGCCGACTCTTTGGGACAATTACGAGTCTACAGAAAAATTAAACACCCAAAATGTTATATTGAACCATGCATGGAGGTAGGTTTCCTACCTCCATGACTGAACTACCAGCTACATGTAGCTTATATGACGGACATTGAACCAAAAACTGTTGAAATGTACCAGTCCCTGTAAATATCCATATAAATGTGTTACTATAAATGTGTATAGAATTGGTGTAAACATTTCATTAAGTACAATGTACATGTAGTTGTTTTCACATAGTTTATATGTAGTCATGTTAAACTATTACACAATGCACATGTACTGTTATAATCCAAATAAAACCGTCCATGCATTTTCAATTCAACTTATTAGTAAAACACACTACTTATTAATCAATCTTCAATTTTTTTTGTGCAACCATCTGCAGCAAATAAAACAATAAAATAGTTAAATACTCCCTATAGTTAATTTAAGGTCACTTCTTGGGTTGGGCTAGGTTATAGAGGGAGTAGCAAGTCCAGGCTGTGCCAAAGAGAGTCAGAGCCATGATGACGCTGTAACTAACCCGGTCTGTGAAACCTTTCTTGAGGTAGATGGGTAGACCATCAGGTCTCTGCAAATAACAATAAAACAAAACAGTGTGCATAAATTGTAATTTTAGGCTTCACTGTAATAATTGTCGACAGTACAACTTGGGAGAAGTTGTTTTTGTGATATTCCTAACCCTCCTGAATCTAACAGGACCCAACCAGTTGACAATTCAGTTGGAACTTGTTGGATTTAGCAGGCAATTAATTTGAAATATTCCGGAACGCAATAAAATCACATTCTGTTGGATTAATGGTAAATAATGCCAAGTCAGACTTTGTTGGATCCAACAGCAAAAACAGGTATCCTCATTGAGTGATCCCCGCAATGTCGTTTCCCAGGTTATATCGTAAAATTGGGCGTGATCCTTGGCCACATGGAATTCTGGTGTTTATGACTTCGGACTAGCGCCCTTGAACAAAGATACCGACAATTTGGGAGACCGCCAACATAGGGCAAGATAGCTCAGTTGGTAGAGCACTGGTCCAGGATTCTGGGGGTCGCAGGTTTGAGTCTCGCCTGGCCAATTTCTTTGTCAATTTTGAAAAAAATAAATAAGACACAGTTGGATCCAGTTGGATTTGGCAGTAAGTCATTTTATATGTTGAGGTACCCAGCACCATAGTGAATAAGACTGTGTTGGGTTGAGCAGTAAAGTCAAACGAGTCACAGTTAAACTCTGTTGGATTTAGCAGGAAAGATCTGGGGAACCATAAGGGGGTAAATTAGGTTTGACAAATATTTTGCCAGGATCAAAACTGAAGACCATGTTACTTTAAACAAATTTTTTTTTTTAATCAATCCATACAAACAGGAATTGCAGCAGTTTTATCCATTTGTTTAATCACCATTTGTTCAATCGCCTATGTTGCAACCATCTCAGATTTTAGCCCATATGACTAGCACCGCGTTTACACTTGATCCTCCTACAAGGATCCAAGGAGGATCAGATCCCGAAAGCGAGATCAAGCATTTTTGTGCCGCGTTCACACTTGAGTGTGATCTCGCATTGATCTCGCATAGTTAAACGGAAGTTCAGTTCAGCTGACGGCAAAGGTTACTGTGCGAGGTCATTGATTGTGCGCGCGCATGTTGTTTTGTTCGTTGTGTCGCGCCATTTTTAGAGTGTACATTGTATACAATCCCCCATATACATTACACAGCGTTGGCCGGCCACGGACGATGACAGGTGGTAGGCAAAGCATTGTTTACAATTTCAAAACCAGGCGGAAGTCGGCAAATGCCATTTCGAGATACGGCATTTGTACACACAATTTTGTTTTTGTTTTTTTGTTTTTGTTTTTTATAAATCGTTAGTTAAAACTTTAATTTATAGGCTGTTCATGTTTAAACCTTTTTTAAAAATCCCTGAATGTGATAATATTGTTCTCTCCTGATTTTTGCTCAATAATGTATGATAATGATGAACAACTTTAGTGCTAATTTTCTCAAAAGCATCCCTTGACACTTCCTAACTTCAAAAAGATGTAACTTCAAAAGTATACCACCTATTTGAGTCCACTATAGCTTATTTTAAAGCTTAAAATGCATGTACCTCATATGAACAATTTCGACTTCAGCCTGGTTTTGGGGTGGTGGGTCACATTTCCTATGATTAACCCTATCCAAGCTTTTAAGCATCAGGTAAAAAGGTAGAAGGTAAAAAGTAGAATCAACATTTTCAAAAGAAAAGCAGAATAAAAGTAGGACTTTGAAGGACAAATTCAGTATAAAAGTCAGACTTTGTTGTATAGTTTTCATTGATACCCATGTCCACATCATCATAACCTCATTTGGCATGATGTTTATGATGTATTCACAATGCTTGTGCTCTAAGCCCTTGCAAGTACAGTTGCAGTACTCCCTCACTGTGTGATTTGCATTCAATAAGATTTTGTTTTTGGAGCAAAAAAAGTAGGAAAAAGTAGGAAAAAGTAGGAAAAAGTAGGAAAAAGTAGGAAATTATAGGATTTTCAAGAAAAAAAGCAGGAAAAGTATGAGCAAGGTAAAAAAAAGGAGAAAAATGTAGGAATACTTGAAATGTGTTTTTATATGTTCTTATGGTGGACTTGATTATATGCCTCACCTGGAAAATTTTTTGATTTTCATAAACTCTGTTTCTGATGATATTGCCAAAAATGCCATCTCCACCCATGGGGCTCTTGAGATTAGCTACCGGTTTGGGTTTCTGGTCCCAGACAATCTTGCTTGGCTCAGATGCTTCTGGTTTCAATCCCTGTGATGAAACATTGAATTATTAATTAGAAATTTAAACATGCTGTTGGCCTACGTGTACATAAAAACTAGTCTCAAAATTTGGAACTCTCAATACTGTGACAGAGAGTCCTAAAGTATTGAAAACATGCAACTCAAGATAATAGATTTAGCACCTGAACACATAAACAACCAGTTCAACACATTTTAGTCAGTGAACCGTATCAAAAGACTCCAAAAGAACCATGTCTGACAATGTACAGTATCACTATCAGACCACTGATAGAGATCAGTCTGGCAAACGATGGACATGCACATGTAAGTCTAGTCTCACTCTTCAAAATAAAACTACATACGTGGCTTCAATTTCACTCAGGTGCAAAATGTTGAAGAAAACTCTCCTTTAAAAATTGATTTGAGACTTAAAACTTGGCTGGTGAAATACTGAGGATCTCTCCTTAGGCTTTAGCCTCATAAAACGTTTGGAGAATGTTATGCAAAAAAGTGAGTAAAGTTATATGCCTAGGGACCGAGTTGACTTGGGACCGAGTTGACAAAACTGACGGTAACAACTAACATGCACCATCTTGTTTATGAGACAAAAAGAACACAAGTCGCTACACGATGCGTACACAGCAACACGTGTGAATTTGCCCCGTGAACAAGATGGCACATGTTACCATGAAACACTAGTCCGAGTTATTGGACTCTAGTTATCGCTTTTTTAACATTTGGACATGATCTGGCGCTTACTAGTTATCGCTTTTTTAACATTTGGACATGATCTGGCGCTTACTAGTTATCGCTTTTTAAAATTTGGACATGATCTGGCGCTTACTAGTTATCGCTTTTTAAAATTTGGACATGATCTGGCGCTACTAAGTAGGGCCAGATCATGTTCAAATGTTAAAAAAGCAATAACTAGAGTCCAGTATAAACTCGGACTAATGAAACACCTTGTTGGGACCGACTTGACTGGAACCGAGTTGGTTGATACCATGTCAAGAGGAAACTTGAATAATGTTATACAACATAGGCGTAACGTCGTTGTTTAGTTTGAGTAACTCCAGCTTAATATTACAATGTACATGACATTGGGAATTATGTATTAGATTTGTACGTTGCAAATTTGGAATCGAAACCTGGCCAGGATCTGCCACAAGTCAGACCAAACGCTTTCCACACGCAATAAGCCAATTTGGTATTCCAACTGCACATGCGCACATGAAGATTTGACGATTTTTCTTTCGATATAAACATTTCATCGATTGCGTGCAAAAGCATAGCGGGGGTACCAGCAAATTTCAAGAGATCGTCGTGTTTTAAAGTTACTAAGTAACATATTTTTGTTTACGTTTTGGTGTTTTCAGCCGCTTTGTGTGGCCAAACTTTTGTTCGAACAAATAGTATTATTTATTTTTTTCGATTTCACAAGAAAATGAAAAAAATGCGGATTTGGTTACCACGTCCCCCATAGCCTTGTGTGCATTTGTCTGCCGTGTTTGTATCACTTGACCTCCTTGAGAAAAATTGTTGAATCTTGTTGTGCACATGCGCAGTCGGAACTCCAAAGTGGCTTATGGGTCACATCATCAGCCTCAGGTCTTTGCTTAATGTAGAGGGCGCTGTACAAACCGAATGGCTAACGAGTAACGTTTTCCGTTATCGTTATCGAACACTGTGTGTCAGGCAAAAATACCCGGAAAATGCAAACATTTTATTTGTAACTTTTTACATAATGAACACACAAATATTATTACCGCGGGTGCATATGCCATTTGTGGTAGTGCCGCACCAACCCGACCACTCATTGAGTTAAACTTGTAAGCCATTTTCCAACAATAAAGTTGAACACAAAATCGTTCGGGCCGGCTGTTCTTGTTATATTTTGTGTGTCACAAGAGGGCGCCTCTAATTAAACCAGTCTCGATACGCGATCTGGTACCTAGTCCACCATAGCCCTTTTTGTATTTTATAATAAACATTAAACAAGGTACCTGTAATATTTAAGAAAAGGTTACGTACGGAATTTTGTTGCGAGGGTTTGATTTTGAGAAAAAGATCGTTTGAAAAAGGAAGAATTTGAAAATGAATAGAGCCTTGGTAAGTACTTTGTACAGCATATATATTCAGTGATGTAGTTTTGTTCACAATTGAGGACTATGTGTCGCAAATTATACATTTCTGTACATGTTTACAATTTGGCGATAACAAGCCAAGGCAGCGCGATTTGGCCTTATTTATAGCAGATTTGTTTTCACGAGAGGGCGTACTCAAACATGTACAGACAGTATACATACGTAGACGGACAGCCAGCTTCCATTATTAAAAAGGATGTAATAATTATAAGGATTTTATGGTTGTTTGTTTCACTTATTATGCACCTATCAATTGCTTCCCCCCAAAAAACAAAAAAAAACCAACTGATAATGATATAGTACTGAATGATGTACGTTGTTCCCTGGCTGACTCACCTCGTATTAAGAAGTAGTACTACTAGTACTAACTAAGGCCCTATTTAATATTATTAAAATATTAAGTATTATTTAATACAAGTACTAATTATAGTCTACTACTAGTACATGTACTACTATGAGTTACCCGCATACCGAGTACTAGTAGTAGTACTACTAGTACTCGGTATGCGGGTAACTCGCCCCTGATAAAGTCACCTCTTTTCCAACTTGCCCCTTGACCAACTCGCCCCCAAACTGCTAAACTGTAATTTATTCACATTGTCTTTCCTCATGTCACTCACTGTGAACCCAGAATGTTTGAAATGCTTTTGTTAGTGTCAAAATGTCTGTAACGTGAACAATACTAACTTACGTTTCAGACATTTCAAATGTCTGAAACGTAAGCTTCCTAATCACCGATTACATTTCAGACATTTCCAAACCTCAAAATGTCTGAAACATAATCAGATTAACATTGGCCCACTTTGGCCTGGAAATGTCTGAAATGTAATACAGCCATTGCGTATGAATTAGGTGGTGTCAGACAGCTAGCCTCTGCCTCCACCAGTTGTCAACAACCACAGCTACATGTAACCACAACAACTTGCCTGGCCTTTTGCTACTGTTATATGTAAATATTCGATACCACAGAGCTAACTGTTAATAACCACAACTTCCATGAGTAAGTTGTAAGGGGAGACTGCAGGCCTATGCTTATAGTAGCTAGTACTAATATACCAATATTTACTGCTTCAAGTGGTGTTTGTCCCTGGAGCATTCTATATTCCTGAGGTGAATGCTAGGGAAAATAGAATGCTCCATGGATCATACACTATCATTACAGCAGTCAGCGATCTGTTTACACGACTACCCAACCTTGCATTAGCAATAATTTTTGATAGTTAGGTTCCAAGAGTGAAATGTCAAGAGTGTATTTTCAATGTCAGGCTTGATGCCAGGGGAATTAGATCCGTAATGATAGCCACTGACAGAGTTGTAATGAACCGAATCGAATCTGACTCGGTCACACATTTTGTCGACTTGATTTGACGGGTAAATGACTCGACTCGACTGGTCACTGCAGGCAAATGACGACTCGACTCGACTCGACTCGAGTCCCTCAGAATGACTTGATCGACTCGAGTGAAAGCTAATAAGAGTCGCGTACCAAAAATAAAAGCAAAACTTTGGGTACTGGGGAGGGTGGTGGGGGGGGGGGAGGGTGGTGGGGGGGGGGGGGGGGGGGGGGGGGGGGGGGGGTGGGGGGGGTGACCTGTGAGTGACCTGTGAGTGACCATAAGGGGGACCTATTTCCCGAGTCCGAAGGCCGAGGGAAATAGGTCCCTCTTCTGGTCACTCACAGTCCCTCTGTAATATTACCACATACATACATGTACAATTGTCCCCGGCCCTGTGTGTAGTTACGGATGACTATACACACGCGTCAGATTTTATGGCGGTATCGATCGACGTAGTATCATGCTCTGACTGCAACAAGAGAAAAAACGCCCTAGGCGAAAGAATGTTGGCAAAAACATGAAAATAACGGTCTTAAATAACAAACTAAGTGTTGACATCTTGTAGTATAGTTGCATTATCAAAACAGGAATGTTTCACTGAATAAAAACAACAATTTTTTGGAGGAAAAATTATCCCGCCAGTGGTCTCGGTAACTTGAAAATAAACCCAGCGCGAACTGGTTAACTCGTCTCTGACTAGGTGGGTTAGTGATTTATGTACCCGTATGTATAGTACGACTAAATTATAGATACTGATGTCAAGCTCATTGATTAAATTAAGAAATAAATACATATAAAATAGCCACCATTGTCTTTAGCAATCGTCTTCCAATACTATAAATTGAATGTACAAAGAAAATGTCTTCACAAGCTCTGTATAATAATGCAGTCAAAAAGTACCGGTACGTACATGTGCAATCTATTTCGCAGCAAATCGATTTATCATTGTGTCACGGCCTGAATAGAATATTCTTTTTTATTTGTTATAATTAAAATTTGCATATTCTGCATTCAATTTCAATTAAGTATATATATGGCTATACAATTCACGATACAACTTAGATTAAATCATTAATAAATCAATGTATTGTGGGACGAATTGATCATTAATGTGTTGGCTCTTTATCTTAAATCTATTTTAACCAAAAAGCAAATTGCAGGGTTTTGCAGGAATGAGGTTATGTTGTTTTTGTTAATGACTTCTCTATCAATTAAATTGTCTATCCGTCAATGACCGGTCCACCAAGACATCTGGGGGGATATGTCTGAGAGTGGTTGTACCATGCAGTGTATTTTGCAGGTGTCCCCTGTCCAACGTTGAGTGCAGCCACCTCCTGGAGATGGAGGGATCTCCAGACTTGCAGGTTCACAGCCGCTTGGCCTGCTGCGTCTTGGTCCAAATCTTTCTTGCCATTTTAGGTAGCCCCAGTGTGCACTTCACTCCCGCCTTGAAAGCTGAGTGCGCCATTTCTGTTAGATTTAAGATTGGCGAGTAGGGGGGAAGCAGCTTGGTGGTAAAATTGTCAGCATCAGGGTTGGGCTTGGACATGAGGACGAGCGTTGTCATAAATCAGATATATGTGTTCGACATTATTGTACAGTTGTCGCTAAGAACTCCTCAAAAGTCGCTCTTCTCACGGTCTCTGATGCTATTCTGTGAGCCACAAGTCTAACCTCACCAGAAATTGCAAACGTCATATTGACTCGCCTGCCTCTCTGGCCATGGACGACACATCTCGCTGGTACTCCCCAAGCAGCGCGACCATAAGACCGACGGGTACAAATGTTGTAGCCAGTCTCATCAATGTACACAGTGTGTCCAAGGACACCATGCCGGGGAAACCAGTTTGCAAAGACAACTCGTGCATCTACATCTAATACTCGTGGAGAATTCCTCTGTTCTGGAACATCTTCATCTAGTTTAAGAGTTATAAGAATGCCATCTTAGAGTTCTAGCTTTGGTGCTAGTTGTCACAAAAGGCTTATTGGGAAGATCAGCTTGCAGTTTAGCATTGAGTTGAACCAAAGTCATCAGGGGGTTGAGTGAAGGGCATCTCTCATGTCGTCGTCAACCTTCCGGTTTATTGGTCCTTCTTTCGGCAGCCTGTTACGACGACCATCTCGGAGGTATATGCCAACGATTGATCTGGCCGTTGAGTGGCTGATGTCCAGTCTATTTGCTACATCTAAGTAGTCTGCGTCGTCAGCCTCAAAAGCATGGATGAGACGATTTCGATCAACGTCCGAGAATCGTCTGTATCTTCCTCTTGCAGCCATTATTGGATAATTTAGGGGGCATAACCTAAAATCTAGCTATATGATGCGATTGTGGCAAATGCTGGGCAAATAAAGAATGATTTTCTTCAACTTAGGGGTTTGTATAGCATTTATTTGGTATGTTTCAAAGACGAGACCACCTGGTTTAATTCCCCATATGTTACTTTTGATAACACATAAATGAATTCAAATGACTGACCGAGCATACAAATGCGTAGAAAATCGGCTGCACATTTAGCGAAATTGATTGTTGATAAATTAAAAGAAAAACATAATTCACGCGAAAATCAATATACTAAATTCAGTGCACATTCGGAAAATCGTGCGTTCATTTCTTACGACTGGATGCACCATTATGCAAACAAGAATTATCAATTGTTAAATAGAAAACGGAAATGTGAACGTTCATACTATTTCGCACGAAAACGAATGCGCCAGTTACAAATGGATGTGCACATTTTGCGATATCGTCCGGAAAAACCTATATTTAGATACAAAAGTTTAGCAAAGAAAATATACTTTGACCCAGCGGTGGAAAATTAATATGTCCGTTTGCGGTGTGCGTATTGCGATGCGTTGCAGATCCGTATGCCTACGTATTCTGAAAATACAGGCGTATTATTTTGTCTGCACACTTCAAGGACTTAAATCCTCAAATAGAGAGCATGATGTTAGAAAAAACATTTTACGAAGAGTTTAATTTAAATACAAAGGGGTAGCTATCCATTACTTGTTGAAAACAAAAAATTAAGGCAGTTTCCGAATTGTTTTTAATACGTATACGAACAATTAACATATTATTATTTTCATCGTTTCTTTTGTTGCAGGCAATAAATACCATGCCAATCGGCTGCGTCACCCATTGTAATCGCTTTCCTGAAGCGTATACATGTACAATTATATTATATTTTGTTAATGGATCACAGATAAGCTTGACTGTACAGTCCATCTCCAACCACTTCCCGGATGAAATGCAAAGCTGAAAATAGCAAAATTCTAAACTGGAGAACGAAAATAAAGAACAAAATACAAGAATAAATACTAAAATTATGACAATAAAGTAGGAATAAAATAATGAAGTGATTAACGATTATACAAGAATAAAAACAGTTTACAAATAAAATGAAAAGAAAATACTAGGCCTGTAATTAACATCAAACACACACACACTGACCTACATAAAGTGTGATGTCGGGAAACGGGCTCCAGATTACATGTAGGCCCTATGTGATCGAGTGACAAACTTTACAAATTACTTTGTAACTTCTTGGAATGAAAGAGTAAGGTTAAGTAATGTTATTGGTGGGGAATTTTCAAAATGAAAACCACGCTACATGGAAAAACAAAAGTCAAACATTTCGCATTGATGATGCTAGCAAAAGTACATCGTACCATGCTTGCTTCCTTCAAAATGCAACCTCATATGTTTGAAAATGTTTAGTTGGTGTATATTTTAAGAAGATAAAAGGACGCATCCTTGCAAAAAGTCAGAGAGTTGGTCATTTACTTACATTATTATTGACTTCTTCATTCTGATTTTTTTCTGACTTCACAGATCCTGAGGTCCCTGTTGCCTCGTGCCAGGGCCAACTTCTCCACTTCAACCAGGACCCAGATCCAAAATAGAGTAAAAGAAAATCAGACGCGATTTCAGGTGGGTAGACTATGCATACACTAGGAAAAATGTACCCTATAATAAGTCTATAAATGCTGTATATCCCCAGTCTACATGTAGGATCCGAAACATTGCCTAATTGTGGGTTAAATTTTAAAAAAAGTCATTTTTTTCTTAGAAGGGAAAGCATACGATGGATTTCTCCAAACGCAATTCAAAAGAGATGAAATGGCATGGAATAATTCAAACCTCGCAGCTCATGACTTGCTAAACTTGACTTCAACACTGATCGTGATTGATGTTTGAATAAACGTGAACAAAGTGAACAAAGAAAACTGGCAGGAGCGAGGTCTCTGCAGGCCCCCGGAACACTGTACCACCATGTAAGGCGTTCTGGCAAAATGAGACAGAACTGGGCAAAGGCTGTAATGAAGAAAAAGTCTAAAAAGCACATTACAGCAATTGTTGTCGATTTTCAGATTTATTGGTATTCGAATAATTGATATGGCTACTGCATTATATCTTAAAGAAATAGTCTAAAAATCTTGGAATAAAAGAGATTTTAAGAAAACAAATAATTGCTATCTTTTATTTTGACCAGAACAAACCAAAAACTTTAAAGGCCTTTTTTTCATCAATATTGCACATTTTTGACGTGATGATTAACTTTAACATTTAAACAGCATAACTTGTCATCAGAATCCGTCTGATCAAGGTGCAACAAACGGAATTAAGGATAATTTTATTATCTTTCTTAATTTTGCCAGAATGCCTCACATGTTATCTGAAGTTTGCAGGTTCAAATCTCGTTCCTGCCTGTTTTCTTTGTTCACTTTGAAAAAGTATTAACATTTACCTATTAATCAGTTTCCCTTGCGGTTTGTTTGACGAGTGTATAAAGTACTGTATTTTAGTCAGTGGCCCCTCTTTGTGTCTGTCATTAACAGAAAGACGATGGCTTGCCAGTGTATCTGAAGGGAGGTCTCATGGACACATTTTCATACACAGCAATCATGACTTTGACGGTGGCCGGAACAGCATGGGTCTGCTACGAACTGTTTGAACTTTCAATGCCAAAGAAGTAGAGCCCGACAGTTTCGTCCTTCAAGCTGTCGCCAGACTTCAACTATAATTTTTTAGTCAATTTATGTTTTTTTGTTATGTGTTTTTACTAGAGCAAAGATGGGCAAGAGGAAGCCATTAAAGCTGGGAGTTCTGTTGATCCGAGGGTACGGATCGCCTACAATGCAGCCATGTCCATTGCTGGAGTCTGCTTTGCATTTCTGAGCTACGCTCTTTATTTGGCTGCCCGCAAAACTGATGAGTCATCACGTGGTGCAGAAAAAACTTGAAAACCAATCTAAATATTACACTTAAATTCTCAAATCAATAATGGGTGCCTCGTTTACTTGCATCTGCGATAAAGAATGACCAGATGCCTCTTTTAAAGAACCTTTCAGTCAACTAATGTTAACCCTAACCCTTCTAAAAGCAACAGAATGCACCAATGTTAAAAAGTTGTTACATTTAGCAGGCAATGCATTTCTCCTGGTATTATGCATTTTGTTTCACCTAGCAGGCCTGCTGGTCGTTTTACCAGCATAACCCTACACAATGCAGCAGAATAGTATACCCTGTGGGGGTTTAGGGTTAAGTGCCATAAGTTACTGCATGTACACAAGCCCTGCTTTCGTAAATCAATGGTGTAAAGAACTCCGCGGAGGTAACTTCTTTAGAATCCTTCAGATCCTTCAGATCTTTCAGATCCTTCAGAATCCTTTAGATCCTTTAGGATCAGAATTCTACTTACAAAACCTATGGCACGATATATAAACACCATCACGGGAATCCGCACTGCGCTGTACTTTTTCTGCCCATCTTTGGTCCACCATTTACAGAATGATTTTGAAAGGAATACACATTATAGATAAGTTTACATGTATTGAATAGTCTTGTTTTAATTAATGATAACTTTGTTAAATAGATCTAGACAAAAGAGACAACTATATGCAGTGCACAAGTTCAAGTGTTAAAGTTGAGTGTTTTAAATTCGACATATTCTTTTCTCATAAGAAGTCAGTGATATGGAGTCCATCGAAACTAGAAGTGTTTTGCCTGCAGTGTTAATGACAAGGGAATTAGTACCGGTATATCATTCACATTTAACAAGCTTAGTGTTCCATACAAGTGCTATCGATTAACTTGCAGTGTACTGTCATATAGGCTCCAAGTTTATGCACAACAATGTACTACATTGTATGCACCTTTGGAATAATGTAACTATATATACTTGTGCATTGTACATTCATATTGGAAACTTCAATGGAAGTATTACACATGTGAGTTTATGTAATAACAAAACAGGAGGACATTTACGGAAAATATTACGGCATACGGCATACGGCATACTATTCGTGCACACAAAGCATAGAAGTATGTGCTGTACTCGCATTTCAACTACACTGTAGTTGTCAAGACTGTTGAGGTGGTAATTGAATATATACTTTAAAATGTCTTAACGTGTTATTTGGTATGTACCAATAAATTTGGTTGACCTTATAAAACAGAGAATTGCCTGATAAGTGTTTTCATCCCTTTTATGTTATCTTTTGAGACGAGATCTAGATTTTCCTAAGCATATCAGCCCAAACGTACACATGAATACAATGTACAGTATATTTAAAACTTTGATGACTGTAACAGCTTGCAAATCGCGAGAGTTTGTGAAATTGTTTGCTGTAATTTTGTATTATCTCGCAAATTGGCTGATGTTGATGAACTATGACACTGGGATGGAGGTAGTATTCCTTCCGTTTTATCAGTCCATAAAAAGTATACCTGGCATGGCAGGTATACCTGGCATGGCCAACGGGAGGGGGTGAGTAAGAACCCTCCAACCGGGCTGCGATAATTTTTTTCTGCAGGTAGGTTGGTACATTAGCCAATCAGAACACAGATGATGTTGACGTCATGGATGATGTTAGAGTTGTCTGGGACAAATTAACCCTAAACCCTAACCATAGAAAAAATTCTTTTCTTTATGCTCTAACCCCTAACCCTAAACCCTAGTCAGATCCCAGACAACTCTAACATCATCGATGACGTCAACACCATCTGTGTTCTGATTGGCTAATAAATGTACACTATGTACCAACCTACCTGCAGATACAATTTTCGCAACCGGGCGAGGGGAGAGGATAGCTCCGCCCCTGGAGTGGTTATGCCACTGCTTGTATCATTGACAACTGTAGAGTGTATTTTAAAGGGAAATAGACCTCAGATACAACATTTGCAAACATCAAAAACCAAAACTACCAAAATAATGTGAAATACATGAACCTTACTGGACTGTTGGTGAATAACCATTTAAAGCATCCTGTAAAATTACATGGCATCTGGTTTGCCGTCATTTTCAAGAAAAGTGGTATTTTTTATATAATTCTCCAATTCTCCAATAATTCTCTAATGTTAGTCCGCATTTTGTGAGCCATCGATATGAACGGGTACAAGCAGCTAGACTGGTTTCCTGACCGTACAATTTCCCGACGTTTATAAATTGCTCCGTTTCACCCTGAGAAGGATCATTACGAGACTACAAGAACATCATGGATTTGTTTCTTGGTTTTTCCAGTATCTACGAATACAAACCTTCATTACAAGTCAGTGTAATAATATCTGCTTTACAATACTAACCCCTAAATCCATCAAATTCTAAAAATTACAACAAAAGCAAATGATGTATATTACTCGTGCGGAATTATTTATTATATATCAATATAGGTAAAACATTCTACTAAGTATACAAGTACAACATTAGGTAAAATAGTATACAAGAAATAGGCATTCTACGCATTGATTCAGTTTCTTAAATAAAACATGTTTTCTCTTTGTGAAAAATATAAATGTATGATTAAAGGCTATTATGATTATCTTTCTAAACTATTTTCTCAAGTTGTTTCCTGTATAAAAACAGCTGGAAATGGCAAAATCAAAACTTCACACGATAATGTGTAAAAGTATAGCATTTTACTGCGGAACTATTGCTCTACGGGAAAGTTCAGTTATACATACAAAACTTTGTCAATTAAAAACATGTACCTCAATCGCAAACAATTATTGAAAACGTCAGAAACGCAATTAATGCAATATTCAAAATCTGCATTAATACGATAAAAGTGATTATCGACACATTTGTGCAACTTTCTCCTTCTATTTGTGAAACATTGAAAACAGTTGTTGTTAATTGTTAGTTAATTTTATTTTAAAGTGCGCTTTTTTAACATAAAATAAACATGCTTTTCGAGACAACTTGAGGGCACTATTGCTTAATAACATTCTATGAATTTCAGCACAAAAAAGTTTGAACGAAAACCCCTTAATTTAATTAAATTGAGGGGTTTGCTGTTCAAATTGTCAACCCAATTAAAATTTGCTCATTGAAAACATTTGTGAGAAAGAGTTGTTAATTAGGCTTACTGTCATGCACATGTACTTACAACGACAAATCACCCAAGAAAGGAGAATGTACGACAAATATCCCAAATTCTAGCAACCTGTTTGTGCTAAAACAAAATGTAACACTGTGTTACCGTAGAAAGAAAAGAGTATTGCTTTCTTAATGAAAGTGAAAATTGTAATTAGCATAAACCCCAAAAGGCACTGAAATACAAAAGGTGGCAAAACGAAAAAAAAGTTAAATGAGACACAAAGATGCATTTTCAAGGGCAGCATTAAACAATAACATTGTACGATACATTTAATCTGATATTTGTTTGTACAGCAATTACAGCTTCCCCTGATCCATATTCTTGTATACACAAATATTCCTTTTCAATTCAAGATAAAACAGTTGCTTTAATAAAATGATAATTAAGCGAAGTGTTTTTACAGTACATCTAAAGTTGTACGGTAATTGTAAAATCAGCAATCCAGTAGTGTGAACCATGTAACCCTGCAGGGTTCTAATATCACAGGGCAATATACCCTATAATTATAGCCTAACCCAAACACTAACCCTATAACGCATATGGTGCATAGCTCCATATGCTATAAACCCACATTCTAACCCTAGTATTTTGTGTGTGTAATTTGAGTAAAATAAAATAATCTATTTCGTGAAATTCCTAGTGGAGATATATTCGTCTATTGAAATTACCCGCTTGAAACCTTTTCACATCTATTGTGTTCACGTCTCTACAGGGTACCGTATTTCCCTCCAAATCTCCCAACTCGGTACACATAATTATACGAACGTGAAGCGTATACATCAATACACGTGCCTCTTCATAAAAGCAAGTTTGCTCTTTGTGTTAAAGGTCGTATACACCATTGGTAATTGCTTGAATTATCAGGAATTAGTGGATTCGGGGAGTTGTATTTTATAGTAAATATCGTTCAACTGGCCTTTCCGAAGTTTCACAATCATAGATGCTGGGGAAAGCAAGAACAACGGCGTTCGTTTTCAACCGGCGTCGGGCAGTGATTCTTATGTTGTTCCTGTGTTTTGTTTTTCTTGCAATCGCCGGCCGGCGATCGCTATTTACAAAAAACAAAAATTCAATTGGTTGGAACAATTACATGATATATAGCGCAATAATTTTGCTGAATGCCTACAGTGGCTATTTACTTTCAAATAAGTAAGACATTTCTTAATAATTCGGTAGTAAAATGTTTCGATATCTGCAAATAGTGCACCCTACCTTTAAAACACATAATTATAATTATATATACAACATTATTAATTAAACGTCTATGATAATCTGAACAACTTGCTGTACGCGAACGTGTGATCGGTAGCTTTTCCCGTATTAAAACATTAGAAAGTAAAGTTCACATACTAACAAAACATCTCGCTTACTAGGTAAAAGCACTTAGTTTTAATTGAACACAATTCCACTGTGGTGGAACTATAGGGTTGAACTCAACGGAAAACCGAACGTAGGTTTTGAATTGATTGTGTTAAACCGTATACATACTTACTGTAAAACTAAAGTACGGTACATCTCAAATCTTGTCAAATGAAGATTACATGTATATGTAATTGCAAGTCAAACACGCAACAATTATTATAAGCACAATCAAACTCATTGCAATAAAATGTTAATTTGAAAACTGTTTTCTTCTCACTTTCTACTATAATGTTAGCAATTAGTTGGGCTATCTTTGCATCATAAACGAAAACAAAGTTATATTAGCTCTTGATATAATGGAGTATTTAAGGGGAGTGAAAACTAGTTGCGGAAGCATAACAATTATTATAGCCAGCTCAATAATTGTCATTTGAAGTGCAAGTTATATATAATGACTGTGTAGATATTGCCAATTTTTACAACCTTACGTATTTCTAGTAAATCTGGATTTATAATATAACAATACAAAACGCAATCGCTCTTACTATTTTTACTGTAAATTGTAAATCTAAATTGTTTCCAAAACGCAATAAACACCATTTGATACAAGCTGCTAAAGTGGTGTACACAATTTATCAATTCACTTGAGCCATTTTATTGTTTGTTATAATTGCATTTTCGAAAAATTTGTTTTTTTCTAGTTCGAATACAATCGATTAGAAACGCCGTATAAGTATAAGCGCTCTTTAAGTTTTGGCAAAAAAAAGCCAGTTCCTTTTCTCTATGCTCCTTTCCCACATACACGATTTTTGCTAAAGTAGAGCACAATTTTTCTAAATTATTTAAAATCACAACGGCGTCGTACACATGCTTGTGGTCAATTGTGGTCCACCGTAGCGCACCGTAATAAAACGTGGAAGAGCACTTTGTTTTCAATGTTAGTCCACAATCATGGTCCACCGCAGCAGCATCATATGAGAGTCGTAACGTTGTCGTCGGACGGCGCCTTGCTTATTCGTACTCATTCGTAGTGGTTACGGCAAGCCAAGGCTTCGCTACGATGTCACTGCGATGGTGCTGCAACCTAGCACGACTTGAACAAGACGCCACCAACACGCCACCAAGACGCCAAAAAGAACGGAGATTTTATCACGTGACTCTTGTCGGTAGTATTGTTTGTTTCAACATCTAAATATTCACCCTTTGCGCCTTTTTGGTCATGTGATTAATTAAAATGTACAGGCGTCTTGTTAAATCGTACTGACGTCGTACTATCGTCTTGCAAAATCGTACTGACGCCTTAGTGACGTCGTAGTGCAATCTTGGCAATTCGTAGTAAGCCGTGACAAATCTTGACGGTGTCGTAGGCTAACTGTATCGTAATAATTTGTAACACTGTCGCGGCACTATCGCCCTACTGCCATTTCACATCTCGACGGCGTCTTGATAGCGTCTTAATTGACAAGATGTAGAGTTCAATTGAATTTGAACTTTTTAGTGCGAATTGCTACGGTGCATCCAGATTTTTCTATTTATCTAATCGTGCTCTATATACCGTAGCAAAAATCGTGTATGTGGCAAAGGGGCATAAACCACCGACTTAAAGCACTGACTGTAAACATCTTTTTACAATTATTGTCTAATCGGCATGCAGTAAGCCCATGATTAACAAAAGGCGTAACATTGTGTTTAGAGTTTAATACAAGGACCATCAACGTCAATATTTCCCCTATCATTCACTGATCATTCTCCACAATGGTTGGATATGTTGATAGGCTATGGCCCTTCCTCCGATGACGTTTCCTCCCTTAAAGTCGTGTGAAGTTTACCTTGTTTTTCTTTTAGTTGGCCCTCGTATTTCTTTATCAGTTCTTTTCTTGGTTTCAAAACAGTCCCCTGTTTGAAGATATAATGAAAATGTCTTAAAATCACAGAGCATGTTGCAACCAACGTTCTACTATTACTTTGCGTACGAGGTGATAAACACACACACACGTGAAACTATAAATGCTTCAGATTTTCCATACAAACTTTATATCGTGAAAGGCTAATTATCCGATATAGAGGAAAAATATTCACCTTGCTGGTTTTTCTCTCTACATACTCTAGCGAAGAAGCTAACAAGACTTTTAGATTCCTATTCAGTCGTTGGCAACCCTTCTGCAGCTCGTCAATCATGATTAGATTGTAAGACAACTTCGAGGTCTTGGATTTGTCAGAAGGTATCTTCAAACTTGGGTAGGCATGGTGAAAGCGTGGTGCTGCATCGTCACGCGATTCCTTTCCCTTGATCTTAACATCGTAAGCAACCGGCCCATCCCAGGTGAATCCGAGGTAGAAAGTGACGGTCTCTTGACTTGGTACTTTCCGTTTTAACGGAACTGCCAATTTGATGTTGATTTTGCCCTTCTTCGAGAGGTGCACTAGGGATGTTTGATGTTGTAATGTTCCTTCCAAACGGACTAATCGATCTTTGACAAGACCAGACGACCAAAACGCATCATCACTTCCTGCCCTGTCGATTTTACCCGGAGTAGTGTGAAGCTCATTGATGTGAGCAAACAATCCAAGATTTTTGCCTTGTCCCAAGAAGAAGAACGTACGTGGTTTATTTTGGTGTCGGCTGGGGCGTCTTTCTTGTGGCAATTTCTGTTCGGCAAAATTTTGCCACCTATATCTCAGATCCTCAGTGTGATACGTCAAATCATACCTGTCTCGTCTTTCCGAGTATACATCTGGTATTGGCCACAAAAACATCATCATGAAGAAAGGTGGAAAGCAGTCTGTTTGGTGATCTAGGCCATTCAAAGGCCGAACAAACTGCTGATACACCTCGTCAGCTGATGCTGACTGATCTTTGGCCGAGGATAAAGCCAAGTGTATGCATATGATAGTCTTCAAGTCAAAAAAATTGTACTGGTGCGAGTTCTCTAACAGAAGATGCAAAGATTCGTGAAGTGTTTTTAAGTCCTTATTTCGAGCCAGATCAAAGATATCACGAAAGGTGCCACAGTTGTATTGCTTGACTTGTCTTCGCCGAAATTCGGCAAGGCTTGTAGGATCCTGATACTTCTTGGGCTGTGTTGGTTTCGGTTCCCCATAATACTTTTCGTATATTTTGAAGTATTCTTTCAAGCGATCTTTCATCTCAACAAGTTTTTGTCCTGTAGGGCTATTCGAAGTAAGACCTTCTTTGCAGAATGTTGACATGTCATCAAGTAAACTCAACACGGAATCAACTCGGTCTTTCAAATTCATGATACGGGTTTGGCAGTGCTTGCTTAGTTGTAGGGGGTCTGAAGGCTTGATCCGCAGAAGATAATTCTTCAAATCCGCTATTCCATCCTTTGTTCTAAATGGCTCTACGCACGTGTAGATGACTTGAAGAAGTCTGAAAGCGACGTCGACTTCTGCATATAAGCCAGTGTACTCGGTTTGCTTCGCTTCCTTTGAAACCTCGTAGGATTTGTGGAAGGCATCCATGGCATTATATGAAAGAGAAAGTAACTCATCGCACATGTCATTGTCGATGACTTGCTGCTCTTCTACATATTTTGACGACTTTTCTTGCATAGTTGTTTTGTACACTCGGCCTTTGGTATCCCAAAAGTAACAGTTTTTGGAGTCAAGCTGCACTGCTTTGTCAGCATAGAAATGTGCCATTTCCATGTTGTGCTCTTTTAGACAAAGTCTTGCAAGTTGTTGTGCGACAAAGGCATCTTCAAGCCTTTCAAACCCAACTTTGAGTACCTCAATGGCTTTTTCAGCTTCATATTTGTCACGAATATCTTCTATGAGTACTGCATATTCAGTCTCGGTGTCGTCGCCGTATCGTGTCCTTTTCCTTCTCACAAGAAGATCGTGTGTTGCTTTTAGGAGTCTTTGCTTAGAGTAGGACCATGTACTAAACAGTTCACAATTAAGAAACTCCAAGGCGACGTCTACTAGCGTCTGGTCGTCACTTGTCTGAAGGGTCTGCTTTAAAGCTTCTCTAGCTATGCTTTCGTGGAAGATCCTTAATCCTTAATGATCTTGAACGAAGAGGACACTAAAGTCTCCCACGGAGCCGCCCCTCTATGTTTGCTGTGGGCTAACCTCCTATCCATAAATGCGTCACAGCAAGATATAGGTATGGCAGCTTCTGGTCTGTAAGAATTCAAAAACGCACACAGCTTAATCAGCTTGAGTTCGTTCGGTTGGATGTCAATGAGAATATCCGAAACAACGTGTGTAATGTACTCTTTACTAAATTCTTTCTTCATTACCATGAATGCGAGAAGATGTTCGGGTTTGTACTCGGCAATTTTAAGTTTCTTTTCCTTGTTCTCTAATTCTTGGTATTTTTTCTGGAACCACTCTTTTTCACGGGAGTCAAGCTTTTGAGTCAACGCAACGTAGCGATCTCGACTTTCGCTGCCCATCAACGTTTCCGGCTCCAAACAACTCTTGCAGTGCAAGATGACACAAACTGCTCCACCATCCAGGTCCACATCTCTCGAAACATCTTTCAACTCATCAATCAAGTCGAGCAAATCAACTTCATCGATGTTATCAACAAGTAAACACACAGGAGAAATATTCCGAGTGGAATCCGGGTTATAACCATGCCGTCTAGCCTCCATTATCTGATTCACGGTGTTCTTTGAAACTCTGTTCACGACGATACATCGAAACTCATGCCGCAGATCCCACATGACATGGCGAGCTAAAGTGCTACCCCCGGAACCTGGTTGGTGTAAAAGTGTCACTGTGACAATTAAGCTGTCTTCAGTCGTTGAACTGTCGAGCGGTTTACGGACTTTTTTCAGCAGTTCTCCAAACACTGTTCTCTTCAGCACATGACCACAACCTCTGTGGGACTTCTCTTCCCCTTCACCTATGGAAAAATTCCACCAGTCGACCTTCGCGCCGCGATAATAGTTCAGTTCCATTTTTTCGGCAAACTTTAGGTAGCCCTGATTGGATTCGTCCATGTCAGTATTTTCGCACTCGTTTTTGCAAACAACAGTTATATCATCCCATGCGTGTGTTTGTTTCTCAGAGAGGAAGCATTTTCCAGGCATGCGTGCGGCTAGTTCGTTTGCCTCAATCTGGTTCACACCACTCATTCGCTTTATGATGCGGTTGATTTCTTGCCAATTCAGTCCAACCACACTTCTCTTGTCCAACTCGGATTTGGGGAACCACTTTTCCACCCCTTTTACAAACTGTGAGTAAACATTCTCATCTGCAGCTATACAGGTGATGTTGTGTAAGCCCTTGAAAGATGAAGACATTTTTCTGAAAATGTCGCAGATAACTCCCAGATCATCATCGGATAGTAAAAGAAACAATATAGAAGCACGACCCTCTGGTATGACTGAAGGCTGCGAAAAGAAAGTGATTGATGCTTCTACATCTCGACTACGTTCTTTGTTCCAATCCTGTAGATCCATACGCGGGTTATCGATACTTGGGTTATCTTCTCGACCATTGGCGAACAACCAAAGAGTCTTTTCAGGGAATCCGATGTTGGTTTTTAGTTGTTCTACTGGCTCGGTGTCTTTGAACAGTCCCGGCTCCTGCAGGGTAACCATTCTGTCTTCATGGTAGAGCTTACACAGACCATCTGATAGAGATGTTGCATCAAAATCCAAGACAGCCGTCCATTTGATGGTCTTTATGAATCCAAATTGTTCTTTAAAAGGGTCGATTCCAGGCTCGGTACATTCTTGTTGGACGTTAAGTTTATTTGCAACAAGCACAGGGTAGAATGACTGTGAAAGTTCGCCATGTTCATCTCCCGTGAGTAGCATGCGAACCTTAGCTTCGTCATCCTTACTGATTTCCACCTTTGAAATATGCGGAAGTTTATTGGATGATGCCTCCTTAGAAGATGTATCTGTTGATGTTTTATTTCTCTTGTCGAAAGCCTGCCTTTTCAACTCATCATCTCTACTTGTATATTGCGAGGGCGGCGGGTGGTATCCGACTTTAACAACATCCAGTTTGCTGACGCCATGCCTTTGTGCATCTTTGGGTGGTTTCTGTAATGTAGCCACCTCACCACGGGGAACGGGTCTTGCCTCGTACTGTTTAATCCCAGTGTCACCTTGTTCTTGATAACTAGACTGTACGAAAGGTTTGGAATCTTGCTGCGTTTGATTTTCAGATTTCCCAATTTTCAACGCTGGAATATCTTCCCTTTGGTGGTCTGTAGCTAGGTGTGGAATTGATACAGTGGACCCTGTTTCACTATAAGCTGAATCTGCATCTTCTTCACTTTCTGATTCCAGTAGTTTTAGAGATGTAACCTTACCGCGTTCGTGTTCACTTTTTGCTATCAAGGAAGGTTGAAGTTGTAAGGGTTCATCTCGCGCATCTAATGCTCTTGCTTTCCCATTTGATGGGAGTATGTTTTGACGAGGTCTGCGAGGTGGGGAAGTGTCTCTTAGCTTTGATTGCTCCCTATTCTCTGAAGACATCGTTGATTTGAATGTTTGTATTTTGGGTCTTACTGATGGTTGCAGAATATTAGTAAAGACTTGACTTGTCGTCTTCTTTGCCGGTTCAACTGTGGACGTCTGTATCTGTTGGACTTTGTTTTCATCTTGAAGGCGCACACTTTCTCCTTTGTTGCCGCCAACTGACTTGCCTTTCGTGATTGGGCTTGGTTGAGGCTGACGAAGAAAGTTGTCTCTTTCGTACATTATAAGACGCAAGTCCCGTTTGTTTAAGCTGAAATCATTAGTCAGATCATCTTCTGTGTAAAGCTTTAACACCTTTCCATCTATTCCCTCATCGAATAGTTGAATAATAACCTCGTCCGATACACCAAGATTCAAGAGCCACCGTTTCACATCAAACTTGGTCCAATCTTGAATGTTTACCGGTAGCTTCACCGAGACTCCATCTGGAATGCAATTGAGTGGAATGCAATTATATCAAAGCAACGTTGCTCAGCAATGCATTTTTCTTAAAATTCTTATGAAAACAAATTTCCCAACCCGATTTACCCACTGTTTAAGAAGTCGTTATGTGAATTTATGCTACACGAGATTCTACGGAAAAACAAGGTTGTCTTATAGTAATTTCTCATTTGCGGAATATGAAAGTAGGCCTATAAAACAGCGTTTCTTTAGCAACATTTCTACCTTGTGGAACAGAAGTTAATATATTTAATACCTTGTGGCAGTTCTTGGAAGAATTTGCGTCCCTTCTCGTAAATGTCCTGAGTAATTTCTACTTGGATGGCCAAACTGCTTTTGTCGTCCATCGTAAGTTCATCAGTTATAAGGACCTTGGTAAGCTTACTAGCGAGGACCCCAGTAGAGTACATTTTCCATAGTTTGTCGAGGCCTGTGCGACTTCTGACATAAACGATGAACTTTAAAGACCCAAGCTCTGCCTTATAAAGTTCTGCGTCACATGGCCCAAACATTTCATGGAAAATCCTTTTCACATAATTTACCCCAAACTTTTCTGCCAAAAGTTTCAGGGTAGAGAATGCAGCTCTGGTCAAGTAGTCATCTTTGCTGTGATCTCTTGATACATAGGTAGAAATTGGCATACCTGTCGAAATAAGGTAATTACATACTGTTATATAGTTATGCCAAACAGCAGTAAGCTAGCGTTAATGTGTAGACCTTGAAATCACAGTATGGAGCAACTTAATAACACACGTTGCTTAAACAAAAAGCAATTTGTGACTTTGCTAATTATTAGTTATTTGTTATTTTTGTATTCCCTGATCTTCTGCATAAGTTGTATACCACCACACAAGGCCGTGCTCTTTACCACAGACAACGTTTGAAAAGGGTCTAACTATAATGCCACTATTTTCTGTCTAGCCTATCGCAATACGGTTGTGCAGAAGTCAGAAGACGGGAAACGGTCATCAATAATTGAGCTTAATTGCGGACTCGTCTTGTTGGCAGAGTAAATTACCCATGCCCTGCGACGAGACCAGATAGACTCAGTATGGACTTTTGTTTACACAACTTGTCAGTATTTTTCAGGCTACTTTAGCGGGGCACTCAGAATGATATTTAGCTATTTGAATGAGGAACTTGTGGAATATGGAATTGTTTGAACGAAACAGTTGGAAGTAATAAAAAAATGAAGAAAAATGTAATGTACAGCACATATAAAAACCTATAAATGTAACTATTCCAAATATGAATATTGTATAACTGCTTATACTGCATAATACATACTGTAGTAATTGTTGATTATTTGTAGGGGCCCATATACGACAGTATTCGAATCGCCCTGTACATTGGTATGTTGTTTTGAGGAACTGGGCTTCGATGACTGGTTATCAGCTGCAGCTCCTTCCTGCCCATTAGTATCGTCTTGTCTTTCACGAGAGGGTTCTTTCTCCTTTTTGGAGCCATCTTGTGGTGGACCCCTTCCACCTTTACTGCTTTCTGCAAAGTCATATTGATACAAATGAGCAAAGGACCTTAGACTTATATCCGTAGTCGGTTGGAATGTCTTCATTTTAATGTTTACATGCATAGGTATGAGACGTAATGACTGATTTTCGCGCTTCCGGATAGAATGTGCTTAAGCCTCCAGAACAACGTGGTTATGATCAATAATGGACCAAGTGGAAATGTGCCTCGCAAAACTTGGGGACTATAAAGGACAATAACGATGTTTTTGGTACAGACCCACAGACAATGCAGCACATTCTTAGATGTCCGCTACTAGAGCATAAAGGCTTTATGTTTGAACCATATAATGATTAATTGATGCACTGTGGACTCTGTATAAAAAGAAGAATGATAAATACTGGTAATAAGGCAAAATACAGTTCATAAATACGCAAATTAACGCTGTAGATCGATACTAACTTTTTTTTCGTTTGTGTTTCCTTGTGCCGCCCATCAAACCAGAGACAAAGCGTAGCTCCAAGTTTGTATCCTGTTGAATGTTGTGGTCCTCCAGTGAGAGCGCATCACAAAGCTGTTTACGAAATGATTTTGACAAACATAGTTTGTTTCCAAATCAAAAAATAATACGATAAAAACCTTTAATACTAAAATTTAGCAAAATGTATGTACAAGTACATGAATAATGCATTACCTGGTTGTTTTAGCTCGTGTTTTACTTTATCATCTAACATACATTAACACAACACTGCTTCCAAAAGTGCTTCCAAAAGAAATAGCCATGTATGTTACAGTCCAAAATCCTTGTTAAAAAAAAGTCTTATTAAAATTAATGAAATAGTTTCAGTGAAAATAGATACAAAAATCCCAATCACAAGCTATATTTGCCCCCAAAACAACTAAAACCTCAACTTCTTGATCAGATATATTCATAACTTTTAATTTTGTAATATATCTCGTTGTGTTATGTCTTAGCACCTGCACGCACACACAGTGTTGTTAAAGTCTGTTTTCCTGTCTGTCCCTGTGTCTGTCCCCAGGTAAGAGCACAAACATATAGGCACAGTAACTTATTGCTTTATACACATATCATCGACTGTTTCTTATGAATTTGGCTACCTTTCTCAGCTCACTGCGATACCCATTTTTGCAATAAACGATAGCATGGATTTCTTTTTATATGCAATCCTTGAAATGTACCTTTGTGTTCTGTTTCAATTGATTTGTAATCGTCAAGAACGGCATGCCTTTTAAGTTTTTTTACAAATGCACATTTCCATATTGATGAGCAAAGATTTCATTCTGGGCATAGGCATGTATACATTAACATAGAATATTAGCGGTTTCTGTTTGGTTAGTTTTCTGCTTGTGGTGTTTGTCTTTCAGTATTTGACAGTAAGACAGCAAAAAAAAGTTGTGCACAAAAATATTTTAAATAAGAATGTTTGCGTTTACTCTAGTGACTAGAACTGTAATCTGACAAATGTGCCCCTAAGTGACAATATTTTAAATGCAAACCAGTGCACTTTGCAAATGTTTTTACCAAAAAAATAATGTCCAGTGCATTTAGAAGAATGTATATTATTAAACTGGTTACCTATTTCACGCATTGACCCTAATTGTGAATTGTACTGGCGCTACATTTTCATGTACTTTCATTAATGCAGGAAATACGTCGTCCTCAGAATGTATGTTTAATTTCCATCATACCACAATGGCAAATTCGGACCACAATGGCAAATTCGGACCACATTTTCTTGAATTCCATGTTGGTGTATTTATAGGCCGCAAAGGCTAGAATTGAATGCACAGAATTGATCGAATGAAAATAATTGAATGCACATGAAATCACTGTCAGTTCGGTAATAGCCATCTCGCATCCTTTACTCGCATGTTTGTTTACCTCAAATCCTTTTGTGGTGAACAGATGTTGTTTTTCAGGATCGATTCCCAGCCGATCTTGGAGCAATCCCTTCAGAGTTACAATCGAAGTCGATGGATGCAGTTGCAGACAAAATGTTGAAGCTAAGGGTGTCTTAATAATGATCTGAATAGTGCGGTTTTTTACTTCAGCAAGACTGAAAGGAGAAATATTGAGCAATAAATTAAGCTGAATTTAATAAGTGGGGTCCAATTTGCAGGGTAGGGTATTTAGAGGCGTCGTTTTTTAGAGGACCACTAACAGATTTTTGTTCGTTTTGTTGAAAATACAAATCAACACTGTGAATCGAACATCACTTCATTACTTTTATCACTGTCTGTTAATGTTATGGCAATCGTTTTCCAGGAAGGATACCACCGTTATATAGCCAATGTAAGTCATGCATTATTAAGCTACCCTGTAAAAACCGTGGTGTTAATTTAACTCTATATAGAACAACACCGGTAGAATTTAACACCAGGTGGTCCTATGAAGGCCTATTTACACACGCGCGCGGTAACGTAAAGCGGCAATGGAAAGCGGCAATGGAAAGCGGCATGCCGCGCGGTATTTTACATTTACATAGGAGCGGAAACCCGTTCGGGTTTGTTTCAGAGACGAGCCAGCCAGGCCGTGACGTCATACCCAACGAGGACGCTGATTGGCCAGAACGCGAAGTCTCAGCGCGGTATATATGAAAAATCGCTCTGGTTTATAAACTCGCGGTTTATCGCCCTACCGCGCGGCTTGTCCGCTCTCAATGTAAACGATTCCATAGAAAACCATGTGTTCTATATTTTTAACCGCGCAGAATTCCGTTACCGCGCGCGTGTGTAACTAGGCCTTAAAGGTAGTATACACCATTGGTCATTGCTTGAATTATCATGAATGAGTAGATTTGGGGGGTTGTATTTTATAGTAAATATCGTTTAACTGAGCTGTCCGAAGTTTTAGAATCATGGATGCCGAGAAAAGCACGAAAAACAGCGGGTTTTTTCAACCAGCGTCGAGCAGTTATTCTTATGTTATCTTTGTTTTTTCGCGATCGCCGTCCGTCGAGCGCGAATTTTTTATTATAAAATTATATTTTTCGAGAGGAATTACAGGATATCTAGCGCAATCCTTTTGCTGGATGCTCAGAATCAACATTTACTTTCAAATGAGTAAGATATTTCTTAATAATTTGGTAGTAAATATTTTCGATATCTGCAAATGGTGTATACTACCTTTAAGGCCTATTTACACAAGCGCGCGGTAATGGCCCTGTCACACCAGACCATTTTAGGCCAACGCGTGAGTAACGTGTTGTAATTTTGGCAACACACTGGCAAACGCTGACCAACGCTTGGCCAGCGTTAGCAACACGCTGAGCGCGTTACTCACGCGCTGGGACATGCTGTCACACGCTGAGGAAAACATTTTTTGTTCAACATACATACAATTTCCAGCGTTTGCCAGCGTGTGACTGCACACGCTGGCGGAGCGTTAGAGGTTTGTTACTCACGCGTTGAACACGCTAGACGATTCTTATCAATCCGCTACTCACACGCTGGCCCACGCTGGCGTACGCTGGCGTACTCTGGCGACACGCTGGTTATGGCCCTGTCACCCCAGAACGTTTTAGGCCAATGCATGAGTAGCGCGTTAAAAATAGTTGATACGCTGGCAATCGCTTAACTTTCACAGAAAAAGTCAAGTGGAACCGTGATTTCAGCCTGTTCATACAGATTGATAACGGGTTCATAGCGTATGCCAGCGCGTGAGTATCGTGTGAGGAACGCGCTCAGCGTGTGAGGAACGTATCACTGATGTATAGTAAAAATACGACAGCGGGTCGCCAGCGTGTGAGTAGTGGGTTGGTAACGATCATCTAGCGCGTTCGACGCGTGAGTAACGACCATCCTGTGCGCCGCCAGCGTGTGCAGTCACACGCTGGCAAACGTGTTATTGTACTTTATAAGAAAACATAATATTCTTCCAGTAAAGTTTAGACCTTTAGGTTTTTATTCAAGTTCAAAACAGAAGAAAATACTTTTGGGGGTGTTAGCTGTTTGGAAACTACAGGAAACTGGTATTTTAGGTGGCATTAACAGGATCGAATCAGTCTGCCTTGTGGGAATTATAATGTTTCTAGAAACTGTTCCATTGAAATTGCTCTTGAGTATTATTGTACAGAGCTAAAACAATCCTCCAGAAGTGTAAATGCAAATCTCATGTCAAATCAGCAACACGTATGCAGTTGTAGCCTCCGGAAAGGAGATGCGGTTTCTTCTTTGTCTTTAAAACTCTTGTTTTATGAACTGGTTGGAGCCACTGACCTCTACACCTGGACGGACCATTGTCCCTATTCTGCTGTGCTAACACTTGAAGTCAGCGCGAACTGGAAGTGCAACATGGCGGACCCGAGACGTCACTGCTGTGAGCCAATGAAATGTCCAGGTGTGGAGGTCAGCGGATTTATTCTGTACATTTTGTATTTATAAACATTACGTAATACGTATCGTACCAACACCTGGACATTTCATTGGCTCACAGAGTCACGTCGTGGGTCCGCCATGTTGCACTTCTCCGCATGCCGACTTCAAAATGAAACAATGATGATCTGTCCATGTATAGAGGTCAGTGGTTGGAGCAGGTATAGTGTGATGTTAACTTGAAGGTGTCATCAAAAGTTTGTTATCGAGAACGACCCACGCGCCTATTATATTCACGATATTTCGTGCCATTCAGGAGTACAAGGGCGCGTCCATATTGTTCAAATTTCCCGCCTCACTCGGGACATTATGACGTAGTATCTGCACCCCAATGCACATCGCTTATCGCGTGTTGTTCGCACTGGTATCCTACCTTGACGCGGCCAACTACATTATGCAGACGTACGTTGTACGGCGCTCGACTCTTGCGAGTACATGTATTGCATTTCTGTGCAGAATATCGACTTGACGCGCCACAAACTATCGTTTATTTTTGTATTTTCTGAGAAGAATAGAAAATGAGCTGGTAATTATGGCATCAGGTCCTTCTCCGTATGATTTTGGGCCCACTTTCACATGTACATACACATTATGTATACACTATGTCGTACACAAAAGGGTTCACTTGCATTCCGTGCACGTGCAGGGCCGCTATCGATCGGGCTTCGCGTACTGATGGTGCAGACACTACGTCACAATATCTCGGATGTACCGATAAACCAGAACAAATGGCGGCTCGCATGACGGTAAGCGCAGTGCGAAAAAATCTCTGTTTTATATGATTACCGAAACCGATAAAAATGAAAAAACAAATCAAGTCACAATGGCAATTGACACTCTTTAACATTATGCAATTATAAACTATGGGTGCAGTTTTCCTGTAAACAAATAAAGCACAACTTATTCAAGAAGAATAAACACTTCAAGGCTCCCCAGTCAGTGGAGTATATGGCCGCAGTATTGTCTTGCGAACTGTTATCTGGTGTTGTACCAGTAAAGTGGTCAAGCCTTTTCAGTTTACGTAACACGTACACACCCCGTGTGTAAACAATGTATTGATCGATGTGTAGTCCCATTGTGTCCAAGCGAACATGTTTCTAAATTCGGCACCCTGTGGAGACCTGAACATATTGTGGACAATGGGAGTCAAAAGGTCTCCACAGGGTAATTTATATAGATGAATATGTCTCCACAAGAAATGTTACGAAATGTATTTTTGGATTTTACTCAAATTACTCAAAAACTAGGGTTATGATGTGGGTTAGGGTTAGTGTTTGGGTTAGGGTATAATATAGGGTATATTGGGTAGAAATTTCAACTCTGGAAATTAATTGTGGTTGAAATAGGAGCATTTTGAAAAACGTGCTCGACTTTCTAACTATTTTGTACACGAGAACAAAGAGATGTCCCCACAAGGATACAAATTTAAGGACCAATGAACAATATACGTGTATTAAAATACCCATGGAGGAAAAAATACGTTTAAAAAAACAACTAGTCAAAAGTAAACTCACCAGCAAGGAAAACAGAGTTTGTAAGCAGTTGTCCGATGATTAGTATCTCTATTAGTAATGCTACTCCTCTAACTGAGAAATCACGCATATTTAGCACCGCGATCACGTTGATCCATATTGGCTCAATAAAACCACAAACACGAGAACAGTATTCAACATGCGGGTAATCCGAGCTCGTCCGTGAACTGAAAATAATAGACGACTGATACGATCCTGTTGTCTATAAGTCCCGCTAATCATCCTCTACGAAGCGGAAATAAAACACATTTTGTTCGCTGCTAAAGGAAGGACGAAACCCTGGACAATGCAAAGCGATAGCATTCTGGAAAACGAAATTCCTCAGACGATTCGAAGCGCCATAGCGGCCTACCAAAATAAAATAAAACGTTGCCAGCGTGGTGAGACATAAAATATTGCGAACCGGCGCGGCACACGCGGGACGCGATTTTTCTTTCCGTACCACTAACGCGTCAATTTGTCCGTTTCATTGGAATGGGGCGACTTGAATAGAGACTTTTATAACTTTTTCTATAAGACCCTATCTAGATGAGATTATTAACCAATAATTTGAGTTAATAGAAAAAGGTATAATAGTCGTGTATACGAAAAACTAGGGACTGTATACAATTAATTAATTTAATCCATTAATTTTGGTGAATTATGGCTGTCAACGTCGTTGGTCTTTATACGTTCCGCGCGTATCAAAATCGATTCGTATTGAAGCGCGCGCTTTGGTCTCCATTCAAGTCGCCCAATTCGAATGAAACGGGCAAATTGACGCGTTAGTGGTACGTAAAAACAAATCGCACACGGGACACCGCGCAATGCCCTCGGGACACCGTGCAACAGACGGGTTCCCACGTCCGCTATCTCACTCCAAACAAGAAAGTGCGCCACCAACGTTGAAATGTATCTCATTCGTTCTTCCACGCTCATGAGCCACACATCTCACACAGTAAATACGTATAGATCGCTACCTCGAAGCGCTCCATTGAAACACGTACAGATTTGCTCCGTGTATCGCTCTCCGCATTTAGTGATTCATACAACGTCCGCAAAGCCAGGTACGCAGGCACGATCTACACGGATTTTGTTTGGGGCGATGTCATTTTCTGCCATTTTCGTTCGAAAACAACACGATAAAACGCAAGGGGGTCACAGGCAGATTTTTTTAAAAAATTCAGTATATCACTGCTACATCCTTTTTTAACGTATCCATGGAAAAAAATGAGTGGGGTGGAAGTACGATTTTTCACAATTTATCGATTATTATTGCCCTTTTTAGGGGAGGTATTTGTTAACGTCGTTTGAGTATTTGTGCACAATCTCCACGCGCATCAACGGTACGTCAACGCTTAATTTTTTCGACTGCTTTTTTCATTTTCAATACAATTTTTGTCATTGGATGATAAACATTAAGGTAAATAACAACCTTGTACAACTACAAAAGACAAGATGTTAAGATTGGATGCCAAAAACTCTTTATTTTTCGAGTGAGAAAATTGTTCCCCCCTATTTTGAGAATGGACGGTACCACAGCGTTTCGCAATCACAGCCTCGAAGGGCCCCCCCTCCGCCCCCCCCCCCCCCCCCCCCCCTGGCGTAACGCATGTAGCCGCCGCTTAATCGCAAACAGCCAACAATTTGGCAACCGAGTTACGGTAGTACGATTTCGGGAAGGCTTCGGCCCGAACTCCGGGCAAGGACAATGCAAAAATAACGCAATAGTTCACGCAAAAAGGCCCACAGACATCGACAGGCAATCGAAAAGCGATTACGCGTTTATCGGTAACGTCCGTTTCTTTTAAATCTCACTTCGGACGAATACGATTTTTTTAAAAATCTTATTCCCCGGGGGATTCCCGTCGCGAACGATCCGGCACCCCGCCGCACCGACGCCGGCGGCACGCACGCGCGGCGACGAGTCGCCCGACCAAAAGCCAACATGGCGCCAACCACGCGCCAAGATGGCGCGGCCCTGCGTTCCAAGATGGCGGCGCCCAGGGACAAGATGGCGAATTTAACATCTTTTATAGTATAGACTAGCAGGATGCCGCGCTTCGCGCGGCACCTGCTAGCTGGGTGAAATCGTAACTTATAGATAATATAATAACAATAATGTTAGTTCTTATATAGCGCTTTAGACTCCAACAATGTGGGTGTATCAAAGCGCTTTACATTATTACCCCGGTCATTAGGCCCATGAAACATTCCAAATACCATCTCAGCTCCCTGGGGAGTATACAGCTCAATGCTGCCATTTCGGCGCAAAGTAGCTAAATTCAACCACAATAACCATCTCTGCCCTCACAGGTACCCATTTACTCCTGGGTGGAGAGAAGCAATGTGTGACAAAGTGCCTTGCCCAAGGGCACACCTACCATAGTCCCAGGCCGGACTCGAACCCCCAACCTGTAGCTTTACCTACAGATTACAAATTCAATGCTCCAGACCACGAGGCCATGGCACTCCACTCCACAGATACACCTTACGGTTGACGTCTTAAAAACATAATGGATTGTATGACAAACAAATCGCGAAACTTAGCGAGTAGAGTACCAGCTAGAAAGTATTTCGAGCGCACCAAATTATTTCGAGCTCACGAACAGATATTCTTGGAGCGCACGAAGTCATTTCGTGGCCACGGCAACATTTCGAGCTCACGAAATAAGTTATTTTGAGTGCACGAAATAAAATACTCAAATTATTTCGTAACGGTGATTTTTATTCGTCATATGTCCCTTTAGGGGCTCCGTAGAATACCATTGACTCTGAATAGTAGAGTACCAGCTAGAAAGTATTTCGAGCGCACGAAATTATTTCGAGCTCACGAACAGATATTCTTGGAGCGCACGAAGTCATTTCGTGGCCACGACAACATTTCGAGCTCACGAAATAAGTTATTTTGAGTGCACGAAATAAAATCCTCAAATGATTTCGTAACGGTGGTTTTTATTCGTCATATGTCCCTTTAGGGGCTCCGTAGAATACCATCGACTCTGAATTAATAACAAACACAATCTTTGTAAAAATACTTCCCGACTTCCGAACTAATAATACTCAATAGGCAGTCCATCTTCGCTTGCATGCTGCCTGCGTCTCGTGAATTTTAACAGGAATCGTACGGGAAACAATACGAACGAACCACTTCGGGATTTCTGTTTTACAATCATCGTGAAAATCATGATTAAAAAACCCAACAGACCGGCCGTCTGACAGTACGCCCTCAACTGACGTAATGCAGTCACGTTTCTAATTTGCATATTCATATCCACCATCGCCATACAATTTCGCGACATTTTTGCGGGATCAAAGTTGAAATTGAGGCAATAGCGATATGTTTCGGAGTGTTTTGAGACAAATAATGTTGTAATATTTAAGTATCGACAATGTGAAGCAAAGACATTTGCCCAAAAAGCAACACGAAAGGAATAAATCATTTTTTAACGTTCCCAACCTGTGACTGAAACGCGGTAGACGCGCACGAATTCGAAGCCGGCGCTCAACTGGTACTATGTTTACTCCGCAATAACCAAGGAAGTATAAATCGGGGCACCAGCTCAAATAACACGTGACGGGGCCACCCAATCGCGAAAAACAAACTCGGCACCAACTCGGCCACCGCGCAAGCAAGGCGGATACAATCAATTTGCGAAGGCTTCGCGTAACGCATGCAGCCGCCGCTTAATCGCAAACAGCCAACAATTCGGCAACCGAGTTACTGTAGTACGATTTCGGGAAGGCTTCGGCCCGAACTCCGGGCAAGGACAATGCAAAAATAACGCAATAGTTCACGCAAAAAGGCCCACAGACATCGACAGGCAATCGAAAAGCGATTACGCGTTTATCGGTAACGTCCGTTTCTTTTAAATCTCACTTTTAAATCTTATTCCCCGGGGGATTCCCCGTCGCGAACGATCCGGCACCCCGCCGCACCGACGCCGGCGGCACACGCGCGCGGCGACGAGTCACCCGACCAAAAGCCAACATGGCGCCAACCACGCGCCAAGATGGCGCGGCCCTGCGTTCCAAGATGGCGGCGCCCTGCGTTCCAAGATGGCGGCGCCCAGGGACAAGATGGCGCATTTGTCATCTTTTATAGTATAGACTAGCAGGATGCCGCGCTTCGCGCGGCACCTGCTAGCTGGGTGAAATCGTAACTTATAGATACACCTTGTTGACGTCTTAAAAACACAATGGATTGTATGACAAACAAATCGCGAAACTTAGCGAGTAGAGTACCAGCTAGAAATTATTTCGAGCGCACGAAATTATTTCGAGCTCACGAACAGATATTCTTGGAGCGCAAGAAGTCATTTCGTGGCCACGAAAACATTTCGAGCTCACGAAATAAGTTATTTTGAGTGCACGAAATAAAATACTCAAATTATTTCGTAACGGTGATTTTTATTCGTCATAATAATGTCCCTTTAGGGGCTCCGTAGAATACCATCGCCTCTAAATAACAAACAATCTTTGTAAAAATACTTCCCGACTTCCGAACTAATAATACTCAATAGGCAGTCCATCTTCGCTTGCATGCTGCCTGCGTCTCGTGATTTTTTAACAGGAATCGTACGGGAAACAATACGAACCACTTCGGGATTTCTGAGTTTACATCATCGTGAAAATCCTGATTAAAAAACCCAACAGGCCGGCCATCTGACAGTGCGCCCTCAACTGACGTAATGAAGTCACGTTTATAAATTGCATATTCATATCCACCATCGCCATACAATTTCGCGACATTTTTGCACGATCAAAGTTGAAATTGAGGCAATAGCGATATGTTTCGGAGTGTTTTGAGACAGATAATGTTGTAATATTTAAGTATCGACAATGTGAAGCAAAGAAATTTGCCCAAAAGGCAACACGAAAGGAATAAATCATTTTTTAACGTTCCAAGCCTGTGACTGCAACGTGGTCGACGCGCACGAAATTCGAAGCCGAAAACGAAGCTGGCGCTCAAACTCCGCAATAACCAAGGGAGTATAAAGCTCAAATAACACGTGACGGGGCCGCCCAATGGCGAATAACAAACTCGGCACCAACTCGGCCACCGCGCGAGCAAGGCGTATACAATTAATTTGCGAAGGCTTCGCGTAACGCATGTAGCCGCCGCTTAATCGCAAACAGCCAACAATTCGGCAACCGAGTTACGGTAGTACGATTTCGGGAAGGCTTCGGCCCGAACTCCGGGCAAGGACAATGCAAAAATAACGTAATAGTTCACGCAAAAAGGCCCACAGACATCGACAGGCAATCAAAAAGCGATTACGCGTTTATCGGTAACGTCCGTTTCTTTTAAATCTCACCACGGACGAATACGATTTTTTTTAAATCTTATTCCCCGGGGGATTCCCCGGGGGATTCCCCGTCGCGAACGGTCCGGCACCCCGCCGCACCGACGCCGGCGGCACACGCGCGCGGCGAGGAGTCGCCCGACCAAAAGCCAAGATGGCGCCAACCACGCGCCAAGATGGCGCGGCCCTGTGTTTCCAAGATGGCGGCGCCCTGCGTTCCAAGATGGCGGCGCCCAGGGACAAGATGGCGCATTTGTCATCTTTTATAGTATAGACTAGCAGGATGCCGCGCTTCGCGCGGCACCTGCTAGCTGGGTGAAATCGTAACTTTTAGATACACCTTGTTGACGTCTTAAAAACATAATGGATTGTATGACAAACAATTCGCGAAACTTAGCGAGTAGAGTACCAGCTAGAAAGTATTTCGAGCGCACGAAATTATTTCGAGCTCACGAACATATATTCTTGGAGCGCAAGAAGTCATTTCGTGGCCACGAAAACATTTCGAGCTCACGAAATAAGTTATTTTGAGTGCACGAAATAAATATAATTATTTCGTAACGGTGATTTTTAGTCGTCATATGTCCCTTTAGGGGCTCCGTAGAATACCATCGACTCTGAATAACAAACAATCTTTGTAAAAATACTTCCCGACTTCCGAACTAATAATACTCAATAGGCAGTCCATCTTCGCTTGCATGCTGCCTGCGCCTCGTGATTTCTGATTTACATCATCGTGAAAATCGTGATTAAAAAACCCAACAGGCCGGCCATCTGATGACAGTGCGCCCTCAACTGACGTAATGCAGTCACGTTTCTAAATTGCATATTCATATCCACCATCGCCATACAATTTCGCGACATTTTTGCGCGATCAAAGTTGAAATTGAGGCAATAGCGATATGTTTCGGAGTGTTTTGAGACAGATAATGTTGTAATATTTAAGTATCGACAATGTGAAGCAAAGAAATTTGCCCAAAAGGCAACACGAAAGGAATAAATCATTTTTTAACGTTCCAAGCCTGTGACTGCAATGTGGTCGACGCGCACAAAATTCGAAGCCGAAAATGAAGCTGGCGCTCAAACTCCGCAATAACCAAGGGAGTATAAAGCTCAAATAACACGGGACGGGCCGCCCAATCGCGAACAATAAACTCGGCACCAACTCGGCCACCGCGCAAGCAAGGCGGATACAATCAATTTGCGAAGGCTTCGCGTAACGCATGTAGCCGCCGCTTAATCGCAAACAGCCAACAATTAGGCAACCGAGTTACGGTAGTACGATTTCGGGAAGGCTTCGGCCCGAACTCCGGGCAAGGACAATGCAAAAATAACGCAATAGTTCACGCAAAAAGGCCCACAGACATCGACAGGCAATCGAAAAGCGATTATGCGTTTATCGGTAACGTCCGTTTCTTTTAAATCTCACTTCGGACGAATACGATTTTTGTTCAAATCTTATTCCCCGGGGGATTCCCCGTCGCGAACGATCCGGCACCCCGCCGCACCGACGCCGGCGGCACACACGCGCGGCGACGAGTCGCCCGACCAAAAGCCAACATGGCGCCAACCACGCGCCAAGATGGCGCGGCCCTGTGTTCCAAGATGGCGCGGCCCTGCGTTCCAAGATGGCGGCGCCCAGGGACAAGATGGCGCATTTGTCATCTTTTATAGTATAGATGAGCCTAATACCGGAAATTTGAAGGTCTTAATGCTTTTAATTAAGGTGCTGTTTGTATTTATTGGAATAGTCTTTGGATCTAATAATATCTTTTTCTATATGGTCTTTTTTATTTTTATTTGAATGTAATTTTAATGTTAATTTTAAATGTTAATTTAAATTTTAGATTTAAATTTTAGATTTAAATTTTAGATTTTTGGTCTTATTTCCATTTCTATTTTAAATACTATTTAGGTTATATGCAGGGCCCTTTTGGAAAGCAGTTCTTTAACTGATAAGGCCACCCTGGTTAAATAAAACAACAAATAAAATAACAAATGGCCGAAAGTAATTCTGAATGTTTAAAAGTCATCCAACTTCCAAATTATGAAAATCCTCTTAATATTATCTTATCCTGTTATCCGTACGTCCATCTATCTTCTCTGAAACCAACACGAACATGCACGCTGATGTGTTATTGAGTTGAATAGAATATTTATTTATTGTCATTTGTATATAAAGATACACTGGTCATCCACTGTGGTGCTCCCGTACCAGACAGCAATTGAAAAAGTCAAAACACTCTCAACCACTGCCCGATAAAACTTCACCAACAGATCCTGGCTGACACGAAAACTCCTCAATCTTCTAAGACAAAACAGACGTTGCTGAGCTTTCCTAACAATGGAATCAACATGGGTCACCCATTTTAGATCGTTTGATATATGTACTCCTAAAAATTTAAAAGAGTCAACAATTTCGACTTCAGATCCATTGATAATGAGTGGCTGAATGTCATCCGGACTTCTTCTGAAGTCTACAACTATCTCCTTGGTCTTGTCGACATTCAACTCTAAGCCATTGTCGTGACACCATTGAACTAAATGGCTAACTTCATCGCGATATGAGGATTCGTCTTTGATAATAAGTCCACCCAGTGTAGTATCATCCGCATATTTAACCATAAAATTATTATCCGAGTTTATTGCGCAGTCATGCGTGAACAATGAATACAACATAGGTGATAAAATACATCCTTGTGGGGCTCCAGTATTCAGAACACGTGACTTAGAAAAATGTTGCCCTATCTTTACAATTTGTGAACGATCCAATAAAAAATCTAAAATCCACTGACAAATAGAAGAATTAAGACTCAAATATATCAGTTTATCGTACAATTTAAAAGGTGATATGGTGTTAAAAGCTGAACTATAATAAAGTTATCTCATTATATTCTCTTAATGTTTGCATGGGGTGACAAGCATTTTTGTTTTGCTTGGCACAGAAAACTGGGGTGGAAACACCTTCCATCGTGGACGTCGGACAAAAGAATTTGGGGGCAAACAATGGGTCCACGATTGACAGAAGGTCCACGATTCCAAATCGTGTACAAATTCTATGGAGGTCTTCCGAAACTAGAGTATAAACAAAAGAGGGATTACGGCCGGACAATGCCCCGTCCACGATCGAAGGTCTTTACACACTTGTGTGTGTGGGTTGATGAACCTGTAGCCTGTTAAACCCCCCCCCCTCCCCTCTCAGGATTATGTTACTATTTGTAAAGAATACTACGAAGCTCTTAAAATGAAAACAATTGTATGTAAAACCCACTAAATATATCAACGACAATTTTAACTTGGATCCTCTAGGATTATAAATTATAAATAATTTAAAGTTAATATACAACATTTTTAAACGTCAACAAACTACACAATTTCTATGTAAAACCCGACTTGATTAGTGAATAGTAATCTCAAGCATCCTGTCATAAATAGGTCAAAAGAAATAAGTCCCCCTGGTAAATGTGCATTTTTCTGGAAAACAGTTAGGCTCCTTAACCTGTTACAAAAATGTAAAATGTAGTCTAAAATGTTACACATTTATTGTGCAATAAAGTTTCACCCAACAGTTACCCTTCGCCATGAAATGTAACAATTTGTTAAATGTGATGACCAATAAAAAATGACACTTTCTTGCATAGGGATTGGACAAATGGAGAAAATCATGCTTTTTACGGATTTTTTAAATATTCTTTCCTGACTGAAATTAATTTTCCTAAAGTGTACAAATGTAAACATGCATTTAATGCTTTTGTTTTTGTTTATAATTTTCTAAATTTACGAAGTACAGTAAATTAGAGTCACCCAAGCAAAACAAGTTTGTTAAAGCATAAAGGTTTTGTTGAAATGGAAAGTGTTTTTTTGTCCTTTCGTTTCAGTAATGAAATTAAAAACAAAAACAAAAACATTAAATGCATGTTGACATTTTTACACTTTAGGAAAATTAGTTGAAGTGAGGAAAGAATATAAAAAAATTCTGTAAAAGCATGATTTTCTCCATTTTGTCCAATCCCTATGCAAGAAAGTGTCATTTTGTATTGGTCATCACATTTAATAAATGGCAGCATTTCAAGGCGAAGGATAACTGTTGGGTGAAACTTTATTTCAGACTACGTTTTACATTTTGGTAACAGGTTAAGGAGCCTAACTGTCTTCCAGAAAAATGCACATTTCCCGGGGGGACTTATTTCTTTTGACCTGTTTATAATGGCACCATTTGTACTGTCCCTTTTAAGAAAAGTGAATTATTTGTGTCAATTTTCAACGATGTTCGTAAAGAAAATAATCACTTTTTGTTTTAAATACGGCCTCAAATTATTTTCGGTTACACATCCGTGATAATTCCCCGACGTCTAAAACAGTTTCCTTCGCTAAAGTAGGGTCAGGAAACCAAGAACAACATTTGTCTTGTTTTTTTTTCTAGCATTGATGAACATAAAATTGTACACATAATTACTCCAAATCTACCTACATGTATTTCAAAAAATTGCAGCAAAAACAAAAATGGTATATTACCTTTAAAACGAATGCGAAGTTCAATGTCAGTGTTCACACCAATGCATGTTCATTGTTTGTACACATATTTGTATTGATTTCCACTGGCAACATGAATTCCGATGTTAGACACAATGATAGCTCTAGTTATAGCATGGATGGCACCATGCCAATTTACCGTGCGGATAACCCTTTGAACCAAGACAGGGCGGATTCGTATTTTGGACCGCTTCAAAATGTATTCCACAACAAAAGATTATAGGCGTAGTTCTGTGTCTTATAGCCTATTCCACTTGTCAAAAAAAAGTGTGGGGGGATATATCTTTCGATTTAAAAAGTCCGATTTCAAACAAAAGTCTGAACAATCCAGTGTGGGTATTTTTGGTATTTCTTGTTTACGCTCTAAGTTGACCCCCCTCACCCCCTCCCTCGCAAATCCATTCAACATGTTGAAAGGCCGGTTTTGAGCTAGGACTCGTGACTGGGTCCTAATTATTATTGTACTGCCTTGTGTGCGATTGCGTGCTAAGGGACGTACCCAACCGAGAAATTCCCATTCACGGCCATTATTAACTATAAGCCAATTCGATATTCCAACTGCGCATGTGCACAACATTACCAACACACTCTCGTAAAAGTTGGTACCTTAAAGGGGCCCTAGTGTCGGGGGTTTTGTGTAGAAATATTAAGGTACCAACTTCCACGACAACGTGCTGGTAATGAACAAGATTCAACAATTGTTGTCGCGGAATAAACACGGCAGACAAATGCACACAATGCTATGGGGGACGTTGTAACCGAATCTGCATTCTCTGTATTTTCTTGAGAAATCCAAAAGACGATAGGCACTTTGTTCGAGCAAAAGTTTGGCCACACACCTGAAAACACCAAAACGTAAAAAAAAAATGTTACTTAGTAACTTTAGAACACGACGATCTCTTTAAATTCGCTGGTACCAGCTATGCTTTTGCACGCCATTGGTGAAATGTTTATCCCGAAAGAAAAATCGTCAAATCTCCATGTGCGCATGTGCAGTGGGATACCGAACTGGCTTATTCTCGTTGTACTACATTCAACATGGCGGAAAATTGCTTTACGCAAAAGTGTAATCTAATTTGCTCCAGTAATAACTCTATATTTCTTGTTTTAGGCTAGTGTTTAAATCGTCCCCGTGGCACTATGCTTTGCTTAATCATTTTCAGCACAAACTATTTCGTATAACACGAGACGAGTTTTAAAAGATTAACATAAGTTTTAAAAAGCCGCGCATACATGTAAGATTGTTTGGGGCCAGCTATGAAAACGATCAAAAGCGATGTGCTTTTATTTGGTGTAAAACTTCACAGATTTCACTAATTGAAACGTAGTTCAAAGAATCATACGATAAAACAATACTCACCCGATTCAATGCTTCAATATCACATGTATGATCCCTGTGCTTGTTCGTCAATTTGAACTGTTTATTAAATTATTAAATTAACAGCTAGCTGCATTGTATACGGGCCTACCATGCACCGTCGCGATCCACACGGATTTGTTGTTGTTGTAGTACTCAAGTAGTAGGTTTGGTTGGCACGTATGGCGATCATAGCGCCCTGTGTGCCACACACGGATTTGACGTGGCAACTGGCAAGTGAAAAGAAATCATGTGATATTGAACATTTGCATGTCGTGTGCGTTCGATTAGCTTACCCGGCTTTTTACGGGTTTACACCACGCGGTTTCATACAAATTGAATGCTTTCGCCCCACCCACACCGTGGAGAAAGGGGCTGGGGAGAGGGTTGGGGGAGGGGGGGGGGAAGGGGAGAGGGTTGGGGGAGGGGGGGGGGGGAAGGGGGGAGGGGGGGGGGGGGGGAGAGGAGAGGAGGGGAGGGGGAGAGGAGAGGAGGGGAGGGGGAAGGGGGGGGGGGGGGGGGGGGAGACCACAGATTGCCCGGGGTTACGCACGGTGAAGCAACGAAATGAAGCTAATTGAACGCTACCATGTATTTGCAAAGACATACAAAATAAAAAAATTAAACATTTCTGTCAATCTTTTCTAAACATGTATTTTTCATTTTAACACACCAAAAAAGCAAAATTCCGAATATTTTTGTAATTTTACAGAAAAGATGCTGACAACATCGAGTTGACACATTTATATTTAGATTTCTTTTACCTATTAATTTTGTTAATTGTGTAAATTCTATAAATCCGATTTACATAGTGCATAAAGAAATGTGTGGGGTTCTTAGCTCTTACTGTTCATATCAATTGTTATAAGTTTATTGTCTCTCTCCGCCGAACGGTGGCGCCCTATATATTTACATGCGCATGTAAACGTTTGATGACCCTAGGCTCCTAGTGCTTGCACAATCGTTCACAGGTGAGAACGTTCATTTTTGATTGATTGATTTATTTATTTCATATCTATACCCAGGGTGGGCCCAAACAGTTTAATTTTTTTTTATTGGGGCCCTGCATACATCATTAAATGAAATAATAGTACTACATATAAATACAACAACAAACAGAATGTTTACAAACATAATGTTTACAGACGTACAGAATATTTACAGGATAACAAGACATTAATACTAATTCTGATTTACGAGATGGGCAAAAGCCCACAAACAAAATTTTAAAAATGGGGGGGGGGGGGGGGGGGGGGGGGGGAGAAGGGGAAATTCCGATCCGGCTCCACATTATAGTGGCAACCAAGTTATAACTCCGTATATCAGCGCAATTGGCATAATATCTTATGCCCCTATTCCACACAGACCACGAATCCCACAAACCGCCACGAATTGATAAATTTTAGGATTCGTGAGGATTTGTGGAATATTGAAAATGTATAGATAGTTATCAAAAAGGCCCTCACCCCTGCTTGGGCATCAGTTCCAAAATGGATGTTCAACGTAGAGCAGCTGTAGTACTGGCCCTGGAACTGGAGTATCAATACCAGCTGCTGATAGCTAGAAAAAGACTGCTTCGAAGAAGTAGGAGAAGAGCCCCCAGGTAGAAGGCTAGAATATGGTCACTACCACAGACTGATGCAGGAGCTGAGGGTGGAAGATGAGAATGCCTTTGCCAACTATGTAAGAATGCCACCCCATGTTTGATGAGCTACTCAACAGGATTAGCCCAGTCATCCAGAGGAGGGACACCCACCTGAGACCAGCCCTAGATACCGGAATGAAGCTGGCCATGACCCTCAGACACCTGGCTACAGGAGACCGTTTCACACCCTCCAGTATGACTTCCGATGTGGCTACAGCTCAGTGGTATGGTGTGTGTAGGAAGTCTGTCGGGCCATCATACAGGAGCTGAAGGATAGAGTCTGAAGTCATGGCACTTCCAAGGACCCAGGAGGACTCGGACTCGGGACTCGGACTCGACCCAAGTGACTTGGGACTCGGACTCGGACCCGATAAAGGTGACTCGACTACAACTCTGCGATGATTTAAAAAAATAATAGAGATTTGAAAATAAGAAGGCATATGATAAACTATGTGAATTTGAAAAAACAGAAGCAATTTTATTTTGAAACCTTTCTTAAAGTAGGGGAAATTAACCATATCAGGTTAGAACTTGTAATGTTTTATTACATTTTATTGTATTCAATTTTTATTTAGGGGAAGGGGCAGGCATTTGTTTTGTATGCTTATTTTCTGGGGGAGAGGAGGACAAGTATCTATTCAATGTGTTTGTTGTTTTTTGGGAGGAGGATTTCTTATTTGTTTTTGGAGGAAATCAATCTTAAAATTTGAAACTTTTTGAGTGTGTTTTTTTTGGTTGGGGGGGGGGGGGGGGGGGGGGGGGAGGGTGGGGGAGGAGAGAGGAAGGGAAGTTTTTAAAAGTTATTCCTTTTTTTTATATTTTTTTTTAATCATCACATGTTCATGTTATTTTGTGAGGAAGTGGGTAGCCCTCAAAAGTGCCGTTAAGGTGGGACATAACGACCACTGTCCTGACATCCTCGGGAACTGGAACTGGCAGTCTGACCGTTGTTGAGGAAAGACCCAACGGACGTACCACGGTCCTATCATCCTCTTCAACTGGGAATTGGGGGAGTCTCCGTTTGGGGGTCCCTCATTCAGCAGCAGCATCATCATCATCACCATCTTTATTTCCTCCTTCATCCTCCCCACCTTCCGTGTGATGCAGCCTGGCCATCCTTTCCTGCCATGCGACCGCACCTTGTGGTGAATTGAAGAAGGCCTTCAGGAGTTCGCTCTGATGCTTTGCATCTGCTGTAGCTGAGTTGCGGGGTGCAGGAGGTTGATTCACATCTGGCCAGTCCACTTGGTCCCTCCATGCCCCTGGGATGACATTGCGGCTTTCATCCTCATGGTCCACCTCTCGTGCTGCAATGCCTGGATGCCTCTGCCTCAGTAGGTTCTGCAGAACCACTGCCGCCTCCACAATATCCTTCACAGTGTTGGGCTTCTGCTCAAGGGTCCTGAGGAGACATCTGAATCTGTTGGCCAGGATCCCAAAGGCACTTTCCACCACTCTCCTCCCCCTTGAATGTATGTAGTTGAAGATCCTCCCCTCCCTGGACACCCCTCTTCTGCTGTAGGGCTCCATGAGGTAGTTCTTGAGTGCTTAGGCGTCATCCCCCAGGATAGAGAAGGGCATGTCTTGGTGGTCACCAGGGCTTGCAGTCCGAGGGCATAGTGGAGGGAGTACTAGGGCTTCCTCTTCCAGGCCGTTGAACAGCTCAGAGTCGCCAAATATCTCACCATCGGACATGTGTCGTTTTCCACCAAGTTCGATCCACACAAACTTATAATCTGCGTCCACCAGAGCCAGGAGTGGTATCGAAAAGAAGCCCTTGTAATTGTAGTAGAGGCTGCCCGTGTGGAGTGGCTTCTTGATAGCAATGTGTTTGCCACCTAGGGCCCCAATGGCGTGGGGGATGTTCTATCTCTTTTTTTTTAGTCTCTGAAGAAGATCTTGTTAAGATAGAAATATTAGGCCCTCTCAACTTATTTGATTTGTATTTCAGGTCATTCCAGCCAGTAAGCAGTTTGCAACAGTTTTATCCTTATCTCCGCTTCAACTGGTTAGCTAGGACTGTCCAGGCTTCAGGGGTCACAGGTAAGCTGAACACCTCATCTTTGTACGCTTGCACAATTGCCTGGCACATTTCTGGAACCATCTCTGAGAGGCTGGACACTCCACACCTGAAGGCATACACAAGGGACCGATAGTTGTCTCCAATGGCAAGGTGCCTCAGTGTCACTGCCAGTTTCAGTCCAGGTGAGAGGGGTTGCCTGAAACTGATGAGTTCCCTCTCAATAGCTGGGGCCACTCTTTGCAAGACTTGTGGAGCTGTGAAGAGCTGTGGTATTAACCTTGTGTAGTTTTGGAACGCTACTGGATCCTCCAGCCTCAATTGGGTGTCTAAGAGGCTAGAGAACTGGCCAAGCTGTTGTCTCCTCTCCTCTGTGAGCCATGGTCGCACCCAGAACTGCCTGACTGCAGCTCTCTTGGCCCTTTGTGGTTGGAGTTGTGGCTGGTCTGGCTGCTGCTCGTCTTCTTCCTCTCTGGCGATAATGTAAGCATACAGTAATACTGCAAATGTCACGTTGTCATCATCCTCATCTCCTGCCATCATCAATGATTGTGGGTTGTAGTCTTCACTCTGTAGAAGTTTAAGAAACAATGAAGTTCATTGCCAGTCAGGCTAAATATATACCCGCCGGGGCCCAATCGTGGCTCGAATCGTGATCACTCTCGATCCCGATCGTGAAAGACATCGCGACCACAATCGTATCTGATCGCAACAGAGCGCATCGGTTCGTGATGGTCGTATCGGAACATATCCGAACGTATCTGCACGTACCACAATTAGCTACAAATGGCCAATCGTGGCGTTTGTAACGGATCGCACGACAGTGGGAACCTAGCATAACAGATGACATGTCGGAGCTCCGATTTATTGCTAGGTTCCCATTATCACGATTCGCTCCACGATTGAAATCGTCGTTTTAATCGTAACGAAATCGTGGTGATCCTATCAGATCTTATCAGATCTTGAGGTCAGTCGTGGCAATCGTGTTGATCGTAGACAATTTTTGGACGGTTCAAACATTTTCTACGATCAACACGATTAATTTTCAATCGTGATCATCGCATCAGATCGTAATGGATCATAACAAAGCGCGACAGATCGCATCTAATCCTACTTTAATATCGTGGTGATCGGGATCAACCTCGGACAAGACAAACCTCTGTTGATGTCTAGATCAATCCTGTTACGCGCCTATAGACGCATGTACATATTCATATACAATGTAACTAGTAAAGTCCCGCACACGAAAGGGTGTTGTGAAATATTGTAATTTATTTATAATATTACGTAACAAGAAACAGGCCATGGTTATTGTCGTGTTCGTAAATCCTTTGTTACTGGTACTTGTCTGTATGGTACGTTGTGGATGGAGTAAAAGGGGGTCATTTTTTTTAGAGCCGTGATAGAGTGAGCATGACAGTGCGAGAGTGAACCGGCCGACAGCATACGCCCTAGGGGTATGGCCTGGTGTGAGAAAGGCCCGTGGCCGATTCTTAAAATTTTAGTTAAGGAACGAGCCCTTCGTCCAGTTTGGCAATATTCAGTGCCAAAACCCAACATCTATCCTGTCGTCATGTCAGAATTGTCGGTGTACCTGTAAGGTCATGGGGACAAAATAAAGCTCCTCATCAACTCCAACTGAATCAACCCTTGCCGAGAGGTCAGTCGCATCAGTGGGGTTGTCTGGTAATGGACAACTTTGTGGATCACAGGGCTCCATTTCCTTTGGACGATTGGCCGTACCCAGGTACAGCGTACCAAGTTCAGCAGGAGTCGGGATTACCAGGTCTATGTCTGTGTCATTAAAGAGTGCAATAGAGAACGGTCTATTTTCCACTCTAACCACACACAGTGGAAAAACGACACCCGACGGGATACCACAGTCCCTAACCGGTTCAAGACCTGCACCATAGAACCTCCAACTGGACCACGCTGTCCCCTTCCTTCCAATACGACTGCCTGGCGGGCGAAGACAACAATGCGTTGCTCCTCAACCAGTCGTGCCTTTTCTACTTCGCCGGTGTTCCCACCAAAGAACAGTTTTTCACCAACAATATAGAGCGCAGTTTGCCAAGCCGGTTCCTGTGTGGGCCAGTTTTTTTACAGTTGTGATTTGCTCCTCTGACATCAATGAGTGCCTCCAAACACTCACGGAGCACGTTCATACCAAGGATACCTCTGACATTCGCCTCCTCCCAGTTCTTTAATGCCGACCACTGCTCCTTGATCACCAAAACTACCCTTGATTTGACATTGTGCCCCAGCGCAGATACATCTGTCTCAAAACAGCCGACGTAGGGGATGGGGGCACCACTTGCAGATACCAGGGAAAAAGTCGTTGGAATACCCTGTAGCTTAAACCCCTGGGGCTCCGAACACTGGTGGAAAAATGCTCACCGACTGTAGTAACTTGTGATCCTGGATCAAGCAAACAGTTAACTGGAACTCCTCTAAATTTAACAGAATAACATTCACCCACAGTTTTTGAAAGGAAGTTGGATCCTAGCACTCCTGTTGAGCCATCTACTACAACCTCTGCCGTATGGCTCACTACAGAAGAGGGGGAAGTTTCCCTGGCTCGAAGTGGTTGTCTGGTTTGTCTCTCTCTGCTCACGTGATCCTGGTGTCGTTCCGAAGGAAAGTGTGTCCTGGGAACCACCCTGATGGGTAATAGAGCCCAGGGATATATCCACACCTGGGGTAGTGGCAAACTGGGCCTGCTGTGGTTGATAGATGTTAGAACTCTGGCTCTGATAGTACTTTTGGTCACGCCTTGACCACTGGGGGGCGGAACTATGTCTGCAATGGCGGGCGATGTGTCCGAATTCACCACAACGGAAGCAACTACGGGGTCTACCCCTTCCATATGGAGTGTGGCTTACTGGTGGCACATGAGCACGGCCTGATGGAGGTTGGGCAATCTGCCGGACTGTCGCAACGATCTGGTTGGCCATCTCTCTAAATGCCGACATCATCTCGTCACATGCCCTTTGGTCAGGTGATGTAGATGGGCGAGGGCCTCCAGAGAGTTGCATTGCGACGTTGAATGCACGGATTGCCTTGTTCCGGGCTTCCTCTCGTCCCTGGCGCTTGATTGAATACTCCCGTAGCTCTCTGAACTTTTCCATAGTGCCTTGTTCATTTTGATCACGGCACGAGTTGCGAAGGTAGAGAGTCTAGATTTAAGTAGAGCTTTTCGATATCGACCGCATAGTCTCGGATCGCCTCTCCAGTCTTCTGTCTCCGCTCAAGAAACATCCGCTGCAGTTCACCAACAGCTAACTTGTCACTGTCCGACTCGCGTAGGAACGCCATTATCTCGTCGACAGCCTTCTCCTCCACCAAGAGGGCCTTTACTTCAGCTTTTGGACCCCCGCGTAGATAACTAGCCTGTTCTGGAAGAAGAATAGAGTAGGTGTGTTCTCCCCATCCTTCTTTGGGCGGCTTTATGATTCACTCTTGGGCCGGGACCACTACTTTGCTGTCGCCGTCTGTGTATAACAGTCCCGTAGCTGAGGGATATTGGGACTGGAGTACAGCCAAACTGAGGGTGCCATCATCTTCCAGGGGGAATTGGTGGACAGTGGGGCCTTCCCCTTGGATCCTAATGTATGCCGCAATGGTGTTATCTGATATGCCTATCAGTTTCTGACTGTAGGACTTCCAACACCGTTCTTGAGAACTGTAATGCAGTAGATCCCCAACAACAACAACACAAATTCCGATTTAAATTATTAGTTCTTGCCTTGCAATTAGCGGTCCTCCAAAGCTGATGTAAACTGGTCACTCTTGCTTGACAGAATAAAAATGCTAAGTCTAGAAATTTCAATCGTAATAATCTGTTCTTGCTTTGCAATTAGCGAATCTCCAAAGCTGATGTAAACTGGTAAGTTCTGCTCGAAAAACAACTAAGTACACAACCATTTTATCTTCAGTTGTTGCCGACAGGCTTAATATATATTGTCCGAAGAGCACTCTTCAACACGATGACAACAACTGACGAAGTCCACATTAAACTTGACACTAGTACTGGTAACCAAGTCCACAGACTGACTGAGTAGGCTGTTCGCCCTGCAACCTGTCTGGAGAAGCTTCAAAAATCCCATCCTGCCGACTACGCCAGTTGTTAGGGGGGGGGCTTGATCCGTGCTGAGATTACTCGCGGTGAAAAAGTGAACAAAATGCAGGTTTTTTGTGGAGTCTCTCTGCAACCAGGCGAATATCAGAGTGTTGGGAGACACTCATTGATGTCAGAGGAGCAAATCACATCTGTAAGATAGACTTGCCCACACCGGAACCGGCTTGGCAAACTGCGCTCCATATTGTTGGTGAAAAACTGCCCTTTGGTGGGAACACCGGCGAAGTAGAAAAGGCACGACTGGTTGAGGAGCAACGCATTGTTGTCTTCGCCCGCCAGGCAGTCGTACTGGAAGGAAGGGGACAGCGTGGTCCAGTTGGAGGTTCTATGGTGCAGTTCTTGAACCGGTTAGGGACTGTGGTATCCCGTCGGGTGTCGTTGTTCCACTGTGTGTGGTTAGAGTGGAAAATAGACCGTTCTCTATTGCACTCTTTAATGACACAGACATAGACCTGGTAATCCCGACTCCTGCTGAACTGGGTACGCTGTACCTGGGTACGGCCAATCGTCCAAAGGAAATGGAGCCCTGTGATCCACAAAGTTGTCCATTACCAGAGAACCCCACTGATGCGACTGAACTCTCGGCAAGGGTTGCTAGCTCCTGGCACAGGAAAACCTCAGCCTATGACACAGATCCCTTTTCAGAGGACACCATCACCTTAGGAGAAGAGCTCATCTCTAGCATATCTGAACGACATAGGCAGATGTGGCAGCACATGATTGAAACGACAGACCTCAGACACAGCAGCAGGAAAGCATGGGCTACCATACGCAAGCTTGGCATTGACAACACCCGAGCTGAACAGCATTACAATGTTACAGCTGACCAAGTAGCAAACCAACTGTTGCTGAACGGAGAGGTCCCCAAAACAACAAATACAGACAGGCACAAGCTACCCGAAGCTGGCCATAACCTGTCATATTTCACCAGACCTCTCTCTGCTGAAGATCTACAGATATGTATCTCCACCCTACATGTCAACAAGGCAGCAGTCATCGACAACCTAAGAACAGAGCAGATCAAACACATGGGCCCTGCAGCCCAACAATGACTACTAGACATGTTCAACAACTGCCTTGAGAACACCTGTGTCCCAAAACAGTGGCTCCGAACCAAAGTCGTTGCTATCCTCAAGCCAGGAAAAGATCCAAACGAAGCAAAGAACCTTCGACCGATCTCACTCCTGTGCCAAACTTACAAGCTTGTCAAACGCCTTATTCTCAACAGAATTGTACCCCATGTTGACAGCCAACTAAACTGTGAGCAGGCAGGCTTCCGACCAGGACAATCCACCACAGGACAACTTCTTAACCTGATCCAACTCATCGAAGACGGCTTTCAGAACAACCTCATCACCGGCGCAGTATTTGTAGACCTTTCTGCTGCATACGACACTGTCAACCACCAACGGCTACTGACAAAACTTCATGACATCACAAATGACCTTAAACTCACCAGATTCACCCAGAAGATGATGCAGAACATACGCTTCTTTGTCGAACTCGATGGACAGAAGAGCAGAAGAACGGTCTTCCCCAGGGTGGCGTCCTGGCGCCTACACTCTACAACATCTACACTGCCGAAATTCAATCAACTGAGAACACTCGAAACTTCATCTATGCAGATGACACCTGTATCACATCCCAGCATAACACCTTTGAAGCTGTTGAACACCACCTCAACAAAGCGCTCGCAAACCTGTCAAAATACTACCGAGCAAACTACCTGCGAGCAAACCCGTCCAAGGCCCAGGTGTGTGTCTTCCACCTCAAGAACAGGGAGGCCAAGAGGGAACTGAAGATAGAGTGGAACAATGTGAAGCTAGGCGTGTACCTAGGCGTGTAACTCGATCGCACCTTATCACATCCAGAAGACAATGGGTAAAGTGGGATCTAGAAATGCCATCATCGGGAAGCTCGCAACATCACACTAAGATGCTGACCCCCAAACCGTACAAACAGCAGATGTTGCCCTCTGCATGTCATCCGCAGAATACGCTTGTCCCGTATGGGGCAGATCAGCTCATGTGAAAAAGCTTGACACCACACTCAACAACACATACCGAAAGATAACAGGCTGTCTGAGACCAACAAAAGTTGAGAAGATATATCATCTATCTGGGGTCGGATCTCCAGACCAAAGGCGCACTAACATCTGCCTAAAGGAACGACTGAAACAGTGCACAGATGGCAGGCACATGCTGTACGGACACCAACCGCCTCACAAGCGCCTTGTATCCCGGCACAGCTTTCTGGATTCTGTCCCACCACCTGCAGAATCCCCCACCACCAATCAAACCTTCCGCCCATTAGAGGACTTAACTTGAAGTGGCCAGAGTGGAAATGTCTGAACCGGCTGCGGACCAGAATGGGGCGGTGCAGGGTCAACATGGCAAGAGGAGGGTATACCGATAAAGAAGATACCCTCTGTGACTGCGGACAGATCCAAACGATAGACCATGTTCTGGAGTGCGGCGGAATAAACTGCACGGACGAGGACCTGACCCTTGTCACTGAGACGGCCATCACAGGCATCCAGAGATGGAGGGACATTATATGATTTATGGAGGAGACACGAACGAACGAGTTGGAGTTGACGAGGAGCTTTATCCTGTCCCCATCCCTGTCGATGTTGACCCAACTCTGCTAAATGCTGAACGGCATAACAAGCTTTGTGCACTACTGAAGAAGCCACAGACTGCTTTCTCGTCAGACAATCATGATTTTGGTTTTACAAGCACTATAACCCATAGCATCAATACAGGCTCTTCACACCCAGTCCGACAGCGTCATAGGTCCCCTCACCGTCTCAGTACCAGGCTGTACGTGATAACATAAATGGTATACTTGAGAAAGGAATGGACCGATCCGGCTTGTCAATCACTACGCGCGCATTGACCAATAAGATTACGAGTTTTGTTCAGGTAACTTAGTAACGGTTGCTACAGGCATGGTCCGCCATTAGCTCGGTCAAACTATCACATGTGGTTACAAACGTGTACACAAACAAATGGCTTCGGTACGAAAAAGCACCGTATTTGTCAATCAAAATACGGCTGTATGGAGTTAAAAAAATTGTAAAAAATATGCATGAAATGGTCATGAAATATGTAAATAACACGCTGGTACTCGGATTACGACATCATTTGTTTCCGTTAAATACCAAAACAAATCTCGAAAATGAGAATTTATCGTTGAACTCGTGTGACGTGAACGGCGGGAATGTCAAGAAGATAAACAAGGTCAAGGACAGTGCAGTCTAAGGTAGGATAGGGGCCTATGTAGAGTTAATAGTAATGCTCTACATGTATAGCAGTCTATTAATTAGGCTATGGTTTAATCCTGTTGTGACAAAATACGCGATTTATTCCAGTACCGGTAGTGACTTACCAAGCAACACTTACATGTACACCGTCCATATAAATTGACATGCATGCATGCTTCATTTCCCCCAACTGCAACTTAACAATCCTACATGTACTGTTCATACCGTTCCTTAAAATAATGGCCCTCCTTTTAGTTCGCCCGCTAGCTTACTGATAGTAATTTTGTCCCCGCCTAAAGTTTAAATCATTATTTTCGTTGTACGTGTTCTACGCCTAGTCTACACGTACATGTACGTACATGTACATGTATACGTACGTACACGTTCACATGTGTGCAACTTGACCGAGGTAATGGCGTCGCCATGCCGTTGCTAAGGTGGGCGGGGCTTATGGTCAAATCCGGATCGGTCCATTGTTCGGGAAAGTAGTAGCAGTGGCTGCAGACTCTCGCTCAAGTTTATTCAATCAACAATAACCATGGCCGACCCCTTCAACCAGACTTTTGCTTGACCCGCTTTGCCTGACGTGTTGCGATCTGAGGGATTTCCACTGACAGAGGACCGTTGAGCCTAGCAGTGAGCACCAGATCAACCGTCGGGTTCGCTGAACGGCGAGCTACAAGTAACTAAACGGAGTTCCAACGAACACCTGAGTAGATGAGAACTGTTTGGGGAATTAATATACATAATTGTAATTCTAATCCCCCCAAAAGTGGAAGAAGACCTACTGGTCAGTGATTTTAATTGATAAAATGGTATTGTGTTTATCAAGAAATTAACGCAAGCAAATCATTGTACAAAAGCCATTGGATACTTTAGCTCAGGTCCAATCGTGGACTCAATCGGGACAATCCTATCGGAACGTATCTGATCGTATTTGAACGGGAGACCAGATCGTGACAGATCGTGTCGCCTAAAATTGACCAATCGTGACTATTGCATCCAAGCGCACCAAATCAAAACAGAACGTATCGACTCGCATCAACTCGTATCCAAACGTGACGATTCAGAAAAGGAAACACAAATTCCACGATCAGCTACGAATGGCCAATTGTGGCGTTCGTAACGGATCGCACGACACTGGGAACCTAGCATTAATGTGCTTAAAGCCCCCTATCACACTGAACCCCAATCCAACTACGTTCATTCCCGACAAGCCGATTTTAGAAATCACCTAAATCGGGACATCATCGGTAAAAAATCAAACGGGATAACATTTGAATATGCAGTTGTTTCCCGTTCTTGTCAAGATCCTTCCCGACTGCACAACGATCTTTCCCCGTCCATATACGTTTGTGCCAGATACTACCAGAATTTCATCCGATTGTACCCTGATCTACCCGATCGTGCCACGTTCTTGTCCCGATCAAGCCAAGACTAATCCAATTGTGCCAAGATTGGGCCACGTTCCAGCTACGACCAAGCCGTTCTCTAAGACGTCCGTGCCAGGACTTATAAATACTGCCTATTCGGTATATTAGTCATTCTTGTTTTGATGTTCTACAGAGGATTGTAGGCCGACTCGCCCCCCCCCCCCCCCCTGGCCGACTCGCCCCCCTCAGTAGGCAGTCCGCTCGTTTGATTTATTGACTTTGTACGATGTATATCCGTTACCATAAAATCATTTTGAGGAATAAAAACGAACTCTCAACTTAGACATGACTGTGTGTAGTCTCGACCCTCCGTTATCTGCGCACGTGCACCTAACGTTCATGCACGCCCGGGTGTAAATAAAATAAAATCTGATTCTGATTCTGATGAAGCTGATTTAAATGCAATTTATTGCGCGTATACGTGAATCTCTCTTCAATGATACACAATTAATATTGGGAAAAATCAAATGTGTTACTTGTGGACAGCATACTCTTTTAGGTGTGATCGTCTCTTTCTTCTATATCTTTGTATATGTATATATAGTTTTTTTAATTTATTATTACTATCATTATCATCAGTTTTTTTAAAAGTGGAATTGCTAAGAAGCTGCTGTGTTTATTATAACAGGGCAACGTGCATTTACTACAGGCCTAGATATGTTACACAGGCAAAACGCAATAAAACCAAGGTAACTAAAACGACAAGGAGATTAGTGTACCTCTTATTCTCAAGTGTTATTGCATCACATCTAATAATCGGACATTGTAACAATCGGACAGTGTTACTGGCGACACCCTCCCACCACTACCGCATTTGGAGGGGGGGGGGTGGGGGGGGGGGGGGGGGAAGTATTGCAGTATTACCTTTAACAAAATAAACTAAACTCATTACCTTTAAAACAGTGCCAGGCGGCTCAACTAACCTGGGTACCTCGGGACCACATCTAAACAGCCAAACTGTACACTGTACAACCATGGAGGCCTTCTTATTCCTCCATGGTACAACTCATATAGAAAAAGGTGTGGCAACGGAATACCTCATGTGGAACAGAATCAAACTGTTCACACGTACGGTCCCGAGATAACCAAGGGTAAGATAGCCACGAACAAAGCCTGACACCCCAATTTAAAGAGTATCCGTTCCAAATGAGTAACCATTCAAAAAAGGAGGCCGAATTCCAATGGACAATCGTTTGATAAGTTGAATTCGGTCAATCATCTACTGTAGAAAACAGAATTAGACTAAATACAATTCACATAAGGGTTTTAAACATTACAACCAACTCAAGAAATAAAGAATTTAGACACACCTGGCACTGCATTTTGTAATCAAACACGTTACCGTAACAAATCAAATCTATTAATCAATGGCACTTTTGCGTAAGGGAGAATATATTTTGTCCCTTGTGGGTGCGTTATCATATCACATACCCGTGGCTACAAACAAAACTTCTCAAGCTAATTCAGACAAATTTGTTTGTGTGTGTTTAGGCCCCAGGGGGTGTTTGTGTTTACTTTTTAGACCTACGTATTTGCAAATACGTTTATTTAATAGGCCTGTTTTGTTTCCCGTTGTATTCTATGCACCTACAAGAATATTATAATTCGAGGGGACAAATCGGGCAAAAATCAATATCTGGCAAAAATCAATATTTGTTTGATTAAAACAAAATTGGGGCCGAAATCGATTAAGTGGATTGAAACGAACATCTTGGAAAAGGTATTTTCTGAAACTCAGATAAAAATAATCGAGATCATGCATGAGAAAAATGTACCCACATCGTTGTTTCAGTTGTTGTATGAGGGCAAAACAGCGCGCACGTAAGACATATTTTTGTTTTAATTCACACAAATTATGGACTTAAAAGACATGTAACTCAAACTACACACAGACGGGATGAGCACTCACGACTTTAAATGAAACAATTATCCAGGGGGCAAGTCGGATAAGGGGCGAGTCGGTTAGGGGGCGAGTTGACCTGACACCCTACAGAGCAATATACCTGCAAACTTCAACATGGCATTATGCCTCGTGGTATTTAAATTGGGTGACGTCATGTGTAGGACGTAGTGGAAACGTAGCGAGAACCTTCTGAAACGTATTGGGAACGTAGCTCTTACGTCGTGAAATCTGGTTGAACGTGGCAAGAACGGCTACATTGTGGTATGATCGGGATGAATCTTGGCACAAACGTACAGAGAACGTAGTGAAATCGGGAGGATCTTGGCAAGGTCGGGTTAAAAACGGCTTCAAATCGGGGAAAGATAGCCCCGAGATGTTTCCCCTTTCTTATCCGTTATGGCCCCGATCGACCAGATTGTATCACGATTAAACACAGACCTTGCCCCGACCAACCCGATTTTATGACGTTCTCACTACGTTTGTGCCACAATTTTTTTTAATCAGGAAAGTTTCCTGACAATTAAGCCTTTCAAAGCCCAGTCACACCGGATCGTACGATTTCTGGATCGTGCGAGTTGGTGCGATTTGGCAGAGATACGACCAATCGCCAATGTTTGCGACGATCTTCATAGCGGTCGTATGCTGTGATTGCTCTTAAGACTGGTGGTAGGTCATCGTACGATTGGTGGCACGCTTGGTCGTGCGATCACAAGCGATTGGAGAAGATTGATCGCAAAATCAGTCGTAGGTAATCGTGCGACTGGTCCCAGGTCGCACGATCAGTCGTGTATACCTACAACCAGTCGCACGACTGATCGCATGCAGTCACAGCCAGTTGTGCGATCGGTCGCAGGTCATTCAATCAGATATAAAAGGCTCTCAATCGTTCATCAGGATCAGTAGCTAGCTCCAAGAGTTCCAAGGTCCGAAGGCGTGCACTTCAGGAGTGTAGTAGTAACCTTTAGTAATATATACGTCATCACTCGCTATGCCTCCCAAGAAGGGGAAAGGGCGTGGGAAAAGGATGCAGCCAGAGACAGAGAGTGATGCAACCTCCGCACATGATGTCGTCCGGGAAACTGAAACCGAAACACATCATTCTGGTGATGAATCGGCAGATCAAGCGGCAATCAAGAAGAAGAAAATGCCAGATCTAGAGCCAGCAGTAGAACAGGCTATCTGCGAATAGTTTGCCGACCACACCCTGTTCTATGACATGAGTGACGCCAGTTTCAAGAACCGGCAGCGGAAAGACCGTCTCCTGGACCAGAAGGGCAAGGAGCTCAACATGAGTGGTAAGTATCTTGGGCATTCTTACCCAGATATATGAATGTTGCAGTTATAAAATTGTCATGCAGTATTTCATGTATTTTCATCCATTTATTAATTATTTGGGGAACAGCTGGCCATCTGGTGGAAGTCAAAGAGGACCATGTATGGGAGACTTTTCAAGAAGAAGAGTGGCCAGGCGGCAACACGTATGACCGAGCGACAAAAATGGAACCTGAGGAACTTTAGCTTCCTGCAGTCCCATATCGCTGTCCGCACCATGACCAAGCAGTTGGGCAAGGTATGCATTTGCAAACGTTAATAATACATTTTCCATTCAATTCCCATGCTTTTATTACCTGTACGGCATCATATGACATGTATGGAATTAATATCTGCTCTCTACCCACAGGTCCCGTGTCCGGAGCCTGAGATAGATGAGGATGGACCCCCTCGGAATGCGACTCGGGTGGTCCCTCCATTTCCCCGGAGTCCAACCAGCCTGGTACCAGCTCGCAGGCCACTTCGCGATCCTCTCAAGTGTCCAAGCTTCCCAAAGCAGAAGCGTCAGAAGACAACTGCCATCGACGATGCCCTCCTCAAGCTGGTAGAGAAGTCATCGACTACACAGCGTCTCTGCCAGCAGGTCGACGAGGTGTTGAGCTCAAGCCGGAACACCCGCAGTACGTTCAGCCAGTGGATGGCGGCAGAGACGGAGATGCTGCCTGACTACATGTTCAGGCAATTCCAAACGGAGGTGTTTGCGGCCGTCATGAAGTACCGCAACATGGCAGCCCAGCCATCGCAGGTTATGCCCATACCACCCACCATGCCACCCGTCATGCTGCAGCAACCGAGCATTCCGATGAGGTACCCTCAGCCGCCTCGCCCTGCCTCAGCTCCACAGCCCATGTCTATGGCCTGGCAACCGCCCACGCAGATGTCCACTCAGGTGGCCACTCAGGAATGGCTCCAGTCCCCAGCACCCCAGCATCAACATACTGGACTGTCGTCCCTGAGCTTCTCAGGACTGAGCGGACTCCCGTTCTCCCCTGTGCCAAGTCATGGTACCGGTATTCTGCCTGTGACAACAACTCCGTTGAATATCTCCAACACTGCAGCCCAGGTAGTTCAGAGTAATCGGATCCTACAGGTAGATGACCTACAGGGAGATGGCCACTTGGACGAGTAATGGACTACTGAACTGTTTTGTGTTATCTGCTGTCTACAAATATAATTTGTTTGATAGTTGTGTATTTTTCAGATGAATGAGATGTTTCATTACATGTTTGTTTCATAAAATAAAGATACATTTAAAATACAAGTTGTTAGTACTTATTATTACACCTCATAAATATTAAGGAGACAATAACACCAATTTATTGGTCAATCGCAACTTGATACAACAAACATAGATTTAGCTATCGACAGACATGGCCTATTATCATGTGGAAGTTTTCCCTATCTTCCTGCATCGGGCTCATCATCTCTAGAGACAAAGGTTTGTTTTCACATTTGTATAATGCTGTATGGTACTCCATAACACAACGGGAATTAATCAACAATGAAAACAATAAACAATGTCAGCGTCCAGTGGTTTGTTTGGAGATGGTACAGTGATTGATTTTATTTCAAAATGCCATCGAAATCCGTATAGTTTATGACCCGAACACATTGACGTTGATGAAATTAACCTATACTGGGTGTGTGTATATCAAAATATAACAACAATCCATCATTCATACATCATTTTCATGCATTAGTTCCTATATCATATTATCCTGCCATGGGACACTGCCGACGTTGTTGTAGTAGTGCTTAAGGTAAACGCGCACAGCCTTGGCTTCCCGTATAGCACGATTCCCGCCTTGCACGTACCGCATATCCTGAAGCACTGCACCATTCCTCCAAGCGCCAGGGATGATCTGGTGGTCACCCCCCTCACAGTCAATGTCCCGGTTCTGCAGTCCAGGGTACCGCATCCGCATCATGTTATGCAGACAGAGGCACGCACTCACGATAATTTGTACAGTCTCATGTTCCTGTTGCATGGTTGTGAGGAGACACCTCCAGCGCTGGGCGAGTATTCCAAAAGCGTTCTCCACTATCTTGCGGCCACGGGAATGTCGGTAGTTCCAGATACGCTCTTCGACGGTCATGTTCCTATGTTCAAAAGGCTTCATCATCCAGGTCTGTAGGGCAAATGCGTCATCCCCGATGAAGAAGTATGGAATGCGACTCGGGTGGTCCCTCCATTTCCCCGGAGTCCAACCAGCCTGGTACCAGCTCACAGGCCACTTCGCGATCCTCTCAAGTGTCCAAGCTTCCCAAGCAGAAGCGTCAGAAGACAACTGCCATCGACGATGCCCTCCTCAAGCTGGTAGAGAAGTCATCGACTACACAGCGTCTCTGCCAGCAGGTCGACGAGGTGTTGAGCTCAAGCCGGAACACCCGCAGTACGTTCAGCCAGTGGATGGCGGCAGAGACGGAGATGCTGCCTGACTACATGTTCAGGCAATTCCAGACGGAGGTGTTTGCGGTCGTCATGAAGTACCGCAACATGGCAGCCCAGCAATCGCAGGTTATGCCCATACCACCCACCATGCCACCCGTCATGCTGCAGCAACCGAGCATTCCGATGAGGTACCCTCAGCCGCCTCGCCCTGCCTCAGCTCCACAGCCCATGTCTATGGCCTGGCAACCGCCCACGCAGATGTCCACTCAGGTGGCCACTCAGGACTGGCTCCAGTCCCCAGCACCCCAGCATCAACATACTGGACTGTCGTCCCTGAGCTTCTCAGGACTGAGCGGACTCCCGTTCTCCCCTGTGCCAAGTCATGGTACCGGTATTCTGCCTGTGACAACAACTCCGTTGAATATCTCCAACACTGCAGCCCAGGTAGTTCAGAGTAATCGGATCCTACAGGTAGATGACCTACAGGGAGATGGCCACTTGGACGAGTAATGGACTACTGAACTGTTTTGTGTTATCTGCTGTCTAGAAATGTAATTTGTTTGATAGTTGTGTATTTTTCAGATGAATGAGATGTTTCATTACATGTTTGTTTCATAAAATAAAGATACATTTAAAATACAAGTTGTTAGTACTGTAACGAAGATTTCTCTGGGGTCGACTACACACACAAGAAGGACTCCTGACACAAGTGTTCCTCTATTTCCTGTGGTTCTCTGCCGTTTATTGTGGACTCTCGCCTACCGAACATGGACTTCAGGCTCACACAATCACGCGGCCCCCAGAACTGGCCTGAACCAGTTCGGCGCTTGCGCAATCCAAGGCGGGTTTCCGGGGCGATCCCACCACCGTGGAATCGCTCCAGCGCCCTCTACCGCCCAACCGGCACGGGCGTTACACAGCCCCCCACGAAGACCTTGTTTGCCCCCAAACAAGACCATGGGCGCTGCTGCCGCACCCCGGCCAACCGCCCTGGAAAACGCATAACGCCAACATTACACAACAATTTACATTCCAACAATTTACACTACAACAATTTTCATTACAACAATTTTCAGGGTAAGCCCCTGGCCCCAGGACACACCCCTGGCCCCGGCACACCCCTGGCCCCGGCACACCCCTCTAAATGTTAAACTTGACTGCGACTGTGACTGCGACTGGCTGCTCTGACTGCGACTGGTGCCTTCGACTGCGGCTGGCTCTTGCGACTGCGACTGTGGTTCCTGCGACTGCATCTGCGGCTGGCTCCCGCGACAGCGACTGGCTCCTGCGACTGCGACTGGCTCCTGTATCTGGTGCCTGCGACTGCGACTGGCTCTTGCGACTGCGACTGCGACTGCGACTGGCTCCTCCGACTGCGACTGGCTCCTGTGGCCGCGACTGTGACTGCCTCTTGCGACTGCGACTGATTCTTGCGACTGCGACTGATTCTTGCGACTGGCTCCTCTGACTGCGACTGGTGCCTTCGACTGCGGCTGGCTCTTGCGACTGCGACTGTGGTTCCTGCGACTGCATCTGCGGCTGGCTCCCGCGACAGCGACTGGCTCCTGCGACTGCGACTGGCTCCTGTATCTGGTGCCTGCGACTGCGACTGGCTCTTGCGACTGCGACTGCGACTGCGCTTGGCTCCTGCAACTGCGACTGGCTCCTCCGACTGCGACTGGCTCCTGTGGCCGCGACTGTGACTGCCTCTTGCGACTGCGACTGATTCTTGCGACTGCGACTGATTCTTGCGACTGGCTTAGAGAGCGTGGGCGTCCCGGCGAGGCCCCGCCCCCGCTGCGCCGACGGGCACGGCTCGGGCTCGCTCCGAGTGTTGCGAGCCGTCTGCCGCGCCGCCGTCTACAGCATGGGCCGGGCCCCCCCGACTCGGTTTCATTCCTGCAGAAGATCCAGAGAATGTCTCGACGAGGCCCCGCCCCCCACTGCATCCACGGGCACAGCTTTGGATTGTTCCGCGAGGAACCATCCGTCTGCTGCGCCGCCGTCTACAGCATGGGGCGGCCCCCCGACAGACCTGGTAGCGGACCCGGACAAATATGGAGAAGGGCGCCCTCTCTCCAAATCGGAGTGGACGCACTGAAGCCCCCAGCCATTGGCGCATGTCCCGAAATTCCCCGCTATCCTTCTCCAACTCCTCCCCCAGGAAACCCCAGACTCCCAAGTCCCCATAACCTCCCTAGAGTTCCCCTGGCGTCATGCACGGAGTGCCTGAAAGCCTCCCGGACTGGTCCCCGCTCCCCGGGCCCACGCCCCGGCCTGCCCTCTCGCCGTGGGGCGAGTTGGCTGCCGTTATCGTGGTTTCCTGAAAACCTGAACACTTCACCTGGTCTTTTCCCGTCCTTCTGTATGCCGACCGCTGCCACCAATGTAACGAAGATTTCTCTGGGGTCGACTACACACACAAGAAGGACTCCTGACACAAGTGTTCCTCTATTTCCTGTGGTTCTCTGCCGTTTATTGTGGACTCTCGCCTACCGAACATGGACTTCAGGCTCACACAATCACGCGGCCCCCAGAACTGGCCTGAACCAGTTCGGCGCTTGCGCAATCCAAGGCGGGTTTCCGGGGCGATCCCACCACCGTGGAATCGCTCCAGCGCCCTCTACCGCCCAACCGGCACGGGCGTTACAGTACTTATTATTACACCTCATAAATATTAAGGAAACAATAACACCAATTTATTGGTCAATCGCAACTTGACACAACAAACATAGATTTAGCTATCGACAGACATGGCCTATCATGTGGAAGTTTTCCCTATCTTCCTGCATCGGGCTCATCATCTCTAGAGACAAAGGTTTTTTTAACATTTGTATAATGCTGTATGGTACTCCATAACACAACGGGAATTAATCAACAATGAAAACAATAAACAATGTCAGCGTCCAGTGGTTTGTTTGGAGATGGTACAGTGATTGATTTTATTTCAAAATGCCATCGAAATCCGTATAGTTTATGACCCGAACACATTGACGTTGATGAAATTAACCTATACTGGGTGTGTGTATATCAAAATATAACAACAATCCATCATTCACACATCATTTTCACGCATTAGTTCCTATATCATATTATCCTGCCATGGGACACTGCCGACGTTGTTGTAGTAGTGCTTAAGGTAAAAGCGCACAGCCTTGGCTTCCCGTATAGCACGAGTCCCGCCTTGCACGTACCGCATATCCTGAAGCACTGCACCATTCCTCCAAGCGCCAGGGATGACCTGGTGGTCATCCCCCCCACATCCCCCTCCCGGTTCTGCAGTCCAGGGTACCGCATCCGCATCATGTTATGCAGACAGAGGCACGCACTCACGATAATTTGTACAGTCTCATGTTCCTGTTGCATGGTCGTAATGAGACACCTCCAGCGCTGGGCGAGTATTCCAAAAGCGTTCTCCACTATCTTGCGGCCACGGGAAAGTCGGTAGTTCAAGATAGGCTCTTCGACGGTCATGTTCCTATGTCCAAAAGGCTTCATCATCCAGGTCTGTAGGGCAAATGCGTCATCCCCGATGAAGAAGTATGGCATGTCACGGTCATCGTTAGGTAGTGGTTCAGCTGGCGGGAATCCGATGTCACCAGTTTAAAGGGATGTCTTGAGAGCGGAAGCGTTGAAAATTCCACTGTCCAAAGAGGAGCCATTACTGCCGATGTCACCCCACAGGAACTTGTACTGTGAATCTACCAGGCCTAAGAGTACAATGGAGAAAAAAACTTGTAGTTGTAGAACAAGGTGCCAGAGTTTTGGGGGGCTTTGATCGCGATATGTTTACCGTCTAGGGCCCCACATGCATGATGGAAGTTCCATCGCTGCCCAAATCCCTCGGCGATTTGCAAAACACGATACAGAAATGCAAGTAAAGCTGTATATTATAATACAATAACATTAAATTAAATGCTAGAAACAAAATATAATCACAAGAGAATATCAGTTACCTGACGCCACCTCTGTGGAGTAGTTGGGAAGTCAAATACATCGTCTTCGTATTCGGCCACGATGGCAGCAGACACTTCCTTTACAATGTTGTGGGGCACCCTGAAAGAGTATGACAGGCTGTGGTAACTGTCCCCAGTGGTCATATACCGTAAGGTGATGGCCAGCTTGAGTCCTGGTTCATGAGCACGTCGGTAGTTAGTGTCCTGCTCCGTCACACGGGGCGTCACTCGGTGAAGCAGTTCGTCGAACATGCGCGGTTCCATACGCATGTAGTTAGTGAAATCACCCTGTGACTCCCTGTCCAGCTCCTTCATCAGGTTGGCATAGTTGCCGTACAAGACCCGCCTCCTGATCCAGGCACGCACCCAGTACTGGCGCCGACGTCTCTCTTCGCGCTGGTTTCTTCGTCGGAGAAGTACAGCTGCGGCTACAGCACCCAACTGTTCTTGCTGTTCCATCTGGAGCCGGACCGATATAAACTCGAGTCTTCCCGGTGGCACAACAATATTCCCTCTTCGGGCGTCGTAGTGGAGAGTGAGCTGAATCCCCAGAAGCTGCTCCATATATACTGGTCTCGGGGAGCTAAAGACAGGTGGTACTACCAATCGCAAGGTCGTGCAACCAGTCGAGACAGGTCGTTACTGGTCGCACTACAGATCGTGAGGTCGTACCACAGGTGGCACCACCAATTGTCATGTGGCACGACCAGTTTCACGACTAATCGTGCAACTGTGGGACCCGCGACCATCCACGAATGGTGGTGCGAGCATGCACGACTGGTGGTACGACCATGTAAGACCTGCCTGCAACCTCTTACGATTTGGAATCGCAGGTCAGAAGTTTTGAACATGACCATCGACCTTGCTGCAACTGATTTTGCTGTTGCGATGACCCACGACCCCTGCGACCAGTCGCACGCTCTGTGTACGATTTGCCCGCGATTGCAACATTTTTCTGTCGCAGCTAGGTCGTAACCTGGTCGCAAGCTCGGTGTGACTGGGCCTTAACCCTTAATGGTCGGAAAACGACTCCCCGATTGCCCGATCTTCCACACCATACTACCATAATTCCCGTTTATGCTAGGTTCCCACTGCCGTGTGATCCGTTACGAACGCCACGATTGGCCATTCGTAGCTGATCGTGGAAAGTTCGTTTTCTTTTCTAAAATGTCACGTTTGGATACGAGTTAATGCGAGTCGATACGTTCTAGTACGATTTGGTGCGCTTGGATGCGACATAGTCACGATTGAACGTATCGGAACGTATCTGCACGTACCAGATCGTCCCAAATCGGGGACCCCGATCGTGCTGATCGTGTCAGATCGGGACCCAATCGGGGACTCAATCGGGACAATCCTATCGGAACGTATCTGATCGTATCTGAACGGGAGACTAGATCATGACAGATCGTGTCACCCTTTTGTGCATAAATTGTAAATTAAACTCGACCTAGTCCCCGGTCTAATATTGATGAAGCATTAAGCATGATGGGGCCTACATGTCGAATACATAAGGAAAACTGTTGTATCTAATTAAGGTAAACTGAGCAGAATCCGTGACTATGTTCATCAACACAGCATACACACACTATTTATAAGTTTAGTGATGCCAACATTAGAGTATTGTACGGTGTGGGGAGGAATGTACATATCTCACGATAATATTTTAAACAAATGTCTCAAACGAGCCGCGCGTATAATTCTTAAATGTACATTCCTCACCCCCTTCAGAGAATATGTTTGCTCGTTCTAATTGGGCTCAACAAAATAACTTCTTTGTCCATGACAAATATTTTCACACCACTTATAGTTATTCACGAAACAAGGCAATTAACCCACAAGGCACTGAAAGTTCCTTTTGCCAACAAAGTATGCTACGCCACAAGTTTCGCTGTGAGTGGTGCAAATATTTGAAATAATCTGCCCGAACAATTTTAAACATCGGACTCCTTACACCACTGGGCATCTGACCTCGTTACGACCTTCTCTATCAAACTAAAATGAAAATCGTGGTACAAATCGTGGTAAAATCGGGTAGAACAAGGTGGGATCGTATTATTATGCTAGGTTTCCACTTTCACGATTCGCGCCATCGATTGAAATCGTGGTCTTACTCATGGAGTAATCGTGGTGAACCTATCAGATCTTATTAGATCTTGAGGTCAGTCGTGGCAATCGTGTTGATCGTAGAAGATTTTGGACGGTTCAACAATTTTCTACGATCAACACGGTTAATTTTCAATCGTGATCATCGCATCAGATCGTAATGGATCGTAACATCTAGTCGTGCTTCCAAATCGTGGTGATCGGGATCAACCTTGGACAAGACAAACACCACCTCTGTTGAGATGCGCTGCGATCTGATTGTAGGTTGTAGTCTTCACTCTGTAGAAGTTCAAGAAACAATTAAGTCCATGGTCAGTCGGGCTGTATATATACCCGTCGGGGTCCTATCGTAGCTCAAATCGTGATCACTCTCGATTCCGATCGTGAAAGACATCGCGACCACAATCATATCTGATCGCAACAGAGCGCATCGGTTCGTGATGATCGTATCGACCTGATACAAAAAAAAACTACTTAAGAGTGCAAACAAGTCGGATAAAAGTACCTAAGAATGACACTAGTTAGTCAGTAATTAGCATTTTAATTAACATTTCAGGCACCAACATGAACTTTGTAACAAATAACTCTCTTAATTGACCAGCTTAATGACCTGCTCCTCGTCTGTGTCAACTATGGCGGAATACATTCTTCAAACAGTCGGCTGGAACCTCCGTGGGATTTCCTATAGAGTTTCAGCATACCACCATTGCTACAGCAGATTATACAAACCTACATGTATTGGGTTTGTCTCAGATACGTGGGTGATACCTTTGTCATCTGGCAGCACGGGCAAGATAACCTCCAGCTATAAACCTTGGAACACCTCGGATGCTTCACAGTAGCATCCAGTTCTTCATGAAAGAAGAAAGAGGTGGCAACATCTCATATCCTGATGTTAAGGTGTCCAAAAAGCATAAGAACCGCAGTCTTACCCGCAGCGTCTACATATACCTCCACAGCAGTTCCTTTTATCACCCTAAAGCCGTGTTCGCACTGGATAAACATTTTGGGTAACTGTACCATGACGCCGGGTACCATTCCTATGGGTTAATCTTCCCACCGTCCGCATTTGGATTTAATTGACGCGGGTAGAATTGTACTTGATTTTCTGGCTCGGTTAAACTGACATGGTCAATCTTCCTGGGCACCTTTGGCTCGGTTAAACTACCCACGCGGCGTGGGTAAGTTACCTCTGAGGAAAGTTACCCAGGCTGTTCGCACTGGACTTGAAATGGGTTAGTTACCCATTGGCTCCGTTAGTTTGCCCAAATTAAGTCCAGTGCGAACAGGGCTTTAGACGTCCATCAACCGGGCCTTCGTCCATAGGGCATACAACGTCTGCAAAGAGGAACATCTCCCCAGGAACTTCATCACACTACCAAAGCACAACGGAACGGACAAGCCCAGCCAAGTTAAGACACAAGACTCCCAGATCCACTCCGGCCAAAGGGTCGGCTATACCCAAAGTAGGGCCCCTGTAATTATATTTACCTCCCCTGTACTTAGGTATATAGTACTTCACATCACATCCAGCGCATCCCCACAAGCATGGAATCTGAGTTTTCCCATAATTATATATACATGTATGTATACATGTATTCCTCCAGAATCTGTTGACCTCACAAGGTCTGGTCAGTCACAGAGCGCAGGTCAGGAGTGTAAAATATCTCCTGCCAATTATGGTAACAATTGTACATTGGCTTACTTGGCTGAACTTCTTTATTTTCATGAACCACGTAGGGAGGGGCCCAGGTCTTCATCTGATAAGTCCCGCTTACAGACAACTATCACCACCAAGAGTTCAGGAGACAAAGCATTCTCCATCGCAGGTCCCAACGAATGAAACAATATCCCATCACACATCAGAGACTCCCAAGCTATTGTGACCAGCCAGACTTAAAAGCATCGTACAAGCATCGTTTGTATATAGTCTGTGTTATTTTCTAAAATTAAATCATGCACTTGCAAATATTATCCTTAGAGTTTGTTGAACAGTATGCGAGCGCCCTCTTGTGTTCTTCACTTTGTATCGCGGTATCGCATTACATCATTGGCATTTGCATTGTATGTGGGTTCCACTAATTTGACAGCTTTACTATTTTGCACAAACACGCTGCTCGGACTCGCATTCCTTACATTATATAATAGTCTTATTGGAGAGTAAGCAAGCATGGGTAGGGTACTTGACTGCTTGGCGTTCATGCAACCACACCTTGCATATATATATTTGCTTCTCTTGAAGTTTATAATAATATTGCCAGCTTTGCCGTGGCGTTGACGATACATTGTCGTCCATTATATTAAGTGAGGCATGGGTGTATGATACCACAACTGCTCCGGTGAGTACTGTGGCGGATCTCACCTTGATTCCATGTCGTACCTGTCGGAACTGCAGAGATCGTCAGAGCGATCTAGGGCCCGAGAACATGGATTCGTTTTGGGAGCAATATGCCACCTGATTTGTAGTTGGTTGGTAACCCAGTGGATTCATGCAATAATTAGGATACAATGATGGACAAGAGACAGTTTATTTCTTTTCAGGAACAATAAATATGTTATACTTGGTTTAATCACTCTCATAATCACTTATATTATTTACATGATCTCTATTGGCTCTTGGAATATTATAATAAATATATGGCAGTGAAACTATAAGAATGTAACCCACAAGAGGTAACCCACAAATGTAACCCACAAATGTAACCCACAAAAGGTAACCCACAAAAGGTAATTAACCCACAAGAGGTAACCCACAAGAGGTAACCCACAAATGTAACCCACAAGAGGTAACCCACAAATGTAACCCACAAAAGGTAACCCACAAGAGGTAACCCACAAGAGGTAACCCACAAGAGGTAACCCACAAGAAATAGGGCCGAAGTGATACGGATCAGAGCTCTTACTTTCGCTATCCGTCTGAACCCCGTTCTAAGGGTGCCTTCTTGCAGACGCGGACGCTCAACCCGTATCCTATTTCTCAGCCCTTAAACTATGTGACCTGACCAGCACTAAATAAACAACCCGGTGGTGTATACAGATAATGGCACTGTACTCTGCTTGCACCGAGCGAAATTACACAGACCCGATAGCATGCACACAGCAACGTGAGTTAACCCTAAATTAAGTTCCTACGAGACAAGTAAGTTCTTGCTGGCAATAGAGAACAATAACTAACTTACTAGACTATAACAGTACCTGTCTCTCAATCAGCAGGCAATCCGTTCTTTATAGCGCTAGCAGCGTTGATCGTTCGGCCTCCAGCACAAGAATACCCCAAGTACTGAAGAATCGTATATTCACTTTCTTATTTTAACGTTATACAACACCACAATAGTCAGTAAAGATGTGTGCACAAATTATATCTACACCATGTGTTAAGCGCGAGCCCAGCACATGGCTTTACCGTTGCCCTATTGGCTAAAACCAATGACGTAACCAAGTGGGTCACGTACATTTACACTAGCACAATAGCCTGTACAGTATAATATTATAAATAGGAATAGACTTGCATACCAGTCTGCGCCGTTCGCCACAAAGGCCCGAGCTATGCTAGACTGACCCCAGTCTAATCAGCAGAAATAATAACAGCGACAAGCGACTTATGCAAGTCTAACCAGGATTACCAAAAAAAACCACCAAAAACTGAGGTTCATTAAATATGCACGAATATACTTTGTAAAACAATATGTACTGCCTTAATTATCAAGACGTTATAATAGCCTACTTTTACCTGATCAAAAGTTAAGATAATGATTAAAAGGTAGAGTTGTGTTAACTGATTTATACATGCATAATTTTGGTCCAATAAAAACATCTACACAATTTCGAGCATCAATTTGCGGCTATAGCAAGGATAACCAGAATGGAATTTCAATGATTCGTAAATCAGTTTCGGTCATAAACTACTCAATAATAACCAAGATTATACTTTTACTTAAACATTAAACAGAACGAGAAACACTTTAATCTTAACCTTGACCTAGTCTTTGGCCTGCGTCACTTCTTCTTTGCCGAAACTCATGTTTCTCCAGTATGTCTCCGTCTTCTCCGTGCGTCGGATGATGCGGTCCTCCACGAGTATGTCGGTGCAGGTGAATACCTTCACGGTGGCGAGGCGTCTAACATTGTGGGGTGGGGGGCTACTTCGCTGCTGCACCCAGGGGTCCTCCTCCAGCTCGGGCATGGATGACGCGGTGGATGAGGACGGTGAAGCACCGGGTGGTGGTGCCATGGCCAGCATCCTTCTCGGCTTCCCTGAAATCGGCTTTGGGACGGCCACCACTTCTAGAGGATGCTCCGGTAAACGCGCACAGCCTTGGCTTCCCGTATAGCACGAGTCCCGCCTTGCACGTACCGCATATCCTGAAGCACTGCACCATTCCTCCAAGCGCCAGGGATGACCTGGTGGTCATCCCCCCCACATCCCCCTCCCGGTTCTGCAGTCCAGGGTACCGCATCCGCATCATGTTATGCAGACAGAGGCACGCACTCACGATAATTTGTACAGTCTCATGTTCCTGTTGCATGGTCGTAATGAGACACCTCCAGCGCTGGGCGAGTATTCCAAAAGCGTTCTCCACTATCTTGCGGCCACGGGAAAGTCGGTAGTTCAAGATAGGCTCTTCGACGGTCATGTTCCTATGTCCAAAAGGCTTCATCATCCAGGTCTGTAGGGCAAATGCGTCATCCCCGATGAAGAAGTATGGCATGTCACGGTCATCGTTAGGTAGTGGTTCAGCTGGCGGGAATCCGATGTCACCAGTTTAAAGGGATGTCTTGAGAGCGGAAGCGTTGAAAATTCCACTGTCCAAAGAGGAGCCATTACTGCCGATGTCACCCCACAGGAACTTGTACTGTGAATCTACCAGGCCTAAGAGTACAATGGAGAAAAAAACTTGTAGTTGTAGAACAAGGTGCCAGAGTTTTGGGGGGCTTTGATCGCGATATGTTTACCGTCTAGGGCCCCACATGCATGATGGAAGTTCCATCGCTGCCCAAATCCCTCGGCGATTTGCAAAACACGATACAGAAATGCAAGTAAAGCTGTATATTATAATACAATAACATTAAATTAAATGCTAGAAACAAAATATAATCACAAGAGAATATCAGTTACCTGACGCCACCTCTGTGGAGTAGTTGGGAAGTCAAATACATCGTCTTCGTATTCGGCCACGATGGCAGCAGACACTTCCTTTACAATGTTGTGGGGCACCCTGAAAGAGTATGACAGGCTGTGGTAACTGTCCCCAGTGGTCATATACCGTAAGGTGATGGCCAGCTTGAGTCCTGGTTCATGAGCACGTCGGTAGTTAGTGTCCTGCTCCGTCACACGGGGCGTCACTCGGTGAAGCAGTTCGTCGAACATGCGCGGTTCCATACGCATGTAGTTAGTGAAATCACCCTGTGACTCCCTGTCCAGCTCCTTCATCAGGTTGGCATAGTTGCCGTACAAGACCCGCCTCCTGATCCAGGCACGCACCCAGTACTGGCGCCGACGTCTCTCTTCGCGCTGGTTTCTTCGTCGGAGAAGTACAGCTGCGGCTACAGCACCCAACTGTTCTTGCTGTTCCATCTGGAGCCGGACCGATATAAACTCGAGTCTTCCCGGTGGCACAACAATATTCCCTCTTCGGGCGTCGTAGTGGAGAGTGAGCTGAATCCCCAGAAGCTGCTCCATATATACTGGTCTCGGGGAGCTAAAGACAGGTGGTACTACCAATCGCAAGGTCGTGCAACCAGTCGAGACAGGTCGTTACTGGTCGCACTACAGATCGTGAGGTCGTACCACAGGTGGCACCACCAATTGTCATGTGGCACGACCAGTTTCACGACTAATCGTGCAACTGTGGGACCCGCGACCATCCACGAATGGTGGTGCGAGCATGCACGACTGGTGGTACGACCATGTAAGACCTGCCTGCAACCTCTTACGATTTGGAATCGCAGGTCAGAAGTTTTGAACATGACCATCGACCTTGCTGCAACTGATTTTGCTGTTGCGATGACCCACGACCCCTGCGACCAGTCGCACGCTCTGTGTACGATTTGCCCGCGATTGCAACATTTTTCTGTCGCAGCTAGGTCGTAACCTGGTCGCAAGCTCGGTGTGACTGGGCCTTAACCCTTAATGGTCGGAAAACGACTCCCCGATTGCCCGATCTTCCACACCATACTACCATAATTCCCGTTTATGCTAGGTTCCCACTGCCGTGTGATCCGTTACGAACGCCACGATTGGCCATTCGTAGCTGATCGTGGAAAGTTCGTTTTCTTTTCTAAAATGTCACGTTTGGATACGAGTTAATGCGAGTCGATACGTTCTAGTACGATTTGGTGCGCTTGGATGCGACATAGTCACGATTGAACGTATCGGAACGTATCTGCACGTACCAGATCGTCCCAAATCGGGGACCCCGATCGTGCTGATCGTGTCAGATCGGGACCCAATCGGGGACTCAATCGGGACAATCCTATCGGAACGTATCTGATCGTATCTGAACGGGAGACTAGATCATGACAGATCGTGTCACCCTTTTGTGCATAAATTGTAAATTAAACTCGACCTAGTCCCCGGTCTAATATTGATGAAGCATTAAGCATGATGGGGCCTACATGTCGAATACATAAGGAAAACTGTTGTATCTAATTAAGGTAAACTGAGCAGAATCCGTGACTATGTTCATCAACACAGCATACACACACTATTTATAAGTTTAGTGATGCCAACATTAGAGTATTGTACGGTGTGGGGAGGAATGTACATATCTCACGATAATATTTTAAACAAATGTCTCAAACGAGCCGCGCGTATAATTCTTAAATGTACATTCCTCACCCCCTTCAGAGAATATGTTTGCTCGTTCTAATTGGGCTCAACAAAATAACTTCTTTGTCCATGACAAATATTTTCACACCACTTATAGTTATTCACGAAACAAGGCAATTAACCCACAAGGCACTGAAAGTTCCTTTTGCCAACAAAGTATGCTACGCCACAAGTTTCGCTGTGAGTGGTGCAAATATTTGAAATAATCTGCCCGAACAATTTTAAACATCGGACTCCTTACACCACTGGGCATCTGACCTCGTTACGACCTTCTCTATCAAACTAAAATGAAAATCGTGGTACAAATCGTGGTAAAATCGGGTAGAACAAGGTGGGATCGTATTATTATGCTAGGTCTCCACTTTCACGATTCGCGCCATCGATTGAAATCGTGGTCTTACTCATGGAGTAATCGTGGTGAACCTATCAGATCTTATTAGATCTTGAGGTCAGTCGTGGCAATCGTGTTGATCGTAGAAGATTTTGGACGGTTCAACAATTTTCTACGATCAACACGGTTAATTTTCAATCGTGATCATCGCATCAGATCGTAATGGATCGTAACATCTAGTCGTGCTTCCAAATCGTGGTGATCGGGATCAACCTTGGACAAGACAAACACCACCTCTGTTGAGATGCGCTGCGATCTGATTGTAGGTTGTAGTCTTCACTCTGTAGAAGTTCAAGAAACAATTAAGTCCATGGTCAGTCGGGCTGTATATATACCCGTCGGGGTCCTATCGTAGCTCAAATCGTGATCACTCTCGATTCCGATCGTGAAAGACATCGCGACCACAATCATATCTGATCGCAACAGAGCGCATCGGTTCGTGATGATCGTATCGACCTGATACAAAAAAAAACTACTTAAGAGTGCAAACAAGTCGGATAAAAGTACCTAAGAATGACACTAGTTAGTCAGTAATTAGCATTTTAATTAACATTTCAGGCACCAACATGAACTTTGTAACAAATAACTCTCTTAATTGACCAGCTTAATGACCTGCTCCTCGTCTGTGTCAACTATGGCGGAATACATTCTTCAAACAGTCGGCTGGAACCTCCGTGGGATTTCCTATAGAGTTTCAGCATACCACCATTGCTACAGCAGATTATACAAACCTACATGTATTGGGTTTGTCTCAGATACGTGGGTGATACCTTTGTCATCTGGCAGCACGGGCAAGATAACCTCCAGCTATAAACCTTGGAACACCTCGGATGCTTCACAGTAGCATCCAGTTCTTCATGAAAGAAGAAAGAGGTGGCAACATCTCATATCCTGATGTTAAGGTGTCCAAAAAGCATAAGAACCGCAGTCTTACCCGCAGCGTCTACATATACCTCCACAGCAGTTCCTTTTATCACCCTAAAGCCGTGTTCGCACTAGATAAACATTTTGGGTAACTGTACCATGACGCCGGGTACCATTCCTATGGGTTAATCTTCCCACCGTCCGCATTTGGATTTAATTGACGCGGGTAGAATTGTACTTGATTTTCTGGCTCGGTTAAACTGACATGGTCAATCTTCCTGGGCACCTTTGGCTCGGTTAAACTACCCACGCGGCGTGGGTAAGTTACCTCTGAGGAAAGTTACCCAGGCTGTTCGCACTGGACTTGAAATGGGTTAGTTACCCATTGGCTCCGTTAGTTTGCCCAAATTAAGTCCAGTGCGAACAGGGCTTTAGACGTCCATCAACCGGGCCTTCGTCCATAGGGCATACAACGTCTGCAAAGAGGAACATCTCCCCAGGAACTTCATCACACTACCAAAGCACAACGGAACGGACAAGCCCAGCCAAGTTAAGACACAAGACTCCCAGATCCACTCCGGCCAAAGGGTCGGCTATACCCAAAGTAGGGCCCCTGTAATTATATTTACCTCCCCTGTACTTAGGTATATAGTACTTCACATCACATCCAGCGCATCCCCACAAGCATGGAATCTGAGTTTTCCCATAATTATATATACATGTATGTATACATGTATTCCTCCAGAATCTGTTGACCTCACAAGGTCTGGTCAGTCACAGAGCGCAGGTCAGGAGTGTAAAATATCTCCTGCCAATTATGGTAACAATTGTACATTGGCTTACTTGGCTGAACTTCTTTATTTTCATGAACCACGTAGGGAGGGGCCCAGGTCTTCATCTGATAAGTCCCGCTTACAGACAACTATCACCACCAAGAGTTCAGGAGACAAAGCATTCTCCATCGCAGGTCCCAACGAATGAAACAATATCCCATCACACATCAGAGACTCCCAAGCTATTGTGACCAGCCAGACTTAAAAGCATCGTACAAGCATCGTTTGTATATAGTCTGTGTTATTTTCTAAAATTAAATCATGCACTTGCAAATATTATCCTTAGAGTTTGTTGAACCGTATGCGAGCGCCCTCTTGTGTTCTTCACTTTGTATCGCGGTATCGCATTACATCATTGGCATTTGCATTGTATGTGGGTTCCACTAATTTGACAGCTTTACTATTTTGCACAAACACGCTGCTCGGACTCGCATTCCTTACATTATATAATAGTCTTATTGGAGAGTAAGCAAGCATGGGTAGGGTACTTGACTGCTTGGCGTTCATGCAACCACACCTTGCATATATATATTTGCTTCTCTTGAAGTTTATAATAATATTGCCAGCTTTGCCGTGGCGTTGACGATACATTGTCGTCCATTATATTAAGTGAGGCATGGGTGTATGATACCACAACTGCTCCGGTGAGTACTGTGGCGGATCTCACCTTGATTCCTTGTCGTACCTGTCGGAACTGCAGAGATCGTCAGAGCGATCTAGGGCCCGAGAACATGGATTCGTTTTGGGAGCAATATGCCACCTGATTTGTAGTTGGTTGGTAACCCAGTGGATTCATGCAATAATTAGGATACAATGATGGACAAGAGACAGTTTATTTCTTTTCAGGAACAATAAATATGTTATACTTGGTTTAATCACTCTCATAATCACTTATATTATTTACATGATCTCTATTGGCTCTTGGAATATTATAATAAATATATGGCAGTGAAACTATAAGAATGTAACCCACAAGAGGTAACCCACAAATGTAACCCACAAATGTAACCCACAAAAGGTAACCCACAAAAGGTAATTACCCACAAGAGGTAACCCACAAGAGGTAACCCACAAGAGGTAACCCACAAATGTAACCCACAAGAGGTAACCTACAAATGTAACCCACAAAAGGTAACCCACAAGAGGTAACCCACAAGAGGTAACCCACAAGAAATAGGGCCGAAGTGATACGGATCAGAGCTCTTACTTTCGCTATCCGTCTGAACCCCGTTCTGAGGGTGCCTTCTTGCAGACGCGGACGCTCAACCCGTATCCTATTTCTCAGCCCTTAAACTATGTGACCTGACCAGCACTAAATAAACAACCCGGTGGTGTATACAGATAATGGCACTGTACTCTGCTTGCACCGAGCGAAATTACACAGACCCGATAGCATGCACACAGCAACGTGAGTTAACCCTAAATTAAGTTCCTACGAGACAAGTAAGTTCTTGCTGGCAATAGAGAACAATAACTAACTTACTAGACTATAACAGTACCTGTCTCTCAATCAGCAGGCAATCCGTTCTTTATAGCGCTAGCAGCGTTGATCGTTCGGCCTCCAGCACAAGAATACCCCAAGTACTGAAGAATCGTATATTCACTTTCTTATTTTAACGTTATACAACACCACAATAGTCAGTAAAGATGTGTGCACAAATTATATCTACACCATGTGTTAAGCGCGAGCCCAGCACATGGCTTTACCGTTGCCCTATTGGCTAAAACCAATGACGTAACCAAGTGGGTCACGTACATTTACACTAGCACAATGGCCTGTACAGTATAATATTATAAATAGGAATAGACTTGCATACCAGTCTGCGCCGTTCGCCACAAAGGCCCGAGCTATGCTAGACTGACCCCAGTCTAATCAGCAGAAATAATAACAGCGACAAGCGACTTATGCAAGTCTAACCAGGATTACCAAAAAAAACCACCAAAAACTGAGGTTCATTAAATATGCACGAATATACTTTGTAAAACAATATGTACTGCCTTAATTATCAAGACGTTATAATAGCCTACTTTTACCTGATCAAAAGTTAAGATAATGATTAAAAGGTAGAGTTGTGTTAACTGATTTATACATGCATAATTTTGGTCCAATAAAAACATCTACACAATTTCGAGCATCAATTTGCGGCTATAGCAAGGATAACCAGAATGGAATTTCAATGATTCGTAAATCAGTTTCGGTCATAAACTACTCAATAATAACCAAGATTATACTTTTACTTAAACATTAAACAGAACGAGAAACACTTTAATCTTAACCTTGACCTAGTCTTTGGCCTGCGTCACTTCTTCTTTGCCGAAACTCATGTTTCTCCAGTATGTCTCCGTCTTCTCCGTGCGTCGGATGATGCGGTCCTCCACGAGTATGTCGGTGCAGGTGAATACCTTCACGGTGGCGAGGCGTCTAACCTTGTGGGGTGGGGGGCTACTTCGCTGCTGCACCCAGGGGTCCTCCTCCAGCTCGGGCATGGATGACGCGGTGGATGAGGACGGTGAAGCACCGGGTGGTGGTGCCATGGCCAGCATCCCTCTCGGCTTCCCTGAAATCGGCTTTGGGACGGCCACCACTTCTAGAGGATGCTCCGGGGACGAGATGGCCATCAGGGGAGATATGGGGCAGGGAGATAGGCTCAGCACCCCAACATCACTTTCACCTCTGGCCGAATTCTCCCGTACCGGTGTCACCGCCTGAGGCGGGGCTCTGGTCGCTGTTGCGGGCGGTGGGTTCCACTGGCTTTTAAGGCTTCGCGCCTCTCCATGCCTCCTTGGGGAAACCTCCTCTTCTCTTCTTTCCTGCTCTAGTTGGATCTTCTCCACCTCCTGCACCTTCTCACTATGAAATGAGGAGTAGTGCCTCTGCACGGTCTCTCTCCTAGTTGCTCTGTATGAACACTGTCTGCAATACAGGTACATGATTGGCCCGTGTGTCTCCCGGATATGGCGCCAAAGCCCCTGCCGAAATGGGAAGGTCATCGGGCAATCCCGGCACCTGAACGACCTCTTCCTGTTCTCTTTCATCTTCTTCTCCTCTCTGTTTATCTGTCAAAATACAAAAGAAAAGACTCATAAGCCTAGGCACTCTGTAAACCTCTGGAAAATACAATTGTGTATGACTTATTGATAACGCAAGGGTAGCCTGTGAGTCCGCTTTGGGTACCGTCTCGGAGGACTCTGATGGTACACTTGTGACTCATATCCTTCGGTGCTGATATCTTCAGCGTATTGGTTTTCTGTCTCTAACTCTGCTGACTCTGGTTCTACTTCCAGGATTTCTGTTCCTGGTAACTGACCTTCACCCCTTGGTGGGTCGATACCAGACTTCCCGATGGGGTCTGTTCTTACCCTGTCTCTGAGACCATGGTCTGAGCAGTCAGACTCTTCACCCTCATACCGTTTTAAACGGTCAGCATGAACCACCCGGGGTTTCCCCCCGTTCCTTCGCCTGATGCGAAACGTCACATCAGACAATCTGTCAATAATCAGCCACGGTCCTTCCCATCTGAGTTGCAGCTTGGGGGACACTTTCTTTTTCTTGGCTGGGTTATACAACCACACGAGCTGACCCACTCTTAGGCCTTTCTCTGTGGCCCTCCTGTCATAATTCCTCTTTTGTCTGCGTGAACTCTTGCCCAGGCATTCTCTAGCTCGATCATGGGCACTCTGAAGGTTATCTCTTAACTTCTCACCGAAGTCTGTGTCGGTGTCCTCTTGATTTTTAGGACATCCGGTCACCAGGTCGACAGGTAAACAAACCTCCCTTCCTAACATCATCATATTGGGCGACTCTCCTGTAGAGTCATGCGGTGTGCAGCGGTATGCAAATGTCACATACGAGAGGAACTCGTCCCAATCCTTCTGACCTCTCTTAGGATTAATCATCACCGCTACCATATTTATCAAAGTCTTGTTAAATCTTTCGACCATCCCGTCTGATTTAGGATTGTAGGCGGTCGTACGGGTTTTGGTGATACCAAGAATTCGGCACATCTCGCCGAATACTTTTGATTCAAAATTTGTGCCCTGGTCAGAATGAAGTTCCTGGGGCACCCCAACCCGACACACGAATTGGTCTACTAACTTGCGTGCAACTGTGCTCGCTGTCGCATCAGGAAGCGGATAGGCTTCCATCCACTTGGTGCAGTAGTCACCTACTACCAAGATCCACTGATTGCCACGGTCTGACTTCGGCAGTGGCCCGAGCAAGTCTATAGCCACTCTTTCTAATGGAACTCCAACCCGATACTGCTGCAAAGGGGCCACCCCCTTCTTTGCAGGTGACTTCCTCCTAGCACAGAGGTCACAACTGCGGAGGAATGACCTCACATCAGCAGACATGATTGGCCAGTAGTACCTGTACTTAATCTTGGCCAATGTTTTACGGACACCCAGGTGACCACTGAGCTGTCCCCCATGCACCTCTGTCATAATCTCTTTCCTAAACTTCTTCGGAAGTACGAGGAGCCACTTGATGATTTTACCATCATCCGACTCCCATCTTTTGCATAGCAGCCCATCACGGACTGCGAACTGGTTCCAACTTGCCCAGTATGTCTTAGTCACTGCAGAGTGGTGGGATAACATCTTCCACTCTGGTCGTTCTTTACCCTCTTCCTGGGTCCGGAGAACCCAAGCCATGTCTTGGTCCTATATTTGAGCTTCTCTGATGACTTCCACTGAAAGACCTGGTTCGGCCACAATGCCTCTAACCATCAACTCCTCAGTAAGAGGCTGTCTCCCACACTCGTCATCAGCAGCTACCTCTTCGGCCGTTGTCTCCTCTGGGCCACACTGTTTGCACTGCCTCCGTGACAGTCCATCTGCATTGGCATGTTTCCTCCCTGGCCTATGCTGGATATCCACATCGTATTGTGAAATGATCTCTAGCCATCGTGCCAACTGTCCCTCGGAATTCTTTAAGCTAAGAATCCAACGTAGGGCCGCATGATCAGTTCTGACTGTCACCCTTCTGCCGTACAAATACTGTTTAAAACTCTTCAAATACACAACTACGGCGAGCAATTCGCGTCTTGTGACGCAGTAGTTTTTTTCTGGCTTACTGAGTTTTCTGCTTGCATACGCAAGAACTTTCTCTTCGCCGTCTTGGATTTGTGACAAAACTGCCCCAATGCTTTCACCACTGGCATCTGTATCCAGGATGAAATCACCTTGGGGGTTCGGGTATGACAAAATTGGGGAAGTCTGGAGCCGCCCCTTGAGCTCCTCAAATGCCCTCTGGCACGATTCATTCCAGACAAACTCTCTCGACTTTCCGGTTAACGCATGAAGTGGGCTAGCAATCTGGGCGAACCCACGGATAAACTTCCTATAATAGGATGCAAGGCCAAGGAAGCTTCTTACATCCCGTACACATCTTGGAGTTGGCCACTCGGCTACAGCTTGTACTTTCTGCGGATCTGTGGCCACTCCATCGGAGGACACTATGTGCCCCAAGTAGGTCACTGAAGTCTGAAACAAGTGGCATTTGCCCGGTTTCAACTTCAGGCCTGCCTTTCCTAGCCTAGTAAACACGACCTCGAGACGCTCTATCATCTCGGTCACTGTTTTACCGAACACAATTATATCATCTAGGTAAATCATCAGGATTTCCCACTGTAACCCTGACATTACCTTCTCCATCAACCTCTCAAAGGTTGCCGGGGCATTGCACAAACCAAATGGCATGCAGTTCCACTGGTATAACCCGCCCCGAACAACAAACGCCGACTTCCGACTGGCGTCTTCATCTAACATGACTTGCCAGTAGCCTGATGCAAGATCTAATGTTGAGAACCACTTTGCCCCACTTAACGCATCTAGGGTTTCGTCGATGCGTGGCACCGGGTACGCATCTTTAATGGTCACCATATTCAGTCTTCTGTAGTCTATACAAAGACGTTTGGTGCCATCCTTCTTATCTACCAGAACCACATTTGCAGCCCATGGGCTGTCTGATGGGTCTATGACTCCTCTCTCTTTCAGGTCCCTGACCTGCCTCTGTATCTCCTGTTGGTGAACGTAAGGATGGCGTCTTGGCCTTTCCCTAATTGGTCTGGCACCACCTGTTTCTATGTGATGCCTTACCACGTCTGTACAACCTATATCATGGTCACCTCTTGAGAAAACATTTTGGAACTTCTCAAGGCATCTCTTCACTTCAATGTGGTTTTGGGGGTCCAAATTGACCCTACTCCTCTCATACAAATCCCATATATGCTCTGGTAAACCCTTATCTGTCTCCTCGGTCACGACTTCCTTGTCATGGACTGCCGAAGATTCAACCGTTGAGATGACACCCACAACGGTCCCCTTTCGAGCCACTTTCCTCTCTTTGCCCGGGTTTAAAATACGCAAGGGAAAGATCTGCTCTCCAGCTTCTACTAGCGACCTGCCCAAAACTAAGCCTGCATGGGCTAAATCACCACCTCCTTGGACTGGCTCCACAAGTGCCGGCCCTTTCAACTCTTGTTTTGCCCGACCTACAGCACCTGGAACAATAGCTTCATGTCCCGGAGGAATCTCTGTGGTCTCAGCAACAACTACACGTCCAACAAATGGCTCCCCGGCACTACCTGTACACCGGATTCTCTCGCCTCTCAATTTCCACTCTCTTGTATATAAATCCAAATTCCCCCCTGTAGATAACAGAAAATCCATCCCTAAGATTCCAGAGCACTTTATATCAGCAAAGATTGCTTTTACCGGATGTGCTGTTCTGCCAATCTGCACCTCGACCCACGCATGGCCCAACACTACTAGTGGACTACCATCAACCTGTCGCACCTGCACTTGATCCGTCTGTAAGGCGGTTTTTTTTCCTTTGGGCATCATGTGATATACCGAAGTGCTAATCAGCGTATCTGTGGACCCGGTATCAATAAGGAACTGACACTTGGTACCTCTCACTGTACCGTCCACAAATAATCCAGACTGAGGACATGCACTTGAGCCTGGCAGAGTGACTACTCTTTGCTTTGGCTCTGCTTTTCTCCCAGTCTCTCCTGTCCCTGACTCATTACGTCGTCTCTTGAACCCTTTCCACTCTCCAGCCTGACCGTGGGCCCACCAGTCGGCTGGCATCCGTTTCCCTGAACGGAAGCTTTCCTTCTAGGTTTCTTACATTCTCGGGCGAAGTGCCCTTTTTCCTGGCAGTTGTAGCATCTTATGCTGCTGCTATCTGCGACCTGGGACCTTTCCCTCCTCTGGACAACTTCTCCAGGTTTGGAAACCTGGCCCAGGACTTGTTTTGAAAGTTGTGTCAACAACCCCGTTATGTTGCCAATCTCTGTCTCTATCAATCTCTGTCTCTGTTCCACACTTGTATCTAGTGCTCTTGCCATCTTTATAGGCTTACCATCAAGTAGCCTCTGTTGCTCCACTCTCTCAAAATTTTCTGTTTCTAAAGCAGCTCGCAGTGCCTCGTCCAAATTCTCTGGACGGGCCCGATTTATCCCTTCCCGGATGGAACGGCCTTCTACCGCATCTAGGAAATGATTTCTCGCCAAGCGATCACGCGCATTCTCCTGAATTTCGGGGTACGCTCTGATCGATAACTCCTGAATGGCTTGCGCCAACTCTTGTAGGCTTTCCTTCGGACCTTGCCGACGATGTCTCACTTCTACGAGAAAGTTTTCGCTCTGCCTACTTGAGCCAAACCTCCTCTCTAGTATCCTTACTAATTTCACGTATGCCTGTTTCTTTTCATGGGACACGCCCCCTACTGCTCGGAGTGCGTTACCTTGCAAGCTCGCCACTAAGTAGCTTGCAGCCTGCTCCTCGTCCCACTGATTTATCTTCCGGCACGATTCAAAGTGCTGGTGGTACTCCTTCCACAGCACCTTCCCACTATATCTGTCCGGGATCATATTTGGTCGATGATTAAAACGTCTTACTGTTTTGTCGTCCTCTGTGATTATTCTTGACTCCCTCCTCAGTGGCCACGGGCCTACTGGTGGAGACTCTTGCTGTGGAGCTAGACCATCTCCTTCCACTTCGGCTGGTCGGGTTGCGAAACTTAGCAACTCACTGTGTGACTCTTTTGGAGTCACATTATCGCCACCCTTGTGGAACGGGTTACCTCTCTTTGCTTCCCGCTCCACCTCACCAGAGCCCGACAGAAAAGACTCAATTTCTTCTGTAGCCATTGGGGTGTAACTTGGCCAGACTGGTTCTGATCCCGCCAACCCGAGGGGAGTACTTTCGCCGCAGTCTACTCTTTTCCCGGCTCTAGGGGGTAATTCCGGCGACCACCCGGCCGCCGCTGCACCGCTCGCCCCCAACTGGGAGACATAACCGGAACTCACGTCTGGTAGTCTGAATTCAACCTCTGAATCCACTTGATGACTTACACGTTCACCTTTCGTTGGTACGTGAGCACTCATTTCTTTGGAAGTTTCCCCATCTTTCATGGCAGCCTCTAGCTTCTTCGCCATGAGATCTCGTTCCCATCGCAGGAACTGGGCTTCCAATCTAATCTTCTGCAGCTCTTTCTCCACACTCGGAGAACTTTGTTTGCTCATGTTGTTGAACTCTTACAAACAACGGATCATACACTCACCCTAAACTCACAGGGTCTGTAAACTCGGCCACTGACCGCTGGGTGACTCTGGCACCTCAGACTGATCACTTGGCACTACGGGAAATCTGTCCCCTAAACTCTGCAGGGCAACCCTCTCTTCTGTCCTGCACGCTACACTGTTAATTCTCAACAGTGTCTTCGTGTGGTCCCTTGCGGATCTACGCAAGCTTCGCACTTCCACACGGACTCCACACAACAACCAGACACTTGTACAACTTACAATCAGACTAACGACTGACAACACAGAAAGTACCCAAACCAGCATGAAGTTTACTCTCCAAAAGATTAACCTAACCAACTCAAATCAATCCCACTTCTGACACCATTTGTGGCGGATCTCACCTTGATTCCTTGTCGTACCTGTCGGAACTGCAGAGATCGTCAGAGCGATCTAGGGCCCGAGAACATGGATTCGTTTTGGGAGCAATATGCCACCTGATTTGTAGTTGGTTGGTAACCCAGTGGATTCATGCAATAATTAGGATACAATGATGGACAAGAGACAGTTTATTTCTTTTCAGGAACAATAAATATGTTATACTTGGTTTAATCACTCTCATAATCACTTATATTATTTACATGATCTCTATTGGCTCTTGGAATATTATAATAAATATATGGCAGTGAAACTATAAGAATGTAACCCACAAGAGGTAACCCACAAATGTAACCCACAAATGTAACCCACAAAAGGTAACCCACAATAGGTAACCCACAAGAGGTAACCCACAAGAGGTAACCCACAAATGTAACCCACAAGAGGTAACCCACAAATGTAACCCACAAAAGGTAACCCACAAGAGGTAACCCACAAGAGGTAACCCACAAGAGGTAACCCACAAGAAATAGGGCCGAAGTGATACGGATCAGAGCTCTTACTTTCGCTATCCGTCTAAACCCCGTTCTGAGGGTGCCTTCTTGCAGACGCGGACGCTCAACCCGTATCCTATTTCTCAGCCCTTAAACTATGTGACCTGACCAGCACTAAATAAACAACCCGGTGGTGTATACAGATAATGGCACTGTACTCTGCTTGCACCGAGCGAAATTACACAGACCCGATAGCATGCACACAGCAACGTGAGTTAACCCTAAATTAAGTTCCTACGAGACAAGTAAGTTCTTGCTGGCAATAGAGAACAATAACTAACTTACTAGACTATAACAGTACCTGTCTCTCAATCAGCAGGCAATCCGTTCTTTATAGCGCTAGCAGCGTTGATCGTTCGGCCTCCAGCACAAGAATACCCCAAGTACTGAAGAATCGTATATTCACTTTCTTATTTTAACGTTATACAACACCACAATAGTCAGTAAAGATGTGTGCACAAATTATATCTACACCATGTGTTAAGCGCGAGCCCAGCACATGGCTTTACCGTTGCCCTATTGGCTAAAACCAATGACGTAACCAAGTGGGTCACGTACATTTACACTAGCACAATGGCCTGTACAGTATAATATTATAAATAGGAATAGACTTGCATACCAGTCTGCGCCGTTCGCCACAGTACTCAACCTTGTGTTCGATAATTTGTAGTGATTTTGTGTCTAGTTATAGCACTATTATTTTATTAAACACATTTTTAAATGAAGACTCCCAAGTCTAAATATAATTGTATATTATGTAGGAATGAGAATAAACCTGACTGTATTGTTTGTATAGATATGAGCATGATAAATGTGAAACGTTGTTGCTCTGATGAAACCTTGTTGTCAGACATTATCAGTGCACCTCTTAAACATAACATAATGATCCATTGGGTCAATGTACTTACTTGTCAACATAGAATATTGGACAATATGGATTGTTCTTGACCTTTGACAGTTACTTGTAGTGATATAATTGTGTAAATTCTTTTTATGACCTGTGGTTCGAAAGAACGAATCTCAAAAAAACACATTTAAGAGATGGCTTATTTTACAATACTATTTTTATTTTAGCTATTACTCTGGCCAAGGCCGGACTTCTGCTAATTTCATCGCTGATAGTCTCCTCCTGCAGCATCTGGGTATGGGTCATACATTAAATGTTATTTTTGTTTTAATAATCATGCATCCAACGAAAATATGATGGGTAGTACCATAGGTGGTATGGCATTTCAAAGTTTTCATACAAAGTATTCTTATTAATAAGTCGCGAGGTTAATTAATGTATATGCAATTAAATTGATGAATAATTGAATAATTGAATAATTTGATAAGTTGAATTGTGATCAGTCGAAAGACAGCAAGGAATTACAATGACAATTTAATTAATTAATTATTTTGTTTAATCTTTTATATTTCAGAGCTGTTGATTAATGACTGTCTTTTTTGTGTGTAAAAATAAATATTTGATTGTAAATGGGAAAACACCCTACATGTATGTCGCATTCTTTCTGCGTAACCTTGGCTGCATCGGTTACACTATCCACATTTTCAAGAAGCTTGTAAAAAACGCTATACATGGTGTCCCTGAAAAAAAGGAAACCCAATTTTCCGGGTAAATTACTCAACAATAATTTAAAAGAATTGTTCAAAAAAATTACACATCGTTGGAAAGCGCATTCTCCCTACTTTCATGTGACAACATAAACGTGAGTAATGAGTCACGCATGACCGATTGCAGACAATCCAAAGTGGCAATGCCAGAAACTAATTGTTCAAAATAAGTGGATAGAAGTTTCAGAAGCCTATGGTGGGTGGAAGATGGAGCACCTGCTCACCGCAGAGTCTTCGTTAGCGATGGGCTCAGGTAACTGCCATGATAGAGTTGTTGCCATGTATCATCCCACCGAGTGGCCGCCAAGATCACCGGACCTGACCACGTGTGATTTCTTCTTGTAGGGATTTCTTCTTGAAGAGCAAGGATTTCACCACTCCTCCTGTCGGAGATCTGAGTGACAGAATCATGGCAGAGGTTGAGGCACTGCGGAAGCAGAGAGGAGTGATCCGTCGTGCAATGAGGGCCATGAGAACAATGGCACATGGTTGTGTAGACAAGAATGGTGTACATGTGGAAAGACATTGAACTTTGTCTTTTGACAAGCACTGTCATGAAAGAAATGCTTAAAAATTGATTTGTGTAAATGTGTCCTTATTCCTTATGGTAACGTGCATAACTGCCTCATTTGCCAATGTCAATATGTCATACCAAGTGCAAATTGTTCCTGCTCTGTTATGCTTGACCCTTCCATCATGATTATGGTGTCATATGAAAGACGAAAAATTGAGATTTCCAATGATGTGTACATTTTTGGAAAATTATTCTGAATTATTAAGTAATTTACTCGAAAACGAGGGTTTCCTTCTTTTTCATAACAATCTTGCATACTCACAAAAGAGGATTACCCAATGCACAGGTGCCACCGCAAACAACTTATATTATTGCCTTTTTCATCATGCAAACCCTAAAAGTAGAATACTCCTTTGGCAATTGCTTAAATTATCATGAATGGGTGGATTTGGGGGGTATTAGGTGGTCAATCTGTTAATTAAACTGATTTCTTTTAAAATTTGACCTTGGTCCCCTGACCCCCATCCGACCTAGTGCAACTTAATAATGACATTTCTGAACTACCCCCCAATGGACAGTCGATTGGTACTATCAGACCTTTTGTGCTGAAATTGTAAATTAAACTCAACCCAGATCCCGGTCTATAACTACACCCAAACATTTACAAGAATTCATCTTTTTAATACGTTTTCAATAGGCGACACCAATGCTGATTATCATGTCGTCAATCTGGTCGGTGATGCCTTAGATGAGGATCGCAAACTTGTCGAAGTTCTTTATGTGGTGTACAGCGTTTCAACTACACTGTACAAAATTGTGTACCTGCAAAGTTGTTTTTCTGTTGAAAATGTTAAAATAAAACAGTAGATATTACTGTTTTGGAATTGTTTGGTATAGAAACAAAACTAGTACTGTCTACGTACATTTGTCTGAATTTCTCTGTTTGGTTACAGAATGTTCGCTGTTAAATTAAAGTTTTGTACTGGAACAAGAAACGTTATGTTTTGAACAATCACTCCCTTCCGTCTCTGTTAAGACACAGTTTAGTATTTCGGGACAAGAGGCAAAGAGGTTCTTATGCGAGTTGTAAACGTTGCAACGTGAATCCAAGTAGATGCTTGTTCCTTTATTGACCCTGAACTTCAACCTTCAATCAATATCTTGCATGGTAAATTGTAAACAGAGGCACTATACAGATGCTACATCTCTCCCCTTTTCCAGATTATATTTCGCCAATTCCGTCGAGACGCACCGAGTATAGTTTTGTTGTATTGCGATCTAGACCACCCTTAAAAGCTAATAGAACGTCCCTCATTAGCATAAGAAAAGGTTTCTTACCAAAGGTAGTGGCGTGATGATGCTGCGTTCTCCTAAGGAATCTGTGTCTTTGTTTTTTGTGTCGCGGTCTGACCACCACGATTTATTTTGCTCGCGTTCTTTACTTCTACCCGGGGTTTTAGCGTTACATTATCCATATCACTCAGCATGCCGAAGTCTCGACAAAGTTTTTCGTCAGCCCCATGCACGGTTTCTCGAGCCCCTGATGAGAAACCCTCCTCGCCTCCAGCGGATATTTTAGCCATGGCGGCTAAGGAGATAGCCCCGTCTGGGGTAAATTTGATGGACCAAGCCCAAGCTCCTCCGTGGGCTGACGGCTTTATGGGCAGTGGGCTTTCATGCCCCAAGCCCCTCTCTACTGATCTGCCTAGGCAGCCTTCACCGGCTCCAGCTCCGTCTGGTACCGGTGCGCCACGCCCATCGGCTCACCATCAGCCGCAATTTGCACCCAGTATGCAACCGTGTCCTGCTCAGCCAGGGTACTACTGGTATCCTCAACCACCGACAGCTCCCTGGGGTGCTCCCTCGGGTGGTCCAGGGGCATCTACAAATGCATTTAATCAGTGGGGCATTCCTATGCAGTATTTTCCCCAGCAATTTTTGCAAGGCGATTTTTCGGACCAGCCTCCGACTACTTTCGGTAATGTTCGTCAACGACACGCCCCGCCCATCCCTCCGGCCCCAGTACTTGCACAGCACCCTCCATCTGATGACGGCAGCCATCTTGATATTGTCGCCGTTAGTGACGACGAATTCTCCACTTCAACCGTTCAAACGCCGGCTGGAACTGGAAGAGAGCCTTTTCGTCTTCCCCACAAGAAAGAGACAGGTAACCCGATCTCCGAGAAGGTGACCCAGTGGTGGGAAGAACTGAGAACTCACAAGTTGTCCTCTGAGGATTACAAAGAGGAGATTTCACCGTATAACGTGCCTGTGGACCAGGAGAAATTATTCTCGGCCCCGGAACTTCCTCCTGGTTTGAAGAAGGTTTTCAAACAGGTAAATTCGTCAACCATTATTTGTGACGAGAAGTTAAAAGCCTCTCATAATTACATTCTTGATGCTGTCAAACCATTGCTTCGCCTTTTTGACGCAGTTACTGATGCCGAATGCCCCAATGAAGTTCCTAAAGATCTTGTTCAGGATCATCTTTCCTCGGCCATTATTTTACTAGGCTCTGGCAGTCAGGGTTTGGCCTTAGCTAGACAACATGCGTTTGACGACATTGTTGACCGCAAGTTTGACGTGCTGAAGAAGAATCCTCCTTCTTTAGGTGAACTCTTCGGATCATCCTTGATGAAGGACATTGAGGAAACGGAGAAAGTCAGCAAGCTGGCCTCCAAAGTCACTGGTGGGAAGTCTCTGCAGTCTAACCCATCCAAGGATAGGCGTTTCTCGCCATACCAATTTGCCTCCCGGTCCTTCAGATCACGTCGACCATCACGGGGATCCTTTAATCGTTACCAAGGTAGGGGTTACCATGGTTCAGGTTACCAACAGCCCAAGGATTTCCAGAGATCCAGAAATTTTAGGACGGCCAACAGCACTTTAGAGAAGTCTGGCTTAAAAAACTAGATGCTCAGTCTTGTTTGCCTAACGTACGTACCAATCCAGCATTTTCTGTACCCCTAGCAGGTCGTTTGAGATTTTTTTCAAATTTTTGGTTAAAATTAACTCACGATCCCTGGATTATTCAGACCTTAAATGGTTACTGTTTAAGCTTAAATTCTACTCCGTTTCAGTCTTTCGTTCCTGTAACCCACGCTTCATCTAAAAAACACGCTTCGATGTTTAACCTAGAGATACAGAAAATGCTTGATAAAGGTGCCGTTACCATTGAACAGCCTGTACAAGGACAGTTTATTTCTACTCTGTTCATGGTCCCAAAATCGTTCGGGGATCTTCGTCCAGTAGTTAATTTGCGTCCACTAAATAAATTTATTGTGCACCAACACTTCAAGATGGAGAACATTTCTTCAGTGAGAGATCTTTTAGCACACGGAGATTGGATGTGTAAAATAGACCTGAAGGATGCTTATTTTTCAGTTCCTATTGATTTTGGTCACAGAAGATTTCTTCGTTTTATCTGGAATGAGGTCATTTATCAATTTACTTGTCTTCCTTTCGGTTTGTCAAGTGCCCCCCGCACTTTTACTAAGATTCTTAAACCAGTAGCTTTCCACCTCAGAGAGTGTGGTATTCGCTGTATATTTTACCTGGATGACATTCTGGTCCTTGGATCATCCTTCCATGGATGTATGACAAACACTCAGGTGACGACCAATCTTCTTCGTAATTTGGGTTTCATCATCAACGATGAAAAATCTTGTATCGTCCCTAGTCAAGATATTACATACCTCGGCTTTGTTATCAACTCCTTAGATATGACCCTCTCTTTAAACCAGGAAAAGATCCAGCAAGTCATCAGTCACTGCCAGAAGATTTTGGAAACAGAACAAGTCACTGTTCGATAACTTTCCAGCCTATTAGGCAGGCTATCTTCAACAATCCTTGCAGTACTTCAGGCTCGGGTTTTTTACCGCAGTCTTCAGGAAGACAAAATCTCCGCTCTCCGCAGGGAGTACAGTTACGAGTCCACAGTTACTCTTTCGCAGAATTCTCGAGAGGAGCTGAGAACATGGATTCGTTGCCTTCATGCCTGGAACGGTCGGCTATTTCTTCATCTGACACCAGATGTGACCCTTCAAACAGATGCGTCAATGTTGGGATGGGGCGCTTGTCTTCAATCCAAGATAGGAGGCCGTTGGACGTCGCAAGAACAACTCCATCATATCAATTACCTCGAGCTGCTTGCAGTTTGGTACGCCATCCAATCTTTCTTCAAAGAACGGCGGGACCTTCATGTTCTCCTTCAGATGGACAACTCCACGGCCATTGCTTATATCAATCACCAGGGGGGAACTCATTCGGTTCCACTGTCGAAACTCGCTGTAAATATCTGGGTTTGGTGTCTCGAGAGAAACATCACTCTAGTAGCACAACACATACCAGGGTCTCAAAATATCACGGCAGACATGATGTCACGGGTTTTCGACGATCGCACAGAATGGCAGCTTCTCCCAGAAATATTCAACAAGATTTCCAGTGCTCTGGATTTCATCCCATCAGTAGACCTCTTCGCGTCTCGTTTGAACACGCAGCTGGAGACCTTTGTGTCATGGCAACCAGACCCCATGGCCTGGAGAGTCGACGCTCTTCTTCTCAGCTGGAAGAACATAAACGGTTATGTTTTCCCTCCGTTTTCGCTTCTTTTGAAGATTCTTCGAAAGATCAGCGAGGAGGAAGCTACAGTGATTCTTGTCGCTCCGGTGTGGAAGTCCCAGGCCTGGTACCCCAGACTGTTGGAGCTTGCAGTAGAAATGCCTCTACTCCTTCCCAGGAGAAGGGATCTCCTTCAGCTTCCCCACGATCGGTCTCAAGTACATCCACTGATAGGCAGCCTCCAACTGGCCGCATGGAAGTTATCAGGGCGAATCTCTCTTCAGAGGGGTTTTCACACAAGGTGTCAACCACTGTCCTTGCTTCATGGAGACCACAGTCTAATAAGCAATATAATTCATCCTGGAAAAGATGGGCAAGCTGGTGTTTACAAAGGAAATTGGATCCCGTTCAAACTTCTATAGCAAATTGTTTAGATTTTCTTCAGCAGCTGTTTGATGAGGGCCTATGCTACAGGACGATAAATGTTTATCGTTCTGCAATTTCATCGGCTCACTCTTTTATTGATGGTTTTCCTATTGGTCAGCATCATTTAATGAGAAGATTCCTTAAAGGTATTTTCGGGCTTCGCCCACCGAGACCAAAGTACAACTTGACATGGGATGTCGCAAAGGTCCTCAACTTTGTTAAGTCTCTTCCTGACAATCGTCGTTTGTCATTAAGGCAGTTAACTCTCAAGTTAGCTATGCTTCTTGCACTTGTAACCGCCAGTCGCCGATCTTCCCTAACGGCTATTGACATCGATCACATGACTCGATCCACTGATGGGAAATACAGTTTCCTGCTTGTTAAGCCCTCAAAATGTGCTTCAGTCAGTAAACCCTTCCATCGGATTGAGATTTCTAGGTTCCAGCCTCACAGAAATCTCTGCCCAGTCCGTTCTTTAGAAGAGTATCTTCAGAGAACCCAATGTCACAGAGGTGTTGGTCCTTCCAGAATGACCCAGCTTTTCCTTTCACATTTAAAGCCCTTCCATCCAGTGGTTCCCTCTACAATTTCTAGATGGTTGAAGGACTTTATGTTGCAATCAGGGATTGACACATCACATTTTAAAGCGCATTCCACAAGGAGTGCAAGTACTTCAGCCGCAGCTCGAGCTGGGGTTTCATCGAATGAAATTATGAAAACAGCAGACTGGACATCAGCCTCTACCTTTGCAAGATTTTACCACAGACAACTTCCTTCGCCAAACTTTGGAGGTGCTGTGTTGTCATCGGCAACTCAACAGCTTTAAAGTCTACTCGGTGAGTCTCGACGGAATTGGCGAAATATAATTCCCCAATTACATAAAGGTACTTACCTGCAATATAATTGGAATTATATAAGACAATGGAGGAGAGACTCAACCTCCCTCCCTAATTGTTCTCTTCAGTTTTTTTCTGCAGATAACCCGCCCGAGTTATTCTAGTTGGTTGCCAATGATGTTTTACTTTACCGCTAGCTTCAAAAAGACACAGATTCCTTAGGAGAACGCAGCATCATCACGCCACTACCTTTGGTAAGAAACCTTTTCTTATGCTAATGAGGGACGTTCCATTAGCTTTTAAGGGTGGTCTAGATCGCAATACAACAAAACTATACTCGGTGAGTCTCTCCTCCATTGTCTTATATAATTCCAATTATATTGCAGGTAAGTACCTTTATGTAATTGGGGAATTATAATATACTATATTCCTTTGAAAACAAAATACTGAAACAAAACAATTTGGAAATTAGTTGTAGACAAAACTTTCTTTCGTTTGTTAAAAAAAAGATAAATACAATACGAGTGCATATAAACTGTTGAATAGGTTTAGAGTTGCTATTTAGTTGTGCTTGTTGAAGGTTACAATTTAAAGGCTTAACAGAGATGGATAATAAGGTTCCATAGCAGAGTCATAATTATTGGCTCTTTGTTAACAGTTACTGTTGGGGAGTTAAACAAAGTCTTTGAATCTTGTTGGGGCATGTTTTTTGCGGAAGGGTCTATTTGAGTTCACTGGTGGGGTTCGTTCGATTGGCAGAGTAGGTTCCTCCTTTCCAAGGAATTTCTTGCAATGGGAGACGTTGCGAGTGACAACATGGTGGTCATGCTGAGCAGTGATCATAGAGCCCTTTTTATGAGTGACCGTATACGGGCGAGGATGGTAAGGAGGGGTTGTTTTGCGGAGTGTGTCAACGTTTTTGACGAGAACAGTGTCACCAACAGTAATAATCAATGGTGTTGTGTGACGACGGTTGTCAGCATGTTGTTTCATTTTTTGCTTTGCAAGCTTATCACGTTGGCGGAAGTAAGGGTGTCGGTCGTAAGTAGAGTTGTGCATCTGCGGGATCAGTGTCTTTATATTGCGACCAAAGCGGGCAGCCGCTGGAACAGTGCCTGTGCTGCAGTGTGGGGTGGAGCGATATGCTCGGAGAAATGTCTAAAGTTCTCGTTTCCATGGCTTACCTTCAGCTTCAGCACAGCGTACAGCTTTTTTTCATGAAATTTTCTGCCTGCCCATTTGCTTCAGGCCAGTGTGGAGGTTTTTTTCGGTGGCAAAAACTAAGGGTATTCGAAGAAAGTTTTGAATTCTGCGCTGCTGAATGGGGGTCCATTTTCAGTTTTCACGACTTCTGGAATGCCATGTGATGCACAAATTTTGTCTAGGATGGGAATCGTGGCGCAAGCTGATGTTGAGCGCAAGATTTCAACACATGGGAATCTGGAATAATCATATATGCACACAAGTAGGTAGTCTCCAGATACAAACGGTCCACAGAAATCAACACTGACATTTTGCCAAGGATATACGGGAAGATACGATATGCTTGATCGGAGCGATAGATCTTTGGCAGTTTCTTGACGGATTTCATCGAGTGTGATAGCTTTGGGAGTCGAATGGTGCGCAATGAAGTTAACAAACTCCTCAGCTTCCACAATAGTCAGGTGGCTTAGCGACAATTTTCAGGATTAACGTTACCGGACGGACAAAAGTACCAAATTTGGCATAGAGTTTCTTTTCGACCTATCTATTGATTTTATCCGTGGAACCCACTTGATCGGTTCCGATTTTCCAAGATGGCAGCCAAAATCCAAGATGGCCGCCAGAAACAAAGGAATTAAATGTCATATATTTGGCTGTAAAAATCGGAAATGGACAAATGAGGTGTCAATTCAGATGTTTCCGGGGTCACTGAAACAGATGCTGGTCATGACATGTTGCTCGGGTCACCCATTTCCAAGATGGCGGCCAAATTTCAAAATGGCCGCCCCCAAAAAGGGAATTACGTATATCTGATGACTGTGAAAATCGGAAATGAACAAATGAGGTGTCAATTCAGGGGTTTCTTCGGTCACTGAAACAAATGCTGGTCATGGCATTTTGCTCGGGTCACCCATTTCCAAGATAGCGGCCAATATAACACAAAATACACATTGCCACTGTTAAGTACATACTGGTAGTATTCAGGAATTTTATCTACAATTTGTTAATACAATGTATTGTAACGAAACTGGGTAGGGCCTATATGCCGACTCGTATGCACGTCTAGTTAATCTAAAAAAATATATTGCTCATGTAGGATCACGCGCTCATACTGCGTGATACATGACGCAGCGGCCAATCATCAACGCACGGCTGCATGATCAGGGTTAAGCAACCAATTACCGGTTCACGTAGCTTCTGCCCGGTAACTGCATAGATAATTAGCGCGTGGTGACCAATCGCCGTAGCGCATTTTCGCGACTTCTGGGGCCTTTTGCACCGTGTCTAGTCAGTTCGGTGGATGGCGTCAATGCCAGAAGAAGTAACTGAAGTACCCAAATAATTACTGTGGGCACAATTGCGACAGTTGAGGTTGACTCGGTAGTGGTGCCGGGTGAGAGTCGTGGGTGTGAGGTTTAAGGAGGCTTGCCAAGTTACCTGCATGATATAATACGACCGTAGTAAGATCAACCTCGCTGAGGAATATCATGAGGAGGTGAAGGCATGCCTGATAGAATTATCTGATCGGATGTATTTTCTTCTGAAGCACCACATCAGTACGGGCGATGCGAGGCCTATTAAGGAGAGGCCTTGGCGCCATCCCTTGTGTAATCAGGAGGAAATATAGAGGCAGGTTGGAGATTTGAAGAAGCGAGGGTTTATCGAGCCATCCTATAGTCCCTGGGCTGCAAATGTTGTGTTAGTCCGGAAGAAGGACGGAACTAAGCGATTTTGTGTCGACTATCGGGGTCTGAATAAGGTAACAATCAAAGATGCTTAACCTGTCCCTCGTATCGACGAGACACTAGATGCGTTGATGGGTGCAGAGTGGTTTTCCACTCTCGATTTAGCGTCCGGGTATTGGCAGGTCGACCTCGATGATGATGCCAACCAGAAGTCAACCTTTGCAGTGCGGAACGGTTTATACAGCTGGCGTTGCATGCCCTTTGGTTTGTGCAACGACCCTGCAACATCTAAAAGGTTGATGAAGAGGGTGATGACAGGTTTTCAGTGGGACATCCTGCTGATATACATGTACCTAGACGATGTCATTGTGTTTGGAAAGACTGTGAAAGAGGAGATTGAACGACTGTAGGTCGTCTTCTCCAGGTTGAGGCGAGCTGGTTTAAAGTTGAAGCCTAGTATAGTGCTTCTTGTTTCAGAGATCAGTAGGCTATTTGGGACATATTGTGTCGCCTGAAGGTGTGGCTGCCGACCTTGAGAAGGTCCGGGCCGTGGCCAATTGGCCAACACCTAAGTGTGTTAAGGAAGTTCGAAGCTTTTTAGGCCTCGCTTCCTATTATCGGAAGTTTGTCCGGGGATTTGCAGAGGTTGCTTCACTTTGCACGCGCTGACTGAAAAGTCGCATAAGTTCCAGTGGACAGATGCCTTACAACAGGCATTTGTTGAGTTTAAGCAGAGGCTGCAGACAGCACCGGTGTTGGCATACCCCGTTCCTGATAGCGACTACATCTTAGATACAAATGCTAGTGGGGATGGGATTGGGGCAGTTTTGTTTTAGATCCATGATGGGGAAGAGAAGGTCCTCGCCTTTGCGAGCTGTAAACTCAGCAAGGCAGAGAGGAACTACTGTGTTACCCGGAGAGAACATCTGGCGGGAGTTGTCTACCCCAGGAAGTTTAGACAGTTCATGTATGGTCAGAAGGTGCTACTCCGAACCGACCATGCTGCTCTTAGGTGGTTGCTTACTTTTAAGGACCCCGAGAATCAGCTTGCAAGGTGGCTGGAAGTGATCAGCGAGTACGATTTAACGATTCAACACAGACCTGGGCGGAAGCATGGAAATGCTGATGGGTTGTCCCGGAAGGCCTGCAAACAGTGTGGTCGTGCTGACGCTGATAAAGCGCCATAGACCGTTGAGGCTTCGAATAAGGCCAAGGTGACAACGATCAGTGAGGTTGACGATAGTTGCCATGAGGTTGACTCTGACGTGCCGATCCCAGAGGCAAGGGTGAGGGGCATCTTTGCTCAACTATACTTGCCTAAGGATGCAGTCAGAGAGGGTCAACTTGGTGACGGAAGTATTGGTTGGATGATTAGGGCAAAGGAGTCGGGCGCCTCCTCGGCACACAAGACCCTCTGCTGGTCCTCTTGGGATCAGTTGGAGGTGCAGGACGGTGTCCTATAAATTGGGAGTCTGGCGATGGGAAGTCCGTGAGGTTGCGACTAGTATACTTCCTGAGAAATTTAGAGAGGTCGTACTTCAGGAGCTGCATGGTGGCCGGACGAGTGGCCAGACGAGTGGCCATTTAGGGGTCAATAAGACTTTGGCCAAGGTCAAGTTGCGATACTATTGGCCCGGAATGTCCGCGGGTGTGAGGTCATTTATCAGACTAGATGTTGCGAGCTGTGTGGGAGGAGGAAATCTCCTGCGAAGTAAAGAGTTTCCCCGCTCAAACAGTATTTGGTGGTCGAGCCCATTGAGAAAGTGGTTGTGGACTTGCTGGGGCCACTCCCTCGGTGTGACACTCACAACCTACATCACATTAACATATTCATACCACTTTATAAGATTCAGCTGTGCTGAATCTAAAAATGATTTTACACCTCTATATACAAATTTCTGTCATATATCTTGTAGTATTGGCGGCCATTTTGAAATTTGGCAGCCATCTTGGAAATGGGTGACCTGAGCAAAATGCCATGGCCAGCATCTATTTCAGTGACCCCAGAAACCCCTGAATTGACACCTCATTTGTTCATTTCCGATTTTCACAGTCAGATATACGTAATTCCCTTTTTTGGGGGCGGCCATTTTGAAATTTGGCCGCCATCTTGGAAATGGGTGACCCGAGCAACATGCCATGACCAGCATATGTTTCAGTGACCCTGGAAACACCTGAATTGACACCTCATTTGTTCATTTCCGATTTTTACAGCCAGATATATGACATTTCCTTTGTTTCTGGCGGCCATCTTGGATTTTGGCCGCCATCTTGGAAAATCGGAACCGATCAAGTGGGTTCCACGGATAAAATCAATAGATAGGTCGAAATGAAACTCCATGCCAAATTTGGTACTTTTGTCCTGCCGGTAACGTTAAATTTGCTAAGCCACCTGACTACAAAAAGATCATTAATTGTGGTGTTTGTGATAGGGTGTCTGGACGTGTAATCTGCTGGGTTGTCCTTTCCAGCACAATGAACAACAGACATGTCATGATTGCAGTTTCAGTAAGCAATTTTTGTATGCGTGGAAATGGATTTGCCTGTGGCTTGTCAAAAATGGGAACGAGTGGTTTGTGGTCAGTGACAACTGTGAATGCTTGGCCAAAGACATACATGTGGAAACGTTGAATCCCCCAAGCAATACCCAAGGCTTCTCTCTCAATTTGGCTGTAGCGCTGTTCGGTAGGTGTCAGAGAGCGACTGGCGTAACTGACCACTCTGCGCTGTCCGAGTTTGTCTGTTGGTGTGAGCATTCCGCCAAGACCAACGGGACTAGCATCTACCCAAATGTCGGTATCTTTAGTTGGGTCAAAGTAATTAAGCACCAACTGTTTCCTGCGAAAGTAACTCTTTGAGTAGTTGAAGAGCTTTACGGTGTGTCGCGTTCCATTCAAATTTTGCGTGTTTCTCTGCAAGTACTCGAAGGGGTTCAGTTATAATTGATAGGTTTGGTATGAAGCGTGAACTATAGCTTGCCATACCAAGTAGGCTGCGGACTTCAGCTGGGCTCTGCGGGTCACTGGCGTTTTTGATAGGGTCAACCTTTGCGGGGTCTGGGAAGACATCTTTGCCGCGGAAGAAGTGTATACGCGGTTCGTTGAACTGGCACTTATCTGTGTTAACAGCCCTTTTGCTGTAAACGTTGTAAGAGCATGTGGAGCCTTTTGTTATGCTCCTCGATGACAGCGGCATGGATAAGAATGTCGTCTGAGACATTAAGTACACCTGGTATACCTTCGATGGTTTGGCGAATTGTGTTTTGGAAAACCTCACTAGCTGATGAGATGCCAAAATTCAGTTTTTTGTACCGCTTGAGTCCAACGTGTGTAGCAAAAGTTGTGATATACCGACTTTCGGGTGATAATTCAAGCTGATGATACCTGTAGAGGAGATCAAATTTGGAGAACACTCGCGATCCATTGAGTTCAGCGATGAGCTCATCCATTGTTGGTATTGTTTGGCGTTCGCGCTTAATTGCCTTGTTTGCAGTTCTCATATCTACACACAAGCGTATGTTGTCAGAATTGTGTGGTTTGGGACCGCGATTATTGGGGATACCCATGAAGTGGGACCAACAGCATCCTTGATGAAATCTTGATGTTCAAGTTCTTTTAGTTGTTGTTCAATTTTGTTTTGCAGGTGGAAAGGTGCTTTGCGATGTCTCTGATCGACAGGGGTTATAGATTCATTGATGTGGAGTTGTACCTGGACTCCTTCAAGTTTGCCAATGCGTGAAGCAAACACGTTTGGGTAGGGATCATTGATGGTGTTAAGCCCTAAATCTAAAACCTAAATGTTTGGAGTCCAAGAAGACATCCAGCTTTCTTTGTCAACAACAAAAACGTCGGTTGTTATGAAGTGGTTTCCTGTTTCGAGGAGAGCTGTAAATCTGCCAAGAAGCGGCAGTGATACTTTCACACCGTATGGATAGAGGCGAATGTTAGTTTTCCGTAGATTCAGCGACTTGTGGCTTGACATGCGACTGATTGTGGATTTATCAATAAGGTTGCGGGGACATCCAAAGTCGATAATGACGGTCACCTTTATACCTTCAATACTAGAAATGGTTGCGTGAGGTTTTCGTGAGATTGGATTAACTGCGAAAACGTATTCATCATCGGAAGATGAAGATTTGTCCTCCTCCATATTTTTCACGGTACGAGGCTTGTATGGTTTTTGTTGGCTGTGTGAGGATCGACAAACAGAAGAAAAATGGTTGAGCTTACCACGAGTTGCACTCCTTCCCTTTGGTTGGGCAGTCTTTATCATGCGGGTACTGTCCTCCACAGTTGTAGCATTGTTTTGGTTTGTCATTCCATGACTTGTATGTGTTTTTACGACAAATAGGTTTCCCCTTGGGAGTTTGACTCGGCGGTCTCTTTGAAATTTTGTGAATGGGTTGGTGCCTTTCAGTGTGGTTTTCAACATCACTGGCTCGTTTTTCTGACAATTCAAGGGATCGGGCAAGCTCTAGCAGCTGTGATAGAGTGTACAGTTTCTCAAGCGCTCGACGGCGAAGTTTTTTGGAAGAGCATCCTGTAATGATATGTGTGAGCAGTTCACGATTGAGATCAGAGAAGTCACATTTTTCTGCAGCTTTTCGAAGACGAGTGTAAAGCTGATCGACATATTCCTCAGGATTCTGAGTCAAACGCCTGAAGATGATGGTCTTATGGGTTCTGTTTTGGAACGAAATGAGTTGTCAAAGCTTCTTTTGCCTTCTCATGATCATTCTCATCGCCTGTGTCGGAAAGTGTATCAAAAACAGTCTGAAGTTGCTCACATCCATAATGCAGAAGCAAAGCTCGCTTTCTTTTAGCTCCAGTGATGTTAAATCCGACCATTGCTTCTTCAAAACGTTTCAGCCATTTTCCCCATTTGACAATTAGAGCGATGGGCTCATTAGGGGTCGAACGGAACCAGGGTTGGCATGTTACTGTTTGACGCCATGGTTAGCGTACACAGTTTATACACGTGTGTGTAGCGCGGTAAATAACGTCCGGAAATCTCACTTTTGTTTATCAGGATCGCCTTGAAACTAGATCACTTGAGTGTATAGGTCACACTGTGTGTCTGAACAGATCCCATCCTCGTCGCCAGTTTAGTATTTCGGGACAAGATGCAAATAAACATGGAGGTTCTTATGCGAGTTGTAAACGTTGCAACGTGAACCCTAGTCTTGGTTCCAAGACCTTCTATTCGTGTTGTTTATTCCGAGATCACTGACACAAACCACCGATGTTATAGAAGGGCGCTATCTCCAGACGAATTGCACCCGCGAACTGGACTCGAAGGTCTTGGACAAGTTGGCCTATTGGGGGCGTAGTCAGACTATTGTAATATATGCAATATTCATATCACGTGATAATGATGGACGGTTAGGAAAATTCGCGCGAGGGTTATTGTGTTTACGCAAAACGTTACACGCCGCGATTGATCCGGCCGTATTGTGCATGTACATATGTACATGTATTCGCATTTTTGTATCACTGTGGAGACATGGCCTTGTTCTCGTGTACAAAACGGTTAGAAAGTCGAGCACTTTTTTCAAAATGCTCCCATTTTAACCACAATTATATTCCTGGGTTGAAATTTCGACCCAATATACCCTATATTATACCCTAACCCAAACACTAACCCTAACCCACATCCTAACCCTAGCTCTTGAGTAATTTAAGCACAATCCAAAAATCTAATTCGTGAAATTCCTAATGGAGACCTAAATATTGTAACGGCGGCCCAGAAAGGGCCAACCGCCAGTTGGGGGGAATTAACTAAATTAATGCATACAAATGTCGTATAATCCCCTCGCAGCAGGGATTGGGTTTTAGTGCAGTTATACACTAGGGTTCAGAGAACGACCAATTACGGGACGACGAACGACACAGTTCTGCGACTTCTCTCTATCTAAGTTTATTGCTGATACTCTAACACAATCCGGACACAACGAGTGGTCTTTGACGGACACAACAATGGTCCTTGACGGACGGAACAACGGTCCTTGACGGACGGACCCCTGGATATTCTTGGCAGTTAAACTAACCGACTAACACTTCAGCATACTTCGGCTGACTATGGAGCCAAATCTGGCTACCACAGAAGTGCATCATGACATCTGCTTGGATGGCGGGAGCAGAGTCCTCTCCCAGACCCAGTGCAGCAGATTAAATACACCCGAAAAGTGGGTGATCGACCAATTTCGACCATTTACTGATTGGCCAAATACAAATCTTAACCCCTCCTTTCTAATTATGAAATTAGAGTAAGTCTTCTGATTGGTTGGGCTGTTACTAAAATCTCCTGAGATCACTTATTTTCTGCTGACCACCAAAATCTCTTCCAGGTCTCAACCAACTTCCAAAACTAGGTTGATTTGTGTTCCCAATAATAAAACCAAACATACAAGTTACTAAAAATAACTGGACAAGAGCATGGGAAAGTATTTCTAAAACAAAGAGTTTAGTTAAGTAGGGACTAAAATTGTGGTCTGGCAAAGGTCACAATAGTTCACTATATTGTGTATAGCAAAAGGACCCAGAGGAGCAGTCCCTGGAATTTGGTTTGTCATTGCAACCAGATGGTTGGTTCTCCTTAACATGAACAATTTTATAAGATTATAATACTTGGGAAGACAAATTTCCATTATCCGACACAAATAAAACATAACCAACACGAAAATAAGAAAAACGGCGGGACGTCGTAGCCTATTGGCATGGGGAATATAATGACTACAATTAACAAGGCAAATTATCATACTCACAAACCGATGCAGAACACTGAACCCTGTGAAGTGAAAGATGGTGGCGGTGATGGTGCTAAATTATCAACACAGGTTTTCTTATTAAACTCAATAATTAACTCAGACGGACTGTAAATTTGGGCTACAACACAACCAATATGAAGAGCTAAAGAAATGCACCACCATCCACCACCATCCACCACCATGCCCCAGTCGCAAGTCCACGCCCTTATGGGATTACAAGGAGGCTTTATAGTAAGGGTGACCCAAATAAAATACTGAAGAATGTTATTGTTAACTGAAAGGATTTACATAACTAATCCAGCTGTATGTGCTATTGAAGAAACTACTAGTACAACAAAGGCCCCCCTATTAATATCTAACAAAAGAAACACAGCACAATCACACGCCTAATCCATGCCATCTGTCTACAATATGCAAGCACAGCTTGCTGGCCCATCAGGGCTAAGAAAAACATGGTGCAATATATGACACCTTAAAGGCACTAAATTAAAAACACAATTAGGTGGCCAATAATGTTGTTACAATATAAATTGGAGACTTTTTCACTCCCATTGTCCCCATTGTATTCACGTCTCCAGAGGTACCATATTTCGCACCATACAGTACATAAATATGTACATGTACATATATTTACTGTACATGTATATTGACACAGCAAATCATAGCTGCCCGGCGTTTATTTGTGACTGCGGGTGCAGGTGTTTCTCCATGGTCTTTAAATTTGTTATGAGTGAAACCACTTTGCTCTATGGTGAAAACCTCCTAAAGCCCCAGTACCACCGAAAGCCAGATACGCCACGGATCAACCCGGATGCACTACGGTTCATATCCGGGGTCATCTGGGAGTGGAACCGTAATCAAACCGTGATAAACCGTAGCCAATTCGGGACTGTCCGTAGCCAATCCGGGACTATCCGTGGCCATCCGGGACCATCCGGGACATCCGTAGGCGCATCCGTAGTGAAACCGTGGCGGAACCGTAGTGAATCTGTGACCATCCGGGGTCATGGGGGAAAAACAGGCTTGAACCGGGGTGATCCGGGCCCATTCGTGGCAGAACCGTAGTTAAACCGTAGTAGAACCGTAGTAGGATCGGGGAACATGTCCCTTTTTTTCCGATTGCCTTCCCGGACCACCCCGGATCAAACGTAGTTTCATCCGGGGCGATCCGGGGCGATCCGTAGCATATCCGGCTTCATTGGGACTGGGGCTTAAACGAATACTAATTTATATGGTGGCCCTAGGGGATATCAAAAGTTGTAGACATTTTCGCGACTAGTGAACAAATTTGCGACTCGTCGTGAATTTATTTGCGACTGGTCGTAAATGTTTTTGCAACTAGTGGTGAATATTTTTGCGACTAGTCGCAAATTTATTAGCGACTGGCTGGAATATATTACGTGAAGAATTCACGACCAGTCGCGAATAAATTCACAACTATTCGCAAATAATTTCACAACTAGTCGTGACAAAATTCGCGACTAGTCGTGAATTTTTTACGACTTGTTTTTTGCGACTAGTCGTAAATATTTGTTCGCGAATAGTCGTCAATATTTTCACTAGTCGCGAAAAAAATTCGCGACTAGTAGCGAAAATATTCACTACTAATCACGAATTATACGACTAGTCGCAAAAATGTTCACGAACAGTCGCAGAAAATATTCACGACCAGATGCGAATAAATTCACGACTAGTTGTGAAATTTTTTTGTGACTAGTCGCGAAAAAATATTCACAACTAGTTGCGAATTACTCACACCTAGTCGCAAAATAAATCACACCTAATCGCAAAAATATTCACAACCAGAATAAATTCACGACAAGTCGCGAATAGTTTCACAACTACTCGCAAACAAATTCACGACGCAATGAAGTTAACAAACTCCTCAGCTTCCACAAAGAGATCATTAATTGTGGTGTTTGTGATAGGGTGTCTGGACATGTAATCTGCTGGGTTGTCCTTTCCAGCACAGTGAACAACAGACATGTCATGATTGCAGTTTCAGTAAGCAATTTTTGTATGCGTGGAAATGAATTTGCCTGTAGATTGACAAAAATGGGAACGAGTGGTCTGTGGTCAGTGACAACTGTGAATGCTTGGCCAAAGACATACATGTGGAAACGTTGAATCCCCCAAGCAATACCCAAGGCTTCTCTCTAAATTTGGCTGTAGCGCTGTTCGGTAGGTGTCAGAGCGCGACTGGCGTAGCTGACCACTCTGCGCTGTCCGAGTTTGTCTGTTGGTGTGAGCATTCCGCCAAGACCAACGGGACTAGCATCTACCCAAATGTCGGTATCTTTAGTTGGGTCAAAGTAATTAAGCACCAACTGTTTCCTGCGAAAGTGACTCTTTGAGTAGTTGAAGAGCTTTACGGTGTGTCGCGTTCCATTCAAATTTTGCGTGTTTCTCTGTAAGTACTCGAAGGGGTTCAGTTGATAGGTTTCGTATGAAGCGTGAACTATAGCTTGCCATTCCAAGTACATTACCAGCACGTTGTCGTGAAAGTTGGTACCTTAATATTTCTACACAATACCCCCGACACGGGGGGTTGTGTGTACAAACCTAACCAGCTTGATCAGACGGTTATTTACGATCCCCATGACAGCGGCCAAGCCGCAAGCCTGGGAGATGACCTTTTCGGGCTTGGACTGCTGACTGCAGTGCATGTACATGTACATGTACATGTACAATTTACATGCGGCTGTAGAAACTATGCACACATGCAAGATTTTACTTTGTCAAGCTTCAGGCATTGAGACTTCTCCCACCCGTGAAGTATACTGTTCATACAAGCATAATGCATTGTTTGTGTATACACTTTTAATCATCCATCGATAAATGATGATTCGTGCAAACATAACAAACTGAGACAAGGTGAAACGTAAAGTTTCAAATGTTCAAGAAACACATTTTGCTTTTTAAAATCCTTGTTAGAATTAATATAATATTATATAACAACCGTTTTTAGCGAGTAACACTTTTCTTGCTATCAGTTTGTAAACATGTTTAGAAGATATACGGCGCTCGTCTGTTTGTTGCCACTTCCTGACAAGGAAGTTAAGTACAAGCACAAATAGTGAATAATGATATCGCACTGTCATGTACATGTACTGCAATGTTTACAACTCGCACTTCATTTTATAGTTAGAAAGAGGTGGGGGGGGGGGGGGGGGGGGTCCCTGTATACTGTATATTTCTCTTCCTTGTATTTAAATTGTTTTCGTTTCTTTTTCTGTATTTAATGTTGGGACCCCATTGGAAATAAGCCTGTAAACATTGGTGTAGTTTTCACCAAGAGACGGAATAATTGTGCACTAGTATCAAAGCCCCATAAGGGGGGGTTTGAGAATAATTATGTCCTTGAAGTACAAGTACAACTGCTGATTCGCCAAATCACGTCACAGTTTGAACAACCTGAATGCACTTGTTTATTCCTTTGTTTTGATATGTTCTGAACAAATTGAGTTAATATTGAATGCATCTTGCAAATCCCCCCCCCCCAAAATTGCACCCACCGATTCAGGGGGGTGTTCAGTAAACCAGCAGAAGAGAAAACTCACGCAATGTCTGTTTATTTGTATCTAGTATGTTTGGTGAAGTGACACGACTTGCAGTACATGGACAGTGCAATATCATATTTCACTATTTGTGCGGTGTGTACTATTCAAAGACACACGGGCATTGATAGAGGGCGGGAATGTAGGATGGGAAGTGGGGGGGGGGGGGGGGGGGGGGGGAGTGGATTGGAGGGTGTGGGGGGGGGGGGGGAGGAGTGTGTTATTTTATGAGCACTTAATATCTGATCGGGCAACCCCTGTAACTCGTTCTTACTCCAGATTTATTTATTTAATTATTAACCTCACGCCTAAAAGTTGGAATTTCATACATAAAACACTCGAGGTGTAGAAGTAATCAGTTTAATTTGTGAAAATCTCCACTTTTAAAGAGCAGTCCACTACCGCACCCTTATAATGGTAGATTCAACACTTAGTTTTAAGCGTGCAGTCCAAACTGCGGA